>JANHGO010000046.1:1629092-1791905 GCA_024606505.1 Aquila spilogaster | reverse complement strand
GATCTGGCTCCGGCGGAGCGCTGAGTTGGTGCTGCCCGCGGCGGGGCCGCCGTCGTCCCGCCGCTTCCGGGGCCCGGCGGCGCAATGAAGAAGCCGGACGGGAAGGTGGTGCTGCTGGGGGACATGAACGTGGGCAAGACCTCGCTGCTGCACCGCTACATGGAGCGGCGCTTCCAGGACACCGTCAGCACGGTCGGCGGCGCCTTCTACCTGAAGCAGTGGGGGCCGTACAACATCTCCATCTGGGACACGGCAGGTGGGCCGAGAGGCCGTGTGGGCGGGCTGCGCTTTCTCTGGTGCGTCCCGAGGCTGCAGGGGCTGTGCCCCGCTGCCCGCCCGCGACGGTTCTTCAGCGGCAACCGGAGGAACGCAGCTGATGCGTTTTGCAGCCTCGCGGTGTTCCGTGTGCCTCTCGGGGACGCTGGGGAGGGAAGTTCGCTTGCCGTGTCGCTTGGTGTCACAATCCGGTCCAGCATGGCTTTTCCTGTGCCAGGAGCTGAGAAGGAGGAAGAGGGGGAGCGAAACTGCTCAAGAGTTGCGTGGAGAGTTTGCGGAGGGCGAGGAGGGGACGTGTAGGAGATCTGGCTGCTTTGGCTTTACTTTTTGCATTTCGTAGTCTGTTACTGCGATGAAAGCTCTCTACCAGTAGCGCCACCAAAGACCAGTGTCACCAAGAGGATTTCCCTTATGCTGATCTGCCTTTTTTTAATTTTTTTTTTTAATATATATAATTTTGCAGTGTATTATTATATAGGTTAACCGAGGCTGGAGCAGGAAGCCAGAGGAGCCCCAGAGCTGCATCTCAGCCAGCCAGATGAAGCACCCAGGTGGCTTCTTCCTTGGAGCACTAGGTCAGAGCTGGTCGCTTCCTGGCAGTCTGGGTTCCCTCACACCCCATGGTAACAGCTCCTGGTGTTTCCCAGTTCTCAGCAGGACTTCTGAATCCACATAGGCAGAACCAGTTGAAAAGCGTCCAGCACTGAGAGCACCATAATGCATGGTCCCCGCTCTCCTCTCTTGTTGGGAATTAGTGTTGAGCCTGGCATCCTCTCCCTTGCCTTCCAAAGGTGCTGGCTCTTGGGTGGTCTCACTGGTGACTTGAGCTCCTGCAGAAGGGTGGAAATTCCAGAAATAAAAGATCATCTGGGAGATCAGAAAAGGTCTAGTACTACAGTAGGACAGAATTACAGTTCAACATTTGCACCTATCTTACCTTCCTGAATACTGAGTGCCGACACCAGATGTTTGTCTTAGCCCTGTAGTGCCCCAGCGGTCCCTTACACTTAGTTGTACATGCAGCAATTGTGAACATTAGGACTAGGAAATGAGGGGGTGCTTGGCTGTAACTGCTGCATTAGCTCAGTGCTCCAGCAAAATGCACAGTTATACAAGGTCAACCATACTTCTATATACTTGTAATTGTAACATGTCCCTTGTACTAAGGGATATGGTTTAGTGGGGAAATATTGGTGGTAGGTGGGTGGTTGGACTTAATGGTCTTGGAAGTCTTTTCCAGCCTTGGTGATTCTATGAGCATGTGGTCTAATTTTTGTAGTTCATGTTGTATTCTGTATGTGAATGTTGTGGTTGTCATTTATTTTGTTTTCTCTTATCAATGCTGTTTTGAGCACTGTTACCTCCATGGAAATCCTCCGTATTTTATGTTCTGTTTGGACGATTGTTATTCTGACATAGATTAGGCAGTTGACTGTAACAAGGTAAACCTTAATACAATGAAATATATTTTTTTCTTTTTTTGACAGTATTAGACTTCGTAGAGTAGAATCATAGAATCGTTAAGGCTGGAAAAGACCACGTGAGTGATAGATGAGTTTACCTGTGGTAGTGGTGATGGACTGAGGGTTAAGTATATGTGGATATTAATACTATAACAGTTCAAGTACTCATCTGAATTATTTAACATATGTATCAGTTTTACTCACTGCTGTTGATCTTGCATTACTTCTTGATCTATTATTCAGAAATATCTCTTCATTTTTTTCCAGAAATGATTAAAACTGTGTGCTAAAAGGTTTAGGGTGTACCTTGCTGTATTGTTACTACTCAGTCAGCCATGGAAATGTGCATGTTCTGCGAAGTTAAGTTTAAAGAGCAAATGAGCTATTCTAGGTGGGAGTCTTCTCTTGGCTCTATGTTCACACCCACCCTTATCCTGGAGAGATCAGCTTCTTAGTCTAATCTAAATCTTTCATATTCTTATCCGCAAGCCTTGTAAAATGGGTGTGCAAAAGTTGTCAGACTTGATTTTTTTTTTTTTAATGTAAATGCTCGCAGCAAATAATTTGACATTTCCAGTTTTCCAATCTGATGATTAAGAAAAGTCATTTGGATATTGCATCCAACTCAAGGAGGCAAATATTCTACGTATGGAAGAATACCTGAGAGAAGCATTGTTTGCCTTGTTTGTGATGCTCTTTCTAGCCATCTGTTCTTGGCTGTTTTCTCCATTGTCAGAGGCTTGTCTAGATGGCCTTGTGTCTGACCCAGTGTGGCTGCTGTTGTTTTCTAGGAGCAGATGCTACAAATTATATTTTCTGTTTGAGTCAGTTAATTCAAAGGAATTTAGAAGGCAAAACCAAACAAAACTATGTGCTTAAACTATTAAAAAAAAAACAAAAAACTGAGAAACTGTGAACCTTTGGTACATTTTAGAGGACAGTTCTGCTAGATACAGACCTTGTCACTAAGGCACCCAAATGTATGCTTTGAGACCTTCCTAGTGGCATGACTGAGGAAATAATTTTCATATCTGAGAAATGTCAGCAGCAGCATCAGCCAGAATAACTTCCTCCTGTGAAAGAATTGGAGGTTGGAGACTCAAGGATGTCAAAGGATGTGCGTGTGTATATATGCGTCTTTATATATGTTTATATATAACTATAAAATTTTCTAGACAGTGCTGACAGCAGCTACCCAAAACTCCCTGCTGGACATCAGCGGTGTGCAGCACTGAGCTAGTATGTAGCCTTTTATCTCTGGTACTGCAACCACATCCTGAAGTTCTGGTGGTCTCAGCCCTGCTCCACTTTTATAAGCACTTGGAGTATATGAATAACAATTCTATGGGAGTATTTGGGATTTTCATGTGTGTTTTCTGATGCCTTAATATTTCAAAAAGAACAACTTAATTGTATGTTAGTTTTCAGTCTTTTTAACTTGGCGCTTGTTCATCTGACGTATTAGTGATGCTCCCAGACGCAAGGTTTCTTAACTGTTAGTGATCAGTGTCTCCTGTTTTGGTGCCTTGGATCAAAGCAGCAGATCAGTAATTTAATCACAAGTATGCAATAAAATTCACTTTGTAATTGAAATGATTGCGTTTTAAGACAGAAGCTGACTTTTGAATTTACCAACAGAGAGTCATGCGGCGTGGTAATGAGGAAACATAAAAGTTAACTGGAAAAGCAGACTTCCCTTATTTCCTTGCTCTCATCTTTAGCTATCTGAATGGGAGAATTTATTTGACTTCTTCTGTGTGTATTCAGCTATCAGAGAGGTAGAGTTTAACTGTAGTGGTCTGGTATCAGGTTCTTCCCTCACTCAGTCTTTGTGCCTCTTTGGTTTTGCTTTCTGTGTAGATGTATGCTTCCTTCTGCACGTTTTTTCTCCCAGGGAGTAGGTGACTGGTGAAGTTCTCAGGAGGAGCATAGGTCGGCGTGTGACTCACTCTTTTGGAGTACAGGATTAGGCCAGATAGTTTGGTCTCCCTACTGCCCTGGAGGCTAAAATTACTTGGCGTGAACAACTCGAAAATTGGCTGTAGGTAAGAAGGAAATGTGGTCCTCTGTCATGATGAAACAAAACAGTAGAATTAAAATGTGTCTTTTCTTTACAAGGAAGAAGATTAATAGTAGCCACTCTGTTCAATATTCTGCTGTTTCCCGCTTTTGGAAATGGAAGGCTATAGTGAGAGAGAAGAAACTACAGATGAGGTGGTTACTTACGTTAATCAAAGCCTAAGATGACCTTGAGGCAGGAGAAAGACCTTTCTGTGCTGGGGGTAGGGTAACAGAGTAACGGTTGAGACTGGATCTTGATCAATATGCGATGAGGTTGTTGAAGGGGTTTAGAAGATAATATCTCAAAAAGTATCTTGAGCATCATGGGTCCTTCAGTGAGGAGTACTGCTCTATATCTAGAACGTATGAAGCAGATTCAGAAGCAGTAATAAAGGTTTAGCTTTCAAAACATCCATAGAAGCATCATTTTGTTGTTGTGAAACATTGCACTAGGGGATTTTTCTGTAATGAATCTTGTTTGAGAAGAGTAACTTGGAAGATGATTGAAAAAATGTGAAGAAATTACAAATTGTGCAGAGAAAGTCGTGAAGGAACTTCTATTTTTCATGTCCCCCAAGGTAAGAATGTGAGGGTACACAAGTAAAGTCAAAGGTGACAAATTTACTGCTGCAGGAAGAAAGTGCTTTTGTGCACAAATTTAGTAAAAATCTGGAAATACTTCGTCACAGGGAACTGTGGGGGGCAAAAACAAAAACATCAACTAGAAATGGGAGATAAAATTAACACATTTTGTTTACTCAGCTACAGGTATCTCACTTTATTGAAGGAGGAGTTTTGTTTCTAGTGTTTGTTTTTAGTACAGACTCTTGGGTGGCAAGTTGTTGGGGCCATGTAAGCCATTTGTTTTGTTTATTGTGTTTGATACAGGCTGAGATGAATGTCATGTATGAACCTCTGTGGTAACTTCTGTATTCAGACTCCCACATTAAATCCATGCTTTGCATGTGGTATTTAATAATAGCAGGCAAAGTGACTCCACTGGTCTAGCGAAGTGGGAAATGACTTTATGGTTCAAGGAGACTCTTTGAATCGTATCAGTAACCTGAGCTTTGTGCCTGGCTAAAGCGGTGCAGTGTTGTGCCGTGACATTGTTCATGTTCATCAAGCCGTAGCTGAGGTTTGCAGTGTTAGGGTCCTTGGTTCCACCTCGACTTCTGTAACAAAAGATGTTGTTCTTGTTTTCTAATTTGGGCTGAAGTGAGGCCTGAGTGTTAGAGAACAAGTATGTATTCATGTCCAGTCTCTGGTGCCCATGTTCTTGTTTTCATGTGAAAATTTTGCTTCTTGGCTTTGCCTGATATGTATGAGTTTGTACAAGCCCATGTTTTAAAGCCTCAGATCCTAGGTTGGAGCAGTATGAGAATCTTCATAATGAAGAGCTTGTGTCTCTGGTATTGCATCCTTCCTTCCCTGCTTACTGAAGCAAGAGGTGCATTTTTCAGATCTCTCTGTCAAAATTGACTTGATAGCTGAAAGGTTAGTTTAAGTGAGCACTGTCTGCTTCATGACAATGCCTGCAAAATCTATGAGAGAGAGTGGCATAAGAGAGAAATGTCTAGTCAGGCAATGGAAACGAAATTGCAAATGTATGGAAATACATCTTCCTGGTGGATCAGAGGGATGGTGGGAAAAATTGGAGAAAATTTCAGAAGGATGGCCACAAACCGAGTTATTTGCTTCAGTAAATTAGTCTGCTAGTTGGGTATGTACAAAGGCTTAAATAGGTATTCTGTGCAATAAAGCAAATTACTAATGCCCTATTACACTCTTCATTTTGAGCTTTATATCGGTCATCTGCATACCTGAGCTGCCTCTTTCAACAATTCGAGGGTGGAGGGGAGGACATGGGGATGAAACATGATGGGACGCTTTTTTTTGCCCTTGCATTATTCTCTCTTCAGTTGGATAAATAGTGGCGTATAGAACAGCAAAAACCTTAGTTTGCTGTTACATACAGGTGAATGTGCATTAAATAGTTACTTTGTACAGTTCTGGTTATTACTGACATACCAGGCACCAGAATGAAAAACAAATAGTTATTTAAAATTAGTATTTCATATTCAGACACCTGAACTTAGGCAGTCTGGATTGTGTTGTCATCTTCTGTTGACTATAGGCTTCTATTCTTTCAGAAGGAAGGTGACAGTGGGTGCTTAAAATACCAGTAGGCAACTTGTTGTTCGTTCCATAGCTTTTCAATTACTTTAAGCAGGGTACAGGATAGGCAACTAGTTGTAAGTTCTGTGGCTTTCCTATTTGAGCACTTGTGTATATTGAGTGCTCTTCTTGTTTCACCTACACTTAGGTACATGTTATAGTGCCCAAATCTCAAACCTGGGGAGACTCACAGTCAGTTCCAAACTGAACTGCTCCCGGTAGTTGAGCTAATTTGTGTATTTTTACTTCACACTGCAATTATGTATCATAGTTTGGTTGTCTGGTGTGCACCGGTTGTTTGGTATGGTCTTGTCTTGAAGCCTGTAGCCATGTGAGCTTCCAGGAGATTTTTCTTAAGGCATTGCTTCACTGCTGAACTGAAGGTGAACTTGGTCATTTTTTGTCTGGGTCATGCTGTAGTGTTGCAAAACATCTAAACAAGTAACCTTTGTTTGGGTCTCTGTAAGGAAAGATACTGAGTCTGTGGTGGATACATGTGGAGCTGTTAGAAATTATAGAATAAAAAGTCATTTTTGTCTCCTAAGTCTGACTGATTACATTTCTTCTAGGGGAACATTATGTAGAACATACTGAGATTAGATCATTAGTTGTCAAACGTGATAAATTACTTTCCCTGCTTTGCCCCTGTTACACTGTGTAACTTCACATGCAGATGTACAGCTCTAGAAAAATGAGATTTGAACTTTGTGGTTAAACTTAGTTTATCCAAGCAGTACTGCTGAGAGCAGAAGTGGTCAGAGGGTTAGAGGGTTCGCCTCTAAATTTGACCAAACTGTCAATGTAAGTAAATTGCCAGGCTTCAGCGTGGGAGATTGAGGACAATATCTCTTAGGACAACCAACTCAATAAGCATATACAAGATTTTTCTAACGCTACTAAGCTGTTTTGGTATGGAAAAAACAAATCCAGAAGAGAACCTCTTAATGTTGTTTTTAATGGGAGAGGGATCATTAGGTGTGAATCAATATTCAGCTGTATCTGTCCCATCTCTTGAGAAGCTGACTAGAGTTGAAGTTGACTTTGCACGGACCATCCAGGAGCCAGTCATGGAAGGACTCTGCTGACAGTCTAAAGACCTGTCTGAGCTCCAGTGTACTACTGTTTTTTATATATAAAGCAAAAAAAACCAAAAATATCTATTTGAGCTTTTTTCTTTCCAGCAAGTTCATTAGAGCAAAAGTACATCTCAGTCTAGTTTGTAACATGGTGGAAACTTCATGCACAGGATTCCAAGAGAATTGTTTATAACTTTCAATACTCGAACAGGTTAAAGTCAGAAACTGTCTTCCTGTGAATTAAGACTTGTGTGCTTTCAGGTTCTCTTTGTTTGTTAGCAGTGAGAGCCTACCTCTCCCCACTGTTTCAGCTCTTCCAAATTCTTCTTTCTATTGTGAAAATAACTCATATAATCAACTACAGAGAATACCATTTTTCTTTTTTTTTTCTGGTCTGCAGGTTAATGGGTTTAAGACTGGAATAATTTTGTTCAGTAACAATTAAGTATCTGGTATAAATACTCCCTGTTCTCTCAGCATCTCCTGTCCTCAGTTGATCCAGTGGCATTTCTTTCTGTAATCCATTATATGATTTAATATTCCTAACCACAGTTTTTGTATGTAAGAACAAAATACAGAGAAAAGGTGTTTCCCAGCCATCCATCTGCTCTTGTGTACTTTGTTTAAAAGTAATGGTTTTCTGTACTGCTGAAATAGCAAGGACATGTTTGTTTTACCATTTGTAGCTGATGACTACTTAAGAACTTTCAATCATATAAATTATTCATCTGTAGATGTTTAAATATTTGAGATTTTATTCTTTTAATTATATTTGTAAAGCAGAGGATGGCTTAGACTTTCAGGCAAATGTTGTTCCTGTAAAAATGTTAACTAGACATCTCAAAGAAACAGCTTGTTAGGTGAGACAAGGTAAATGAAGTGTTGTACACCTCATGAAGGACATGAAAAAAAATTAGCTGCATTGAAACAACCTTTAAAGGCAACGAAATGTCTAAAATACGTAGTAACTCCTTTACATGGAGTCGACCAACTCTGGACACCTGCTTATGGTCACGTTCTCAGTCCACTAAACAACAGCAGTGTAAAAATGTGCGCACCTGGTGTTGTGCCCTGGCTGAACTGACCTTCATGGAGCTCTCCTCCCGTGTCCCCAGGGGTTTGGGCTGCCCGACTTCCCTGTCTGGCTGCACCTTGCGACACTTTATGCTGTGGATGTTCTCAAAGTTCACTTTCTGTTCTTCAAAGTGATGTCTGTCATCTGCGTGAACAAATCTGTTGTTACTCTCTCATTAAGTGCCAGAGTTAGAAAGAAAGAAGGCTCTTGATTTTATTTTAGGGGATTTTTAGTTTGTTATTTGTTTCCATTTCTTCTGCTGCCTTTTGCTCTCAAAGGCAGCAAACATTTTGGTTCATTAAAAAAAAACAACAGAGACGTGACAGAATCTGTAGTGGTTTATAGATTAAAAAAAAACACAAAACAAGCAAAGAAAGAGCTCTACACAGTTGAGTCATCACCTTCCAAGCTTTGTAAAAGGGATCATCAAATCTCTTGGGTCACTGCAAGTGGGACACATTTTAAAAAACAACTGGTGTAATGAGGCTTTTTTTTTTTTCATCCTCTCTGAGAAGCTGTTACAGGCTGTTGCTTACTTAAAAATAAATCTTTAGTGATACTGGAAGTGTCTTGGACCACTCACCTCTCCCTGGCCTCTGCCCATATAATTGCTTCTTATTTTTATGAGGAGGAACAAGCGCTCTATCAGACTTTCTGTAGGCTGTCAGCTTTCCCTCCCACAGCAGATAGCTCTATGTATCATGCTCCTATTGTTGCCCTTATCTCCTTTCCTCTTTTAGCATTCTATGCCCTTCCTGTGTCGTCATTCTCAACTTCTTGGTTTCTGTTAAACATTGGAGGCCCAGTGGCAGTGGACTAGTTGTTGCCTCTTCTCTTTGACCTAGAGATGCTGCCTCATCTTCTTTAAAGTACAAAAAGAAAAAGAAAAGGGTGTTAGCGTTACTCCTGTTGTGCCAGGCTAGGTAACATGAATAAGACAAAATCAATTTTTACTGTGCTTGTTTTATGCTTTTTGTTTCTTTAATCAATGTCTCTCCACAGTGAGTACTAGATATGCTCTTAAGAGTGCAGGCAGAGAAGCCTGAAGTTGAATCGGAAGGAAGAAGTGTTGGAAATGCAAAGCCACATCTTCATCTTTGCCAGCACGTGTTCTGAGAGCAGAAGTCCTGTGCCCTGTGATAAAGGTTATCTGAACGTGGTTAGCCTTTCCTGTAAGAGCCAGGAGGCAGCTGTCTGGTGCAGCCCTGTTTTTGGTGCTTGCTGAGGATGGCCCTTTGGGTCTCTGGGACTTCTGCTCCTGATGAACAGCAGCTATCCAGAGACAACTGGTGAGGAAGGCTTCAGCTGAACTGAAGCTGGTGGTGGTTGGTGATGGGTAGGAGCAATTGTGGTTTTCTTGAGGATAGATTCTGCATGAATAAGTCGCGTATGGTTTTAGTTGAGAATCTGCCTGTAAATGAACTGATATTTAAAAACATGACTGTTGAGTGAGACTAGGTTTATGACCCTTGTTACTAATATGAGTTTATCATTAAAAAAAAAAAAAAAGTTAATTTTTATTCAGTTTCCAGAATCTGTTTCTTTCATTCTACTCCTACCCATTTAGCAGGGCTTTAGTGTTTTTCAGGTTGCTAGCAAAGGCTGGCTTAAAAGTCATAGAATCATAGAATGGCTTGGGTTGGAAAGGACTTCAAAGATTTGGTTCCATCCTCCTGCCATGGGCAGGGTTGCCAACCACTGAATCAGTAAATAAAACAATCAATTTAAGTGTTAGAAACCAGGAGCTAACATACAGTTACCTAGTACAACAAGGTTTAATTTCATCTGAAATAAGAGGATAATTATCAAGTGTGTGCTGGGGCAGACCGCCTTTGGGTTGCCTGCTGTTGGTCTGATAACCATAGCTTCCTCATGCAGCTCAGACAACTGTCTTACTCATTATGCATGCAGGAATTATTTCTCAGAGTTATAACATGTGGTGCAGAAGTTCACTTCTAACAAAAAGAAATGTCAGTCCCCAAATATGTGTGGGTTTTTTTTTTTAATGAATCCTGGTCTCTATTTTTCAGTACTTGAATTTCGTATTTTGTAGATCTCTATTTTCTTTTTCCCCAGTGGTGAACAGTGGTGACTGCTGGAATTCATCTGCTGTCTTGCACTGATCTTTGACTGTAAAAGCTTGTTCATTAAGAAGTGTTTTAGCCGCCTTCTTTCTTTTACCTAATCCCGATGGACTTGGAAATGCATGGGTAGGATAAAAGATTTATGAAGGTAATGCTTGAGGTACTGTCCAGATATGATTTAGAAAGTCGTTTCATCTCCAAAAGGAACCATGGCCAATGTATTCAGGGCAAAAGTGTCTCTTTCCATATGCCACGGGGTGCCAGTGTCTGTCCCAAACAAAGCCATGCTGTGGGTGGTGCAGCTGTCCTTAATTAAGATGTGTTTATTAGGTTTATGGTATTTCCTCATTCAGAGAATGGTATGATGTATTATGTGGTAGCAACTCGATGTGTATGTAGTTACTTTTCAGAAAAAAAAAAAAAAAACCAACAGCCAAAAAACTTTAAGGGCAATTTTGAAGGTTAAAAAACAGGTTGTAAAAAGAACTAAGGCAGAGCTAAAGTATCTAATGAGGAGACTGAATAACCTGAGTAAACTTAAAACAGGAATAAAAATGGGAAAAAAAAAAAAACAGGAAGCATTTCTCATATGTGAGGGAATAGGCAGACGCTGACTTGCTAGCTGTCTTCCCAGAGAGCTAATAGGGGTTCAGAGGGCTTTTTGGTGTAATTTAAGGAGGGTGATCTCAATTAACCCCACCCGTCTCTGATTTTTGTTTTAAATATCACACCTGTATCAATGTTTGCATGAGTGAATTGGAAGCCAGGTTGACTTGCCAGCTCCTTTTTGAGAACAATGTGAAATACCCAACATGTGTGGAGTGACCTCCAGGGCCGTGAGCTGTGCTAAAACAAACCCAGCCGTGCATTCCTGCCTGAGCTAAGGACCAGCTTCTCCTTTTGGAGAGCAAACATTGAGAAGGGTTGTGGGTTCTGAAGATCTCCTGTCTGCAGATAAGGAGCTGGTACCAAACTCTGCACATAGAGGTGGGATCATCTGCGGTGTCTGTTCCTCTGTGGGAAGGAGTTGTAAGGAAAAAGTATCAGTTTTCAGGTACTGGGAATGAAAACAAGCTGCTTTTAGAATTAGTCTTGTGGCAAATGAATTGCTTTTCTGCAGGAGTGACATTTCTCTGATGTGACAAAGTGGTGCTCCAGAGGGTATTATGGGGTATTATGTGATTCTTGCACAACCCAGGGCTGAATCTTGCACAGCCTGGGTGGTTCCACACCCCACTGTGTAACTGGCCTCCCTGTTTCCTTCGCTGAGCTGACCATGAAGCAGTTAAGGAGTGTATGATACTGCTTCCCACAGAACTCTTATAAAGTATATCCTAAGCGTGTTTTTTTTTTTTTTCCTCCTGATGGTTTGCTTTTAATCAAGCCTTTCCTTAAGAAGGTCATCTGCCAAATGACCAGTTCTTTTTTTTAAGTGGCAATTGGAAGTTGCCTTTTAAACATAAAGGAATTTTACATTGACGCTTACAGTTCACTTACTCAGATTTCTAACTTCAACTTTACTCTCCCATTCACACTTCAGTACAGCTGTACAGAAGCTTCATAATTTTCATTCTTAAGTGCTCTACCACAGTTTCAGCAGGGTGATGCTGATGCTAGATTTCAGCTGGAGTTGGTAGACTATTCCCTTTTAAATGCAATGATAATGTTGCAGAAATCTGGCATTGCCTCATTTCTTTTGCCAGACTTCAATGTTTAGCTGGAAAGTCTTCTTCTGAGACATCCCAGTTTCATAAGGAAATAGATAAATACCAGGGGCTTTTTTTTTTCCTTTTCTAGTTTATCTTGCAGATACACTCAAGATATGTTTGCTGGGCCGGCAGGGCAAGGTCAGTTCTATTTTTCATTTACAAGATGCTGCACTTCCAGACAGCTGAAAATACATGAGCTGCTCAAAGCTTCTGGGGTTCTTTCCTTCACTTTAAAACTAAACAGAGATCAAGAGAACTAAATCACTTGAGTGGCTTGAGAAAAGTAAGTCTTGTCTAGCTAAATGAAAAAGTTACTTGCAGTGACAGAGGTGTCAGTGGGATCTTTAGCTGCAAATAGGGCTTTTTTTGCAGGGCTACCCAAAGTTTTTTTTGGCAAAAAGCACGCTAGATACCACGGTTAAGAACATTCTTCTATGTAATGTTTTGTGCTATAATAACATATGATTTAAATTTAAATCTTTGGATAGAAAACATACATAACATTCATCTGTCTATGGGGACTTCGATTTTGAAATTAAAATTCTTGTGAGATCAGAAGCGTGGACTTGGCTGTATTAATAGAAGGCTAAGTTTTCATTTACTCTCATCAGCAAGAAAAATAACTTTGTATGTATGCAGCAGAACAGATTCCATTTTGCCCCAGAAAATTTGTAGTTAGTTCCTGGTCTAAAACTTTTAGAGAATAGAGATCTTCTCTGATAGCGTTTATCCTTTTTACTGGAGATGTGCAGTTCTTCATCAGCAGTTTGGCTGGTGAAGGCATTCTTGATTTGATATCACAAACGTGCACTTAGTCCAAAGGCACTCAACTTGTAAGCTTCTGTACAAAAATAGACAGTCTAAACAAATGCATAAGGTTGCAAGTGAAGGTAGACTGATTGCCAAGCTAGATTTTGTTCAGGCAACAGTAGGCATTTGTTACAAGGTCCGTTGACCTGGTAGCAGATGGCAAACTGAACCCTTGATATTTTGTGGTGTCCTGCAGTCCAGGAGCTATTCTGAGAAGTTTATGAAGTGTAGAGGGTGATGAAAGCTGTGAAAGATTTAAGTGACTACATAGCCTTTGTGACGCTGTTCTGTGGTCTTGGTTGTAGACTAATACAGAAAGGTACCTTTTTTTTTTTTTTTTTTTTTTTTCGGAAGAGGTATCTCCTGAACTTCTTATAAAAATTCAGTCTGAAAGCTGAAATATAGCAGATTAATTTGTGGGATATTAACTTCTCTGGCTGGTTTATGAAACACAAATTCTTCCTCCTTCACAAGGTGAGGGCTAAGTGAAATCTATCATTGTTGTCCTGCAGGAGATGAGGCTCAAATGAGGATTATGTTTGCTTATCTCTGACTTTACTCTGTGAATCCTTTTCTTTCCTCTCTCCTTTGTTAGCTCCATCTCCTCCCTCCTATACATGTGTGCAACAGATCTGTCTTTGGGAACTGGTAAATGGAAGTCTTCATTGCCAGTTACAGAGTTAAGATTTTTAAGGCAGGATTAGAAGAGTTCTTGGCTGAAACTGAATAATATGACTAATACAAGAATTGAAAAGGTGACTCAGTGATGTTTATTATGTCTGAGGTGTGGATGAGAGGATTCAATCAGCTTTTTTAATACTTCTGTGACTTAGTGTACTCTGGGAGATATAATGGTGGATTGAGCTGCACAGGCGTAAGCTGCTAGGCACCTGCTTTTAGTTTAGCTGCCTTTAGAATAAGAAACTTTTACTTAAACTCGCATTTTTTTCCTAACTGTCACACTGTTAACTGTCAAAAAAAAAATCCAAAACAGAAAAACCCAAAAAACCTACCAGCAACCCAAGGCAAACTTTTACCCTTTATTTTCAGTTGTGGATTCTTCAAAGGTGTGCTGTGAGTTAAGCTCGTGTCTTTTGAGTCATTTCGTAAGCATAACAGAAAAAATACTGTGACTAAGCATTTATTTTGGAGCTTCTACTAGTGAGTACCTAGAAAGATAACTTCAGAGGGTACTAAATAAAACTAACCCTGTAGCAAGAGTTACCTTTTTTTTTCTTTTTTGATTTATTAAATGGATTTTTGTGCATGCCCTTTTGTCACAGCAAGACGTCATCTTCAGCGAAAACTCAGATGATCTTGTAGATCATTAACTGACTCCTTAAGGCCCTTGGCATGTGACTCAGAGTACACTATGCGTACGTGGTTCTTGAGTAACTTTCCACTGTGCTATTTGTCCCAACAATAAAAGGCCCATTTAAGTGAACTTCTTTGGAAGAATTATTTTATGTGGATTGTGTCTCAATATCTGAAATGATAATTGAATTGATGTTTTAATAGCCATTAAGCAGTCAATTGAAAGTGCTTGACCTGTTGGCACATTTCAGTCTTGAGGAGGAAGTGCTGTTCTCAGAAGGATGGAGGTGACAGTTCCCCAGCTGGTGAGGGCTGTCACGGGAGGGGCTGTACTATTATCACTCTGTGTGCATGTAGTAAAAAAGGAAACAAAGCCAAAATACAGTTACGAGCATTTTTTCCTGATGGAAACCGTAAGAAGAGAAACAAATTAAGTGCAGTTGCTGCTATTGTTTGTTTTAGCTTGCTGGTAAGGTGACTTTCCTTTTTAAAAGGCTAGGAATAAACTTCAATCTCTAAAGAAATATAAGAAGTGTTAGTACTGGCAACATGATTAAACCTCTTAAGAGAAGGCTCCTATTTTAGAAAGTAGGTGACATGGCTACAATTTTAGGGCAAAATCTTTTATCTGTTTCATATTTGACCATCTCTTCTGAGATACGTGCTGCAGAACTTATTTACAGTGTACCAGTTATTTTTAGTTTAGTTATTATATTTAAAGGAGAGGAGGAAGAAGTAGGCGAAGAAATCAGGTTATAGCTGTTTTTCATTAAATGAATTAATATTCTTCAGTTATAGAATGTACTGAACAGCCCCAGCTCTCTCAGGTTTTCCTCATAGGAGAGGTGTTCCATCCCTTGAATCATTTTGGTTACCATTACGGTAGCAATAAATAACACTCAATTATTCTGTCTCCTTATTAGTAATAGATATAAGTAGTCACAACATCTCAATCGATCCCAACCTCTTTGCAGAACAATGGAAATGTGATCTGTAAATAAATAAGAGAAAAACAGAATGCAATTGTACACCTATCATTTTCACATAGTTTTTAATGTAAGGATTCATGAGGTCATCAGTATTTCAGCCGAGCATGGGCATCTCTGAAGCAGGGAGGAGTTAGTGCTTTTATTCAGATGTTGCAGTTTTCTTTTTTATACAACTTGCAAACAACAGGCAAATAGTGAAGCAAAACTTACCATTCATTTTCCTGACAGTTCTTTTGAATATAGTCAGCCAGTAGGAATTATTTTTGGTGTGTCCATGATGCCAAGTTAAGGAATGCTGCAGCTGTAAGCTCCGAAGCGGCTGCACAAACTCTTCCCACAGCAACCAGATCCTTTCCTTGGCAGCATCTCCAGGCTGCCATACTGATTCTCAATGTGAGGGGAAGGTGCTGTGCACTCAGGGCTGTCCAGCTTCCTGTCTTGCAGCAGATTCATTAATAAGTCGCAGTTTACAGGGAGGGAGCCTTTCCCCCCATCTCTGAGCTGTTGCTTAGACCCAGTCACACCTTGAACATCACTAACTTGCCATCTCTGAATGCCTCAAGGTGACAGTGGCTGCAAATCCCTGTGTGCTGGCTGTATGGTTTCTGATGCTGGACCTCATGTTTTAAGTCATTAAAGTGTGAAAAGAACTTAGTAAAGACCAGACACCCAAAATAGTACCTGGGCAGTTACTCTTGCGAAAGTGAAATTTTTTTTATAGTTGCAAACTAGAAAGGTGTCTTTTAGAATTCACATGCTGTAAAAGTGTTGTACATACACTATGATAAACTTACCATTTTATCATCTGAGTGGAGCCAGGGCAGTTTCTGTCTTCCCTCAAGATTTTGACACTGAGATCACCCAGATATCTCGATCCGAATTTCTCATCTTGCCAAAGCAAGAAGTAAGTGGTTGCTCCTGCTCACGTGGCTTTCTTGCTTACACCCAATGGCTGTTGTGTAGAAGGAGAGCTTTACAGGCCTAAAATGATTTGTGTTTATAGAGTGGGGATGTTTTCAGGATATTTGGAACCTCAGACTCCTTCAGAATTTGACATGTCTGTTCTTTAAGTCAAAAGCATAGAGCATAGAATCATAGAATATTCCAAGTTGGAAGAGACCGATAAGGATCATCGAGTCCAACCCATGTAGAGGTTCAAGTGATGAGGGTAACTCTTTTTGCCCTTTCAAGAATTCCTTTAGTATGAGACAGATACTTGACTTTAGCAATTAGAGTAAGTTACATTTGGAGATGCAGTAGGCTTGTTGCAGTCATATACTATGCTGAGATCGCTTTCTTGGCTTTTTGGTTTTGTTGGGTTTTCTTCAGAGATGTATCAAATCATTTTTCTTTGTTCTTTGTTCACACAACCAATGCAGCTGTTATTTTCTTCTTCCCTGCATGGCTCTTTCTGCTTTACAAGATGAAAGTAAAACCCTTTGGGTATTAAGATCTGTACTTTCCCGTGTTTAAATTATGTTCTTTTTTGGCTGAGGTATTCATACTTCAACTTAATAACTTAAATAGTAGCTCCTGAAGTAGGACGCAGTTCACACCTTGAACGTTGATTAATTTCTGAGCAATGAGTACTAACAAAATAAATACATCTTGATTTTCAGTAGAGCTTGAGGTCTGTTGTGTTCTGAGGCTTCCATATACACTATTACATTCTATAATATAACACTGTGAATGTATTCTACTACATAAAGGCGGAATGTAAATGAATGTTCTGGTTACTCAACATTCAGTGGCTTCATGGTTTTGTTCTGTGTTTTTTTTTTTTTTCCCCCTCCCGAAGACTTTTATTCTATAGGGAATTTTGTCTGGGAGCAAAACCAAATGTTGGCATTTCAAATGGATTGGGAAATCATGTATTCAAACAGCTTCTGGGTATGTAAAAATTGAGCTATCTGGTGTTTTCAGACTCATTTGTTTCCACTAATTCCTACTTCTGTCCTCCGTGTTAATCCTTTGTGATGGAGAGCTTTACTTTTATCCCCAGGTAACCACAAGCACAGTCCAGTCATCTTAATAACGTTCCTGACTTTAAGGGAAACATGATAAAGCTGCCTAGAAGGAATACATTTCAGTATTGAACGAGAAGTGAAGAACTTTGACTTCATCAGTGTTAGAACTCTACAGCCCAGGTCACCTGTGGGCAGGAGAATTTTCCTGCAACCTTCAAGGACATTATTGCTTGTTTTTTTGATAGTCTGCATATAGCTTGGTGTACATGCACAAACAATAGATCTTGGTTTCTAGCCAAATTGTTTCCCCTAATGTCATTTAAAGGGTCATAACTGTACTGCTCTATCTGCAAACAGAAGGAAATGTGTTTCTCAAGAAGGATCTTCTTTGTCTAGACTTGTGATCACACAGATGGTCCCGCTGAAGCAGCTCAGTGGCGTCAGGGTCACCCTTTGAACCTTCCTCTCACTGCAGCTGAATCCTCATTTCTTTCTGGCGCTATTCTCTAAGCTGTCTTGTGGGTATCACACTTTCTCTCTCTCTCTCTCTCTTTTTTTTTTTCTTTCTTTCTTCCTGTCTTGGCTATCTCCTTAGGGCACAGTTCCTGTCTCACTTTGTACGTGCTTGGATTCAGATCATCTTTGAAAAAAGAATTAGAAATCAAAAGGGAAAACCTAGCGGATACCTTATGTTTGTGTTAATTCCTCTTGACTTCTGCTTAGTTTAAACTAAGTGAAAAGCCTTGGAAGAGATCTGGTCCTGTGGACCATCCCCAGAACTATCTTGACAATTTTGCACTCGTGTTAGTTTTAGATACAGTACTAATGTGCTTCTACCACTCACCTTTGCCTACTTTTCCACTCTATGTATTTACTTCAGAAACTCAGACTCCTTCTAGAATTTGCCATCAGAATAACAACGTCACTTTTTTTCAGTGCTTTCTGGAAGACCTTTTTAGCTCTTTAGTATTTGTGGTGTTTTATTGCCTCAAGACCTGAGGTAACAGACTGCTTTGCATTCTTCTGTGCCCTCAAGATAGATTTAAAACTTGTTTTTCCAGTGGAGGATTTCTTGGAAGTACGTGTGGGAAGCTGCATTGCTTTAGAAGGTGTAGTGAAAACCTTTGAAGAGGTGGTAGGTGAGAAACGGGTTCGGATCTGTCTGGAGGATATCTTCTGTCCTCCTAAACATCAGCAGCAGTTCAGAGGCTGCCTGGGCTCTCACGCAAGGAATGGCAGGCAGGGTGCTGCAGGAGGCTGGCTGGCCAAGCCTGGGCCTCCACCTCTGCTCTTAGCAGTCTTTAAATTGAGCCTTGCTCATTTCTCAGCCCAGCCTCTTTCAAGATCTGCCTTTCCTTTCCTTCTCGTATGGATTCCTTATGAACTTTATAGTACTGAAGTCAGTTTGGATTTTGAAAGTGGTCCTCAGCTGCACTGCCCCTGGGTGTGTGATGCCTCCACCACGTGTACTTGCTGGAAGAGCCTCTGAAATACAAATGGTGCTGCAGATGATGATATGCCCATAGGGGTTGTTAAACTGATATAAATAAGGCAAAATGTGAAAATGAAAAGAAAAATGGAAATTAATTTTGGTTGCTTGGCTTTAAAAGTTTCCCTAGTATTCCTCTGTGGTTGATTTAGTTGTACTTGCAATTCCTTTGATTGTAAATTATTTGATATAGTTCCTCCACTCTGTTGCTTTTTTTTTTTTGCAGTAGTGAAATTACTTAATTCTTGGAGTCAGTATTTACTGTTCAAGTGAGCTGACTGTGTAAAAAAACATTGTTGGAGTGGGACCCATTGGTTCCAAACAAGAAATAACCAACCCCAAGAAGGGGTGGCTGACTGCTTTAGCAGGTGGGTTGGACTTGATGATCCCCAGAGGTCCCTTCCAACCCTGACAATTCTGTGACTGTGCATTAAGATTTTTCACGTTAATGTCTGATACTATTTTGACTTTTATTATATTGGCTGACACCTTGAGGAATTGCTAAGACACTAATTTAAATGCTTTGGGCAGTTCTGGGGACATTCTACCTATAAGGGCGTTGCAGCCCTTGAGTGCTACAAGCAATGCGTACAAGGAGACCGTGCAGCAGAAGTGAGTTATGCATTTTTCTGCGTGTTTATGTAGATTGTGTTGTGTGGGTGAGCGAGAAAGACTGCCCGTAATTCCTCTGATATAATTAATCCCTTATGCAAAGCAAATTCTTCCTTTTGCTTTCTTCCCCCTTTTCAACAATGTGTTAGTTGTAGAAACAGTCAGTTTGTAGTTAAAATGTAATTGTGTCATAGTTTATATTATACTGTGCAAGATTAGATTAGCATACAAATTCTATAAAACAAGCAATAGTGTTGTTCTACTATTCAGTTGCTGTAGCAAATGATTTTGGGGGCTGGATTTTATAGCTTAGGCATCTCAAGTGGGAGAACAGGGAGAATGTATGTTCCATTGTGGCTTCCAGACCACAGTATAATCGGGATTTTGAGGAAAACAAAGTAGGTCACAGCACAAACTTCTGCTGAAAAATGGGAGGCTTCTAAAGACTCAGCTGTAGTGCAACTGAAGGCACAAATGTGGGCACGGGATTAGAGTGAGAAGTGGGAGAGCAGTGACCTCCCCTACACCCCCATCTGCCTCACCCTTACCAAGTAAGAACATCTCTTCTGTTTTCTTTTTTGCCCTCTTTTCTTCTTTCCTCATTCTGGGTTAATGAACTTCTTTTTGCTGGAGGAAAACAAATCAGAAGTTACACAAAATTGCACAGATGCATTTCTCCATAAACTTTGCCTGATGCTTTCCTGAGTGCCGTTCATTGAACTTTTGACCGCTGAAATATCATATGACAGTAATTTCCTATTATTCACTGTGTAAGGAAGTATTTTAAAGTATTTTAACTACATGTGTGCTTTTTTGCTGAGATATCCTCATTTTCTGTGTAGAGTAATAGAGACTACACATTATAGAGATCCGTTAATACTCTTTTTCAATCATTCACCAGCCTGAAAGATCCCACTGTTTTTACTCACACAAGTGTTTTCGTATTTCTGAGCATCTTCACCGTCTTCCTTTTTACCTCTTTGTATTTTTTCTAATATACACTGACCTGTGTTTTTCAGCATGAATTTCTACTTTCCCACTTAACAGTCGTTTGCAGTGATTTCACGATACTCTTACTCAGTGATCAGTAGCTTCCTGCAAAAAAAAAAAAGTAACAGGTCATTTCCAGACTTTCTGTAAATGGAGGCCCTGTGTGAAGAGATTGTATGAAAGAGTCGATCAATTGCGATGTTTAATGTTTGAAGGAGTGTAGTCGGAGCCACGTTCTTGGCTGTCTCTTTTTCTTTGTCAGTCACAGTTCTGTTTGGTAGTGACCAAAGGTTGGCCCTGAGGGCTGTTTGAAGTCTGATGCATTTGATCTTTCTCTCCGTCAAGTTTTGGGAAGAAAAGTGAAGGTGCTGGAGCAAAATTCCATATGCTGTAGATGTATAGGGAAAGTTGCAGTTCCCTGTAAGAAAGGAAAACATTGTCTTGTGTCTCATTTCCCTTAGTCCCTTTGCATCTACTGATGAACATTGATTCTTTCCCAGTTTTGTCTTCCAAGAAACAACTCTGAAGGAGACCAGCAAGGCTTAACTGGAAGTGCTATTAAGATACTCACTGAATGGTGAGGAGGAAGAATCATTTTGCTATTAATTGTCACTTATTGAATGATGATCAGGACAAGTAAATTGAAAAGTAAATTACCATTAAAGTGAAATTAGGGTTCATTTGTGTTGTGTTTAATGCACTAAAAAAGTAAAAATACTTATGGTGGGACAGATATATATGATGCCATATACTGAAGACCAGGAGTTTCTTCTGTAAAGCCAATGTATGTAAGAACTGGAGATCTGTAGCATAGGACTAAACTGCTTGCAAAATCACAATCACAGAACTGTAGGGGCTGGGAGGGACCTCTGGAGGTCATCCAGTCCAACCCCCTGCTAAAGCAGGTTCTCTAGAGCAGGTTGCACAGGAAAGCATCCAGGCAGGTTTTGGGTGTCTCCAGAGAAGGAGACTCCACAGCCTCTCTGGGTGGCCTGCTCCAGTGCTCTGTCACCTTCAAAGGAAAGAAGTTCTTTCTCATGTTCAGGTGGGACTTTCTGTGTTCCAGTTTGTGCCTGTTGCCCCTTATCCTGTTGCTGGGCACCACTGAAAAGAGCCTGGCCCCATCTGCTTGAGCACTGCCTTTTAGATATTTATAAATGTTGACAAGATCCCCTCTGTCTTCTCTTCTCTGGGCTGAATAGCCCCAGGTCTCTCAGCCTTTTCTCATATGGGAGATGTTTGAGGCCCCTAATCATCCTTGTAGACCTCTACTGGACTCTCTAGAAGTTCCTCGTCTTTCTTGAACCAGGGAGCCCAGAACTGGTCACAGTACTCCAGATGTGGCCTCACCAGGGCAGAGTAGAGAGGGGGAGGATCACCTCTCTCAACCTGTTGGCCATGCTCTTTTTAATGCACCCCAGGATGCCACTGGCCTTCTTGGTCTCAAGGGCATGCTGCTGGCTCCTGGCCAACCTGTTGTCCACCAGGACACTCAGGTCCTTCTCTGCAGAGCTTCTTTCCAGCAGGTCAGCCCCTAACTTGGTATGGATTTGTGTAGTTATTTCTCCCACGTGTAGGAGTCTACACCTGCCTTTGTTGAACCTCATCAGGTTCCTCTTTGCCCAACTGCTTAGTCTGTCCAGGTCTTGCTGACACACCAGAAGGCTGTGGTGCCATTCAGCCATGCCTCCTGGCTTTGTATCATTAGCAAACTTGCAGAGGTTATGCTCTATTCCTTTATGCAGGTAATTGATGAAGATGTTAAACAAGACTGCAAGATCCTGAACTGCTATCTCATTGTTGCTGCAGCCAAGGCTGCCACCAACTTTGAAAATCTGAGAATTGAATTGCTGACTTTGATCCAAGTTTGTGAACTGGATGTGCTTGGAAAGTGTGTATCAAGTTTAGTTATGAATTCTAGCAGCATTTGACACAATAGAACTTATGTTTATAAATGGCTGGATAGGTGAAATGGGACATATGTGGATGCGAGCATAGTGGTCGTTCATGGGACATAGGCAATTTTGTTTTTTTGTTTTTTTCTTCTTACAACTGTGATTGCTTTGCCGCTCTTCTTTGTCACTCATCTTTACAGATTCCCTGCTCTGAATCAGGGTGTGTTGAGCTGAGCTGCTCTGTGACACTGTTGCACTCTTAAGGAAAAGAAAGGGGAAAAAAAGCCTTACCGTCGTGTGAAATTGGCTTGAATTTTCTGAAACTTTTTAATTTGGTTAGTAATGCAGCTTCCTGCGCACTAACTTATGTTGCATTTCAACCTTTGCCAGGACGGGAGCAGTTTCATGGCCTGGGATCTATGTACTGCAGAGGAGCAGCCGCTGTCATCCTGACATATGACGTGAACAGCCTGCAGAGCCTGGTGGAGCTGGAGGACAGGTTCCTGGCGCTGACGGACAGCGCCAGTGCTGACTGCATCTTTGCTATCGTTGGTAATAAAGTGGACCTCAGCGATGACTGTGCTTCACCACCTGATGAAAACAGGCCTGAGAAGGCCGTTGCTGGCTGCAGCTCAAAGGTGCGAAAACAAGTCCGTGTGGAGGATGCGATTGCGCTCTATAAGAAGATACTGAAGTACAAAATGCTGGATGAGAAGGATGTGCCGGCGGCTGAGAAAATGTGCTTTGAGACCAGTGCAAAAACAGGATATAAGGTGGACTACCTCTTTGAAACCGTGTTTGACATGGTTGTACCAATAATCGTACGGCAGAAAGCTGAGGGGCCACCGCAGACTGTAGACATTACTGACTACAAACCGGCCAAAAGGACAAAATCTGGTTGTTGTGCCTGAGCAGTTACGTGGCAGAAAAAGGGGGAGGGAGTGCCCACTCTGGCAAAGAGGAACGTTTGCAGCACACTAGAGAGGAAAAAGCAAAGAATAAATAGACTGTAATGGCTTACGTGGCAGAAAAAACCCCAACCACCCCAAAACAAAACAAAAGAACGCCACAGAGTCTCCTGAGCATTAAATGTTTTTGGGGAAACTCTGTGTATGAGAATGGGAGTGAGATGATGGAGGAGGACGTACCAGTTTCCAAGGGCTCATAAGACAACTTGTGTTGGTACATTTGGTAGTGACAATCATTTGAACAGTTTCGAAGAAGTCTTATTTTTTAATGACTCGCCATTTCATGTTACATGTAAACAATCTATTTGTATACTCTATGCAGCTTTCAAATGGTTATCATCTTTTCCCTTGTGATTCTGACTTTGGACGATGAAGCGCATGGTACTTTTTTTATTCTTAAAAAAAAAAAGAAAAAATCCAGGTATAATTTATATTTGTAGCGAATAAAGAAATTACTGTCATCTTATGTCAGGTCCGACATTGTAAGATTCAGAAGCTGTGCTATTAAAATCACTGTGGATATGTACTGTTAATATGGAGACTTTGTTACTGTGAATTCTAATGTGAGCTTTCATGTACTAACAAGCAGCATCTCAGACCTTGCTGCTTTACCTAGAAGCTGCAGGAGGAAGTTTGCTTCTTCATTTGTCTCTTGTAGCTCTTTTTCATGGCTAAAGCAGGAGAAACGGGAAGAGAAACTCCCTTTGTACAATAGAAAGCACACAAAGGAGCGCTAATGAGGTTGTACTCTCTTCTGCCTGCAGTAAAGAGGATGGGCTAACCCTTCATACTGCTCCTAGAGTTTCCTGACCAGTGTCCCACACAGACACTGAATATTATACGTATTTCCAGTTCTGCAGGTTCTTCTGCAGGGTCTCCTTCATCTTCCTACAGATGGCTTCTGGCATCATTTCTCAAAACTAGAAGGTTAGCTGTTTGTATGCGTTGTTGTTGTTTCTCTCCGTCCTACCGAGTTCGTAGTTGTTTGTTAGGGCTACACTTGTGGAACGTACTGTTAATGGTGTTGTGGTGTTGCTGGCTGGTTCCTTGTGAAATGCCTGCGCTGTGATAGATCGTTGCACTGCTAACCATGGGGGACAAGGGGGTGCACAGCAAGACCCAGGAGACCCAGCCATGCATGGAGGCTATTGGTAGGAACTTAGGAGGGAATCTGGATTGTCCAGTGTGCATGCTGGCCCCATTTCTTCAGTACTTTCTGAAGTAACGTTCAATCAAAACTTGAAGGTATATGGAGCTTGATGTAGGTTTTCTTTTTTTTAATTAGGAACTTAAGCTCTGCTGAGCTCCATTTGACAGCACAGTGTTGATATACGTGTCCTAGTTTTTCTCATCTTAATAACCTCACCAGCTAACATGTGCTCGCATGGATCATTGTAAAAAAAAAAAAAGAAAAGCCACTGCTTCAGGAAGGTGCAATGGTGCAGGAGAGCTGCTGTTCTGACATGGTTTGGGGTTCTGTAGTTGCAGTGAGCGCAGGGATGCCACCAGCGTGGGCTGCAGTGAGTGTCATTGCCTGTGGTGCTGGTGGTGGTGGGTGGAAGCTGCACAGGGGAATTCTTGACACTGGGCAAGTAGTGGCTGAGCTCCCCAGACAGTTAGCCAAAATTCCAATCCCCTGAGCGCTGAGGCAGTATGTGGCTGTGCCCTTTGGGCATGTCTTGGCCGTGTCCCTCCTTAACGCCAGCTCTTCTGTGTCCTGCCAAGTGTGGTGTATTACCCTACCCTCCCAAGGCTGCTTTTCTCATTAACAATTTCAGTGCATGGCCTCTCAGGGCTGTGCGTGGGGATGCCTCTTCACGAGGGTTGGCAGTGGTGTATGAAGCTGTGCCTGCCTTGCTGGGGGGAGGAAACTCATTTTCCAGGTACTTTTATTGTTCCCTCTTTTCCTCATTATGTTTGTCCAGATCATATGGAGTGTGCAAACAGCATAGGAGATGCTATTTTTGGTGACACCGGGTGAACGTGAGCCCTGGGCCTGCCCATACCAGCTGGGCCAGGCTGTGACCTGAGTGGTAGGGCTGGATGGGGCTGTGCCCACCCGCTTTGGCTTGGCCATGCACTTCTCCATGTCACAGTGGAAAGCCCAACGCTACTCAGACCGAAAGCAGAGCAACTGTGTGTCTTGAAGGCGGTGTCAGAGTGAGGCAGGGGTAGGGCTGCAGTCTCTGCTGCCCAGATAAGGTGCAGCCAAACCCATAAAGCAGTGAGCGTGCACCCTCTCTGCTGGCAGCAATCTGATACCGCCTGTTGGAAGTGCTTGCCTACTGCTGTGTGCTGCTGCTGTTCTATTTCCAGCTGCCTTGGACAAGCCCAATCATGCAGCATGTAGTTGGCAGAGTTGGTTGACACAGTGAGAAAAACATTGGTGTCACCTGGCCGAGTTGCACTGATTTCACTATGGCTGTGCTCATGCACTGGTGCACCACTGCCTGTGGAGGGGAACGTATCCTTGCTGACCTTTTTCCAGACTCAGCAGCATGGCACACTTGAGGGTATTTTCAAACAGCAGAAGCATAGGAAACAAAAGTGCTGTGTTTGGAAACCGAAGTTTCTAAGGGGTAAGTGTATGGATCTGAAGCACGTGACATACACAAACAAAACAAGAAACTTTGTGCATGCGTGGCATGATTTTCTCCTCCTCGTTTCTTGACCCATGCCTGCGTTTTGACTCGTACTGTTCTGGCAGTGCTGAGCAATTGGCTTGTGACAGTCAGAAACCAGAGAGGAAATGCAACTTTTGGAGAAGGACCCAACTGCTCAATTCCTCAAAACGAGTTAGCTGTAAAAGAAGATTAGGCAATGCGTCAGCCATTAAAGTCTGAACACTTTTAGCTGTTGTTGCTGACACAGTAGTTTTTATGGGTCTGTATAACCTCAACTTGAATTCTCTTAAAACACTTCAGCTGCTGCATTGCAGGCATTACTAACTGTAAAAATCCCCAGTGATGTAATGTTTGGTTGTCCCACAACTGTGGCTGTCTGGCAAGACCTGGAAGAGGTGAACTGATGGCTCTTGAGTGTTTGTCACCGCCGTGTGCTATTTGGAAGGATGGGCAAATGTGGAATAGATTTGGCTGATGTGGGCAGCACCGTTTGCAATTCAGTATTTAGTTCAGCTGAAATAAATACAGGCAGATTTGGTTTGCTTGAAGACTGCCATTCTTCGCTTGAGCATGGGTCAGAGAGCTGATTTCAAGCTCAGGGAAATTCTCTGCTCGTGGATCTAAGTAGTTACATGCACAACTAATCTAGGCTAGAAACCCTGCCAGCTGAGAACTTCTTCATCTGCAGTTGTACCTTACATTTTTGCAGAGGTAACACTTGTCAGAGTTGGTCAGTGTCGGTTTCCTGGACATTGGGGAACACGAATAATACTCAGCTTTAATTTGCAGCATCACTATCTATTGACTGAAATTTCCCTTTGTGACCTCTGCAGGTCAGCCTAAATGAGCAGCACTAGAATTGCAGGTTTCCCCTTGGAAGAATTTAAGTGCCACAAAGTGTGTTCCCAGTGAAAGACTCTGAATTTCAGGAAGGTTCTTTATGGCAGTGCCTCTTTTTTTTTCTGCCTTAGGTGCGAAGCAATTCAGAAGAGCGGTCCATATGCATTTTATAGGGAAAAAAAAAACCACCAACAAAACCTGTTAACAAATTGAAATCATCAACAAGTAGAGGTGTAGAAAAAAACCATTTATTTATGACACAGTGAGGATGGAATGTAATTACAAAAGCCACTGAGCACCCGAAGCAGGAATGAACTGGTGACTTTGATATCAGTGATTGATTTTTCTCTTTGATTTCAGTTTTTGGTGTTTGGGAATATATAACCGGACTTTGCCAGGAGGAAGAGAATGATTTGCAACTGATTTTTTTCAACCCCCTCTCCTGCAGAAGTGACAGATAACTTTGGGTTAAGTCGCTTCCTTCTCTAGAAGGGAAGAGCTGGCTATTTGGGGCATTTCCCAAGCCTGGCGTGTGATGACACAGTTCTTTATGGGACTAGATGGTGCCAAATAAACGCCGTACTTCCTTCCCCTTTGCTTTCAAAAGAGTGGGCTCCAGCTTTGGAGGTGATGTGGCATCGAGCAATAGGCTGACCTGAAAAGCCTCCCCCACGTGTGACTGCTGCTCCAGCAGCACACAGTCACTATCTGTCTGAAGTGAGTGGGCTGCTTTCAGAGGGAAGAGCTGCAATGTGAAAATACTCGGTGCTGCTGTGAGTAGCATCACACAGACGAATGCCCACAGCACGGCGGACCTTTGTAATCACAGCACCATGGAATATTCCGAGTTGGAAGGGACTCACAAGGATCACCGAGCCCAACTCCTGGCTCCATTGGGGAGCACCCAACATTCAAACCCTATGTCTGAGAGCGCTGTCTGGAGCACGTCTAGAAAAAAATGGCCAGACTTGTAAAACAATACACCGGTCATTATCGTACAGTCTCCTAACCAACATAGGAAGAGATCTGCATTTTGTGGTCACGCAGTTGTGGGCTTCTCTATTTCTAGTGACAAAGTGCTAAAAAAAATGGCGAGGCTTAAAAAAAAAACCCACGAATACAATAAAAAGCCGATTGCTCTGAGTGCGTTTGAGATGCCCGATCACAAAATAGTCACGGCAGTTAGGTTTTAATGCTGGGTGTGAGCACCTGCCCCTGTACGATTTCAGAATTTTGCAAGGCTTTAACTCTCAGCGTGATCACGATGTGTTAATGGTCTGAATCGTAGCTGTTAGTGTTTACTGTCGTGACAAATACCATTAATAGCAGAGATGCGTATATTACCTTAAAGTAAATGCAGTGGGTATCCGACCACGGTAAGCTTTTATTTCTGAAGTTTTTTTTGTGCTTCAAAGGCGTGAGTATTTGCAACATCTGTTAGACTAGCAAAAACATATATATGTACTGTATAGCAGAACACAGCAGTAGGTGTATGTGTTAAACTTGTGCTATGCTTATTTTGCTTTTATACACTTTTAAAAATTAACTTTCCGTTCCGCTTCTGAGGTAATAAGTTAAAAAAGCACCAACATGATTTATTCAAATGTCTAAACATCCTTGAAGGTCTCACTGTACAAGTACTAGATGGTAAGCAGGTTCCTTATACTATGAAAGGCTTCTATAAATTTTTCATGCAGACTTGACATCTGCTGATATGGCTTCGGATGAGTCCTGCCTTGAGTGTATCTGCCGAGGGCTTGCTTTGGAAGGGCTGGTCAATCGTCGTGAGCCAGAAGCTGTACTTATTGGCAAAGTAATGACAGGTTCCACGTGCCCCATTGCACTCGATGAAAGGAGTAGCCCTGAAATCTTCCAGGCAGCTCCCAGGAGAGACCAGTGACTGTCCTCCACCTTCATCACCAGCCGCAGTGTGCTAAAGGAGACAAGGAGAGCAGCGTTCAGAGCACAGCCTCAGGCAATGCTGTCAACAAATTAAGCGTGGGACACAGGGAAATCACTAGAAGTGCTCCTAATTCTTAAATCCAGAGCAGAGAGAAGGCTGATCCTGCAGCTCTGTAAGACTTAAGGGTTTGGCTATGCTTTATACTAAGGAACTCTCTCAAGTGTTGATGCCACTTCTGACAAACATCTTTTCTAGAGTTAGGATTCTCCCTGCTGCAAATCTTATAAATGAGGAATCATTTAGGTGAGAAGGGCCCTTTCAGTGTCACTTCAGCCAGTCCTCTGCTCAAAGCAGGCCCAGCTTCAAAGTTGCAATGGGTTGTTCCAGGGCACAGACAGGCTGTTCATATCTCCAAGGATGGAGTTTCCACCATCCCTAAGGGCAGCCCTGTTCCTCTGATTGTCATCACTGAGAAGGACGTTTTTCCATATGTCTAACATGAATTTCCCTCATTTATGAATTTCCCTTATTTATTCCACACAGCATATAAGGAGTGCTATGGAAACAAAGTTTTGGCTTCTATGCAAATTACTAGGCTCCCTCTATCATATGTTCATTAACTGCAAATTACACCAAATTTATGCATCTGAAACCACTCAGCTGTTACCTTTGACACAGACTGTAGTAACAGACTGAATGTTACTTGTGTTCTGTCAAAGCAGTCTCTGACAAAACAGGCATTCCCAGTTCCTTCGAGGGCTGTACAGCTGCAGAAGTGATGTGGTTTAATTTTATGTTAAAAACTGAAGGAATTTGTAATATAAACGAAAGCAGATGGAAAATACAGTTGCTAAATAGTTCTGTAAATGTAGGAAGAAATCTGCTGGGCATATTCAATACGTTTGCCTGCTTATGCTTTAATAAACACCATATTATGAAAGTGCATTACAGCCATTACAGCCTTGGTTGATGCTCAGAGGCCAACCGTGTTTGGATCCGTGAGGAACACAAGCGGCCACCGTGGAGTGGAGCAAAGGAGGCTGACCTCTGGGCAGAGCTGCATGTTGCTGAGGTTTTAGATTTATTTATTGCTTTAATCACAACCTGTGGGCCGTGTTACAAGTTGCAAGATGTGCTAAACTATAAAGCTTCAGAGTGAGGCTGTCCTAGCATCCCTCTAGGTAAAAAAAAGTTGGAAAGAAGAAGGGCTGGACTGGGCTGGACTATTCCCAGCTTTGAGGTCTCTGCAGTTGGATCTGGAAAGCAGCCAGAAAAAAAACTGCACGTGCTCTCCAAGCACTGGGTTGGGAGCAGACCTGTTTGGCAACCTCAGGGCAAGGACCGTGCTATTCCCATGCTCAGTGTACACCAACTCTGTGCCTCTAACAGCTTCCCTTTTACTGGCCAGGGCTTCTTGTCCCTCTGCAAGGGTTACACCTTTCTAGGAAGCACTACAGCTGTGTGCCCTTTCCACAAGAAATCTTAGCAATCTCCGAGGCTGTTTGGGCAGGAGTCCATAGTGACTCCTTCATGACTGTGCCTTACCCAGGGGAAGGAGGTGACAAATTTCAGCCAAGGAAGTAAAACGATCCGTAGCCTGAAATAACCACAAGCATGTTTCACTTCTTTTTCAACAGTTGAATGAGAAGCAAAAAATGTGTCTGCCAAACACTTCAATCGCTTGGCACGTTAGATGGGAAACTGAAGATCTGAATCTTCTAAAACTGTCCTCGCTGTATGTTCTGTGGTGCTGGCAGACTTTGTCCTGGCAAGAGCTTCTTGCTAAGGTGACAGCTCTGCCCTTAACGATGCTGAATGTTTACCTTCACAAACAATTAATCCTTGGAATCCCTGTGAAGTAACTATGAGATTGGTATCATGGGCTTTTCAAAGAAGCAAGAGAAAGGTCAGACATAAGGCTGGTCAGAAATCCGATCTGCCTTTTCTCAAATCTTGTTGCTATAACTAAGTGAAAAATATCACATTTCCTTTTTTTTTCTTCTTTTCGTAAGAAAAAAATGTTGAAGCTTTTGGAAAGCAAATAATTTGTGGAAAAGATTGATTAGAGATACTCTGTGATGGTTTCTGCCAAATAAATCTTATTCTTTTTTTCCAGCCTTAACAACATGGCTCCTTGCACTCCAGCATCTTGGCCATACCCAGTGCCCTGTGCAGCTGTTCCATGCCCACCGCGCTGTGGTGCAGAGCCTTTCCTTGACCCGCAGCTGCCTCTCCCCTGACAGCTCCACGCCGTTCCCTCGGGCCCTGTGGCTGTTACAGAGAGCAGAGCTCAGCGCTGCCCCTCCGCTCCCTGTGAGGAGCTCCATGAGGCCTCCCCTCAGCTCCTCTGCTCTGCGCTCAGCACACCCAGGGGCCTCAGCCGCTTAGAGAGAATACATGGAAGGTTAACTTTTAAAGCAAGAGACTCTCTCTCTTTCCAGACAAAGTGAAATATTTTTGCTTCTAAATCTAAGTAGCAATGATTTTCAGTATCCAGAACAAGGGGAAGTATCTTGTTTTTCCTCCAGATCAGCTTCTGAGATACAGATCAGATACAGGTCAGATACATCCCCACCTTCTTTTCTAGCTGTGAAAGTGCTTTGTAAGCCATTGCTGCACCTCAGCACAGTTTTACTTGCTAAGCCACAGCTGTCCCTGCGTTCTGCTCTGAAACGCTTTTTGTACATAGAGACTCCAGATGCTATTCTGACAAAGGACTCCAAATTGCTATTCTGGCAATTTTCTCTGCAATTCACAGGAATTTTGCTTCTCATTTCTGCTTCCTAGGAATGACTTCTGTTGTTCCCCAGGTCTCCAGGATGAAGCATCATTTTGATGTTACTGAATCTAAGGCAGAGCAGCCTTCCTAGTATCTAAGACTCGTACTTAAAATCTAGTGCCATACAAAATGTGACACTAGAGGACAAATACCATAAGGAAGGAATATCCAATCCACAAACTGCGCCAGCCTTCGGGGCAGCGAGGAATAGAAGCTTCTTGGCTATGGACAGCAATTGCCACAGCTGGGGCCTCACAAACGGAGCAGCGGCTGATATATGGCCTAATTTCTTCTTCTGCCACAGGCATCATTGGAAGAGGTGCCGTAGTTGAGAGCCAGTAGGATTTGTCATTTCGATTTGCATAATAACAAATATCTCCAGGGTTACAGTAGAGGAATGGCATTGTACTGAAACGAGCCAAGCACGAGCCAGCCAGCCCTGTTAAAAAAAGAAAAAAAGAAATTACAGCAATCATTCTTGCAGAAGACAATGCATGTGTTGAGTTTCCTGCTTTTTCCTAAGTACGTATGGGTAAAACCTTGCAGTCCATAATGTGTCACTGGCTTTACAATTGCAAGATCTCTCTCAGGGACACTCTGTGGAGACATACCGTTTTTATCTTCTCACTTTGGTGCTTCCTAAGCTTGCATACTGAAATTTGAGCTTTCTCTAAATTCCATTTCTTTTTCTTTGTTTCAGTCAGCGAGGCTGCTGCTAGCAACACCTGCACGTACCTAGGTCCTGGTTGTGTGCTTTCTCTTGTCCCTCGAAGTACAGGAGGCTGTAGCCACTCCAGAGTTTGTTCATGCCAATCGGGCACATTGGCTCTTGGTCGGACTGGCTGTGCTTCACCAGCAGGTAGCCGATGCTAACGCTGCGACCTGGCATGCCTGGCAGCCCGGGACTACCAGGGCGGCCTGGCTGGCCTTAGATGAAAGGGAGAAGAATAATACAATTCAGTTTGTGCTCCCACATATGGTAGCTAATAGTCCAGCTAAACTGCCCTTGAACAAAGATTAATTACAAGGTAACTCTTCTTATGGTAAGTTATTGTTTAAAAAGCTGTAGCTCTAGGGTTAGAGCAGTTGATTTTAAAGCGGATTGGTGCTGTAACAGGTTCCTTCGTTCCTAACGTGGTGTATTTCGCTATCAGAGCCAGGGAAAGTCACAGATAAAGTTCTGATGAATTTTAGCAGGATTTGTGCAATACAGATGAGCATTGACTTCCTTCACAACATTTTCTTAGCTCAAGACTAACCAGTAGCTTTTCAATTGCTTGCATTTGCTTCATATGGTTACAATTATGCTCTGCAAATACCTTTTTCTCTTTGTACTTCACTTATTAAGATGGTAATCTTGCTGCTCTTTGACTGAGACACATATTTCTTACACAAATACAATCCCTTAAATGTCATCCATCCAAATATCACCTACTCACACATCATGTAATTGCTAGCAAAACACTATGCTGAAATAAACTAATACGAAAATACACTCATCAAAAACATACTCACATGAGTTGACTGCCATCTACACCTATCAAAACTTATTTTGATAATAGTGCATCCTCTTTTAAAAGTTAGTGGTGCCCTGTGAAGAATATGTGAAGACACGAGCTTTCTCTTGCCTCCTTCCTCCCCATCCAGTGATATAATAATTACAGAACAATTTATGGCAGTGAAATAAATGGGAAAGAGGGAAGAAACGCTGTGTGAATCTCTTACCTTCAAATCCCACTGGACCTTGAAACCCCATTGCTCCTTGTTCACCTCTGGATCCAGGAGGAGCTGGAATGCCACCTCTGCCCTGGAGTCCTGGCTCTCCAGGTGAGCCTCTGAAACCTTGAACCAACAACAGTGATGAGCACAGTGACTTACTCTGTTAACATGTGCTCTATTTGCATGTGTTCGGTCCTATCTGCCAGTTTACACTGAGAGCAAGATCTTACTGCTCAAACAAAGGGCACTGAAATCATTGGGAAAGATTGCTAGGATCAAGACTACATGACATCTTCCATTCTTCTTTCTGACTCATAGGATTGTGAATTGAAGAGAGCCAAATCAGTGCACTGGTGGCCTCACTGTTCAGGGCAACTGAGCTGTTGCTCTAAGTGTGCAGTTCCTACCTGGTTCTCCTGGTGGACCCTGAAGTCCTGTATCACCTGGGCTTCCCTGAGGTCCTGCATTTCCACGGGGACCTGGCGAACCTTGCTCAGCAACCAGCCTTGGAGGAAGAGGTGGCAACCCAGGAGAGCCTGGAGGGCCCTGAAAGCCTGTAACAGGAGACGAGAGGAAGCAGTTTGATTAAAAAAAGGCGTACTTGTCTTCATATGCTTTCATTCACAGACATGTTGCTGTTACTTGGCTGCATATGCAAGAGAGGGACTGTTCTGAAGTATCTGCAATACACTTCCTTAGGTATAAGATCTATGTTTTTTTTTTTTTTATATTAGGGGAATATGTAAGAGGATGGGGATTGTTTTTTTATTGGACAGCATAAAAATAAGCTGAAGGAAATGAATGGTGCTACTGCTCCCCTCAGTTACGATGTAGGAGGCTGGGAAGTTTCCTCCCAAACAGCCAACAGCTCTCTGAGGTGGAGCATCATCCTTTTATGGGCTTCTGGAAACCCAGATAGATGATAGTATATATTTCTAAATAACCAGTATGTATACTCTGCAGAATTAGTTTATACAAATAAATCTTTTTTCTCCCCTTAAAAGTGGCTCTGATTTTGGAGTTGGTACCTTGTATAAAATAAATTCATTAGGAAAGCAAGTTGATGATCCATGTTAAATTCAGACACCTGTCCACTGGAATTTGCCACAGAGTCATGCAGGGTTGGAGGACTTTGAAGGTCTTCTAGTCCAACCTCCTGCTACAGCAGGCAGGGTCACCTGCATCAACTCTGTGTGGCTGCAGAAAGTTTAGAAAGGAGTCACACATCTGACTGCAATTACTCACCAGTAAGTCCTCTATCCCCCTTGGGTCCGATGGGTCCCAAATCACCTGGAAATCCTACTGTGCCCATAAAGCCAATGACACCTTGTTCACCCTTACGACCTTGAATGTAAAAAGACATGTGCCGTTATTGTATTTTCCATGAATTCAGAAGTCATGGTACTCAAACTGCTGTAGCACAGGGGGTTCCCCTCCACAGATGATCAGCATCTCCCATCCTTACCTTTTGGTCCGGGATAACCGGGAATCCCAGGTCTCCCTGGTGATCCAGGTTCACCTTTAGCCCCTTTGGGGCCAGCTTGTCCGCTCACACCTGCTCGTCCACTTTCTCCTTTGCTTCCCGGTGGAGCTGGTATTCCAGGCTGTCCGTGTAGTCCTGGATAGCCTGTTTAGAGCACATTCAAGATGTAATCATTTTACACTGCCTTCATACCTGGGCACAGATGAAAGTAGCAGCACTAATTGTATCACATCAGGTTTTATTTCCTTAATTTAAGCAGGTAGTTCGTGCTCAGTTGTCTAACAGACTTATTCTGCTCTCAGCCTGGCAGTGGCAGAGGAATTAGAGCATAGAGCTCCCACAGAGTATGGTGTTGCCATAGCCTTTGATGAGCTATCCCTGCCCCAGCAAATGCCCCACTTCACTGGGTGCGTCCCTGCTTTGTCCTAAATTTTCCAAGTAACTAGAGAGAAATCAGACAGCGGCAAATGCATGATTGGTGCCAGGTGGTAAATATGCCAAGGACTCAGTGTTCCATGTACTTCAGTGCTTCAGTTGAACACCTGGATACAAATAACTGCTTCACTCTCTTGGCATTTATGGGAACAGCTGCTTTTTCCAGAAGTACCTATTGCCTGAAGCGAAACCTAGCAGGTTTCTCTTAGCTACCTCTGCTGCCTGAGAAGCGATGTAATGGACCTTGTTTCCAAGGAGAAACCGTCTTAATAACAATGGTTTTCAGTGGGGCATCTCTCGTGCTGCCTGTTGAAGTTGGATCTTGAGTGGATATGAATACAAGATGCTTACGGCAAAGTAAAAGAGCCATGCTGTTCCACATGTCAGCTGGCAGGTGGTCTTCCTGCTCCTATCCCACTCTCTTCACTACTTGTACTGATTTTTTAACAAAATGACTGCCTTGGGAGTGGGAATCAGTATGCAGAGTCAGGCCAACTAACATATCCTTCGCACCTGGAAACCGAGGTATTTTGTTGGTTTCACAGATAGTCTGCCTGCTCTAAGTTTTTGCTGAGTTCACATTTCAGTTTCCACACATCATATGGAGATGTATACATACACCTGCAACTTCTGCAACACGTGTTTCACTGTGGCACTGAAGTTTGAAATGATTGTGCAGTCCAACAAGCAACAGGACTATCAGCTTCTAAATATACAGTCACAGATTGGCTCTCCCATGTGTGAAAAAGGCAGGCTCACAGCACGGACTTCTAGGGATGAGAGAAGATAATGCCCTCTTATGTAATTTCACATGGGGAAATTTGGGAATGATTAAGAAAATATTCTGTAGATTTGCAAGTCCACAACAGATCTAAGATTTTAAAGCAGTAAGTCAACATAATGCTTCTAAAAGCTGTTAAGAGAATTTTAGATGATTGATTAAATCTGCTATTTGCATGAAAAACAAGCCTTTCCATCAGGACATCCTGCAGGAACGGCCTTTTGCGTAGAGTTCTGCCCCCTAGATTTGTCTAACTGGGAGCATCCCAGCATTCTGTCTTCAAGAAGCATCGAGACATGTACTTCAGTGTTGCATTTAATAGACATATTTTACTGAATAAAGATTGAAATAAACTGCTGTTGCTAATTTTGTACCTAATCCCCTATTGTTATCTGAGGGATACAAGGCATGAATTACCTGGCACTCCATCTAGACCTGGGGAACCTGTATCACCAGGATATCCTGATATATTGGAAATCCCAGGAGGCCCTGGAAGTCCATCCTGCCCAGGAATGCCAAAGGGTCCTTGGACTCCTGAAAAGAAGAGAGGAAATAATCAGTACTGCAAAGAAAATGGACACTTTCAATTAGAAGGACTGACTTTTCACTAAGTGCAAGGAATGGTATTTTCGAAGTGGAAACACCTGCAGTTCCCACTGACCTTTGCTTTTTTTTGTTGTTGTTTTTCCCCTCAGATGATGCTGTGGAGGTGTTTTAAAAAAGAGAACCTAAATATTAGTTGTGTTTCAAAGCTCTCTGGATAGCTAATTACAACTCGCTGTGTGGAATGGTAATAATATTGTGTCTGCCAGGTTAAATATTAGTTCAAAACAGGGAGTACTTGAGATAACCTAAGTATACTGCAGCAGACAAGAAAGCAGCTTTGTTCCTCTGTGTCCTATTGAATTGGGGTCACAGACTCTTTGTTTCTCTGGAGCGTTGAATGAAACCAAAAGTTTGAATCCAAAGAAATTCTCTATAGATGGAAGATGTTAAATGGCCAAAAATTTGCCTCACCTTTTTGCTCAAAATAATCCTTCCTTGGCAGGAAGCCACAGAACCCCCTTTGTTTAGTCATGTACAAAACCTAATGATATTTAATTCTGACAAACACAAACAAAATAAGCCAAATGGTTATTTCTTCCAGGGCTTGATATGAAATGGTGTTCGAGAATATGCAGCCTGTTAGTAAGAACAAAGCAGAATACAAAAGAACAGCCATTGAACAGTTCAGGTAGAGGCAGTAAGGTTTTATGTATCTGCCAGTGCTCGATGCTTTTAGAGTTAAAATGCTGGAAGACTTTAAAAAACGTAGTAGTTGTTTCATCCACAGCGTTGGTCTGGAGGCTCCCTGATGGAAGAAGAACTGGTGGTGTACCACACTGAGGTAACTGCTGCCTGCTGTAGCAAGGTGGCTCAGAGCTGGAAAGCCGTATGCTCACGTGGCACGAGGGTGATGGTATAAGTGAGACACGGTGCACGCAAATAGAACCCAGGAGGGGTCAAAAGGAAAATCACACGTTAACGGACTGTGAGGCTTTCAGAAGAAAGGTAAACATTGAAGGTTTTGCAATGAAAAGAAAGAAAGAAGAGTCATAGTGTTGGTGTAACTAGAGCCCCTTTAAAAATATTTTGGGAGCTGGTGGCTGAGAGCAGCCTCTGGCATCTGCAGTGTACAGAGCTCTGGGGGGGCTCCTAGGGGGGGGGCTGCTGTGGGGAAAGATGCAAGCCATCCAGAAGGGGTTAGCTTGTCCTGCATTGAGCAATGCACTGTTTCTGAGTAAGGTCTGGGTAAGCAGAAGCAGTAAGTATAACTAGTGACTTTTCCCACCTTGGGCACTACTTTCGTAGTTCTCCTATGCAGCTGTCTACACTGTATTCTGTTTCATGACATCTGTAACACCCACGAGTGGAACAAATAATAAGTGGATTCCGTTCTCCGGGATACAGACCTGGAACACCTCTGTCTCCCTTCTGACCCGGCAGGCCTTGCCTGCCCTCCACTCTGCTCGGCTCTCCTGCTTCTCCTTTGTCACCCACAGGACCTGGGAAGCCTGCAGAGCCATAGCCATCTGGACCTGTTGTGGAATTATTCACAAGTGAGAAGAAATGTTTCCTCGTATAGTAACATATCAGCATTCTCACGTATATGTACAGAGCACATGGATTTACTAAATACAGTGGCTCATAAAGGAAAAGGAAAATAATGAGGATTTAACTTTACACAAGGAAAGAAATTCTGATTTGAAGTTGTATTCTAATTCAGCATGTAAACTGTAAGCAGTTGTTTGCCAGAGTCCATAATAGTGAGGCAAATTCACATTGAACTTTAGAGGACAAAAAGGAAAGTCCCATTGTCTGCGAGGTCTTTGCAAAACTTGTAGCTAACACATTGCAGTGCCTGTCAACAGGCAGAATGAACATCTCACTTACCTGGTGATCCTGGTAAGCCCTTAGTGCCCGGTAAACCATGCAGTCCACCGATTCCTCTTAAGCCAGGCAAGCCTGTTTTAAAATTACACTCATTATCTTAATAGTTCCTACTAGACCATATATATTTCTCCTGAAAAAATGGAAGTGTTTAAATAAATACGATTCTGTGTTAAACTCTTGCATATTATATGCAAATTAATTAATTATAATAAGCTTACTACGTAATAGATAGCTCAGTATGAGATACTTAAAATCTCTCTAATCTGTCTGGTAGCAGGCCCTTAGTTCCAGTCTTGCGACCACAACTTTGCTAATAACCATTTAGTGTTTTCAAAAGTCCTCCAACCAAGACAATTATGGGATAATTGTACAACCTTCATGTAATTATAATGAAGCCCTCTTCAGGAGAAATTCACTCTGGGTCATTAAAAAAAAACAAACAACAGCTAACAAAATGTTTAATAGCTGCTGCTGCTGTCACAGGTAAAAAATAACCCATTTATTTGTATCTCTCGAAAATTTAAGCATGATGTTAAAGCTAAGTGCATATCATTAATCAATTGTCAGAGCTCTGAAGGACAGTTAAACCTTCATAAAAATAACTGCCTGCCTCTCTCTTCGCTGTTTATAAAGGCAGGCTCCATAACCCTGTTAGCTTCGATTTGATGCAGATTCAGACAGATGAACCTCACTAAAATCAGAGCAATTTCTGGCTGTACTTGTAGAGAAAAATCTGCTCACTTCATATACGAAGGAGTCAGGTAGCAGACAATGAGATCCTGTATCTTGTGATACAGTCTCATTTTAAACCATTGCCTGTATTTTGATAGCAGAATTCTGTCTGAGCCTCAAGTTGGATGAAAGCCACCCAAATCCATAAAACCACGTCGGATCAGTTAGTGGGTTTTGATGATGATGGAAGACAAGTTCATTGTTTGCCATCTAATGCCACATTTTAATATTCAAACACTGTATATCACCAGTCTTGCTGCATTTAAAATATCTTACCATTTTCCTTCTCACCTCCATTAAAAATGAAAACATTTCTTGAAAACTGCTCTCTTGGTTGAGAGGGAGGTTACAATCATAGTATCATTAAGGTTGGAAAAGACCTCCAAGATCATCGAGTTCAAACGCCAGCCCATCACCACTATGCCCACTAAACCATGTCCCGCATGCATACATCCACTATTTCCTGGAAAACCTCCAGGGACGGTGACTCCACCCCCTCCCTGGGCAGCCTGTACCAATGCCTCACCACTCTTTCTGAGAATGAATTTTTCCTCATATCTGACCTTAACCTTCCCCCGGGCAACATCAAGGGAGATCAGCAGATGACAGTCCTGCAGAACCAAGGAATTAGAAAGCAACTACACAGGTCCCCATTAGTGCATCAGGACCTTTCATGGAATGCATGCTTACTAGAGGGAGCTCTGCCACTGTGAACTGCAAAAAGCCCTCTTTCTTCTTCACCCCAAAAGAATAACAGTGAGTGCTCACACTGAAATGACTGAATAGCCAAAGCTGTATGAATACCTGCTTGTCCTGGTAAGCCAGGCCAGCCAGAAGCTCCTTTTTCTCCTTGAAATCCAGGTGTCCCAGGGCTTCCTTGCTGCCCTGGGGGGCCGACCAGTCCTGGCAAACCTACATGACAATGGTGTATCACCATGAGTGTTCACAAAAGCCAACAGCCCAGAATACTGGCTTGTGCTACCTTCGTTCTCTTGGGCAGCAAAATAAGAACTTATGCCCTCAGTGTCATTGTATGACACTGCACCCTTCATCCAAATGGATGACAAAAGAGAGAAAAGGTAAGACAGGCAAGGTGTAACAGAACACCTTGCAAATTTCAGGCTTATGACAACTTGAGGAATATAATGGACTCTTCCTACTGGAATGGTTGTCTGATTTCTGTTTGCAGTTAAAATAGGTAATTTCACTTATGTGCACCTCAGTTGCCCCATTTACCCCCTCAGTTTCAGTTCCCTGACTGGAAAACTGATCAGAATAGAGCTGTTTCCCAGTAAGGTACCTACTAGCACAGCTCTAGTTTTGGATGGAATTTATGTGCCCTATAATTATATAAGAAGTGTGGAGCAACTGCTCTGAAGGAGCACTTTCATGATCTTCCTGGAATGAGACATGCTCTTAAGCCACAAGTTTTTGATCCAGCCTGAGTCAGACCTGACTTCGGTTTCCCTGTATTCTTGTATGTTCAGCCAGGGTAACTGGCTCAAAGGCTCCCTAACTGGGTCCTGTGGGATATTTATTGCATTTATGGCGGAAAAGAGTGCTGAAATGCCCACTTCCTTATCGCGTTGAGCATTAGAGTACCTAAGTATGCCAGCAATACACCAGTTTGACCGGACACATGATTGTTGTAAAAAAGGAAACACTGGTGTGAACCAGAGTTAATCTTTTGAAATTTCCTCTTCACAAGTTCTCCTGGGAGTTCCACATTCTTTTTATTGCTCTTTACCAACTTACAGAACAATCAACATTTAAAAAACTTAAGGACTTTCTCTTGAGTGAATAGAGTTTTTTCCTTTCTCTTCTCGTCCTGTTTTATTCTTTGGAGTGTTAAAAGGGAAGAATATTGTACCTTGCTGTCCCAAGGAGCCAGGTTCACCCTGTATACCCTTGAGGCCTTCAATGCCAGGTAAACCAGGATCACCTCCTTCGCCTTTTTGTCCAGGGCCTCCTCTTAAGCCTGCAAAAAAATCACAAAAGCAGTAGATTCTCTCAGTAGTCTTTATATAATCCTAAACTGACTTGCTAATGCAAAATTGGCTACTTGATGAGTCCCGGTCAAGCTGCATAAAGACATTCCTCAAGTCACGGTGCTTTCATAGTCTGGGAGAATGAATGGTCTTCTACAGCACCTTGGCTGATCTGCTGCTGTATTTGTTCTTTTAACAGTAATCCCCAGATTATGCGGATTATGACTCTAATGTTCAAATATGTGGAATGTGCAGAGATGTAACCAACCCAATCAAAAACCAACCTAATTCTGCTATCCCCCCCTTACACAGTTTTGCCCTGATATTGCTCCTTTTCTCATCAATGGTAAAAAAAATCATATGACAGTGACTTACTCGCGCTGCATGTAATTGAAGTTTAGTGCCATAACTGTCATTTTATTTGAAGAGGTAAACATAGCACATGTTAATTTCAATGAAGAAAAGATTCACCTCTTCAGGAGGTGCTGTAAAACCACAGGCCGAATAGCCATCAAAAGCACATGCTAAGCTCTCCCACCTTTCCTCTGTGGAATTTAATCTGTGAAAAATAAGAAATCCAGAGTAACTGTGAAATTAATACCTGTAAGACCTGGCACACCAACTTCCCCTTTAAGGCCTGGCATTCCTGGTAAGTTTATGGTATCACCTGGCTCACCTATTTCAGGGTAAAAACAACAAGTAAGTGGCAAAGCTTTAACCAAAAACGGCAGCATTTCCTGCTCTTTTGAAGGACTGCAACTTTCAAGACAAAATTCTCAATTATTATCTTTCTAGATAAAAAGAGAAATAAGTTAAACGAAGAAGAACATAGAATGTAGAACAGCCCCGCTACTGACACTCTGCCATGGATTTTTGTATCTTGCATGAAATTACCAGTATTAAACTTTTCACAGCCTCCTACGTTTGCAGCACCATACTCAAAGACTGTAGGAACCCATTAAGACTGAAGACCCTCTAAGATCCTACAGAATTTCACATCATTCATTTGATGGTTGATGAACACAGAGAATGCTCAGATAAGACAACAAACTCACCAGTTTCACCATGGGAGCCGGGAGTACCAAAATGGCCCGAAATTCCTGGGGCGCCCTTATCTCCCTGTCATATGATTGAAAACAAATATCAGTCAATAAGAATGAGGATTTATTCAACCTTCCAAGCAGCAGAGTTTGAATATTGAAAAAAGGCCATTAAATTTACTTCTTTTTTTTTGCTTTGTGTGTTTTTTTTTGGTTTTTTTTTTTGTTTGTTTGTTTCTATTGTACTCATGTGGCTGAAATGAGTTGAACCAAACCAGTGCAAACCAAGTGACAAGCTGTGTTTGCTGTCTCAGTTTGAAATGGAAAACATCATATTGCACATATATGGCAGAGGGTCTCCCTGTTTTTGGTCAGGAAAAAGTTCTAGTGAAGTTGAAGGACATGTCTAACTGAGAAAGGAACACATTTTCTTGTCTCTCTTAAATAAATTATGTGTGCGAGTCTACTGCCAGGCCTTTTGCAAGACTTCAATGTAACTTATTTTGCTGCCAAAGTGAATTGCCCTCAAGGAGCTCAGATTCTTAGGCTTTTTACTACTGGGGAAGTGACAGTGAGTAATTATTGGCAGTGGTACCATCAATCTGGAAAGAAAGAGAAGAGTAAACATAGTGCTGAAAATAATTTTTATCAACGGCTACTGTAACCGAGGACCTAGAGGGAAGAATCTGGGTCCTCATAGGCAGAAAGCTGGCACCTCAAATTTGATGTCTCCCAGTGAGAAGAGATTCTCCTTAATAAACATTAGAGAGATCAAGCAAAAGGATTTGGTCTGTTTATTCCATTCTTATTGCATTTTTATCTTTGCACTTCAGCTGTTCAGCGTAATTTGAAGAGGTGAATGCCACTCCCTAGGAAGTAGCAAAAGGATACTATTTTGCCAGTCCTGGTATGGACTCACCCTGCCTCCTGTGCTGCCAGGGAAGCCTCTGATGCCTGGAGAGCCAGTTGGACCAGGATACCCTTTCAGACCTGTCAGCCCTTTTGCACCGATGTCCCCCTTCACACCAGGCACATAACTGGGGTGCCCTGGGGACCCAGGAATTCCTGTCTTACCGGGGAGGCCTGGCATTCCCTTGCTACCTGCAGGAGGGGAAAAAGACAAACAAACAAGACTTAAAACACTAGAGCAGAGAAGGCTGAAAGGGAGTTGCCCACATGGAAAAAAATTTCATGCTAACAGCCTTCTTGCAACACAACATCACAATGTATTGGCACAACAGGGCAGCACACACAACTGGCATGAACAGAGCTTTCCTTGGGTTTTCTCTCTGAGAAACTCAGCTGCGAGCTCAGCTCTGTTTGATGGAGGCTTTACTGGGTGGACTGCAGCATGAGGGTGCATTGAGCAGAGAATGTTTTATACAGCATGTGAGAAAATACTCAGACACCAATGAATAACCCTAAATGTGATTGCTTTGCTTTCTCATGAGCACTGACCTTTGATGCCAAAGAATCCCTTGGTGCCGGTTTCTCCAGCATCTCCTTTTTCACCTTTAACTTCCATCATCATGCTAGGCTTCAGCTTTGGGGGCTCTCCCGGGGGACCTTGTTCTCCACGGTCACCTAAAGGGTAAAGAAACACCCATATTTAAGAAAGTTGGTCAGCTGCACTGTCATGGAAAAAGAGAAAACAGAAGGGTGAAAGTAGTGAAAAGGGATTAATGGAAAACCTTGCACAAGCCATGGAAAACCTGTTTGCATAGAAAATTGCCTGTATCAATACAACATATCTGCAGAACAATTAAGCATAAGAAAACATGATAACTGAGCTAAACTTCCATATGCTATTCTGGGGAGTTGGACGTGGGCTCCTCTGTGATATTTACCACTCAGTAGATCAGTTACCATGTGTTTATGAAAAACAAAATCACAGGAAGCAGAGACACATGGGTAGGCTCCAATGAAAGGGAAGCCCTCAGTCAAACAGGACTTAAAAAGGCTTGGGTGAAAGAAAGTGTTTGGATTTATTACCAGCTATTTTGTTCCCCCCCCACAACTCAAACTCTTTTGAGTTCTGCACATGCCTGGAGTTGCATTCTAACTCAGTGGAGTGTCTGTCTCCATCCTGACCATGCTGAAGATTCAAAGAAACAACCTTCCCTTGAGCGTCAAATCTAAGCCTCTCAGCCAGAGGCCCATGTGTGAAATAGGTGGAGGAATGTCTGAGCTAAACTATGTCTAAAATGTGTCATCTTTGAGTGTGCACCCTTGCAAAATTGTTCTCCATATGTGAAAAGCAAACACTGTACCACTCATAAGCAAATACCTTTAAAGCCTCGTGCACCCTGTGCGCCTTTATCACCCCGAGTCCCATGTAAGCCAAATTCTCCTTTGATTCCTTTGATTCCTGGTCTTCCTTTCAGGCCTGGCATGCCTTTGAAACCATCAATGCCAGGTGAACCTCTTGAGCCTTTAAAGAGAAGTGGAAGAGAACTGTTACCTTGTTCAGATTTTGGCAGAATAAGTAAATATGAACTGATAATGCATGACTACAACTGTCTGAAAGCTGCACTGCTGCAGTACCACTTTTGGGTGCCCCAATGCCTAGGACAACGTGCCATTCGATATTAGGCACCTAAGCTCTGTGGGAGGTAGGTATCTAAATGAGATCAGGGCTTCAATGAGTTGCTTAATCTGGCCAAAAGAAGATGTGGAGATGTCCGGATCTTAGTGTCATCTTCTGAAAAATAATTTCAACCCTGATCCTACAGATAAGATAGAGAAAGGTACTGAATTCCATGCAAGGTTTTTAGTCATCTGCTTTTTCTACACCTACAGATACAATTATGGGTCTATGACAGGCATGCCCTTCCTCACCAAAGATTACGGCACTCCTCTCTTCTAAACAAGAGGATCCTATTTTACATGGGTCAGGCTAACAAATAGATTCCTCATTCCTCTAATGAAGAGCTGATCAGTACACCAGAGTAATCCTGGGAAAAGAAGTCTTAACTGTCTTTTCAACTGATAAATTCATCATTCCATATGAATTTTTAGGCATGCATCCTTCCTTCTGTTTAAGTGGAGATGAACTCTGGTGAAACAACTTGTATTGTATATAGTGCTTTTGTAGCTGGCAGGAGAGAGCCTCACCTTGTCTATACAAAAGATCAGTATCCTGTTAAAATTCAACATCGAAGTCTGGTGTCTGGCACTGCTCAGCACACAGCTGCCAACTTTCAAAAACTTTAAAGGTTTGGGGAAATATCTCTGAAATTCCACTGAGAGCTGGTGGGACTGGGCCAAGGGACTGGACTGGAGTTTTAGAAAGAACAGTAGTAAATACCATTGCTCTTCAAAATAAGGCTGCATGTCACAAGCCAGCTTTTCCCCAAGCACAACACAAGAGAAAACAGATAATGATTCTGGAATATATTAGGCCTGGGAGTATAACTCTTCTGTTTTAAAGAGATAGCCCAGCAGAAAATGTGTCCTGTACATCTCAGCACTGAACAGCTTTAAGCAACATTATTCCTTTCAGTGCAGCTGTTCAGAGCTTACCTTTGTCTCCGGGAAAGCCATCCATTCCACTAATGCCAGGGGGACCAACCACGCCAGGGATACCTTGTAATCCTGGGAAACCTGTTTCACCTTTGTCACCAGACAGACCTTTCATGCCCACGGGACCAGGAAAACCTTGCTCGCCATCTTCTCCCCTTGCACCTGGTGGACCTGCCAAATGAATGTGTGAAAAGGGAGATTAAAGTGTTTGGATATACACAATGATTTCATATAACATAGCCCAAGCAGGGAAAAACTGCTATCGTAGTGGCTTCAAGTTGATGGGAAAAAATTAGATTTTTTTTTTCCATCAAAGAACTTCAGAAATGATTACAAAGACAAAGCAGCTTCTCAGCACAAACCAGTCTTGCTACCATCCTGGTTCTATACACACTCCCAACATGATCTCCCTCTCCTCTTTTATTTAAAAATTAACCTGCTTTTCTACAAGATTACTCCCATTTGACTGCTCCATTCTCCCAGTCTGGCACCAGTAAGCTCTGTCCTGGCTACAGAAGGAAAAGCAGCATCTCTGCCTCTGAGGACCATCATCACCCCTATATCCCAACTGAGATGCCAGCATGATTTGCATTCACAGTGCCTGCAATATCCATGTCATTTTCTTGACTGAGAATTACAGCCTGGCATGTGCCACAATCCCCAAATTAACTTTCCCCTGGGGAAGTAACACAGGTTCCCTGCTGCAGAGAACGGGGAGGAGAAGTGACGCAGGACAGCAATACTTCCTCACCAAGAGGTCCTTGAGAGCCAGGTCCACCATCAGGGCCGGGGTTTCCTGGTGGCCCTGGGAATCCATGAGTTCCTGGTATTCCCGGTAAACCCATCAAACCAGGGAGACCTTGCAGTCCTGGATCACCTTTGGGGCCTGGCAATCCTGGGACACCGTCTGCTCCTAAAATACCATAATCATGCATTAGAGAACATAACTATTGAGATGATTATTACTTATCACTTCTCAAAGTAGGTGAATATGTACTGTTCTTTCAGGATATATTTTCCTCCGAAAATTAGTGGGAACGGGAAAAGCAAATTAAAAGACTGCTCGTTAGTTCTTAAATTCTTGATGTTATTGGTGCTAGCCTCAATATTTGCATTGGAAAGGTTGATGGGCTCTTTCAAATGAATGGAAGTAATTTACTACCAGGTAGATCTAAACAGAGTAAGTCTCTTCTAACTCCAATAATCCTGTAATTTCTGATCTCTCCTTTTGTTGCATATGTCTTTGTAAGAACGGAATCAAGTTGACCAAAACACGGAAATAATGCCTTATATCTTTTCTAAAACGTGATAGGCAGAAATGGAAAAAATTAAGGCCAACAGTGGGTTCTGACTTTGTGTTCTCATTCAGAACTTTTCAAGTGAGGTATAGCTATAAGACTCATACAAATTCCTCAGCAAAATGCCCTGATTCTACACTTAATGTATTGAGTGAAAATTTACATCTCTACAAAATAATAGCAAAGGGAATGTCAAGTCCTTCCAGATTTAAAAGGTAATACACGTTTTGCATTCAGATTGGAGAAGCAATAGTGTACAAGACCTCAAAAGCACATCACACTTAAAATCCAGGATAAGTGGAGCTGCTTCTCTTTATTCAGGTTTTACATCACTGTAGGTCCAGAGGCTTGAACGTAGTTGCATGTACTTTAGAACTGAGAAGACCTAAAAGGTCTCACACATGGTGAGTTTTCTCAACAGAATAGAGATGTTTGCTCCCTGTTCTGAAGGGCTAGTAGTTTAACTGGCACAGATGAAATAAAGGAATTGCTAAACACTTTGTATATAAGGAAAAAAAAACACTCATTCAAGAATTCATATGCTTTTTCTCGGAATTATTTGCCAGAACTGTGAAACACATCAAAAATAGACAAATGATTTTTTTTTTGCTGTAATTATTTTCTGCTAATATTGAAAACTTAGTTCTACAGAAATGCTAAAAAAGAGGGTGCAGTCACATCATTTTATTTTCCTTTTCAGTGTGTGTTTACTGAAGATGAAATCAGATCTCCTCACTTCAAATATGTCATGTAAAATGACATGCTTGTCTTTTTCCATTTGTATTCGTAATGAAAATCATGAGGTGAGTCTCCAAAATTCTATTCAAATTCCTCTTTACTTTGAGCGAGTCACACAATTACTCCTCCTTCCTCATTTCCACAACAGGGCAAGGGGGTAATCTGCAGTCTTAAGTATCCAGCTGCTGCTGAAACAGTATAGCAGGGAATGCTTAATTCCCACAGATTCTTCTGAAAGTCCCCCACTGAACTCAAAGAGTGATCAAGACAGCTTTTGTACAGATGTTATGGTTTTACACGTTCTACCTACAGTAGAGTTTTTTTAAGTTCTGTAAAATACCAGCTTAAAGTGAGCACCCTAAAATTATGAATAAATATGCAATGCTCTCTTTTGCTTGTTCCTCAGTGCTCAAAGACCCATCAGGTTAAAGGGCTTATTAACATGCTACTAAATGCTATGTCTTCTCTGCTAAAGTTTACAAATTCTGCAGTGAAGCATTATGCTATACTGCGAAGCCACCCATTATCCAAACATTTTTGGGTTGGAAATTAAGCTAAATATTATGCAGTACATAAGTGAAAATTCCAGATTAACTATGGTGGGGAAAACTAAAGGATACATCTGATACAACAAAGATGAGCAAAATCTTGTTCTTGGATATCCTATTGTAGCTGATGCCATGTGGTGCAGTGTGAGAGAGTATTGGTCATAAGCAGTGAACCTCCAGAAGGTGTTTGGAGGAACCAGGTCCTGGGGTCACGAGCACTTGGTGTGAGTTCTACTGGGCTTTCACTACTCTCACATAGTTGTAGTTTGGCTACGTTTATAGCCCAATCTTAAACATTTCTTTACTTGAAGTACCTCTAATTCCTGGTATTCCTTGATCTCCTGGTGCACCTTTCAAGCCAGGGAAGCCAGGCAGCCCAGCATCCCCTCGAGGACCTGCTGCTGCTCCCAAAACTTCACCAGGAGCACCCTTCTGTCCAGCCAGTCCTGGAGCACCAGACTTTCCCATAAGGCCTGGATGTCCCTGTAGTCCAGGTAAGCCATTTGGGCCTCTGTCTCCCCGGGGCCCAGTAAAGCCTACAAAAAAAAGCAAACAGCCAGGAATTAGGCATCACAGCATCCACTACAGAAGTTGCAGTGCAAATCCCAGATACATCATCTGTTATATTATTGTAACTTCCCTTAGCTCTCAGCAGAAACATGTAGAATTAAACAAACTGAAGTGCATGTAAAGGTTTTAAAAACACGTAACATTCATAAGAATTGTTGACCAAGTGTGGAAATTGACAAAACTTACAGATGACCCCTCAAGAAATCTAGTATATAGGTGACAAAAGATCCATAGTTCTACTCACAGTTACTTCCATACAACTATTTTGACATGGCTACTGCAACATCTTATAAACATCTTACAATGTAACGGTGAAAAAATGCTTCCTGTGTACTAAAATGTGGTTTGATATGCAGCAGGGGGAAGGCAGGAGTCAAATTTTAACAAATAAATGAAGAGTGAATGCAGTCAGTAAACTTGGAAGGCCCTGGGGAGTTGCCCAGAGGAGTCACTGCCTTTGCTGTTTCCAGTACATCTCAAGGGGCCAATGCCAATCACTTCGCACTCTTGATAAACCAGTGCCACCGTGCCTTGTCACACACCCTGTCGGTGAATGACTGGTAGGGAGCAAGTCCTCATTCCCACACAGCAGGCAGGGAAGACTGGTAAACTGGACCTGGACTTGACGTTAAGTCCAAGAATGGCTGAGAGACAATATGGAAGACAGCTGAAAATCAGCTTGAATGCTAACCACTCTGTGGCCTGGCAGCCATGTAGTATAGGAGCTCTGAGTTAGCATTTAGTGCACTCTGCAGAGCTTGGCAGGGGAAATACAGGTTCATGTTCCTGCCCAGAATGAGTTTTTTTGTCCACATCCATTGTCTGTTGATCAAGACATGTATCAACCTTGCCTTTACCTATTAGAGATCAGGATAAAATGTGACTAGCATTGAGCACTTGGAAACACTGGAAACACAGCCAATTGTGGGCAAGGTACATAGCTAGTACTTTGCCTTTGATATGTTCATTATTATTTATATCAATGCTATAAAGAGTTAAATAGAAACAATAACACTACTATTTTCTTCCTTTCTGCAATTATCATCCCACGTGGAATCCAAAACATCTTACTACTGAATTTCCTTATCTCTACATCATCTCCATGAATTGTTGCATTTGCAATTTTGCACTATGAAGCAGATTTTAAAAGGCTGGAGTCTTTGCTACTTTTTGTCATTATAGAAAGTTGCAGAAAATCCTTCTGGCTTCAAAAAAGAGAGCTTTTTTATAACTGCTTATTGTTTGAAGATGGAAGGTGAGATAAATGCAGATGGATCTGGAGTAAGGTGATTGCGCTCCCATGACTATAGCCAGGGTCATAAATGTATAAAAAATAATTAATTATTTCAAGGTACCTGGAGGACCTGGGAATCCTTCCCGACCCGGATCACCTCGTGTACCATTTAGCCCTGGGAATCCCGCTGGGCCTGGATCACCTGGGAATCCTCTTGAACCTTTAGTACCTAAATTATATAAAAGAAATGAAGAAAGCGTGATCTAAACAATCAAAGCAGAAATTTGCATATAATGTAGCAAAGGTAGTGGCAAGTACTTTAATTCTCTGTTTCCAGGTGCAAAGATGGACTTCTAAAATAAAATTTATGGGATGACTCTGTACTCAAGATCCCAAGAATGGCCCCAAACTCTAGGCTAAGTGCTTTTACAACAGGGATTAAAGACCGCTCCTGACTTTCAGACTAACAATAAGTAAACGGGTAGGGTGAAAATCAGCAGTCTCATAGACTTTTGGAGACTTTTTTGAAGAACATTTTGTAAATAAGCTTTTTAGAATAACAGAATCATTTGAACTGGAAGGGACTTTTAAAGGTCATCTACTCCCTTGCAATGAACAGGGACACCTACAGCTTGATCAGAGTGCTCAGAGCCTTGTTCAGCCTGACCTTGCATGTCTCCAGGGATGGAGCATCCACCACCTCTGTGGGCCACCTCTGCCAGTTCCTGTTGAGTCTTGGTCTGTCTTCCTGATCCCATACCTACATAGCCTAGAAGCATCCCTGTACTCCTCCCAGGATACCTGCCCCTGCTTCCACTGCCTGTGCATTTTCCTCTTGCTCTCCAGTTTGACCAGCAGGTCCCAGTTCAGTCATGGTCAGCAATTCAGTTCTCTTGCCTTCCTACACTTGGGGATGGACAACTTTTGTGTAATAAGAAAAGCTTCTTTAAATGTCTTCCAGCTCTGCTCTACTTCCTTGTCCTCGAGGACAGCTTCCCAAGGAGGTTTTGTTGACTAACTCATTGAAGAGCTGGAATTTGGCTTAAGGTCAAAAGGCAGTGTCAAAGGAAAAGTGCTCAATAGTAATGCACAAGTGAGATACTGTAGGAGAAATAAATGTTTCCCTTCCCTGTTAAACTGATCACAGGACAAGAGCTGACTGGTTTAGATAACCAAAAAAAAAAAGAAATATGAAGCTAAAGGTTAGATCTAATCATCCTAGAAACTGAATACAAATTAAATAGCCTACTTACTATTTTCGTAATAGTGCAGGTTCATAGCTTAGATAGTAAAACAAGGGCTGTGCCCTAAAAATATGTTCCTCTGGCACTGAACTCATATTACTGTTACTCACCATCTCAAAAACTGCAAGCATCTTGTAGGATTCTTTTCTTTTTTTTTTTTTGTCTATAAAACTGTATTATTTACATATATTTTCATGCAATAGCTTTATTACATGAGTCTCATCAATTCATTGTATTCCAAGATCCAGATTTTTGGTGAAGTTCCTTTAAAATAACCCTCATGCAATGTTTTATTTTTCTCCATGCCCCAGTTCCTTGCACTCTTTAAGTTCCCAGCTCAGTCTTGAAGGTCAGCAACATGCTTTAACATTTTAAGTGCTGTTGCTTAGCACCATCATGAGTTACAACTCAATTTATTAGACTGAAAACAAGTTTTTCTCCACTTCTAACTATAACAAAAAAGAAAATATCACTTGAATTTTGATACTTTAATTTTCAGAATTTCTATTGTTTAGCCATCAATTTTTATGGTTTTAGCTGCTGGGTTTTTTTGTTTGTTTGTTTTGGTGAAGCAGATATAGAAACCTTTCAAAGGCCAGAATTAAGCAGCACACAAATAGGCTGTGCAGCATGAGAAGCATTTTCTGAGTGCAGTACACGACTGTTGTTCTCTCCCTTATATGAACAATAACTTCTCAGAAAGCAATTAGAAGGAAATATCCTAGGTTTTCAGGGCTCAACGAAAAATTCTAACACTTCTCTTACCTAAATGGCATCTTCGTTTTGTTTCCCATCTGTAATAACTGACTTTCATTCATTCTGCTCATTCTTGTTCTAATTAAAAAGCCATGTTAGAGAAAGAATGCAGCAGATGGAGACTGCAGCCACTGCTTACCACATATTTCAATAACTCATTAAGTGACGTTAGTTGGTGTTAACATGTGCCAAATAGTAGTAAGAAAAAGGTTTTATCTTGTAACAATGTTTATTTTGCAAGCATTTTATTTGTATGCTTTCTACAGAAAACAAGCATCTTATTCAACAGTAGCTATACAGGTCCTGCCAGAGTTCAGAGAGCATTTGGACATTGCTCTCAGACATAGGATTTGTTTACTGGGTATGGAGCCATGCGTTGGATTTGATGATCCTTGTAGGTCCCTTCCAACTCAGGATATTCTATGATTCTGTGATTCAGGAACAGTGCAGCCACCAAGGCTGCATGCTGCTTAGACCTCCACCTGTTTCAAGTCAGCGCTTTCCTCCACTGCCTTTTCTAAAACACACTGTCCACTAAGTCTCAACTATAGTAGACTTGGCAAGATCTCTCTCTAAACATAGTGTATGTGTGAAAAAAAGGTGAAGGCAAAACATTACCTGTGGCTCCTGGCAGTCCTGGCTTGCCTTGAGATCCCTTTGGTGGCCTCACACAGCCTCCACCTGCCAAGAAAGATGTTTAGTCACACCATATGTACTCATACGCCATCTCTCATCAGCTCTGTGCCTGCAGCTAGGACAACACTGTCAAAGCAGGTGAATGAAATCAACAGGAGAAATCCCAATTTTAGAAGTTTTATTCTTCATTAAAACAACAACAATGCAACACTGGTTATGGGTGGCATTTTCTGGGGAGCACTCAGGCTGAGATCCACCCGAATAATTTAATCAAGAGTCACTCTTCAGCCTATTTTACAGAGATTATGGTGGTGGCTTCTTTAGGCTAACGTGGGAAGGCTGTTTCAACATCATGGACAGCTGTATTATCAGAATAAGAGAGGCACTTTATTTTCCCACAGGCAATTTATACCTCAAAATAAATCAAGTCAAATTTTGGAACAATTGAAGGTTCTTATTCTTTACATGTCATATTGCATTGAAAGTCTTCACTCAGAGTTCTTCTAAAAGTTTCTTACATTCTCTTCGGAACTTCATTTCTGGCTCTGTTGCTATAGATTGCATGTAATCATTATTTTATCACAGTAAACACTCAGGACCAATTAAACAAAGAATTTCTGGATTGCAGAGGTAAAACTGCAAGAATTTTAGAAAACATTCAATTTGATTAAATCGCTTTAGAACTATGTACCATATATGCATGGGTATTTGTGACCTGAAGTTCAAATAGTTTACAATTAACAGCATTCAAAGCAGTCATCAGAAAGAAAGCATGAAGTCATAACAGCCACATAAGACTTGATGTTAAAATAAGTTCAAGCCATTTGTGTGTTCAGTACCTGACCATATTGGCTCAGTTGCATCTCCTCTAGGAAAATCTTCAATCACCTGCCCACAGTCTATGAGCAAAGAACAGGAAAAGATAGTTATCATTTAAGAGAAAAATCTAAAAAGCTTTCGTTTCTAAACAAAACATCTATTACAACATCAGATACCTGTTATTTTATGCATTGTGTAGTGGAGAAACCAAATGCAACAAAAACACTTGAACTCTATCCATATATTAATGACAGACTGCAAAGTAACGATATCTGCATTAGGAGCCTATATGTCACATGTACTACGTGGGGATGACAGGTGCCTGTTTTGGCATGTATAATCTGCTTGGCATCTTGAACTCAAGCAAAATCCTCTGAGTCTGAGCTTTTGTGAACACAGCCCTGACAATCTTATGCCAGAAGGGGCTCAAATAGCTGCAAAGATACCATGAAGAGCTCTAAAGGGAAGATAAAGGATTTTCTCCGCTCCATTAAAAGACAAAGTTGGATGGAGAAGAACAGAGAAAACCACCTGTAAGTAATCTAAAGGCAGAACATTGCTCCATTGCCTGCAGCTGCTTAAAATACAAAATATTTTAATTGCCGACACCAACACATTCCCTGATGCTATTTCAGTATCTTAAATGAAACTACTTCTTTTAAAATATTTCTGGACAATTAATGCGGGCAATCCCTTTTACCCATATAATCCTCCACCAAATGCTACCTTTTCAACACTGTCGCTGAACAGATGCTGTACACACAATTCAGTAATGATCTCCCAAGGATTTCGTATAAGACAGGGAAGCTGTTCTTACCTAGTTGACCAGGCTCTCCTGGTGGACCAGGCAGACCTGGAAGCCCAGGGTTTCCATCTGTTCCATGGTCGCCTGGAGGACCACGGTATCCTTTTGGGCCAGGAAATCCTCCACCTGGCAGGCCTGTTTCTCCTGGAAAGCCCTTTGGGCCTAATTCTCCTGGATAACCAGGATCCCCGGGGAGACCTCTGATACCATCACCCTGTGGGAAGTGGGAAATGAATACACTTCTGCCTTTGCTGCGAAAGAAACAAAACTCAAACTGTTGAACTACTCCCATGAATAACATCTTATAGGCAGCTATTCCTCATGTATTGCATCCCAGCTTTTTAAAGCAAAATTGCAAATACAATATATTTGAAATAATCAGACATTAATTTAGACCCCCACAGCAGAAAAGGCATGAGAGAAGCACTCTAATAGGGAGCATGCCCCTAAAAAGGCTGGCCAATGAAGAGCATATGGGAAATACAAATCACTGCTGTGGACAGCCTTACTACCCTTTCAGAAATGCTGTGAGTGGATATGGGGGAAAGCATACAAATCACTAGTGATGTGTGAAAGTTAATTCTGATGTAGCATTTAGTTCTTAGATCTTGACAGAAGCTGACATAAAATTGTGCCCAAATGGGCATATTTTTCTTGGTCTGTTACTCTAGTGATGTTACTGCAGTATTAAATCAACACCTTTAGAACATCACCAGAAAATGTTCCCATCCACAGATTCAATAAAAAGTACCATTTTTACTGGTAGTAAAACCCACTGTGGTCCATATTGAATGATAAAGCTCTGGTCCATCCTCATATATGATGCAAGAGCAACCCAGTGGTGCAAAACAACATTTGTGATAGGTGAACAGATACTATCAAGCACATAAATAATGATGTGACCTACGTTCTGGGGATGAGAACTGTTAACTCCCTCATGCCAAAATGCCACACACAATCTCTTACATAAGGCCAGATAATAAACCACTAATTATCACAAATAAACCACTTACATAATATTGGCCTAAATAGGTTATACACTACTACTTATTTGTTTAAATAAAACTGAAATAAAAGTGTAAGGTGGTTCAAAAAAATCTGAGGGTAAAATTGATATTTGGTATATCAATAATCAGCACGGCCAGTTTAGTTGTGCATCACTATCTGTGTTAAGGGCAGCCTGGCGATCATTAATCCTCAGAATTAAATGCATTAGTAAATGAGTGTGATGGAAATGATTTAGCTGCATTTCCAGTTTGGACAGAAGGATGTTGTGGAGGACTGTGTCAAAGGTCTTAATGAAGTCCAGACATGATACCAGTGGCTCTTCCCTTGTATACTGATGGAGTAATGCCATCATAGAAGGCCATTAGGCTGTTCAGGCAGGACCTGCCCTCGGTGAAGCCATGCTTGTTGTCTCATATCACCTGCCTGTATTCCATGTGCCTTAGCAAACCTTCCAGGAGGATCTGTTCCACGATCTTCCCCGGCACAGAAGTAAGGCTGACAGGTCGGTAGTTCCCTGGGTCGTCCTTTCTTCCCTTCTTAAAATTGCTACTTACCGGAAGGCCAGGCTGTCCTGGTAAACCATCTAATCCATCTCTGCCTGGGAAACCATCTTCCCCTCTGATACCAGGAAGTCCAGGATCTCCTCGGATTCCTTTGGTGCCTAAAGCAGACCTTTCATTGGGAGACTGCTCTCTCACAAAAGGTATAAATAATTGCAAAATACACGCGACATGAATATTTACTTTACCTTTAGTAGTTATATATATAGAATCTCCCTTTTCTCCTTTTGGTCCTGGAAATCCTTCTTGGCCCGATTGTCCCTGGTATTATACAAATTAGAAAAAAAACCAAAAACAAAAACACAAAAGAAAAACACTTAACAAATAATTATCCAGATTTGTGTTTCCACTGTCTGGCTCAAAAAACAAAACACAACTGTAATGCTTTCCTATTACTCGCTGTATGACTTCCTCTTCAGTAATCCTGTTTTTGTGCCTGAATCCTTACTGACATGCTCTAACTAGGACCAACGCCCATGTAGTATGGTAGGGGTGCTTCTACACAAGGAAAGCATTGGGAGATCTGTGGCTTTTCATAAGTTCAAGTCCTGTAGATGACTAGAGCTGGAGAACTGCATCAGAGAAAATGTAGTAAATTACTTACTGTTTGCCAGTAAGGAAATTGCCATAAGCAACACTTTGGCACCATGGTAACAAAACTCTGGGTTATATTTACCTGCATTTTCTCCTTCCCAGTACTACAAAAGGTTGCAGCTGCATGGCTGGCAATGGATTGTGATTCACAGCAACATTATGGGGTTGAAAAACAGCATTTTTTTTCATTTATGAGAGAGAGCAACGTAGGCACAAAGTGATTAAGTGAACTACCCCAAACTACAGCCCCATAGGAAAGATTTTTGTTGAAAGGGACTGCTGGAAGTCCCCACTCCAACCTGCTGCACACAGCTACAGCAGGTTGCTCAGGGCCTTGTCCAGTCAAGATCTGAAGTCTCCAAGGAGGGGGATTTCCTCTCTTGCAAAGGGAAGCTGTGGTGAAGCTAAAGATGAGTCTTTGATGCACTTGGTATAGTGCACAATTTTCCACAACAGCCCAGCTGGAAGTAGCATTACTAGCCTTCTCCACGAGAGCTCTGAGTTGAGAGATTGAATGCATGAGAGACGCGAAGGGCTCAACATTACAGATTCATTTAGTGCTGACTGTTTTAACTCAGTTACCAGTAGTTCTGAAAAATCATATTCATGCATACTAAAATATAAGCCATGTATGTTCTCCCTATCTTCCTCTTACTGAATTTCAAGGCGCACAATAAATGAAGAGAATTCTTGGTGCACATATTTTTTTGTCTGAAATACCCCTTTGCCATAAATTACTTAATATGACATATTTTCCATCACTTTCACTGATATTCTCCAAACATTTCTTAGGTGACAAGCATGTGTGGAAACGGAAGGCCATCTCAAGGTTATAGTTTCACACTTCTGTAAGTCTAAAATGGGAGACCAAATCAGAGTAAAAGGACCCTGTTTTCACCCGTCTGTATTTACCTCCTGCATTTTAGCGAAGCCACATTTATATATCCCTGCAGAGAAGCTTCTTTTGGACAATGCTCTTTATAGGCCAAAAGAAATCTCAGGAACTTAATATATCACTGACTATATAACTGCAGAACTTTTCAGCAATAACATTTCTTTTATGGTGGATTTGTTGCAGACCAAAAGCTGAAATAAAGTCAGGGCTTTCCTGCTGAGTATTCTACAATGATACGACATGTCTATATATGTCTTAAGTCTACAGTAACTTAAATTCTAGGTTGAAGATAATAAAATTATTCATTTCAAAGGCAAAAAAAAAAATGGCAGAACTTGTAAAACTTAACCAAAGTTTCAACATCGAACATTTCAAAATTTGTCCGTTTTCTTCATGACTTACAGAAAATAGAACTTTCTATGTTCTAAAAAATCCGAACTCTGGCTAGTTGCAAGTAAACTTCTTCTTCTTCTTTTTTTTTTTCCATGTCCAGAAAGCCAAAAGTACTAACTGAAAGCACTTGATTTGCTCTGACATCTCTACACAAACAATAGCAGTTTGGGGTTAGCTTTACTAACATCTTATTCTAAAATCCTGAGGGATGTAACTTCCTGAAGTTTTAACTGTGAGAAAACAGGACGCCGTTGGGATAACGCAAAACATAGCACTTTTAGGAGTAAATAATGAGTGAGTAACTATTAGCAAAACACTCTTATCGGGGTTGCTGACAGTGGTTTTTAGGAAGAAGTTATATATTAATAAACAAGAATCTTACATTTAATATTTGACATTTGCCTCTTATTAGAAACAATTTGAAGGAACTCCTGAAATTGCTTCCCTTCATAATCAGTGCTACAGTTTTGCTGAAACAGCTTTGTTTAAATGGAAAGTGTATTTTTGGATTATGTGGAAATCTTTTGCTCTTCCCAAAGTAAACTATTTTCATTCCCATCTTAGCAACTTTTAGCTTTTGGTATTTTGGAGCAATGTGAAAACTATGGAAGTGGCACAGAAGAAAATAAATTGTACTTTTCATCTTTTTTTTTTCTCATGGAGAATAGCTGGTTTTTATTTCTAGTAGATGTACAAAACTATGCATTAAAGAAACAAGTATCTCACTTTTGCTCCAGCGTAGCCAGGAATACCATGTGGACCTTGATCACCAGGTTCTCCTTTTCTCCCAGGCTGGCCAGGGGCTCCTGGAAAACCAGGAGGACCACGGGGGCCAGTAGAGCCCCTTCTGAGTTCATCACTCAGAAGGCATTTACTGCAGTCACCTTCTTCGCCTAAAGAAATGGATTGAAAAGAGAAGAAAACTGTCACAACAAACACTTTCAGCTGTACCGTTTATACACACATATATATACATACCTGAAAATACTTCAATATTGTCTCAAGTACTTGAGAAAATCACTTTTTTTTCCTTTTCAGAAACTAATACAATGTTTACGTGTTGTGTTAGCCTCAGATCAAATTCACTGGTTGCTGAATATGTCATAATTAGACTTAATTAAAACTTAAAACGATCAAAGTTTTACACAATGCATAACAGCAGATCATCTTTCGTGTTATTTATTATAACCTACCTTTAGGTCCTCTTTGTCCTCTTGGACCAGGAAAACCTTGTGCACCAGGTCTACCTGGTGTCCCTTCCTGTCCTTTTAATCCAAAGAGAGAACCTAGAATTTTAATCAAGTAAGAAGATAAATTAATGTACTGTAGATTGGCTTGGACTGCATCTGCCCTTTTCTGTTTCTCCTAAAGTCACCGACTGTCTAACTCAGCTGCTATTAAATCCTCTTTTCTTGCTGTTTCTTCCCCTCCTCACAGGTTCCCAAACCCATTCTCAGTAACTTCCATTTGCGTGTTAATGGTCTTTCTATCGTCTTACTTATCCAGGCTTCATCTTCCTCCCTCTCTGTTCTGATACAGCCATCTACTCCAAAAAGGCCATTTCTTGTCTCTGCATTCCCAAGCCCTGCTTGCTTTCATCTGCTAGCAAAGAATTCATCTTTTCTATTTCTCAGCATTGGAAGTCCCCCCTGACCAGCTTGCCTGGACTGCTCCCTCTGGCCATGACTGCACTGCAGAACTGGTGTACTCCAGTGACTAGGAACTGGCTGGAGCACGTGGATTTCCTCATCTGAAAACCAGCATGAGGGAATGTCTCATGTCTTATTTTGGTATGGTTGCAGGATGTGGCCTTGACATGTATACAGCCCCAGGACCTAAGTCTGCTAACATGGACATGACCTTTGAAACTTCTGGTTACAGCCTCCTTTTCCTCATTACTTCTTTTCCTGCTGTGGCAGATGATTCTTTCCATTCTTTGATCTCTTTCACCCAGAATTCCTTTGTTTTTAACTCTCAACACAACACAGTTTGCAGTACCACAGACCACCTGCTCTGGATTACTTCCTGTAATCCTTTTCTCCACTCCTGCTCTTGCACTGCTGTGTGGTGCACTTCACAGAGACGAAGCACAGTCTCAGTTAGAAGTGGCCTCTGGAAAGCACCTGGTCCAATGTTCTTCTCAAAACAGGGCTAACCTCAAAATTACACCAGTTGCTCAGGGCCTTGCTCAGCTGAGTACTGAGTATCCCCAAAGATGAAGAGTCTACAACCTCTCTGGGCAAACTGTTGCAGCATCTGACCACCTTCAGAGTGAAAAGGTTTTTCCTAACATTTGAGCAGAATTTCCCTTGATGTAACTCAAGAACATTTCTTCTTGCCCTGCCACTTGTGCTTCTCAGTCAGTGTGTCTGGTTCCGTTTTCACTGTGACCTCCTGAGAGAGAGGTACACGAAGATAGCAGTAAGATTCCTCTTAGCTTTTTTCTTCTCCAGGCTAAGGAAGAAACCCAGCTCTCACAGCCACCCATTCTGTCTTCTGCTTCACTTCCCTAACCATGTAGATTATCCTTAATAAGACTTCTTTTAGTATGTTAGTGTTCTTGGACTGAGGAGACAAAAAAATGAACTTCCCCGCCTGAAAAAAATGAACCATTTTAATCTGTTTGCTAAATTCATGCCAGTGTCCTTCATGCCAGACCCTTCTCAGTCTAGCACACTTACTGGGACACAGAGTACTGGTACATATCATTCATTTGAAAGTCGAGCTGTGAAAATTATTTTTCCCAGAGCAGAATGCAAGTCTAAGAACAGAATGCCCGTATCTCTCCACCAGCCCAAAACAGACCTCTTTTTCAGATTTTGCCAAGAATGTCTGAAAGTCATGCAAACCCTTCTTTCATTGATGAGCGTACATCACTTCTATTCAATGTGTCTTTCCACCACCCACTCTGTTTCACTCCCTCAATCTACTTTTTCATTTTTTCTTGCCAACAGTTATCTTTAAAATAAGCAGTGATGTTCCTGAGTTCTCACCACCTCTCTTCTTGCACTTACCTGGAGCTCCAGGGGGACCAGGTGGACCACGGAGTCCTGGTTCGCCATGTCTACCTGGAAACCCAGGTGGGCCTGCTTGATAAGCAGGAGATCCTTCTTCACCTTTTTCACCTTTTGGTCCTATTTCTCCAGGTAAGCCTGGCTTATCTGCATCTCCTGAAACAGAACCAGGGAAGAAACTCAGAACAATTTCTTACCAGTACTGCACAAAGAGCCGTAAGGAAACAGAAAGGACCGTTCCTACAATTGCATGCAGCAAGCAGGGAAAAATGGAGACATTTTAGTGTACAACAAAAAGTGTAACTGCACTTTTCACTTGAGTAAATCAATAGGTAGTCCTGAAGCAAGGCTCTGTTGCCACCTCTACCTCAGCTGTTTTGCAGAGACTCATTGGGGACAAAGCAGGAATGTAAAATGCACCTTTCAGTTTTTGCTACTGCAGTTAGTTATTTACCACACTGCACTGCCTATTTCACCAACCGTACATCTATTTTCTCCACCTCAATCCCATACCAGTTAAAACTTGTTAAATTGCTGGAACAAGTGTTACTGGGATATTACCATCAGAGAATCCTGGAATACCAGGCAGCCCACGATCACCCTGCTCTCCTGGTTCTCCCTGTGGTCCAGAAGCACCTGGAAAGCCTGGATCACCTCTTAGACCTGAAAGACAACCCCAGTACCACAAAACATGTTAGTGTGATGCTGTTTGTGACCCATAAGTGATGACCTGTGGTACTCTGCAGATTGCTTAACTCCTAAAATGCTTAAGTTAGGAACTTCACCTGCTTTGGAATATTACAATTCACCATTACTTCTTAAGGCAGCTTTAGAAATACAGAAATGTGGTACTTCATGCTGTCTCAGTGTGAATAAACAAGCATATCCCAGAGATTTCTGTAAAGTCCTAATATATGGAAGCTGGATCCCTGGAGCCGGAATGATGTAGAGCCACTAAGCCCAGGAAGAAGGACATCCCTCAACTCCTTCCAATATGTTCTACTACACTTCGCCTGATGAGCCTTCTGAGGAAAACCCCTCCTTTTCCCTACAAGAATTTGCCATTATAACAATGTGCAAAATATGAGTTTTGCTCTGCTTTACAGTACCAGAAGCATCTACTTTAGCCCATCTATTGCATGAGGAAAGTATTGTCCTTTTGTCAAAGGCACAGGATATTCCATCACCCTGCCTGCTTCTTCCTCTCTCCACAGAGTCTCTCCTGCTCCTAAAGGCTTGGCAGGTATTTTGAGTGATTTAAACAATGTTTAAATGTTTTTCCCCTTTCTTTGGGAGGAAGAGAACTATTCACTATTGCCAGACACTCTTGCATTCAATAAGACTAGCAAACTCTGCAGTGTAAGGATGCAGCATGGAGCAACAGCATGTGATCATCCTTCCTGTCAGTGCTTTCCTTGGAAGTTCTGGACTTTGTAAACTGTTATCACTTTCTGTGTGTTTCAAGTCTGGCCAAGCAGAACCACCACAGCCCTGCAGGGTAACTGGCTGCGGGCACTATGAATGGCCTCTGCATTTTATCCAGAGACTATGAAATAAGACCGAGAACACAAACTCTCCCTCTCTTCCATTCACTGGACACTTTTTTTCTTTATTTTTTCTTTATTTTTTTTCCTCAGTGGACTCAGGAACGTATGGATGCTTTTTGTATAGCAATCCAGATTCAGCAGGAGAGACAAAGAAGCATCTGCCTGCAAAAAGGTAATTAGGACACTCTTTTGTATGACAATTACACCTTCTGGAAGAGTTTAGCAATCCAAAGTTTTTGAAGGTGTTGAATTCTCAGGCTTTAATGCTTTTGATCTATGTAGCAGGTGATAAAACCTGGCTAAGATACGCAGTCTAAGCAAAGGAGACGTACCTTTTCTTGGAATGCGGTAAGGAACATAGGCAGGTGGTCCTGGAGGACCCATCTCACCCTGCTCCCCCTGTTAACAGAAGTTGAAGCATCATATTTAAGCATATTATTCTGAAAAACTTATTTTAAAATGGAAACAAAAGACCATGAGACACAAAGAAACAAAATTCCAAAAGCACTGATGCAACTTTTAAGAAACGTGAGCCATTTCAGTTAATAAACACTATAACTGGTTCTACAATAACAAGGAACACTTCAACTGCTACTACATCACAGAGAAGAAAAATTACACCTGGATTTTCACTTCCAGCAAATGGAAGCATAGCAGTACCTTGCCTCCTCTAGGACCATATTGACCTGGTTGACCATCAAATCCTGGAAAACCCTGTAATACACAAAAAAAATGGTTGACATTTCCTTTATTAGAGAGACAATAAAATTTATTGTCTGCAGCAGTCGGCTTCCTCAGGTGTCACAGTGAAAAGCATGCAATGGAGCTGAGCAGTTTGTTTCCCTGGCATGCAGCAATTCAGGCAATACCATTAAGTCTCCTCGTGCCTCAGTGTTCCATCTGTTAGACCAAATCTACCTCCTGTCAAAGGCCGGAGGGACCTGCTGTGGCACAGGCTCTTGTGCTGCTGATGATAGTGCAGAGGGATGGAGCACCTGCACTTGCACCACCTCCCTTGGACACTGAAGTGTGGGAGAGGAGGAAGAGGATGCCATCAGTGTTGGTCAACCCCGAGAAACATGAAACCGGCATCCAGAACATGCCAACTTGTTTCAGGAAGACTAAATGAGACTGAATCATTACGACTGCACATATTTTCACAGGAATATAAACAGCAATCAACAAAATAGCACTGAAGTACACAGGTCCTCTGATGTTTTCCAGGTGTTTAGTCTGTTTAGCCAAAGAGGTGCTCCCCACCTAACGAGATGAACTTGGGACCAGCCCTGAACACGCCTTCATCCATCTGTCTCACACACAGGCATCCTGTAATCTAGAGAAATTTCCCATATGTAACACAGCAAACCTGTCAGTATTTAAGGTCCTACTTACTTCACTCACAGTGGTTGAAATCCAAAGTGTGTGGATTAAAACACACATAGTAAAACCACAGTACAAAACCACATAAAACTATTAGAGTGCATCCAAAGGAGGGCTAAAGAGATGGTGAAGAGCCTAGAGAGCAAGATCCTTTTAGGAACAGCTGACACTCTTTTGTGTGTTCAGCCCAAAGGAGGCTGAGGGGCGGCTTCATGGTGGCCAAGAGCTCCTCAAAGGGAGCAGAGAGGCAGCGCTGAGCTCTGCTCTCTGTGATAGCCGCAGGGCTGGAGGGAACGGCACGGAGCTGTCAGGGGAGGGGCAGCTGCGGGTCAGGGAAAGGCTCTGCACCACAGGGCAGTGGGCATGGAACAGCTGCACAGGGCACTGGGCACAGTACTGAGCTTGCCAGAGTTCAAGAAGCTTCTGGACTATGTTCTCAGATATATGGTCTGTGTGGAGCCAGGACTCAATGATCCTCATGAGTCCTTTCCAACTTGGGATATTCTATGATTCTAAACAGTGCATTCCATCACATTAAGACGTATTTCATCTGCTGGAGGTGCACAGAAAAGAGCAGATTTCATTGATGCTGATACAGAAGAGACAAGAATCTATACATCTTACTCAGTTACTTTTGGGAACCTTTGCTCTTTATAGAAAATACTCATATGTACTCTGGAAAAGGACTAGTGTTAAGAAGGTGAGCTTTAAATAGAAAACAGTGGCTGGATCCTTTAACTGATACCAACTAAAGTAGTTTCACTAAAGCCAGTAGATATGTAGAATTCACACCAGTTGGATTTAAAACAGCACTTCCTGAATTTCACAGTAGGAACAACTCCTACACAGAGCATGAATTTTCAAAGTGGGCTCTAGAAGACATTTACACAGCTTTAAAGCCCTAGAAATTCCATAGCTCTCAGCAAGATACCACAAACCAAACTGCATGCATCAATGGCACCTAAATGACAAACCATCAGAAAAAGTACTAAGTATAAAACCTCTTTACACTAGGTGGAGCTGATGGTCTAGAAGTGAAGCCAGCAGCTTTCTAACTAAGAACTACTTCACCCAATGCAGGCAGACAGGGCAACTATTGTCTCTTTCTTAAGAATCAAATCATTCAAAAAGCTCTAGAAATGGGGTTATTGTGAATAGCAAATTGAGCAGCTTATTCCCCTTCATACTTGTCCAAATCAATACACATTTCACTAAAATTGTTGCCAAAACTTGCTTTCAATAAAGGGGAATCACTGAACATTTCTCACCATGAGAAATGAGAGCATGAACCTAAGTTGAGGTCAATCATTTGGCTTTAATGGACTTTGCATCACTCCCTCCACGTATGTATTTTGGATAGCGTATTCCCTTCCACACCACCAGGTTTTGTCATCAATTCAAGAGCTGCACAACTGTTACTCTTCATGTTTCTTGTGCTTTAAGTCCCCTGTGTTTCACGTTATTACTGTTGTGCCTTGGTGGAAAGACAAATCCGTAAACCAATTCAAGATGGAGGAGCATGGAAAAGTCATACATCCCACAGTTACCTGAATATCTCACGGAACCGATTTCTAATTGAAAAGGCCCTTTTCTGAGCGTAAACAGAAAGTATGAGCTCTTCCTGGTCTGACAAAATGCAATTTTAAATATTTGGGTGTGTTTCCATGGGGACAGAGATTTAAACGGTGTATTTATCACTTTCCTTCTTTTTTTTAAAAAACTTCTGATATCCCCAAAGTACCACAGACACAGATCTCAACCACGTTTGCAGAAATCTATTCAAAATAATAACTTCCTGCATGTGGGAAGAAAACTACAGAAATCATGGCAGCAGTAATGGGAACAATGAAAATGACAGCTCATGGTGTTTTGAAAACATGCTCGTGTTGAAATGGTAAAACAGACTTTAATTAGAGAACTATTTTTTTTGCACTCATGAGGAAATGAACAGACCCAAAATTACAATGATATTTTAATCCAGATGATGCGTGTTAGACTGCAGTTGGTGTAATTACAATGTAGAATTTGTCTTCTGCAGTTTTCTTTTCAGACAGATTGCCTACATGTGTGTCGGAAACAACAGTTGTGTGAAATACTCACTCTTTCTCCACTGAGTCCTGGAAAACCATCGTTACCAGGCAGTCCCTATGAAAACACATTGAAGTTAGTAAAACAAGAAATGGCATAATAACAAATTCTTTATTTCTTAGATAAAATAAATGTGACAGTTATTTTGAAGCTCTAAAACCAACACTCAGAATTCAGATACTTTTTCAATGTGATTAATGTATAATGCAAACAGAAAAGATCTGAAATTTAATACTCTGGTATTTAATTTTTATATTCTTCTTAATCAGTGAATTGTAAATTGACCATGAAGATCTTAAGCTTTTAAAAGTGCCTGAGATTTAAAAAAAATGTATGCTGCCTACTGTTCTTACTCTGTTTAAGCACTTTAGAAAGAATGCCCCCAGAAAGCATCCACACATGCTATAGGTAACAGTATTTAAATTTGCTTTCTTCTTGGGTCAGTGAGTAACTGGAGTCAAACTTGGGTTTGTTAACTACACTTTAAAGGGGTTAAGGTGGAAACAGTGAAATGAAGTGAAATGCTGCAGACCAGGGGGGGAGCAGTGGTAGACGAGCACAACTTTGGGTGAATGATGCAGAAGGCTTCCCAATGAGGGTGGTAGTATATCTGTGAGTCATGTGGGGCCCTTCTCCTGTTACCAATTCAAAATGTCATTTTTCCTTTCCTATATCAGAGAGTTCAAAGCTGGCCACAACTTGGAAGACATGGGCTGAAGAGCTCTCGTTTCTGTGGCTTGTTACTCTGTGTTTTGCTCCTAAAGGCAAAGTCTCAGCTTGGACTTGCATATTCAGCAGCATGAATTTTACCTTCAGCGAGTGACTCACCCTTTGTCCTGGGAAGCCCATTACCCCTTCTTCGCCTTTTTCAGGAGCAAAGAGAAGTACACCCTAGGAAATATTACAGTCAGTTCAACATACTTCTATGTGATGTGCAAAAAAAAACCAAACCATGTATGATTTTATTATATGTGCATGTAAGAGAACTAATGTCCTTAAAGTAGAGTGCAACATGTCTTATTCATTACAATAACACAATCAGGACATTAGGGAGAGGACAGGATTTCCCTCTTATCATCTCCTTCTGTACTTCTTCTTTATCTGTGACTCTAAACATAAGCCAAAACAATTGTTCAGCTATATGACCAAGTAAGCAATCCAGCTTACGTCCTAACTGTAGCTTGAGAGAACTATTTGGCAAACATAGGCATGGTACTATTAGAAAAAAAGGGAGAAACATATCCCACTGTGTTACATCAGGACAAAAATCAGTGGTTTTCCTAATAGAGTCACAGCAAAATTCTGCATGTGTAACTTCTGATCAGCAGCAGAAAAACTGGATAGGAACTGCAGCAGGATTCAGACTGCAGCCTTCTCCCATAACCTCACGGGGAAGTTGACTAGACCATCTAAGAAAATAAAGGTCTGCAAAATGCCCAGTGAGGCATCCCTAATTGATGAAGGCTGTATTTTAAACCACTCTGGGAAGTAAAAAGGAACCGCTCAATAACAAAGCTATTTAGACAGACTAGAGATTGCATGTGAGTTAACTAAACCACATTCAGTCGAGCTTGGTTGACAGCTCTAAATGACACAGCAACACATGGGATTACTTTCACAGTCAACAGACCTATGAGGCCAAAAGTCTGCATCTGTTGGAGAGAAGTCTGAGAAAATTTCCATACTTAATTACTTAATGGAATTTAACTTATTTTTTAAACGTAGTAGACCAGCAGTAGTAAAGAGATCCATTAATAGTTAAGGCTAAAATTAAAAAATGTATGAGGGAAAATCTTATTTTGGTTAACCACTAAAAGAACGTTGGATTGCATTGCGGAGTTCTTAGACATCATATTGTTGTTCAGGTTTTCTAAAGCATCAGAACTAGTGCCTTTGATAATGTTGCTCTGCAATAGTGTTACATCATGCCAATGAAGAATGCACCAGTATTAATTCTGATTTATTATTTGTCTTCAGGTTCTCCAGTTGACTTACTGGAACTCCAGCTACCCCTTTTTGTCCAGGCTCTCCTCTTTCACCCTAGAAATGAAGAAAACTGTTCAGATATTTTGGGCATTCACATTTTAATAACTTCTAAAATAACTTTCAATAACTTTTTTTTTTACAACGCGAAGTGAAAAATGTTCATCAAGAGAAAAAAACACCACTCTTCTGCTCTTTATTGGTATGCCTGTCATATGGAAGGTCTGTCTTCATTAAAAAAAAGTTGCTTTTTTTGGTATATTTGATAATCTTTCTGAAAATGTCTCTAGGAATTTGAACACCTTAGAATATTTCAAGACCTGTTTGCAAGACACCTGTGTGAGGAGTGTACCTTATCTCATATTTACTTAATGCTTATCTGTGAATTATCTGATCAGATGTGGTAATTCCTTTAGGACAAGACAAATCACAGCCTAAAATCAACTCACTATATCTATATCTCCATTGAGTATAAAGGCTGTCCAGACAAGTAGCTCATATGCAGACATCTCTCCTTAGTCAAGGAAATTCCAGCTTGGCACCAAAGACATTTTAGATCTTTCAGTATCATACCAGTTTATGCAACATCTCAGGTTGCTTTCCTGAAAACATGTTTCTTACAGCATGATAATTTCACTCATTACAGAGAATGAGACGATACTAAATGATTTCTCAGCTGGTATTTCTGCTTGTAGAACCAGAAGATGTCAGTGATTGCCAGTAGTTGCATACTAGGGTTTATTTAAACAGAAAGAACAAGTTTGCTAAGGCATCTCTAGTCATTGCTTGTGAGAAGTGCTTTCTGAATAGCCACCATAGTTGCAATAAATACTTCAGGATTCAAGCTATAGGAAAGCAACAAATTTGTCTTGAAGTACTAATCCCTTCTAAGCACTGTATATAAAAGCTCATTTCTACAATATTTTAGTTTTGATAGTGCTGGGCTCTTAATTCCTCTTGCATTTTGGCAAAGTATTCTGTATTTACCTTGTATTTGTCAGTGGGGACACCAATCAGTTCTCTTGTGGGAAGCCCAGGGGGACCTGGAGGACCTGGGGAGCCCTGCAGGAAAAACACAGAAGTACATCTACTAACAGTCACAATACCTTGTCAAGTTGTTGATCTCCACAGGGTGACAAGTGGAACGGAAGATGAATGAAAAAAGAGTAATGCAGATATTCCCCTGATAGGAAAGAAGTTCTAAATCTCTAAATAAATTGATGGCAAGAAACAAATTCATTTTGTGCTGGGATAAACAAACATAAATTAATACTTGCTCTTGCTGTGTATGTTTCCAGAATAAGTGTAAAGGTTATTGCTTTATATAAGGAAGTCTGGCTCTACACATTTCAGAAATGTTACCTCTGATTTGTCTTGGTGTAAATGAGGGCACAGTAAAACCAGGACATGCAGAAGTTAGTTCAGCTATGACATTTGTTATGTAGATTTATCGTTAATTTCAAAGCTATACTTGTTTGTTTTTCTATTTAAGTTATGTAATAAAAACACAAATTAAGAGAGTATTTAAAATAGATTCCTTAATAAACAGCAAACAGTATCAACCTGCCCTTTTGTAGTGATACTAATTCATTAGTTTTCCTTTACCTGTTCGCCTTTTTCTCCATAGAAGCCAAGGCCTCTGTTGCCCTGCAAAAGCAATAGGTCAGGGTTTACAAAAAGTACAACTCGGTTTTCTAATGTAAAGTTTAAATATAATCATTCTGAAAGGGCTTTTCAGATTCAGAATTCTGTAGGATGCCACTGAAGAAACGTGATCAAGTAATAGTCTAGTTTTAACTTAAGGTAATTTTAGAGAACAAAGAAGTATTTTTATAGAACTAAACATTCAGAAAGATGACTTTAATTGAAATCTCATGATACCAGTGTCAACAGACTTTGAGTCATTCACTGAGTAAAGACCGAACACTTATTTTGCATATTTTTTAGTAGACATTAAATAAAAATATTCAGGTGAGTCAGAAAAATTAACTCATATATATTTTTTTCAGCTGAGATACAATTGAATATTGTACAGATGGCCAGGTTTCTCTGTTCATGGGAAGCTACTGTGACTACAGTAGCAAATAAAATCTGGCTCTAGAACTGGTTTAATCGTTTCAGGGCAGCCGATCCAGCACAAGATTAACTTCTTGAGGTATGCAGCCAACACAAAAAGTCTTGTGCTACACAGCCTTTGGAATGGCCTGTGGTTCTTTATTTCACTGCCTTCGAGTGAGTCTTGGATAAACCTTAGCGACACAAAATCAACAGGAATGACTTAGACACAAAGGCTTACTTGTGGTCCTTGTGGTCCTGGGGGCCCTGGTGGTCCCTAGAGAAACACAATAAGGGGGAAGAAGTTACTTGTTGCTTTGTAATCAAGGCATGCAGGAGCTCAGTTACTCTGTGCTAGGAATACCAGTGTGCATTTGGAAGGCAGTGTATTCCTTAGCACTTGGTGTACTAACATCACTACATTAGCTGTGTTACTGCTCTGAAAAATACCCTTCTAAGTCATACAACAATCTCTCCTAACAGAATTAAGCCTCCCAGCTTAGACATAATTAAATTCCATTTTTAATTCAAGCAACAAGAACTTATGCTTTTGGATCCTGACCTGGTAACGTTTTATTTTCATACTTAGACTAGACACAACACACTAGACTGGTCTCTTGGTATAGCATCAGTGTGCAAAGGCTGCTGAACTACTGTTGGCATCTTAGATTACCAATCTGGTGTTGTACAGAATGGTATCAAAGGAAGGTGGTGAGAAATGAAACTGCAACAGAAAAAATGCTGCCATAGTTTTACAAGATGGGTAGTAGGAAAGCTATTAATTGGAAAGACAACTTGCATTGCTTCAGTTAATTATAGTAGTTAACAGGCTCCAAAGGGCTCCAAAGGGCAAACATTAAAAAACTGTAAAATGTGGGAGAGGTGGGGTGAATAAGAAGCATGAGCTTTTTAGAGAAGAAGATGGTGAGTAAGAGGAATAATATAAGAGCTGCAGATGGAACTGTCCACCTGCAGAGCCCCAAAGGGGATGCAACTTGGGTAACGCAAAATCAACTCTAACTTGCAAGGGCAAATCATAATGTTCAGGTAAGAACTGTACTTGCTATGTATCTCTGTCTTGTTGTGTATCTTCGTGTCTACGAGCCATTGCGTAATCTACAGGTAAGATGCACTGTGCAGGCATCCACCACTGGCGGCTCTGCAGGAACTTGGGGGAGCCACATTTGCTTCCACGTGGGGTCTAGGATTCATGGAAATAGAACAGTAGAAACCTGCAAGCATTTCCTAAGTCCTTCCCAAAGGAGAATCACAGCTTTAGAGATTATGAAGATGTATCAATTTTGTTAAGAGAGGGAGATAGTGGGGATGCATCTACTGTAGGAGGGTACAAAAGCAGTGTTGCCATGATTGCAACATCATGGTCTGGACCACAGTGTACTGGGAATACAAGCCATTGTAGGCTTTGTGAAGCTCATGACATTTAAGGATTCACTATAGACAAATAGCAACTAAACAACTGTGGAGATTTCACTTCAGCAGGCCCAGAGGAGAAATACATAGTGCAGCTTACTCCAGATGATATTACAGACACTGCGGAAAATGAAATTTGGGATGGCTTAGCATGCTATGAATTTAGTCCTAGATTTTTTGGGGGGGAAAATGGGTATGGAGGCTGTTTAAGAAGCCCTGGTTTGTTTGTTTGTTTGTTTGTTTGTTTGTTTTTCCAAAATCAGTGATGTAGAGCAGATTTAAAAGAAAATGTTGAAAAGCAAACAGAAAAAAAAAGCAAACAAATGCTACGAAGTTTCTTACAGGAAAATAAGGAAAGCCTAAAAAAACGAAGTATACTGAATTTGAACATCTGCTCTCACCCATAAGATCATTAACCATAGCAAATAAGAAATGTAGAAAATGATCTATGCAGAGAACACAATCTCCTCTAAGAAGTATTCAGCAGCAGTTGTCAACTCCAATGCTGTAAACACTGACTTTTGATAAAAATGACTGGAAAAAGAATTAAAAATAAAACTGTTTTCTAAAAACTAATGAGAAAAGTTAACTAATGCTAATAAAATACCATTTACGAGCAGAAAGATGATATATTTAGATTCTGATATCTTTGATAACTCAGTGTAGAGGGCCAAAGATACCTAAATGGACTGCATTCAACTATCTTTTCAAACAAGACACTCAAGGAACTTAAAGAAATACAATATAAATCGAGAGCTTTGGGCAATACAAGGTGAAAGAAAGTACTGCACTTCTTTGTGCAATACTCACCACTGTAGAATCAGTGTCTCAGTGCTTTTTCCAAGGTTTTGTATCCAAGTACATATACTTGTTAATTTGAAACCCTTTTTTTCACTTTATTTGTTTTTTTTTTGCAATCTAATATAATGGACCTTGCTGACACGATTCTTCCATTATGTTAATTTCCTACAGAAAGTATTTTAAACATACTTACTGGCCTTCCTGGCAGTCCTCTTGGACCAATAGGTCCCTGAATACCCAGTGTACCCGGAGCTCCCTTTAAATAGAAAAACAAACACACAAACATTGATTAACGCTGCCCTGATGTCAGTTACCACTGACAATTTATTACAGTTTGCTATAATACTACTTACTGGAAAACCGGTGAATCCTGGATCCCCAGGCTCCCCCTAAAGAAAACAAAGAAGTAAAAAATGCATTAAACAAGATATGCAAAATCAAATAAAATATTTTCTCTTCAGATTTTCTTAGTCCAAAAGGTATTTTAAATAATCATAACATATAATCTATACAAATCCTTATATACAGACACACTTGATGAATATTTTGCCATAATCTAATGTGTTTTATCATAGATTGATTTTATTCTTTCTACATGTAGTACAATTGCATACAATACAGTTGGAGAGTACAAAGTTGACTAGGGAAGTCAGGGTACCAAACTGCAAGGCTAAGATGGACAACGAACCATGTTCGATTCATTTTGAAAGACCTATTTAACCAGTAGCATAATCAGAGATACAGCCTTAGCTGAAATGTACAAGCTCATTTTTCATGAGTTGCATGGGAATTACCAAATCATTTTGATTCTCTTCTGAGTCACTGAAAAGCACTTGGAACATACTGTTTTCAGTGACCACATATTTTAACTGCAGTACATGTTGAAATGTTTTTGGAAATTGGATCCAAAAATGTTCTACTGCAAAGACTTTCCAACGTCCATAAATAATGTGGTCTTCAGTCCAGACAATTTCAATCATTTTGAATAGTATCTTAACTTTTTTTATATATCTAGTTAATTTGAGTTTAGTTAATGGAATATTTTGTGGAACCATTTCCTTTCTGAAATAATACAGGTGCAAGCATCAATCTTTGACTGCAAAATACTTGAGCAACTCTGTAATCATTACTGAGCGCTAACAAGTGATCGGAACTTAAGAAGTTTCTGAAAGGAAAAGATTCCATTAAAAAACATAGGCTGCTACAAGTATGCCAACAGAAAGGTGTATTTTGGCACTCATCGCTGGCACAAAATATACATAAATGAACTCAGCAGCTCCATTAAGCGCTCAGAACAGATCAGATGTAGGTTTTGTACTTAAATTTGTCACTATTTATACTCTAACAGTAAATGTAAGCACTTATTATTATCTGATATTTTCAAACTATACAAAACTATACATATGAGAAAAAGATACAAATAATGAAAAAACATGTTTTATGGGTTAGATAATGTAAAAGCATCCATAAGAATACTTGGAGTTTTCTATATAACTAAATAATATATTGAAGCATATTTCATCACAAGTCAACCAAACTCCTTCATGGAAGTTATAAAGAGTGATAGTATCAAACAGAATCATTTAATGGCCAAAACCAGGACACATAAATGATTTTGTCACAGATGATATAAAGGTAGCCAATGAGTAAAGAAGATAATACTTGAACCACAGAACTTGAACTCGTATTTAAAAGCACAATCTTACAAAGATTTTTTAATTGACAGGTTTATTGTATTTGCCCAATTGTATCTGCAATCCATCCAGAAGGACTAGAAGGCCTTGCAAGTGTGTAGACACTACTTCCAAGGATATCAGATAGGCTTTGCTGTAATCAGAGAGCAGAAGCTGCCTGGAAAAACCTACACAGAATCACAGGGGGTCTGTTCATTTCATTTCATCCAGAATGTGAGGAAAACTCACTCTCCACCCGTTTTTAAAACCTTGCTGAGCATGAATTGATTCATCAGTTCACAGGAGCTGCACACATACCCGATGTCGGCTGGCGATGTCCGGTGGTAGTACATAGGGCTCCCCCTTCTGGCCCTTTGGACCTTGAACTCCCTGGTTGTGAGCAAAAAAGAAGAGTAAAATCTCACACTGTCTGCGAACACATAATCAGTTAATAGTAATTAAAAATATTTGTAAGGCTTTTCTTGAGTATGTACGCATTACTGTTTAAAGGTAGAGACTATATTTAATTCTGGAAATTTGTGATTTATAAACAAGTACGAACCCTCATGGCACATAAGAAAATGGATTTAAGACACAGAGGAGAGAACTCCCTGTTACTGTGTTATTACAGGAGCACATCACATCTAGAGCTGCAGCTCATCAGGGCTCACATATGGGCTAGTAAATCTAGAAGCTCCAGTGCTCACCACAGCACAATCCTACCCACTGCTCCACAGAAAGCCAGTATGTTGGGCATGAGGTAGGGAAGAAAAAAGTCACTTTCATCAGGAACTGTACAGGTTTTCCTGAAGTAATCTCCCTGCAGGACCTACGTGACAGGTATAACTCTGATCAGACGTGTCAGCCCTAAGCATCATGAGGCATATCTATGGTAGGTCTGCAAGGATGCTCTGGTGGGCCAAAAGGGATTTCCAGCTCCATCTGCTTCCAACACACACTTGTGTGAAATCCATTTCAGTAATGATGTTTGCTTCAGGTATCTATTTGCTGTCAGCTACTTACAATGGTACCAGGGAAACCAGAGTGTCCTGGTGTTCCTGGGTCACCTGGGTCACCTACTGTCCCATTACAGCCATCATGACCTGGCTTCCCCCTTGATCCCGGCTGCCCTGGATGACCCTGTTGAGGAAAAAAAAAGTGTTTATCTATCCATCTGTTTCTAGTTTTCCTTTTCCTGTAGTCACACAGTATTTAGACATTCTCACATTAAGCCCAAGGCTTGGATCCATGGGAAACTATGATTTTCAAAGAAAGAAACAGACAGTGCCTTTTTTTAATATAGCTGCAGCTTGAACCATATGCCCCAGACAGCATGAGTAGTGAAGGACCTTTCAGAAAGGGTAAGAAAGCTATGTTCAATACAGTCTCTGTTAAGCAGAGAACTAAGCCAGATGAAACTGCTGTGCAGAAAGTCACCAAGAAATGGGTTTGTTCAGAACTGCAGTGCTTCACACTGGAGGAGTGGGAAGAAAGGTTCATTACTGGCTTTGAATAGCTTCCATGTTAGGAAAAAATCAGTGATGCCTTTGGAGCTTGGTTGAGTGCCATGATGAAGCTGTAAGTACAGAGATGGGAAGAAACCAGAGGGACTCAAACCAAGGGTGCTGAGTGCACTGCAGAAGCTCCACAATGAAACTCTGAGATACAGGAAAGCAGGGAAAAGTTACTCCTGCCTTATAATGAGTTTCCACTGCAGTACTTATGTTCACCTTAATTGCAGTTACTACAGGTTTGCACTGGGATTGATGAGAAGCAATTCTGCCCTTGAGCAGCTTTCTTCCAGGGGGCTCAGTCAGGAAAGAACAGAAACTAACATAAACTGAATACAATTATTTCTTTTTTGCTACCTAGAGCAGGTTTTATCTTTGCTTCTGCTCTCTTGCTTAGAAGAAGTCTGTCTGTGCCCTTTCATAGCTCCATCAAGAACCTGTATTCCTCACTCCAGAACAGACTCAGGCTTCTCACCATCCTACCTTGGTATCTAGCTCCATCCTAGTACTCTGCTGTTACAGTTCATAGATGTGCCTATCTGCCTTCTGATGGTCAGTGTTATGTCTTGGCCTAGGAAAACTGGTTGGTGAACACAACCAAATGGGAAGGGCAAGGGGACTGAGAGCAGCACACAATGAGCATGCAGGTTCAAATAATATCTGAAGGTATTTATTCCCTGCAGTGCAATTGCAGAGGTTGTGAAAGCAGGACTAGAAACGGAAACTTTCTCAGGTAGCAAAAACTGTCCAGATACAGTAACACAGAGCTTTGTAGGAGAGTGATATACTCGCAGGAAGACAGAGCACTGAAAAACAATTCAGCATGATGTGATGAGGTAAATGAAATTATAGGCTACAGAAGTTTGCATAGAAATGGGAAAGAGGGTCTTCTGATTTTCTTGATAAGTGATAAGGAGAGAGAGGAGAGAGGAGAAAGCCCTGAAACTCAATACAGAGTTTTTCAGGAAACAAAAAAGGGTGAAAGCCGAGTGGATGTGGATGTGTGGGTTGCAGAGCAAGGCCCTGGTGTCAGGGAGCACTACAAAGGAAACCCAAGCCTGGGAACTCTGTCCAGGGATTCCAATGACTCAGATTTCTTTGTTATTTTATGACACAAGATGTAAAGAAGTGTGAGCTGGGAAAATACTGTGCTGTGAACTTTACCCGGTTTTCTTCTTTGAATGTTTCAGATTCATGGACCTGGACAATTTGTTCAAAGTTAGATACTAAACAGTTTTTTTTTAAGACCGTCTCATGCATGCCACATGAGATACAAACCACATAACAATAGTTACAATTATTGGTCTTTCTACATGCTTTATAGCTCTGAAATAATTAAAGCATGACCCAGTGGTGTCTTTGCTCACAAGCTGGAGAGATATGAAGTACTTATCTCACATGTTGTTCCTATAAAAGAACATACTTTTCTGGGTAACCTCAAGGGACACAGGGAATTTCCTTCCTTTTTTCTCTCTTTTTTTGCAAAGGGATTTCTCCATAAGACAAAGCAAATGGACCTTGATTATCAGAGGGAAAAAGCAGGAGAACAGATTTTATCCTGGTGTTGAGCATCTGCATTTCCACTTACTTCAGCAAATGCCCTTAGCTTTACAGCGTGTACGTGGCTGACACAGAATTCAGACCAGAGACATTGAAGTACAAACACATTAACACAGTCTGCCATATTTGCAGCTGGTGGTTTCTTAAACACAAGGTAACCGCCTACTTACAGGAACGCCATCTGCCCCTGGGAAACCAGTGACTCCTCTTTGCCCCTAGAGTGAAACAGCACAATTAAAATGATGTTCCATCCAGTACTTTGCTCATTAGCTAAAACATATGATATTCAAAAGTTACCGTTTCTCCTTTGGGTCCACTTATTCCTGGATATCCTCTTTCACCTTTGTGACCTTTAGGACCTTGCAGTCCTGGGATCCCCATCAATCCTGGTGGTCCAGGGAACCCCTGCGATCCAAGGAGTCCTGGCTGGCCCTGATAAAAGTAATTAAAAAAGCATTTATTTAGGAACAGTTGAGATGCGTGAAGCTGGGCTGCAGCTCAGCTTCCACTGCTCCTTCAGTGGAGTCAATCTCTTCAGAAGAAATGAAACCCAGAATCTCCTTTCATTCCAGTAGACCAGACACTTTGATGAACGTATCTAGAGACATCACACAAAGAAACTCCAGTAAAGTGACTACACTGTTCGTGACAAAGCCAACACACGGAAACAAACGTTCCAATCAATATTCACTACTTGAACATTCACCGCTATTCTATGAAAAAGGTATTTTTTTCCGGAATAAGGAGAATGACTTCTCAAGAGTGATTCTCACTGATCTACAGCATAATCAGTTACACTCCAAGCAGTTAAAATATGCTTAACTGTGAAATCTGTTTATTGGGACATTTCTTACAAATGGAGACTGCTATTTCATGGCAAGAATTTCTGCCTGTTTGGGACGATACTTCTGTTTAACACTGGAGCCTGAAAGTGATTCGACACACATGTCATTAGGGCATCCACATTGGTTGAGGGATCCCTGTCATTAAGAGCTCCCTTCCAGCACTGGTTTGGTACAACAGCCTTAATGACACTCTTAAGGCCACTTCAAACATTGTTTAAAAATAATCCTGTTGACTGGCAACATCACAAGGCTCATCACAGGGAGAAAAATCATTTTGAAATGACACAATGGTGGTTTAAGTAGTGGGGCTGTGACAGTATGTCTGAGATCTGTGAACCAAAGTACTTGAAAACTGTTCCAAATGTAGGATCGCCAGAGGCACATATGTTTTTTATGCTCTGGGGTACTCACTGCACTAATGACACTAATAGAAAATTGCCACAGTCTTTTCTGAAGAGAGATGCTTATACAGCACAGAGCACCATTTACCAAAACACTCTAATTAAACAGATTCTAATGAAAGTATTTTTAAAATGCAATTAGATTTTCACAGACCATTCTGCAACAGCGTCAGTAACACACAAAGCAACAAAACATGAACAAACAGATATGTATTTATACAAATGAACTGATATAAAAGTAACGTTTTGGTATAAAATATATAGCACAATTGCATAAAAATAGGGTAAAATCAATCCTATCCCACCTTCCTACAACAGCTTACTTTCTTTTCCACTCTCACCCATGCCTGGAAAGAAAGAGCTAAAAGATATCCCTATCCAAGGACAACCGTTCAACTCCATTTAATGTCACTGAGTTGGGAGGAGTAAAAGAGGGCAGTGTGGAGACTCAAAGAAACGAACCTGAAGATCTCGATTTATTTGTATTCAGAAAGTAGTAGTCAAGCCAATGAGCAATGTTTCACTGACTTTATGCAAACTGTTATGCTCCTAGTAAAGGATAGCCCCACTTGGGACACAAATTAAACATTTCATTTTCAACCATCTATATGTAACTAAATTTTATATATGCTGCAGTTGTCTTATCAGAAACTCCAAAACAAATACCACTGTAGTTAAAAAAACAAACAAACAAACAAACAAACAAAACCCCAACCCAGTTTCTACACCACTTTTGTGAAAAAAAATGCTGTGACAACAGTTTGAGTAGGTTTTTATACCTTAAATCCTATTGTACTGTATTAAACAAGTCCATACTAAGGAGATGAGACAACCAAATTATGTACAAAACTCAGTGAAATCTTTCTTCTTGGAAAAAGACTAGGAACTAGCCAGTGCAAAGAATGAAATACATGGAGTTCCTCAGGGACAAGCCACCAGGATGGATCTCTGACAGTGTGGATCCTTTGCTATACTGTTGCAATTAATTTGACAGAACTGATTGTTTAGGAGCATTGCCAAAGGACACCATGGATTTAAGTGTTTGGGCTGTCAGCACGAAAGATAATCTCTCCTGTGCTTACAACCAAACACAACTTAATATAAATTCTCTGCTTCTAAAGTAATCCTGCTTATAGGGATTACTGATGTTTAGGGGACCAATGTCTTTCCATTTATCATTTTAATAAATTGAGAAGAAATAAAGACACATAAAATATGTTAATCCTGTTGGCAGGAGACATATATATCTGAGTAGGCGGCAGCTCATTTCCTTATGCCAGTCACAGCTGGCAACTGCAGAGGCACCCTTCTCTGTCTTAGCATTTGGTCTTCTAAAATCATTTAATCTCTAGAAGTTATCCCATGGAGGTGCAGACTCTTGTCTAGAACAGCCATACCTTTCTAAGCTACTTGCCTGAAATGGAATGCTGTTGATTAGAAGCACTGGAATGTGAGCTACAAGATCAGGAAAAAAGCCTTTTCTGATGCCGCTTTTTCTTATCTACCTTTAAGTATAATGTGCTTAAGAGAGTACAAATGAGTATACACCATGGAAATACCTTTTTAAGGGAAATAATAGGTATTTCATCCATTTTAAAAAGTGCAGATTTTTTAAAACTACAGTATATCTATTCTCATGCAAATAATCTAGTTAAGATATTCCATCACACCTATAAAGATTTAAAATCTAAACAACTTAAGATAGTTTGTCCTTCCTTTACACCCAAAACTGGAAAGGAACACTTAAAAAAAGATGAAAACATATCCTGCATACTTACAAAGAACATAGAAAAATTATTCAAATTCAATTTTAGATATCTGAGTCCAACTCAATTTTGATAGGTTCTGAAAATAAACATTTCATTTCCTTCCACAAGGAAAGGAAATCATGGACTCTGCATACTGAAAATGTCACTTCACTTTTACACCAAAGTAAATGAAAGCCAAAGGAGGTCAAATACTCATAAATTCAAGAAGATATTCACGAACGTGAGACATACAAAATGCCTTTTTAGTTCATATCTGCACTCATTATTGAGGCAGCAGATTGCAGACAGAGCACATGTAAAATTCCAATAAAATACTGGTTATGTTTGGAATTGTAAAATTAGGTGCACAGCTTTCTGCAAGGAGCTGCAATATTTCAAAGGCAGCATTATGTGGGATACAGATGCCCCTCTGATCTGTACACCACATACTACTTCCACTTGCACACCTATTTTCCTATCTGGTATGAATAAATAAATAAACAAGGAATGGGAAAGCAGGAGAGCTGGCAATGCCAGCACCCCTTCCCTATGCCTTCCTTGGTTATAACTGAGGAACTGGGGTTGATGTGGATGGATTATTTAACATTATTTGCAATAAGACATGACAATTGATCCTTCTGGGACTATCAAAAGGCTGGAGTCAGAGCTGGAGAATTAGTTAATATCATGACAGTTTGTGTAGTTCTTCAGTCAGTTAGCATCCTGGCTTTTTAACTGAATTAGCTTTATTAACCTTAGCTAACTCAGACACGTCAGCTTTTTCTCTACTCTCTTTATGTTAAATCTTTTGTTGAACAACTATGTCCCTTTTTCATTAGCAAATGACCTTAGAACATGCACTCTTTTGCAAAGGTCATTAAGGAGATTTAAGCAAAGACAATCAATTTGAAAGGTTTAGTCAAATAAAGCATGACTCAATTATTAGAGTCTGGAATTCCCCTGTGTGAAACATGCCATGCATGTTACTGCTCTGGTTGTGCTCTTGAAAGTTCAGAAATCCTAGAAAATTCTTCAAGGCCATGAAACTATGTTTGGAATAAGTTTCCAGGTTAAAAAAAGAAGAAAAAGGCAAGCATAGGGGAACATGATATCCCTGGCTGTCGTATTGTAGGTAACTCACTAAGCACTTTCTTTTGTGCTCTTTTCTTACATGATAAAGCAATCCAGAGACATGTTCTGGCCAAAATGGCTCTCCAAGCAGAAGGCTTTGCATGTTGCTGGGGGAAACTGGAACTCTTCCAGTATCCGGCACATGGCACGATTGCCACTTACTGCCACTGGACTTACAGGCCAGGACTGTGAGGCTTATGGGTGCAGTGCGCACACATTATTCTGTGGCAAAGAATATCAGAGGGAGCATGCAAAAAGAAAAGGAAAAAGTGGATGGATGGAATATCTTATAGGCCAACAAAGAGTTCTACATTCCTCTTTGTTCTTATATAAAACTTCCTCTAACATTCAGATGAATTTACAAAGCTGACAGTGTCAGGACATACTCCCAAACAGACAGTCCCTGCCTTGTTCCTCCTGAGACTCCAGCTGACTGGAAGAGGTCTCATACAATCCCTGTGGCCAGCACAGCCATGTGCAAAAGCTATTTACAGGGAGGAGCAAAGGTCAGAAATTTAGGAAGCCTGGAGGAAATCTTCCCAGAAAATATTTGCAGTGTTGTATATACATCGTCCCTTGTCCACTGACGTGCATGAAAGAAAATGCTGTCAGGGTTGTCATTGAATTTAATAACTGTATTTTGCAATTCAGTCCCAGTGGACTTAAGAAGATCCTGAACAGACTTTCAGATCTGTACTGAATGTTCATGTATTGCAGCTTGAACTTTAATTTCAAGTTCTTTTAAGGATCAGCCAAATGAAAGAGATGTCATGTTGCAATACTTTCTTCCTTCCAATTTACTGCTAAATTAGCATGGGTAAAGGAAGGTGTGCTAATTTTGAGAGCAATCAATTTTTTGGGGTGCTAAAGAAATAAAGACACAACGAATGACAGTTCCTGTTCCAAAGGTTTTAAAACACAAGAACCATCATCATGAATTGCTGAGAAACTCACTTACCAGTGGTTAGTTATAAAGAAAGGAGAAAAGTAGTTATCTGCAGTAATGAAGAAATGGACAGAACCAGAATTACTGCGGAGCTTCATGGTCATTGAGCCCACATCACTATATTATGGACTTTTATTTTGTAACTGCTTCTGGTATATGGAATGTGATGATTCAGTATTCCCCACACGAAAATGACCCCTGAAAGGACATAATTTATTTAACAGTGGACAAGAAGAAAGGAGGTTAATTCCCTGACATTTTAGAAAGGTCATTTGTGAAAGGACAAGTTCACTTCCTGCAGGAAGGGGGATCTGACTGTGACGGACAAGAGGGAGCTGGGGCTTTCATAAGAGGGCTCAGTCTGGCACAGTGACCACAGAGAATGGATGGGTAAAGGAAACGACAGCAAGAACCTAGATGCAGTCTCACTAGCCAGAGACTGAAACAAGTGGAACAGAAAGCAACTCACCAGGGAATAAAATCAGTTATAGGGAAAATGGGCAAAATTTGAGCTGATTAAATATGTGATTCTCAGAAAAGAGAAATAGAAAAGCTTTTTTTGCTAGCAAAATGAAGAGAATGGGGTAGAAATTTAGGGAATATGCAGTTCACTGAGACTGCTTTCATGGAAGAAGGCACATGAAAGCAATCTTTGAGTCTAACTGAAAATGGATGGCCTTAGTGCTCCTCTCAGCTCAAAGGAATAATCTCATAAACCCAGCTGTGGTACAGAGAACGAGATGGGCATAGCATGTGGTATTTCTCCTCAAGCATAAATCCAGAAATTTATGGATTGGATTCTGCTAGAAACACTTCAGCTATGGAGCTGCACAGCTTTAGGCTGAGAGGAAGAGATACTGAATGGGATATCCTGCTCTAATAAAATAATATGTTTCTTGTAGCCACATTTTTCAGTGATTCCTGGAATAAACCGAGTTTAAAACACTTTGCCTTCAAAGCTTCTCTGTGTACAAGTTGGTTAGCAAACAAATTAGGGTGACTGTCCTATTTCTAACTCTTCAAGGCCGTGACAGTGTCCCTTTCCTGCAGTGGGCCAGGCCTGCAGGTAGGGGAGAAGGCAACAGAAGAGGCAGTCTTCCTGCACGACAAGACCAGCATGGCTTCCTGAAGGGTCAATGCTCACACTTTATTTGATGTAACAGAAGGGCCCAGTCTTCTAGGAGGCACAAGAAAGCTTGCCTGAATATCGACAAACCTTTCTCACATGCCTCAGACTGCAGAGTATCCAGTGACAAAACACAGAGTAGCAGCAACAGTCAGCAGGCTTTGCAAACAGGGCCATAGCTAATGGTTATTTCTAGTTTTAATTTATCTTTCCCTACTTCACAGAAGGGTATTTCGCTGAGTTTCACATTCCAGCTCATTTTCTCAGAAAAAAGCTTTTCTTCTCATTTGTTAAAAAGCCATTTTATTTATATCAAAAAGTAAACAAAAATTATTAAGTTCACTTTATGTTAAAAATAACTAAAAAATGAAGCTAGTTTGGCATGGCGAAACTTGCTGTTCTTTCAGCTGTATTGTCTGGACCTGTGACATTTTCTCTCAGGACAGCAGTGACCAAATGACATTAATGTTAATTCCAAAGTAGTGATTCAGCTTGCAGAAGGTTCTTGGTTTTTTTTTGTTGTTCTTTCTTTTTCTTTGTTAAGTAAGGGATAAACATTAAGTCTTCTTTAAAAAAAGACCTATGAAAGGATTCTCTTTACAAGAAGCCACAGTCTTTTTTGTAGTCAGTAAATGAAATAATTTAGTACTGTTTTCTGTTCCCACACTTGGACGCATTTGTGATCTTCCAGAAAGTTGCTGTGTCACCCAAAAAGATAAAACAAGCATAAAAGAAAATATGAAAACACTCAAAAAGAGCCAGTTAAAAGTTTCTTCATATCACAAAACACATACAAGCACATGTCAGAAATGCTCTCTGCGTTTTGCAGAGCTGCTGCAGAAAGAATGATACTGGAATCATGTTCTGTATTAGGCAAACATCAGTAAGGACAAGTCTAGACAAAACTTCTCTAGGGTTTCCATGCCAAATGACCTTCAAAAGGTCATTGTGTGGAGGAAAGGAGAAGAGGAAGGGGGAGAAGATAAGAGCAGGAAGCGGTAGGCAAGAAGGAGAGGGCTTTTTTGTATGCAGAGTCAGTGAGGGGATAGCTCTCAAGTCCAGAGTGGCATCTCTGCTGAACTGTGGGTGCACAAAAATACTATGAGGTGGGCAGGAATCTTGGGTTTAGGTCTGCAATGCACCAGGTACCTGTAGTGCCTGCCTGCTTTCATCTTCTTACTGTGCGGTAAATAGGAAGTCTCCTACCACCATAGCACCGCTGAGGAGTCAGCTGTAGTACGGTCAGCACGTATGTCAATGCGAGCTGTAAATTCCTATCCTAATTTCCTGGTAATTTACTGGGTTGGAAATTCAGAATCAGAATTGAGATACATTAGCAAATATATCTATCTGGTGATATGAATTATGTAGTAGGACTTGTAAGGCCTTGCAAGGGATTTTTTTTTTTTTGTAAAAGGATTTTATTTAATGAACATATGTAAACATTTATCTATCTACATTCAGTGTAGTCATCCAAAAGTCCTTTCAGGTGAGGGTGACATCTTACGGCATGATACAGCCTAATGCAGACATTCAAACTAGGTCAGATGAATACACATTCAATGTGCCCATTGTTCTTAACTGTCTATAGGAACTTAGGTCCCTAGCTCAAATGTTGACCTCCATACTGTTGCTTTCTAAACTAAGCAAAAAGGTAACATCCCAAAAGATCAAGCTCTGGAACTGTATATTTGACAGTTAGAATGAAGAAATAAACTTGAGCATGATGATTGTGCTGCTTGAAAAAAGAGCTGGATGTAAATACAATAAATTTACTGAACTTGGCAGGCAGTGATGCAAATTAGTGGGACTTTCTTGGAAGTTAGAAATGATTCAGTGTAAAACAGTGACCAGATGACAATAATGACATGAACTCTAGAGCATATTAGTTTATTCCAGCTATATCATCTAGCCCCTATCTTGTTTGCTTCCTTTCTGGTTACTCAGATACACGTTTCTTTTAGGCTAATAGAAGTCACCTAAATGTCAGCACTTCTGCATAGCTTCTTAGCTCCATTTCTATCATCTTTTTTCAAGACAAAACAAAATTTCTCACTACAACAGACTTTGCTGAAGTTTTTGTATGAGGAGGATCATGGGGAAATCTTCACGTTTCAGAAATCAAAAGAGTGAGCAGAACTGGAGCTGGCCTCACTCTGTGTCAGGTACTTTGGGTTAGCACAAGACTGGAAGCGTGATGAATGTCATTTTATGCTGGTAAAATGGAGAGCATCAATCTAACACAGCTATAAAACCAGAAAAAATCATACTTCTACTGGCATGAAAATGCTGTCCTGCTGAGTTCCAACTAAAAGCTGCATTTAAAGAAGAGTTAACAAAAAAAGAGATGCTACTTTGAATCAACTTAAACACACGTAGCGAAGTTGAGATCATGAGCTAGTGATGTTTTACAGACCACTAAAATGACATTGATTTATTCTTGCAAACATTCATTAGCATTTAATTAATTGGAGAAGACAAGTTTTTAGTCAACAAAAAAATTCACCAGAGAGGAAAACCACCTTGCCAAATTTGCACTTCCAATCAGACAAATATTGAGATGAAGGGTGTGGAGCAGGAGGAAGCAGGGAACTCCCAGTTACGTCGTGACAGCTGCTGTATCATGCTGACACAAAAGGGCAGAATTTGGTTACGGTACCTATCAAATGTTTGACTGAATATTTTGAGGCATAGCAAATGCCTGACATTTTTAGCACAATGAATGTGTTTTCAAAACAGAAGAAAACTCTGTTCATTCAGCATGGGTTTTGACAGGATTACAAAAGCCAGACTCCTTCTAGGGCAACATGCAATGCATGGTAATTCTTTGAATCTGCTAGTACCTTTTCCTTTTCCTTTTCCTTTTCCTTTTCCTTTTCCTTTTCCTTTCCTTTCCTACTCTTCCCACTCATTTTATTAGAATCACAGTACTAGGATCAGCTGTTTCTTATGACTTTTACTAAATCACAGACCATGTAAAATCCTAAAACCTTGCACAGCAAAGGGATATAGTGGTCCTGTTTTGGGTAGTGGTGTGGCTGCTGCTTGGCCAGCCAGGCTCCTAGAGACAAGACAACAAGCAGCACCTGCTCCTATTGGAACATTCAGTAATAGACCCGAAAACTGATCTGCCAGCCCAATTGTTTTCAAATGGCTTTTGGTGGTGTGTGGGAGTGTTCTCAAGATCCTAAAATTCAGGAAGTTCAACACAGATGTTTTCTGTCAGTAGGCGTTGGAAGCACCAATAGTAACATCTGTTCACTCTTCATATTTGTGAGAACATTTTTTTTTCTGTCCAAAAACCATTCACTGTTGAAATTTCTAAATTGTGCAACTGGCCAAAATGTTAAGCTCATTAGGCTCCAAGAGTTTAAGAGTATGTGAAAATAAAAAGCCCTGCAGGAACTCAGTCTATCGCATGCCAGTTTTTCCATTCTGTGCTCCTCTTCTGTTTAAACAACACCATAACTATTTTTGCAGTGGGAACAGCTATCAAAATGATCTTGATCATTCAAATATAAGTTACTACTGGCTATTTTAGTTGTAGAAAGAAGCTAAATCTCTTACAGAGGCAGCAACTGTTACTAAGTTTTGTGTTGATACCTTCCCCACTCAGGAGTCCAGAATATGCCTCCAGCAGCCTGTACATTGGACTCGGTGCACCCTCACGCTCCAGGGAACGTACAGTTTGGGATGGTCTCCGAGTTCCCAGGAAGGCCAGATGACTGGCTCTGAACCACCAGGAAGGACTGGAGGCTTTAAGCCAGATGTATGCGGCATTCTGAAGAGACAGTGTTGATGCAGAATAAGTGACATCTATTTTTCTCTTAACGTTTCTGGCCAGATGGATCTCATGATCAGCAGGGTGCTGTGAGATCATCTGAACAGAGTTTGCACAATTGTTTCCTCTACATGATTTGTGAATGTTAATGTACGTATCAACATGGACAGTACAGATTTCAGCAACTGAGATTCTGCTGAAGCTGGCCATGAGACAGTTTACTCTGAACCTACATGAACCTTAGGTCTTCCAGTGGATGTTGCCTGCTAGCATCACAAACACTCTAATGCAATCACTTTGATGGTGAGTCTGGCTTTGCATTGGGTTTGTCTACAAAACAATAAGTAGACAATGAGAGGTCTTACCATCCTTAGGTAGTAAGTGGAAATACTGAAATTGTCAACTGTTCTGTTTTATATAATACAATTAAGCTTCCTGTCTTCATGCAGAAGATTCTTACAATTTGACAGTACTAGAATTAGAATCAACTAGATCTAGGAAAACTAAATGATCTGGGAAAATTATTATAGCAACCAATTACTTGGAGAAGTATCACAGAAGGTTGGTTGTTTTTTTGGTTTATTTATTTATTTATTTTCAAATCAGGCAGAAGAGTGAAAATGATTGAATACTGAAGGAAATAGTTTTATATAACCTTGCTGAAAATATACTCTTTTGTGTAATGTAACTTGTGACAGCTGTCCTGAAGATAGACAAGATAGGCATGTTAACTTGAATAGGAAGGTATAGTTCTGCAGATCCATTATGAAATCAAATTTTTCCATTACACTTGGTTTGAGGTAGCCAAGTATGCCCACACATCTCTGGATTCCAAAATCTCATCACTCATGGGAAACTTTCTGAAGAACATCATTAACAAACTGACTGTTCTACAGCTGTTCATGGAGAAAGTCTATTTATTATTTCAAACACTGATTTCAAAACCAACTGGAAATTTTTAAGCCTTTCATTCTAGACAATGTGGGCTACATAGCTGTTTCACCACAAGATCAGAACAAGAATCAGAGCAAATCATTCTTTTTGATCCTTTATTCCTTTTTAATCTGCAGATACTAAAGGACTGAGAGTACTATTAAACTGTAATGGCAAATTACTTTTCCTTGAAGGAGATGCAACTGATTTGACAGGCTCAGGAGTAAACTAAGGTTGTTCTCTAACTGACAGCAAATGCATCTAATGTGGAGGAACAGATAAGCCTTCTGAAACAGGAGAAACCACAGAAGAAGCCTTCACATTCTACAGGAATAACAGGGATTGCTGAAAAATTTGTTGCAACTACTAATCTGAGTCTCATCACTGGGGACTAGTTTCAGGCTTCACTTTGAGGAGCTCATTTTCAGTACTTCAGATTCTAATGCCGGAGTGTCTCCAAGCTTTGTCAAACTAGTGTTTTCTTGGCAGAAAAATACAGTGTGCTTGCACTATTAGTTATCTCAAAGAAATTAGTGTTGTGCTGTCTTCATGAACTTGTGATAATTTACCTACAGAGATGCTTCCATCAGTCTCATGGGAGAGACTGCCTTTATTGACAGGGAGATTTGATTTGCTGGTGATGAAAGGAAAGAACAGTGAAGTCCACAGATTAACCATGACCCTGAACCTCTGCTAGTACCCCTCTCCTGCTTTCCCCTGACTGTTACAAGCAAAGATGAAAGGAAGTAGGAAGTAAATCTGAAGCTATTCCTCCCTTCCTAAAAATTAACTGATCCTGAAATATCTGCGTCCTAGAATTATAGGTCCTGGATCCACTGGGTACCTAAAAATGATTTCAGCTGCCTCTGGCAGCATCAATCTTACCTGTTTCTGACAGAGACAATAACAAATACACTTCATGTTCATGTGGCTCCAGTGTACATTTGAATTCCCTCCCTGCTTTCTCCATGATAAAATGTTTCAACTTTAATTTTCTCACTTGCAGAACTTAGCTGCTGAAAAGAACCAATGGTAGCTCTTCTATGCAAGCTAACATCTGTATATTTATACGTGTATATTTTTTGTCAAGAGCCAAAGGACACTTGTTATATGAAAGCACACAAACTCTGAGCTCTATCATTAAGTGCTACAGCACTCAGTACAGACTGTCATAATGTGGATAGTCAAGTGGCTACAGCTTAAAGATTAGTAACCTGCAATTGACCTGGATAACAATTAAGACTAACTGAATAAGCTGCTCCAGCTGACTCTGCGTTATTAACAAAAGCAAAGATGCAAGTCTGTGACTATCTGCCTGTGGATACACTAGCTGTGTGCTTGTTGCAGTCATGTTTGGGTATGTGTGAGGTCTCTTCCATCTTTACAGATGAGGAAAACTAGACTTCTGGTTCTACAATACTACAGTAACCTCAGCTAAAACCCTGGCAGACCTGTCACCCTGCTCACACTGTGTTACACAAAACTTGCAATTCTGAACTATGTTGCAAAAGCTTCTGCTGCTGAGTTACATCTTTCCACAGCAAGAGATAAGCAAGCACTCCTGAGAGAAAACTGACTTCTTTTTTTTTTCTGAACACATGCTGATTATTTCATTATTTTCTGGCATGAGAAATAACTGAAATAAAGTGCACCTAAAATGAGAGATTTGAACAAAGAGTCAGAGAAAGCCAGACAATGGAGATTTTCAGCCTCACATGTGTACTGCTGAGTCTGGGCCATACTCTTCTTCCTATTCTCCAGCCTCCTCTGAACAAACAAGAAACCCACAGCAGACTTTGAAACAGAGAATAGAGAAGAATTTGTCTTAATAAGGATGAAAGAATTTTCAGGGGATACATATGCAGTAACAAATACTGTATTGAAGATCAGTGAAAACTTATTTCTAGTTACACCAATCAGTTAATGCAACATTAGTTCCATAAATATTAACCCAAGTGCAATAAAGAAAAACTGTATATTTGCATATTCTTCATGGTCTTGATGATTTCATGTAGTTCATGCAGATACCTTGAGAAGATGGAATGAATTCTAAAAGAATATGGTTTAGTAACCCCGTGGAGACTGTGCAAATCAGGAAGAATTTTAATGAAGCATCATAGAAAAAGCATTTGCATTATTAACTATGATACATGGTGGACACAGAAGAAAAAAATCAGAACTATTTCCTTTCAGCGTTCAATGAAACTATTTCACTTCTGAACGAACAATCATTTATTGCAATTTCCCAATAATTTTGGTTATTAATAAAGGGCTGTCCAGACATTGAGATGTGGATATCTTAGACTTGAAACTATAACAGAAATTTGAAGTATTTTACTTATTTTATGAAAAATAGTTATGAGATTTCTGTTGAAGTCCCTCCTAAACTGAACGTTCCCCAGCAAATTAAAATAATCTGGAAAGAAAAAGGTGAAATGTATTTTGAAAATACATGAGAAATGGTAAGGAAATAGATCTGGCAAAAGATCAGACATAGGAAGCTGCTTTTCAGCTGTTTAACCAAGTAACTTATAACTGCACTCAAGTCCTGTCTTAGAAAACTGATGACTTCAATTCCCAGTTGAATATCTAATCCTTGACAGTTGAAATTAGTGATGATTTGAGAAAACAGCTAATTAACAACAGGACACAGCCTTCTCCACAGCATCAAGAACACTAGTGCCTTAAAGCAATGCTGACAACACAAATAATTGAAATTAAAAAAAAAAACAGCTGAAAGTACTTGGATCGGAGTTAGGGCACTCTGGTAAGGGAATGCTGAGAAAGACATGGAGAAGAAGAGCACGCTATGTTAGCGTGGAGAAGGCAGAGACTCACACAGCCTGGTGATGGGCACAGCCCCGCTCGCTGGGTTATGACTGGCAAGTCTCCATCTCAGTGAGGATTTTTTCTATCTGCTCAGTATACCCTTGTTATTATCTTCTCGGTGGGAAACAGCCACCACTCAAATTCTCTGCATTCAGTCTTGGAAAATTGTTATCATGAAGTTATAAAAACCCATCAACCCTCCACCAGGTCCGAAGCAAAGAATGTAGAAGTCACAGTCAATGCATGGGAAACATGGGTGCTTGAAGGTTCCTCAGTTCCCACAAGCTAGTATCTGTGATGCCCTCCCTCAAACACTAGTGTTACAAAACTGTTTGGTTAACTGTTTCCTTCTAGTCTTCTGGTCTGTGCTATTAATAAAGAACATACATTTTTTCCTTATATATTTATATAAGGTAAAGCTATTAATCAGTACGTTTTTAAAAAAGAAAAATGAACAGTAAAGCCTGATTCACTTCATACACTATGCAAGAATAAATTAGTAATACTAAGGAATCAGAAGTTGTTTTAGGAAAAAGGATCCGAACTGGGGCAAGAGATGCTCCAAGAAGCCATGACGAGGGACACCATTATTTCTAAAGCCTTGACAGCTATGTGCCAGCCATTAAGTCTATTTGGAAATGATACACCTCAGGTGGAGGGCAGTTGAGAAAGAGAGGTAAAGCTACATGTAAACCCCTGGGAAGAAAACTCATAGACATAGACTTGATCCCAGAACATGACACTGCTCAAGCACACAGCTCCATCTCCCACAGTGACAGTGCTGCCTTCAAACCATTTTTCAGTTTCTGAAAAATACAGACTTCAGATAGAGTGTTAGTAGGGTAAAACAGGGAACATATTGGAAATAAAATAAAAGATAGGTAAACTTCTTGCTGTGTTTTTTTTTTTTATATTCTTACTGTACTGCTTTGTTTGTTTTTCTGCAGTGGCTTAAGACTGGACTGCACTGAGTTAACAACACTATAATTCTCTGCGATTCATTGCGATTCATATTCATCTCTGCGATGAAATGAACATGGGAAGCATGTTTCTAGGAGAATAGTTCCCTCCTGTTAATGACCAGCATTTCCTCACACTCAGCACTCTGGAGTCAGGAGGAAATCCTCTTTCACCCACTGGATGAAACCTTTGCAAATGTCAGCAAAGCTTTTAATACTGCTTCTCACAGTATCCTTCTGGACAAAATGTCCACCACACTGCTAGAAAAAAAAAAAACATAATGCAATGGGTGAACCAATGGCTGATGGGTCAAACTTAAAGAATTACAGTAGATGGGGTTACATCAGACTGGCAGCCAGTCACAAGTAGGGTTCCTCAGGGCTCCATTTTAGGGCCTCTCATCAATTACTTGCATAAAAGACTTGAAAATATATTAAATAAGTTTCCAGATGACACCAAACTGGGAGAAGCTGTTGACTCCCTGAAGGATAGAGAGACTCTGCAGAGAGATCCCGAGAGACTAGAGAGCTGAGCAATCACCAGCTGCATGAAGTTCAACAAGAGCAAGTGCTGCATTCTGCATCTGGCATGGGGAAGCCTTGGATCTGTGTACAAACTGGGGATGAGAGGCTGGAGAGCAGCCCCACAGAAAGGGATCCGGAGGTTCTGGCTGACAGCAAGCTGAATGTGAGTCAGCAGTGTGTTCTGGCAACTTAAAAGGGCCAACTGTGACCCGGGGTGCACCAGGCCCAGCACTGCCACCAGGCGAGGGAAGGGGTTGTCCCACAGCCTCACTTTGAGCACTGATTGTGGGTTTGGGTGCTACAATGTAAAGACATAAAGCTATAAGAGCGTCCCCAAAGGTGAACTACAAAGATGGTGAAGGGTCTAGAAGGCAAGATGTATGAGAAGTGGCTGAGGTCCCTTGGTGTGTTTAGCCCAGAGCAGAGGAGCTGAGAGGAGGCCTCATGGCTGCCTACAGCGTTTCACAAGGGGAGCAGATAGGCAGCACTGAGCTCTGCCCTCTGGTGACAGTGACAGGACCAGAGGGAATGGCATGGAGCTGTCAGGGGAGGGTCAGGTTGGGGGTTTGGGAAAGGTTCTTCATCAGAGGGTGGTTTGGCCCTATTACAGGTTCCCCAGGGCAGTGGTCACAGCATCAAGCCAAGTTCAAGAAGTGTCTGGACAATGCTTTCAGACATAGAGTTTGGATTTTGAATGGTTCTTTGTGGAGCCACGAATTGGACTCAATGATCCATGTGGATCCCTCCCAACTCAGGATATTTTATGGTTCTGTGAGTCACCCTTTGCAGACACCCATGTGGGTGTCATAATCCCTATCCCATCTCAAGAGAGCTGCAGGTCCCAGACAAGCTCTTCTGCACTGAGGTGAACTTCTTTCAGTTTGGTATTTCCCAGTTATTTTTATTAAACTCCTCATAATTAAAAAAATACACAGGAGGCCACTGAATGAACTGAGATGTGAAAAATCGGTGTTGCATGACCTTCAAGATATGGTCCCAAATATGCCTTTCTACCTAAAAAGGTAGAAAGTTTAGGTTTAATAGTTCATTACAGGCAGCATAGAATGCGACTATCAAAGCTTCACTCAAGGTCAAGTATCTTTGCAGCCACACCTACTTGTGTTTTTGCAAGCAATGGTTGAGGAATGTTGGAGATGCATGGGAAAATTGGCAAAGCAATTTCAAATACTTAAAACTTCCTCTTTTTAAGTGCTTGTATATATCACTTGGAAGACTAAAACGGTAAAAAATTGAATAACCGTTTGCAATACATTTGTGGTTGTGAACACTTCCAAAAATTGTACTTATTAATTCCTTCCTCCAAAGATTAAATTTTGCTTTGTAGTCACTCCTGTGCCACTGCTACATCAAAAAATAGTCTTGATGTAGAGCAGTGCATGGGATAAGAGCCATCAACATGCATTCCTGGAAGGGCTGTTCTACAAGCCAGGAAGCCACTGGCTACATCTAATTGTTGTGGTAGGTAGACAAGGCCTAAAAAATGCCAAGTATGAGTTACTTCGGGCTAAATTAAGCCTCTCCGTTCCTCTGAGGAAGAGACAGGTGCTGTGCAGAGTGGCTGCTCTCATTGCTGCCCTTCCTAAGGATCACAGGAGCCCAATATGAGGGTTCAACTCTAAAAAGAGTCCAGTTATTTCTGGCACATAGGAGATACTCCTTTGTAGAGGCTGTTGATCTTGCCTTGCTTAAGGGAGAATATGGTGCTACCTTACACTGTCAGATCTTCCTTCACAATGGGGTAGCACCCACTATTTGCATCTCCACCATCATCATCAGCGCTGCCCATCTGCCTTGAGTAAAAAAGACTATCTCCATGCTACTGATCTACAGCAGGCTCTATAAGCAAGAAAAAGCACAGCTCGAGTGCAATACTCCATTTTCTTTACAGAGTGGTAAAAAAATTCACCTAACAGTTGGAAAGTCTCATTTTAATTCTCTGCATGAAGATGAAAACACTAAAAATGGACATAAATACCAGGAAAATTGTCCCAAGGCCACTATCACAAGCATGAAATATAGAACTCCTTGTTTAAGTTCTCCTACACCATTCCAATCTACTCCCTCCTTATTATCTCCACAGAAAGACTATTCATTCATGATAAGTTAGTTTGATTAGTTCAGATACTTTTCCATGGCTATTCACATGCTCCAGTCGGCCTTCTGCAAAACAGCTTACATGCTGCAGTCACGGCAGAATTTTTGACTCACTCTCATTAACTTGCTCTGAAATTCATCTGTGCAGCCCAGTGCCTAAACTCACCACAATAATATCTGCATATGATATTGCTAGTTGTATATATGGAGCTCTAAGTGGAGAAATAAGGATTAGAACTTTTACTGGTAATTAACGTTACTTGAGATTTGCCTAATTTTTTGTTGTTGCTCAGACTACCCATGACAGAACTGCGATAATCCTGTGGGAAAGGATTGTGGAAATGAAGCCCTATCAGTGCAGTCTACTGGTTCGAATGGAGAAAATAACTGGGTTTTGTCAGCTTAATTTGATTATGGAGCAGGCAGAAAAAAAGTGAATAACTGGCATACTTCTATCATCAAAATGTATTCATTTTTTGCATTGTTACATATTTTAAACGTTTAAAAAATTGTGGCTGAGAAAATTTATTGGCAACTGATACACTCTATTTTTATTTACATTTTATTGGTAAACAATCTTCCGTCACCTTTGTAAGTAAATAGACAGTAAAACATATCTCCAGATAAATATCAGTGTTGAGGCATAAACAGTCTGAGGAGGATGTTTCCAAAAAATCTCAAGCTGTCGTGTAATACTAACAGGAATACTGTGTGCTCTCAGCAGCACTACTCTGAGTGAAATGTTATGACCATGGATGGTAAAGCAATGAATAAGCTGCAGTTAGTCCTGTTCGTGAAGTGCTATGTTTGAATGCTGCACATGAATGCCAAAAAACCTGTACAGTTAAGTGCTAGTAGTCCGACAGATCCCGAATAGGCCGTATAAGAGCTTATCATTCTTATTGCTGTGAAAAACCAAAGTGAAACTCAAGCTAAACCACTGCACACTTGCAACATTTCTGGAATTACAAGGCCAAAGAAAGCCGGGAATACAAAAGCCATCTTGCTGCAAAACAGCCACCAATTCTTAGGACAGTCCAAGGAGATTTTAGCACTGAAATTCAGGAACCCTAAAACAAGAGCTGTTTAGGATTGTTTGAGTGTTTTATCAGAAAACACCAATTCATCGGAAATAATTCTCTTACTGCCTTGATTTGGAAGATGGTGCTGGGGGAGAAGCTGGGACAGATTTGCCAATTCCAGTATGGAAGTCTTGGTCAAAAAAAGAGCTGCTGCCAACCCTTGTGCTGGTGAACTGCTTCAGCACTCTGTTCTGAAGTGAGAAGCTCAGCTTCAAGTCTAGAGTACAGCTACATTGCCATGTTTGTGTTTCCTTTTCTAACTGTGGTTTTCCCTCTCAATCCTTTAAAAAAAAAAATCTCAGTTTTGCCTTATTTAGAAATAGAATATCTCAAGTCTCCAAGATTTTTCAAGTCAGCAAAATCAGTTCTGTTAACATTCTGCATACAATAGCAAAAGCAGCTTCCTAGCTTTTATGCTAGAGGATAGTATGTTTGGTTGATGCTGTCTCTCTCCTCTTACACCTGCTATGCTGTGAATGAAGTTAATGTCACCAGGCTGGCTCTCCTGGCTTTATTCCAGCCTCAGATTTCCATGTGTTGGAACAAAACTTTTCAGCTGCTTCTGCAGAGAAGCTTTAATTCCCCTTTCCTCTGCAGGAGTTTTGCAAAAGAGGACTTAACAGAAATCTAATCTTTCTTATTTTTCATCTCTTTCCCAACAGAGCTGCTTCTAGGAACTGTGGCCTTGATAACTAAAGTAAAGGAGGTACCAGCATATGTCCCATCTTCATGAAATGGGCTTTTATTGCCGTCTAACTTTTATCTTCACTAATCTGCCAGTGAACTGAACTGCAAGTATGCAGTCTACAAATCAGATCTCAGATTTACCCTACAATTGTAGAATATCCTGAGTTGAAAAGGACCACAAGGATCACCGAGTTTGTTTCCCAAATGGAAAGTGTATTCAGCAGGTAGTGAATACAGTGCTGGAATAGGAAATTCACTGCACTGCAGCAGTAGATGCAGAAAAGGTTTCCACTGCAAGGCGAGACTGATGGTGTAAGTCTGCTAGAATAAGGCTCTCTCTGGACCAACTTCTGGCCATATGCAGTTTCTTTACGTTGACAGGGTATTCCTGATTCCTAGATTTCTCTGCCTTTCATGATCAGATATTCCTGATTTGTATTTATTTAGACACAGCCATTGTCACTAATTAAACATCAAGTATGTTGCAACAAACTGCATTGCCTTGTCATCTCTAACTCCACTGAGTTCAATTAAATGATTCCAGTACTAAACCAGTGCAGCTGAACTGGGAACAAATTTGGGCCTAACATCTAACAGATGTGCAATGGGAAAACTTCCAGCATCTCTCCTTTTCTTAGAAAGCAATTTATGGCAAAACTTAGTTTAACTCTAGCTCAGATTCTCTCACAAGAACAAGCTTTAGGAATAACGTGAGAATGAAAGAAACCACACTAATACAACAAGAGGGAATAACAGCTCGATTTAAAATACAAACTATTTCACAGGCTTATTCATATCCATATTATATAGAAACCTTCCGCTGAAAGCATTCCAAGAATGTGCCATTTACCATTAAATCAATGAAGTCAAAGAGCATGGGAATGTACTTTTAGATCCCAGAAGAATCCATCCAGATTGCACTATCAAAAACCTGCAATGGAGTGCAAGGTTGAGACCAACCCTGATATTTTGTCCAAAAGCAGGATGATAATTTTTTTGAAAGCCCCCAAATACATGCATTTAAATAATACCATTTGGGACCATTTGTCTCATGAAAGTGAAGCAAAGTTGGGCAACAATACTTTCCTTAATAAACATACTCTATTTTCACTCAATGTATATACGAATGTCTATTGGAAACAAATTTTATGTGAGTTGCTCTGAAAGCAAATCCCTAAAAATAAGTGACTGAAGCTTACTCAAATACATGTCAGAAGCAGGAATTTTGCTGAGTTATTACACGCTCAGCTTTTTCATCCAATGCCTCACATAACGCTAGGACCCCAGCTTCTGAGATAAATATGATTCTTGTATAAACACATTCTTTCCAACAATATTCATCTGGCTCTTTGCGTCTAAAAGAGTACGAAGCATTACAGAGCTCTCAGCACTTCATTCTCTCTCTCATTCAGCAAGCAAAAATAAATCTTTGCTTTTTCTGCTGGTATATAATATGCAGTGCCAGGAGCTTCAGAATCCTTCCCTTTTCTAGTAGTGTCTAGCGCACTCAAGAACTTGTTGTTAGCCACAGACGTGGAGAAATGTTAAACAAAGTTGCTACTGCATGAGCATCTCCTCCTCCATAAGTCCTTGCAATAGGTCTAAGATTCAATTGCACTTGAAGACTATTCTTGTTGAGATTAATGCGGCATCACAGCCAGGCTGCTTGCGTACTTTTATTTAGAGTTGCGTCAGCAGCCTTGCTAAGAGATCCAGCCCAGCTATTTAAAACGTATCTCAACAAGGCGAGAAATCGGATTTTTCAAAAATAATATCCTGCAATTTTCCCAGTGAAGTGCGGAGGTCTTGACTGCTGTTGGTTTTCAAATGAACTCATCCTTGCACATGCAGGACAGAAGCTGGCTCCTGCTTTTTAAGTTCTGGCAAGGTACCTTGGCTGAATTTAAAGAGAAGGATCCAGCACAGCTTCTCACCTCTTGGAATAGGGATACTCATTTCCTCACTGTGTATCAGGATAGACAGGTGCACTAAACCTCCTTTTTTTTCCCTTCTGCTCCACACTGGAAGGGCCCTAAGCTCACGAAGAAGAATGAAGAGAGCTTGCAGGGATACCTACACTGCAGGGCTGGCTGCAGAGGGGCCTCCAGAACCTTCAGTTAAACACTACTTTAATGAACAAGCTAGTACCAGTTACATGCAGACAAGAAACAGAAATTCAGAGCAATGCAATCGTTTCATAGCTAAGAGACTGCATTAACACTCTGTGGACCTGAGTAGTTTAATTCTCAGCTCCATCAGATTTCCTCCTCAACATCGGCAGACAACATTTCCTTTCTTCAAGTGTTTGCATTCACTTCTTCAATACGCAGCATACTATGCAGAGGTGAAACTATCTTTCACCTATCACTTACATTACTTTTGTGTATTAAGCCTCCTTTTAGGATAAGGATCAAACTGCTGTGTGAATAATGATAGTAGCAGTACAGCTATAACTCAGCCTGTTTTACCAATTCGGAACTGTTCATAAAAGAGGTCCATTTTTATTCTTGTGTTTATTTCATATTACAAAGTAAACTTCAGTAAAGTTATTCATATGACTTTTCTTAACAGTAAACTCATACTCATCGCCAGAGCGATTTATCCAGTAAAAGCTTGAGCAAGCAGCCTTGCACATGCAAGCGTGCACTCAGTGATCTCTCTGTGTCATGCAGGTGTCTGTCTTTGTGCAGGGGGAGGGCACAGCTCCTTCACTTTGGCTCCTCACCCCTACTGCACTCCTGCTGAGCCCCGTCTCCTGGAGGTCCACCTCCAAGGAGAGAAATGTGATATGGGCAGCTCTCTATATTTAGATCTGAGAACAACTGAGAAGCCCAACGTTGGCTGCACCGAGCAGCTTTTCTGCCTATTGCCATGCCTACAGCAGCCCTGAAAATTCATGCTTTGCATAGCAAAGGGCCACATTTCTCTACTAACCACGAGCTGGCTTATACTCTATTTGCAGTTATAGAGCCTATCAGTAATACCGAGACAAGAAAGCGGACAGATGAAAACCAGACCCTGATCCACCAAAGCATTCTTTTCAGAGTTACATTACTCAAACTATAATAAAGCACTTCTCATAAAATAGAGGCTACTTTTTACCTTTAGTACTTTATGGTGGAGATCTCCATAAATGTACGCTTACGACACAGGGACCTAAAAAAATCTCTCCTGTTTCTTTGTTTGCATATACCTACGTGTGCCAAAAGAAAGTATGTTGGGACATTATCAAGCAGCTTGCTGAGAAGCTACCTTAAATGTGAAGATTCTTCTTTCCTACTAGCTATTATGATTCCTTATCTCAAGTATTCAAGCTATTTACTAATTAGTCCCTCCTCTGTTGTTTTCTGTACTTTTGTTTCACAAAGAAGTTGCTTTGAAAAGAATAACTCCAGGATATGAACATTTTGTCCATTTTTAATATAAAAGCATTCTCTTTTTATTGAGTAAGAATGTTAATATATTTCTGGGAATATCACCATTGAAAGCAAGTAGAATTGCACTGAGGTTGTCTGAAAAGCTTGTGAAATAAAAGGACCAAGTAAATCTTTTTGTGAGTAATTGCTGTCAGGAGATATTACTAAGACCTGAGTCATACAACTGAAATGAGTAGAAAATACACCCCATCTATTTGTCCTTATGTAAGATACGTGAGGCATAAAGGCTTCAATTATTTTTCAGTGCAAAAATCTATTTTCCATTAACTGTTACTCAAACACTTGTCCATATGCTAACATATTTAGGGTGGCATTCAAACATAATGTGCTCAGTAATTCACCAACACCACTAAAAACAGGGTTAAAAAAGGTGTGAACTGTATATGGGAGCAGGAACTTTTGAGGAGCTGTGCAGCATTCTGCTCTAGCTGGCACTGCCCTTGCTCTGGTATTGCACAGCTGGAATTCACAACTAGAACATGGAGACAGAGAGTTTGTTTCTTCTAAAAAAGGTAGATGGTATCAAATCCGACTTCTAAAATCTTCGAACAGAAACATCTTTCCATCTGTTGCTATAGTTTCTTTATCCTGAAATTGTTCTGTGGAATTTCCTGTTTACTCTCAATCTGCTAATTTATAGATCACGTCCTTTGAAACCAATGAACAGTTTGTGTAACTCTCATTCACTGAATTCCTTCATTATGCTCCTTTGCAACAAACTGGATTATTGTCTTTATGTGCATAAGTTCAGGAGGCTTAGCATTTCTTTGCCATGGATTTTTCTACAAGATTCAATTTAGTTGCAAGTTTGAGCCTCTTACTGACAATTACCTAATTAAAAAACAAAATTAAATTTAAAGTGCTGGAGCAATGTTACCATTACAGAGTAACGTTACTATTACTTTTGAATTTCCTTGTTTTGTTGGTGCTTCCAGTATGTATTAGTTCTATCTGAAATAGCAGCAAAATATATCTCCTATTCAGTTACCTTCTTGTAAATCCTTCTCCTCATTGCCTTTATGCCTGATCCCTAAGCACGGCATCAGACCTGCACTGTGACAGCAGGGAGAGCCATGGGTGACCAGCTCGGAAGGGAAGAGCTTGTGAATGCTTCTGTATGGAAATCCCCTTTCACTGTCTGATGGAGCTGACAGCATAGGCAGTGTTTCCACAAAGTGAGCTGTGGGTCTTATCTCTACCTACACCGATAGTTTGTGATCAGTGGAGAGCAGGGCCCAGTTCTACCAATCCGCTCCCTTCCCCTCCTGCCATGCTTCCCATCCAGAAAGGCCCCTCTGGCAATGACAGACACAAACCCAGCCTCTGCTACCCTCCCCAGGCAGTGTGTAAGGGGAGATGGATAAGTCACTCTTTCCCCCTGGCAGAAGCAGGGGAAAGCGATGCACTTCCACCCTTGGTCCATCCATTCTGGCAGCTTTCCTGCTGCTGGGAACATGGCGGGAGGCCACCATGGGAAGCTGCAGGTACGGCACCATGGCTCTTGGTGCCACCCAGGAATGTTACAAAATTCATTGCAACACTGTGATTTGGTACACTTAACAATATAAATCATACTTTGATAAGTCCTCACTGCATTTTTTTTTAAGTGGTTTGTTGAAAATCTTCCAAAGGTTGACTTGGGATTGATATTTATCTCAGCAGAAACGTACTTAAATCAAGTATGTAAGGAAAGGCTATTTGCTGCTGAGCAGCTAGACTTTGCATATGACTACCTCACACTCCCCCTTTTGGCCCTGACTCCTCTCTGTCCAGGTGGAAGGAAGGGCCCCTCTGCTCCTCCATCCACAACATCAGCAGAGGGGTGTCCTTGGCACTCACAGGGATGAGTGAAGGTGGTGTACCTCATAGCCCAAATCAGCCCTCAGACAACCAGAACATTACACTGGAAGTACCCCAGTTCCCTGAATCTCCAACAACTTTATTCAAACACAGAAAGGAACACAAACTTCTATTCTGTGACAGCTTACCAAAAATCGCATCCACCACATAAACATTTACACAGAAGGAACTTATTTTCCTCTTGTATAATACTGAGTCTCTGTCTTGACCACTCTCCACTGCCATCCAGCTCCCTCTTCTTTCCTCTTCCAACCTTACTCCCAGCTATCTGTCACAGGTTCCTAGACAAACCACAACCTTCTTCCTTCTGTCTCCTCTACAGCCCACTCCAACACCCTCCCTAAATCTCTTCCCCAAAGAGCCACTTGGCAAGAAGAGCATCTTCAGGTTCATCAGCTGCACATTCCTGGAAAAAAAAAAAGCTAGAGAGACGGGTGGGGCAGGCATGGAGATAGCTGGGGAAAAAAAGCAAAAACAAACAGGCAGTGAAAGCAGCGGAGGAATGTGCTGCACAAACTAGCGATGTTCCATGTGAGGTAGCACAGATAGCCAGTAGGGTTTTAGAGAACCTATGGGTGAATAAAACATCCCACCCCATGTCTACTCTATACCTTGTCTTAAAAGACAGAAAAAGAAGGTGGCTGGAGCTCTTTGATAAAATTTTCACAAGCTGTGAGATGCAATAAAATCGGTCACTGAAAACTAGACAGAAATACAAGTAGCCAATTTGAGGGCTCATGATATTGTTTCAGCAGAAGAAAGTACAACACAGCCTGAATCACAGCTAATTTTCAGGAAACACTGGGTGGTAAGAAAGAGTTGTGTTTTTTGAGAATAAGCTATCAGGAAGGAGAATGCATTATATGATTTTTTTTTTTCCTCTAAACATAGATTCGAGGTCAATAAAGACCAATAAGCTCACCTCCCAGTAGAGATAAGATTCCACTCATACAACTGATTAGCTACATGATTGTTCTCATCATACTAAAGTTATTCCCAACAAGAAAACTCCAAAAAACCTTCCCACAACCCTCCATCTGTATTTCTCAGTGTTGCTGATGAACAGAAGAGCTGTTCCATCTACTGAGTTTAAGTGTTATGTTTTAGCTATTTACTGGCACAGTTATACTGCAAATGAACTCCTCATTGACTGATATGTTCTAGTAAAATTTTGACCTCAGCAAAGCATGCCCAGTCACTTTGGCCAATTGGCAATGGTTGATTAGATTCCAGTTATTCACTTTGTTTTGACTGGCTTTGAGCAGGCAGTCCTAAAAAGGCACTTCTTGCTTTCTGGAATCACAGAGGAGATATCATACCACAGGCATATCCAATATCACATTTCCACGCAGCACTCTGTAGTTACAGGCTGCCACATATACACTAATGCCTCCTTATCCTGATTTACTACCCCACTATCAAAAAAAGATATCCTGTTGTGCAAGCATCCCTTCCAAACTTTGATAAGGATAACGATATTAAGACCCAAAGAGGTATACACAGATTTCCACAACTCTTGGTGGATGTCACATTCTTCTCATGCTCTTCATCTTTTCCCAACTACAGACTGCAATTTCTTACACCTTTCTAGAAAAACTCAAGGCCTCCTGGATGGCGTGAGTCTCTGATGTGGGACACAAGAAACCTTCTCAGGACAAGAAGAGAGAATTACTATACTGATTGACAATTTTCACAGTACTCGTTACAGACACAGTCTTACAGTCCATGCAGTAACTCTCCATCTATGACTTAGTTCTCACTAATAGGAGTTACTCGGCAATAAATGGAGTTACACCAAATATTTAACTGTAATGTTCAGATATTTGTTGAAAATAAAATGAAAATGTGAAGGGATGTCATGGTAACAACATAAAAAATAGAAATGACAACTGTCTTATCTAGTGAACTTTCTCTACTCTGAACTTTTGAAAACTGTTGACATGCATATATACTGCATAAGACATATCAAGTAATCCCTTCTCGATATTTGACAAGCTCTGGGCCAGATGGTTTATGTTCAGTTCTGAACGTTCCATTTTGAGAGTCAAGAGAAAAACAACAAAGAACAATCAGGTACGTAAGAAACCTTACCTACAAGCAATAAATGAGCAAATGTATCTGCACTTAGTCATGGCTGCTGCAGGCTGTATCAGCAGAGATACCAGCAGAGCTCTTCAGATATGTTGACAAGCTTGCTAGGGAATACCACAGAATCTCCATCACTGGAGACCTTTAGGAGAAGGCTGGACATCTTTCTACTGATAACTGTAGCAGAGGCAGCATATCTTACAGTTTACTAGGAATTAACCAGAAAAAAAAAACCCAACACCTGCTAATTAGTTTTGCAATCTACAGAGTCTCAAAGAGATCAGTACCTCCTTGTGACAGGCACTCTATATGCACATTGAGTAACAGTTTATATATCTTCCACTGTAAACAAACAAGAAGGCTAAAGGTAGGAGGGAACTGCTGATATTTTCTTTACTAAGGTTGAGAACCTCAAACATAGTAGTATCAACCAAGAGATAAGAACTCAGTTTCCAAAGTATTTGGTACTAAATCCTAGCACCAAGTCCCCATAGAAGCCTCCTACTCACAGTTAGCAATTCTTAAGTAAGTGTGATAATCAAAAATCAGAATGCAATGGGCAGAACTAGTTATCCAATGTTTTCAGAAAGGTTTTACCTCAGTAACTAAAGAAAATTGAACTCCTCAAAGATTTACCTTATACAACTTTTCTTCCAACAGACCAGGAGCCTGCAGCTAAGCCAAGGAGAGAAGCAACATTTCTTGCAAGCCCAAGATCACAAGTAGCACATCCTACCTACAAGAGGCTACAGCCTCATTTCTGCTGAAGTGCTGGCTGCAGGCACATCCCAGGTGCTCACATAGTAATTACCAAACTACCAGAAGTGCATACAGCTGGGCCATAATCAGTGTTGATTCCCTGCAGTAGGGCAGGATGACCTGCTGCATTGTGAGCTAGCTGCCAACTGATCTCTGAAGCAGGCACAGCTTAGTATCTTATATTTGAGCAGAATATGCTTTTTGCTTCAATTTTTTTAAAAATAATTTCTCATACTTATACATTACTCAGGTTCTTTGCTGGCAAACATATATATGTGTATTAAAGTGCCATTTTTCCATTACACCTGAGAGCCCCAGAATGCAAAAAGTTGCACTTCTAGTAACTAGTTTTAGGGTGGAAGACAACCGTGAACTCAAGTCATAAGTAACACAGACTTGTTTGTTTTAACATTTCTTTCAGTGTAACATCTTGTTTAACAGCATTACATTGTGTACCCTAACATCTGGAGAAAATCTGCTCTATTTTTGACCTCAGAAACTATATATGAATGTAGACATAACACAGATAATAGCAGATGACTGTGTATTTTTATGTATATTACAGTGTTTTATATGAAATTATAGCAATATTCTTCTTCACAGAACTTACTTGTTCCCTTAACCTCTAGATAACTTCATGCTTCACAAAAATGGTTGTATGTGCGGCACTTTAATGTAATGACACAATCTGCAAGTACAATAGCCTAAGTTTAAATAATGCTTCATTACACAGTTTCAGGCACACAACTAAGGAGTTAAGTAGTCTCCATGTTTGTTTTTCCTGGATCCTGTTCTGAGACTATCTTCCATAGCTGGAAAAGGTCAACATCCTACCATTAATACAACATTATTCCCACAAGTTTCTACAACAAAAAAAAGTTTTCATAAACAAAAGCCATTTTTTAATGTGGTGCAGCAAGAGCCGTGTTTACTTGCACTGTTATTTTGCCACTACCTTATGGCTTAGAAAAGATAAGGCTACTAATGGAATTTAAAATACATATTTTTTGATCTTATTCCACACTGGCAATGAAAGAAAATGTTATTAAACTGTCCTCCCAGCTTTCTCTCTCGAGAGGTCAGACAACTTGGCAATCTATCACTTCTGAAAAAATGAAGCATACATATATATATTTGAAGGAGCCATGACATGTAGAAAAAATACTATATACTATCATTCAAAATTTTCTGAACTTTGCTCTGATAATAAATAATATGACATGAAGAAAATCGTTCTATTTTATAGTTATTACAGTAAAGCTCTACAAAACTTATCATAATTAAAATGCTCAAAGGAATTCTCCTACTTCGAGTTTTAAGTCACTTCTTCCCAGTGCACTGGCTGGCAAACACTGTTCAACTGGGCAATGTGCATACATTTATACTCCTATTTCTCACTTTTGTGTAACATTTCAACAGAGTGTTCATTTACTGAAATACTCAAATGACATCTGGCTAAAAATGTAAAAGGACAGAATATGGAAAGAAGTGAGTTTTTTTCTTCATCTATAGTTTTCAACTGCAGCACCTGTTTGGATTGCTCAGTTGTTGACTATGCACATGACTCACATCCATTTTCTCCAGAGAACAAATGTGCAAAACTAGGATGTACGATCCAAAACATGGATCCTGCTATTTCTTTCCTTTAATCTTTCAGAACTTATATGGAAAGAATGTATTGAATGGCGCTATCTGAACAAGAAGGTGTGGCGCATGGAATTTGGTGTGTGATAATCTCAAACTCTGAAAAGCATAAATTGTTGTTATCTGTCAGTCTAATTTATTGTCTCGTCTCCATAACACATCTTCCAGAAAATTATCAATGAGCTGGTACGTGCAGCCAGTTAGCATTTTTAAATGAGAAATGCTCACACTATAACCTTCTGACATAGGTCTGCCCTGGTAACTGGGTATGTCTCCTTGGGAACCTCTTTCTGTGAAAGACTCTCTTTCCCCCAGCTTCTTCACTATGAAAATGATTTTATGTCAGGGAAGTAACTTTTGTCATTTGTTTGAATCTTGCTCAAGCTGGAAGAGCTTTGTAAAGTTACATACACATAGCAAAGCTTTTTACTTTCAGTGGTTGAAACATGGGATGATCCCACTTCTGTGGAGTGTGTCGAGACCCTCACAACTCTAAGGCAGGACCAAGCTTTGTGAAGATGGAGCATTCTATGTGGCTGGGTCTGTTGTACAGACCACCTGTCATTCACGTGGCATGTCAACAGCCTCACAGAGACCTGAGTATGTGCTCACTCTAAAACTGAAGGAATCTGGGAGAATTTCTGCTATAGTTACTCTTCCAAATCAACATTCAGGCAGCATGAAACTTTCACCCATGCAAGAAGCTTTGTTCACAGGCTCAGCCACTTTGAATATTAGCAAGCACTCAACCTGCATTCTGAAGATTTGGGTTAAAAGTAAGAACAAAAAAGTGCAATGGGTCTACCCCTAGGTAACTTACCTAGTTGAGATATCTCAGAATCACAGAATAGTTTCGGTTGGAAGGGATCTTAAAGATAACCTAGTTCTAACCCCCTGCTGTGGGCTGGGCTGGCCCCCACCAGCTCAGGCTGACCAGGGCCCCATCCAACCTGGCCTTGAGTGCCTCCAGGGATGGGAAATCCGCAACTTCTTCAGGCAACCTACTTATATTACATGTTATAAATATATAAATTATAAATATATAAATATTATAAATAACACACCAAACAAAAGGAGAGGGATAGACCACAGAAATTCACAGAAACAGAACTGGTAATACAGCAATAAAAGTAATGGAGTCCTGCAGTGATTGCTGGAAGACACATAGTAGCACATTAACAGAAAGCAAATGTGCAGTTCGTATTAGTTGAGGAAAATATCCACCAGCCACAAAACAGTAAAAATACATATCACACTGTTAGCAACAGAGGAGATTGCATGATTTCACAGACACATCTGACTGTAGCTTTAAGAGAATCTAGAGGAGCATGAATGTCAGGCTAAAAGCTGGCAAGAGCCAACAGAGCATTACATGCACCATGGTGTCGTACAAAGGCATATGCACTGGCCACAGGCTAAACCGGTCTAAGTTTTGGGGTCATAAACAAAGCAGGGGATTGTTTCACAGCCCCTATAAGAATTTATTCTTAGCATATTCATCTGTTCAAGTATTCATAAGTCAGATAGGAAGTAAATGAAATTCATCATTCATCAGCTGGCTGATGCTCTTGTATCCTGGACTGTTCACAGTTTGCGCAATACTTCCACTCCCAGGGAAAAATACTTGTTACTAGACAAAACGCTTTTTTCAATCACTGCTTCTTAATATCACTTCTTCGTTGAGATTTTCTTTGCTTTTTCTCTGGGTACCTTATGACAGTCTAGTCATTATTGGATTGTTCAAAAGACTGCTTTCTGCTCTGGGTACCTTATGACAGTCTAGTCATTATTGGATTGTTCAAAAGACTGCTTTCTGCTTGGTTGACATATCACTATGTACATTTTCACATTTTTTTTTTCCTAACTACCATCCTTTCCTCCATCCAGGCCATTCTAACCACCTCAAGGAAGCTTCCAATAGTTCTATAATTACACTGAAAGCTTTGTACCCTTGGAAGGAAGCACTTCTGAGAAGGAAGTCCTGCTTCTATTTCTATTACTGTGTCAATTCTCCCTGAAATTTAAGCAAAGAAGAATATTTCCTATTTCCATTACAAGTAACTGAAAAGTTCTCACAGAAGGGTAACCTAGCAGGTAAAGCATTTCCCTCCTGGACCCTCTGGAATGCCCTAGTTACTGCTGTAGATTTGATTTAAAACACTTTTGTCTTCTCTTGGTCAAATACAGTAAAATCATCTGTGATGTTTCTGCTTTCTTACAAAACATGCTTTGCATCTTCCACGAACTCTTAGACACTTACTTTGCTCTTAAAAAGCCCAACCTTACCTCTTACCAAATTTCAGTTCTGAAAACTAATTAGTTCAGCAACCATGATAACAAATTATGACACCAGAAATGTTCCTCTTGCATTATTTCAGACTGTGTATTGTGGAAATTGTTGCAATCTATTCAGAGAATGCACGGCTCAGGTGGAATACCTCCTGGATGTTTCTGTATGTGCCTACAGCTATAGGGATTAATTTGCAACACATGCTGAAAGGGTCTCGTACTCACTTGAGGAGGCTGGTCAATTCATAGATGCTATAGGACCTGAGGACTGACTTGCTTTCCAAATAAGTGAATTCAGATGAAATTCTTCCTTGAACTAAATGGGTACTTAAACTGTAGGCTTAAGTTTAAGTTAGATTTTAATCCATGTCAAGAAAAGATTATAATACTTGAGAAAACACAAGATGACCAGTTTTCTTTCTGAAAACCGCTGTAGCTGTTTGTATAATCAAACTGCAAGAACAGATGAACAATTATAATCTAATCCTAAGTGCTGGATTTCATTACTGGAATGCTTTTAACTGAAATGAAAAAGAGATTGTGCCCCATCAGTCATAGCTAGCAGATATGCAGCCTCTAAATGCACAGTCTTCAGAATTTAGTTCAGAATAACATAAAGATTTTACAGTATGAAAGATTTCTACATCAAAGATTGCTTGAAGCAAAGGATTCACAAGTGCCTGCAGGAGTATTCCAGCCATTGCAAATACACGGCAGAAAAGTACATATGTCCTGCAAAAGTGAAAAGGAATCGTGTTGATTTAGTACACAGATGGAGGAACACATTCAGCTTTACAATCACGCCTTCCTGAGCAAAGCTTTATTCAGCCAGTTGGTGTTCTGATTTACACCACACAAAACATCTTTGAAGTCGGTGAGGTTACACAACGTATAAATCAGCACAGGGACTAAGAATAGAGAGAGAAGGAAAATCCTTACAGGGAAAATACAGAACAAGGTGTCAGCAAAGGGGAGAGCAAACAGTAACCAGCACCACAGCTGTGTAAATGCACCGGGCTGCAGAGGCTGCAGACAGGACAATGTGCGTGTCCATTCCAGAGCACTGGGGATTCTTCAGCATACAGAAATGTTCTTCTTAATGCTTACTTACTGAGAATGGCATTTCATGTTTAATTAGGACACACTGAAATTATTCAGAAGCTATGTATGTTGACTGCACGTAGAAGCAATAGTAGAAACACTGCCTAGCAGGAAACGTTGCCTTAATAAAGTTACTACTGTGATGACAACACATACCCTCCATGGTTATACATGAATGCAGCTCCTGCCACAGCAGAACAGTGTGCCTTCCAGCGAGGACTGCTCCCACCAAGGATGAAGATGGAGGGAAGGGAGTGCCTCCTGCCCCTGTGTGGGAGGACCACAGCCCCTGCTGCATGTTTCTTGTTCCGCACATCGCATACCACAGTGGTGGTATTTGGACATGCCAAAGTGTGTGATCCCCTTGGTGCACTGTTGGGCTCCCATCACATTCCCATTCACGGGGCTAGTCAGCTTGGGCAGCAAAAGCGAGCCTGTGCTTCAGCACACTTGGCTGAGGTCACTGCTGCAGACCAGGCCCCAGCTCCAACACATACCGTTCTCCTCCTCAAGAGATGCTCAAGCCCTTGTGCCAAATAGAAAATATGCCACTACATGCCTGCCAGGCCTAAGGATGTAGCTCTGCAGCCAGCAGCACCCGGCTGAGGTGCTGAGGCAGGGCCCTGCACCCCTTGGCCATGAACACTACGTTGGGAACCACCACCACTCTTGTCTTCCCCTTGTTGCCCAGAGAAAGGCCTGGCCCAGCCCCAGCCCCAGCCGAGGTGCTGAGGGAATAGGGAGGAGGAAGCAGTGGGCCCAGGACATCTGCTCCTCCCTCACACTGCACACCAAGACAGACGCCACCACAGGCCTATAGATGCTTGCTCACCTCTGCATTTTTTTCCTGTGAGCACAGGGACAGCTCATTTTGTTGGCAGAATTTTCTATGGTGGTCAACCGTTTACTGCTAAGAGCAACTGTGTTTTATGACGACATTTTTCAGGTGCTTTTACAGTTCACCATGTGGTTTTCTTAGACGTGTTTGCTCTCCTCAGGCTGCTCTGCTGTCTTCCCACGGACCTTAACATTTTTCTTCCATCTCCTCTGAAGACAAAAGACTATCTCCATTTGAGAAAGCTTTCTTTCTCACTTCTTTCTGCTGAGCTCCGTCTTTCTCTGAATCAACTGCTCTAATTTTAACATCATTATTTAACTGGATAAGCTGGCTTCTTTCTCTTTACATTTACACTTCATAGAACATCTGCACTGTTTGAGAGTTCACTGCATGAATTTTTCAAACCACACCATAGGATCTTGGCAGTTGCACATGACTTCAGAGATTTTATACACATCTATCTGAAGCTCTGAGGAAGCAATTAAACCATATGGACCTCTCCCATACAGTAGGAAGCACAACACAAGACTTCTCGCTTGATTTATTGTAACCTTATGTCATTTAGCAAAACCAACTCTGCAACTGTTTGAAAGAAGTAAGCCAGCTGAGTGAGAGGGAGGGCTTGCTCAGAGAGCTGTGGCTTAGCAGACCCCAAGCGGCTGCGTTCAGCTGTGGCCACACAATGTGTTGTGGACCAGGCTGGAAGGACCAAGTGTGAGCTAGCAGAGTTCAAACCCTGTCATTGGTTTTAGTGACAAAAAGGAAAACAAATGGATTTGTCTTCAGCCACTGCTTACCTCTGAAGGGACCCCACAGTGCTTGCCTGCTTACCTGTCCTTCTGTTCCCCATGCAAAGTCCACAGCAAATATAAAATGAACATGGGGACATGGATTACTGGGCATGGTGGCGATGGGTGACTAGATGTTCATAGTGGCCTTTTCCAACCTTAATGATTCTACGATTCTATGAAATAAAACCTGTGGAAAATGGTGCAAAGCAGTGTTACACTGCACAGTGATGCCGCACACTTGGATGAGTGCGCTCTGTCCAGTGGAAGGAGTTTGTCTCACAGAGGTGAGAGACACTGAGGTAGCAATGCAATGGAAGAGCTGAAGTGGTTGCTATGGAGAATGTGTTCTAACCATAAACAAGCATGCCAGGCTCATGCCCTTACTAAATATCAGAATTATGAAGATATATGTGTCCAACACCCACAACATGGTGCAGCGCCATTGGGCCTTTTGCTGCTGGAGCTCTTGTCCACTTGAAGGAAGCTGTCACAGTGCTCCATGGTGTGCTACCTCTTTTATTAATAAAAGAGTGCTAACAATGCTCTTGGCACTGTGCACAGACATAAATGCAAGTAGTTCCTGCCCCAAAGAGCTTACATCCTCCCAAAGACAAACACAACCAAGAGTGAGGACCACACAGTCATAACCAGAGGGGTTGGAAAGGACCTCTGAACATCATTGAGTCCAACCCCCTGCTAAAGCAGGTTCCTTAGAGCAGGTCGCACAGGGAAGTGTCCAGGCGAGTCTTGAATATCTCCAGAGAAGGAGACTCCACAACCTCTCTGTTGGAGCCTACTCCAGTGCTCCGTCACCCTCACAGTAAAGTTTTTCCTCATGTTTGTATGGAATTTCCTGTGTTTGAGTTTTTGACCATTGCACTCTGTGTTCTGGAAGGAAGTGTTCATCTCATAGAACTGACTTACTTCATTCCTCTTCTGGGCTACAAAGAATAGAAGTGCCTTATCGGAAGCTTTTAATATGAAAAGGGTGGTGAAACGACACAGGAAATGATGTTATGGATAATTTAGAGTAAGGTAGGGACAGTACTGGGAACAGATGACAGGCCATAAAATAATAGAGAAGAAGTGGAGGATCTAGAAGCTGGGAAACAGCCTAAAGCAAGAAGTAGTTTAGATGGGAAAAAAGGAATATTTGTATGAGAAGAGAATAATAAGGATGTATCCAAATCCATATTAGACTTGACAGAAAAACTCTATTTGCCACTGAACTCTGAATAGAGTGAAGCAAAGTATCTAATTTTAAGGTATTTTAAGGCTCATCATCCTTTTCCAGATCAGCGTAACAGAAGCACTTGCATATACTTCGACAGCTCTGTGCATTATGTGATGACTCTTAAAAAGCCTTCAGAATCCTTACATACACACTGAGGTAAATAAGGAACATTTCTTCTCTGAAGTGTCATTAAGGAAATGCTGAGAATGAGCTCTGTCAGCCGAGACAGAGACTGTACATGATGACAGTCTGTCTATTCCCACATTCCTGATCTGTCCAGGTCAGACTCAAAGGATTCCATTAATAGTTTGGTACTTACGAATAAGACAAAAGGAAAATAGGTCAATGGTATTTGCTCCCTTGTGACAAAAATGCAGAAAATAGAAACAAGCACTATCTGAGAAACTTGTAAAGCCTTGGATACATGTCATGAGAAACCATTCACACTCTCTAGAGTGCAATTTAAGCGCTCCAAAGTGGCCTGGATTATCCTCCTTGGACGACTGTGTGGACTACCCCGTTACAGAGCAAGGCTATCATCCACAGCCTGCACGTTCTTTCAACTACTGCTCCCAGTAAGTAGAGGTGGAAAAACTTGTCCAAAGGTATTTTTGTGCATTTGTTGCAACAGAAATCAAAGCCCGAAGGTCTAACTAAATGGACAGCGTATTTGTCCAAAAACAATCCAGACAGTGCATTTCACCTCCTTAATGAAGTGTGATTCCTATGTGAAAAATAAACAAAAATATCAATGATACATGAGAATGTACTGTGCTGTGCAGATACTATTGAGCACGATGAACAAAAAGATTGCAGACGACAGTCATGGAGTTGCTTAGCTGCGTGAGCTTCTTTTCTAAAACGGGTAAAATATACTTTCAGTATTTCCTAGGAAGTCAGGAAGGAACAAAAAAATGATGTTTAATTTTGATTTAAATGTATGATGATAACATTTTTAAATTATTGTGAATAGCAACCAAAGGCTTTTTATTCCAGTTTCAGCTACTGTTATGACTTTAGTTTTCCACAACACATCTCCAACCAGACAGCTAACGTTTAAAAAGTTTCTTTTCTATTATTCCATTACTGCAGTTATGTATGCCACATTTAAATCTGAAGTTTTGTTTTATCTTCTGAAAAGTGTTTCTAGATTCTTTAGTGTGCTTTGTCTTGCTTTGGTTCTCCACCTCTCATTCAAGCTTGTGATACTCCATCTCTCTTTCAAGTTTGAGATATGCAAATGGCCAAACTCACTCTTAAAAATGCTGCCCTCAAAGTAAATTCCTAAAATATCAAACTGCTTATCAAACTGCTCTAAGATTTGTTTTCTTACTTGACTGTAACAAGCCACAAATCAAGGGAATACATAGCTAATGCAAAAGGCATCACGTTGTGTCATTTCAAATACAAGAGCTGAACTCGCATTACAAATAGAGTTAATTCAGCCCATTTGCTTTAGTCACAACTTTGTTTGAACTACAACCTTGGTATTCATTTTGATTGATGACATTAATTCTTGAGCTTTGTCCAATGCTGCTGATTTGTTCTCTTGTCACAACTGCTGAACTTGCAAAGGTATTCAAGACAAGTTTGTAGAAGTATCTGCACTGATGTAGGTCAACAGGCTTTGGAGAAGTGCAATATCTGTACTCTAGTACTAACTTTGCTGGAGAAAATGCAGTGAATATGGGGAAGGAGATGAAGTCGCACATGAAAGTAAAACAACTGGATACAAACTTTTGACTACTGTCAAGTGTCATTCTTTTTCTCTTGTACTATTGATTTGAGAAGGTTTTAGACGAATTCTGCTTTCAGAATCGTCTCTGTTGAAGCAAAAGACATTTCATATCTGGCTAAAGCAGAATGCTCCATACAATAAAAGAATAAAATGGAAGAGAAAATAATCTTTTGTTGATGTGCACATGTTTTTTTTATTTGGGAGATTTTAGATTTATTTAACTTTTGAACAGTCTTTAAAATATTCTGGACATTTACAAATGTAAATGTGATTTGTTTTTTCTCTACGTATCAAAATGCCCTGGTTTTTTTTATATACTTTGCATTTTTTTGTTTGTTTGAAACTGCTTTTTAGGAAACCATTCACTGAGTCTTCCCAAACTGCAGATTTTGTGTAGAATACATATATGGAGAAAGGATTCGCTGCTTTCTTGCTCATGGGAAAGTTATCTAACCTCCATCCACCAGTTCACAAAGATCTCTGATGTTGATTAAACATGTACAAACAGAGTTAAAAAAGAAGAGGAAACATGCATATTTCACTCAAAAAAATGTCAGGACAAATGTACGAAAGAACAGTGATTAGAAACAAACATGAGTATCTAGCTACAATGTTTGATTGATAGTCACTGTAGCCTAGGTTAAGCAATTTTCACTAAATAAAACATTAGGTCATAAAGCATTACATTTCAGACTGACTCAAATCGTGCTGTATCAAGCAAACCTGTATCCTGCCTGCCTGCCTCTGGTATCTAACTCAAGATTATGAGCCTATTCACTGCTAACAGTTCCTGCAATTAAGCCTTAAACTCAAAGTTTAGATGCCTATGGAACAATGTCAAGTATTTAAGGACTTATGTATGTCGTTAAGACCTTATAAGGCAGTGTTTGGCAAGTATAAACATAAACAAAAGCATGCATTTGAAACTGTACCCTCAAATGTGTATGCAAAAGGGAACTGTACTTTTGCAACTGAGAGCAGAATTTAGGTTCACACTATTAAACACCTTTTTAAGATTACACTCTTTTTTCCTTCCTTTTCCAGTCACTGATAAGCTGCTCTCCACTAATATCTTGAATAGCCTGAAAAAAAAAAAGAAAATTAAATCCCAATACAGCATACCAGACTTGATTGAAGTATTTATTGGAATAATTAAAGGTATCTTCCTGTGAATGCATAATGCTTATTAGCACTACCAGTATTTTGCATTTAATTCTGCTATCACTGTAAATACCTCCTCTCTGAGGCAATGCCTCTTCCTGAGAGCTGTCAGAGATAGAAAGCTCATGGCCTATGAAATCTTGAAGTATCTTTTGTTTTTGTGACACCTCATATCCATTCAGGTGCAGAACCTGACAATGGTTTTTAATGGTACATGACTGAGCTCACTCCCAACGCTTTGCATAAAGCAGTCACTGAACAGCAAGCAGGACACTTTTCAAATAATCAGGGAAAGTAAGAAAAAAAAAGAGAAAGACAAGTAAGGGCAGGCCACTGCAAGCCATGTAAGCACGGTGAATATTTGCATGGATTGCATGATCAGTAGGGTTTCCCTTAGTGGTGGGTACATGTTTGGGTAATTGATTGTTAAGTGGCTTCCTTAAATGATTGTTAAGTGGCTTCCTGAGGATGTCTGAGCAGTGTATGAACTGGCAAGGTGGTTCCTTCATCAAAAGGCAGTGGAGCTTGCACGTACTCAGAAGTCTGCATCAGGCTGTGCACTGAGGCTTAGGTTAGCTTGTCTTCGCCCCACAACTCCTAGGCACATCTCATCAAGGGCAGATCTTCTATGTCGCTACCTAGCTTGATATGAGTAGAGCAGAGAAAGAACAGAGTAATACCACTCACCTCTCAAACAAGAAGTCATAATAATATAAACTTTCAAGTGCTAACATATTTTAAGGTTAGGATGAGGGCAAAAGTACAACAGAGCAGAGGCCACTCAATCTATTGCACAGAACAGACAAGGTGTGTTGCGTAAAAGCAGCAGAAACTATGAGATGTCCAGATAGGTATTCGTGGTGGTAAAATGGTAGAACTGGTGGTCATGATCTACATTATACCACTGTGGACAGGGAGACAAGGGATGTCCTATAGCATTAATGTGAGGCTACTCTCTGGGGGACTGATGTGCAGGCAAACTGAAACAAAAGCAAGCAGCACAAGAGAAATGAGCTTGTCTTCAGTCAGAATGGAACAAGGCTGCTATTATTGAGAGCTAAAAAGGTCACGGAGAAAGTTAAACTAGAAACAGGGGAAAGACTGACAGGCATGGTGGAGCACCCAGTCTGGATTCAAGGAACTTGAGAGAGAAACACAGCTGATGCTCAGTACATTCCTGGAAAGCAAGGAAGGAAATAAATACTATGAATATAATAAATAGGGAAGGTAAATAACACTATTTACAATGCCACTTGACTGGCACCTGCAACAGAGAGTGGGCAAAATCTAAGTGCCTCCCCATTAGTACTCAAAAGGGGCTTATAAAAAAAGATGGAGAGTGACTTTACTTGGGCAGACAGTGATAGAACAAGGGGGAAAGGTTTTAAACCATAATAAGGGAGATTAAGATTAGATGTTTGGGCAAAATTTGTTTTTCAGAGGACAATGACGTACTGAAACAGGTTGTCCTGAGAAGCTGTGGATCCCCATCCCTGGAGGTGTTCAAGGCCAGGTTGGATGCGGCCCTGGGCAGCTTCATCTAGATCAGGTGGAACCCTGACTACCACAGGGGGTTGGAATTGGATGGTCTTTAAGATCCCTTCCAACCCAAGTGTTTTGTAGTTCTATGATTCTGTAGCAATGCTAGAGATCTGAAAAACAGGAGTAGGAAATGATGACCATTCTGTTGTAGGATGTGGATAATCAATGGCATACTGAGTTGCTAGGCTGTCAGCTTTATTGGAATGATGGGAGACGAGGTACAGGCAGAGCAGTGGCACAGGATGTGAAGGCTAATATGAAGTGTAACAGAAAAAATAACAACAGAGGACAAAGGAGGGAATTCCTGTAGGGGGAAATAACAGAAAACCTGCACTTTGTTTACATCTGGGACTCCCTGTTAAAGACAACAATCACGAAGTATTCTATGAAATTAGAGAAGTTGAAAAACTAGGTCAGTAATGCTGGCTATTTCACTTACCCACATACAGTCAGACACAACACCTCATTCAGATGAGATAAAGAGATAAAATTATTGGACACAGTGACTCTGAGTCCTGGAACCCACACGAAACAATTCCTCTTTGGATCTACTCTTGAGCGCACAGGACCTGGTTCAAGAGGTACTGGTGGGAGAAGGCGCTGAAATAGCTTCTTAACACAACTTTAACTTAATAATGTAGTCAGATGGAGTAAGCCAAGCAAATGCATCACACAGATATTCAATTTCAAGAAGGGGAAGTACATAAAAATCAGACACATAGTAAAATCCTATAAAAGCAGTCCAAAAGGCAGGAAGCCTAAAGTAACCTGGAGGCTTTTCAAAAACACTGTATTAAAAATCCTGGTAAACTGTGTCGCATATCAAAAAGAAAATAAAACAGTTCAATAAAACCCCTGCATAGCTCATAAAAAATGCTACAGAGTCTATTGCAGGGAAAAAGGTTAACATTTTAAAAATTACTTAAATGAAGAAGAAAGCTCATAAAAACCACATCAAGAGTAACTGGCAATTAGGATGTCTGAAGAAGTATGCCAACATTTTGTAGAAGATCATCAAGTTGATAGCAAACAGCAAAGCAAGAAGCCATCAAAGCGAGTAACAATACCACATGATGTCAAAGGCTTAAAAGGAGCACTTGGGGCCAGCAAGACCACAGCAGAGAAACTCAGGGAAATCTTTGCAAAGGTCTTTACTGCTGAAGGTGTTTGAGATAGTCCCATATCCAAGCTGTTCTTCGAGCCAGATTAATTTCAGGTAAATATACAGGAAGCAGAAGATAAAATAGGCAAGGCAGACCTTAGCAAGTGAACAGGAGTGGTGACATACACCTGACACTTATGAAGAAACTCTGTGAAAATTCAGAGTTGCTGATTAAGATGTGGAAACATCACTGCAAACAGTCATAGTTGGTGCCAACTCAACTGCCATGTGAAAAATAGACTCAAGAGGAGAGCCTAGGGACTGTGGGCGAGGTTGTCTGACTTCCTTGCTTGGCCAGGCAGTCATCTGCTATAAAGAATACTATATCTGAGCACATGGATATGTATGGTAAAGCAGGACCCAGTAACCATAATAGTTATAATAGTAGGAGAGAGTTGCTTTTATGGACCAAAGCCTAAAAGATAGGAAGAAAGGAATAGTGCTTGGCAGTCACATTTCAAAACAGAGATGCAACAGGGTCTAAACATACAAGTCTGTAGATGATACTAACCAAACTCAAGTTGTTAAATGCCATGCTGGTGATGAGGAGATCGAGAAGGACTTCACCAAACGGGGGGGCAGTTAAACTTCAGTACTGGCAAGTCTCAGGAGTGATATTGAGAAGAAAACAGTGTCAATTTGCTGCTAAAGAAGACCTTGGTGCACTCATACCCACAATTTTGCATGCTCTCACAGACCAGGGAGAGAACAGTAAAGGGATGAGGGGCTGGAGTGCTGCCTTCTAAGGAGAGGCTAAGAAGGCTGGGACTTTTCCTTTTTGGACAAGAGAAAGTGGAGAGGGGAAACTATTGAGGTTTACATCATTCTGGAAGTAGGAAGAACAGTAAATGCAGAACTGCTCCTTTCCCAAACTTACAGTACTAGAAATAGAGTGTACTTGATGAAACTAGAGGGAAACTGGCTTAGAACAGGTTGGGCAGTAATTTTATTTGATTAGTGAACTCCTTGGTGCCACAGGAGGTAGTAAAGACACAGAGCAGCTCCAGAAAAGGATTAGATAAATTCAGGGAGAAACATAGATACTGAAGAAATATAGAGATATGTCACACCTCTAACAATATGATTTTAGTTACTAGGGAATGGACTGCAGAAAGTTGTCAGATCTCTGCACTCCCCCTAAATAGAACCTTCTATCATCACAGAGTAATGGACTAGATATATTAGTGGTAGATGATGGGAAGAAATTTCTCGTGTTCTTATTTTGTTAAAAAAGGGTAAAATATCAGATTTCATCAGATATATCAACTTACACTAACCATGAGTTACAAAGGAGCTACTGCCATTATACCACCTGAGAACCTGGTTAATTGTGAAGTTCAAAAATTACACTAACAGTTAATAAAATCATTTTACTGGTTTAAACCATTTCCCTAAGGATATAAGAATGGAAGTGACTTTAGAATATTTAAGTGTTGCATTTTGTTGACTTCATTTAACTACAGAAGAAAACATCTGCTTGATGTAGTCCATGTGTTAAGATTCAAGCTTGTATGGAAAATGCTTGTAAGTTAAGATCAGACACTGGATTTCACAACTGTATAGCACTCAAAAGCAGACAGGAATGATTATATGCGAACAAATAATAACGTAACCTTGGCCATTGCATTAGTGAAAGCAATACAACAAATATCTATAAAGGAGCTTTAATGAATTCTCAAATTAGTCCCAATCAAAAAAAAAATGTTTTGGCATTTCCATAAAATGGCCTTTATGGGAACACGAAGCTGCCCTTTCATTTCAGTTACCATTATTCCAGTCCCCTGCGAAAACAACAGCGCAAGCAGTGCTAGACACTTGCTTCAGACAGAAAGTACAAAGCAAGATTTCAATAGAGTGCATTTTCTCTACAGAAAGATCAAAAAGATTGCTATTCATTTCCACTTTCTACAAAGCCCTCTAGGTTGATTATGAAGTGAGGTTGATTATGAACTTCAACAAGTCAAACAGTTGGCCATTGTACTGAAAGGAGTTACCACTTCCTACTTAAGTGCATTCATGTTTTAACAGTCTTGAAAGGTGCGTATATATGCACCAATAGATGCAATCTCTGCCCAATATACAGTCATATGCAAAGAACTTTAACTCTTAGAATTTTAGGAGGTGCAGTAAAAATTCTGAGGAAAATGAAAGGAACCAGAAATTTATCCCTTTTTTTTTTTTTTACTTCCTTCATTTAAGGGCCTCTGCTTTATTTAAAGTAGAATTTCAATACAGTATCAGTGCTTCCCTCTTCTCCTTTTCTTCTTATCCAGGCACCTTGGAATTCCTCACAGTCTTTCCTTCACACATTGCTTAGTGAGAAGATGAGGCTGTTGTCCTCCCTCTCCCTCGTCACTCCATGCCCTCCACCTAAGGCTTGTTGCATTGGTCCAGACACTCCTGCAGGATGTCGGATTCTCATTGTATCACTGTTGAGGGATTTGCCAGCTGCAAGAAGGGCTGAATGTCTGTGCAGCTGGCCATGAGGTATGATCAGACCTTTAAAGACAGGATGTTTGTATCCAGCTAACAGTAAATACGCACCTAGGTTTGAACTAGACTCCTGCTGTGAACAGGAACAAAGACTTGGGTGTCATTAGACAGTAGAAAAATAACAACTTATGGAAGAAGTTCCCTTTCTCCTTTTTGCTCTGAGATGTCAACTCAAAAGGAAGGCAGAAGGTGGCTACTTCAAGGGAATTGTGTGGCCTTGGGAAACTCCTCCGAGCTGTGAGCTGCAGATGTGATCATCATCCATGTCCTGTGATTCTCTGAAGGTCTGAATCAGATCTGTTTTCCTCATGTAAATGGGGCAGAAAGTAGCATACCCAAGCTCCCAGATCATATGAGGGGTGGGAGCTTGCACATCAGCTACTCCAATTGCCTTGCTGCAGCAGCTCCCCACCGCCATGGCAAGTGGGTCAAGCGTCTGCTACTTCATTTTCACATCTCCAACAGACTTCACTGAGCTCCGTTTGGGCCCAGAGAAAGCTTCATGGCCAAGCTCAGCCATAAAAGGCTGGAAACAGTAACAGTTACAGCCTAGGCATAGGATAAGTCTTTCTGGCAGGCCTGTTGGGTGCACAGATTTTTGCTAGGTGGCCTTTTGTCCCTACAAACTGCCTGACTGAAACATGACTCAACTTCTCTGTGCCCTCACGGATAGAGTTACTAGCCTGAAACTAAAAGCGGTGCAGATAGAACCACAGGGCTTTCAGCCATCATGCACCTTGAGACCTGGCACACATCACTAGAGTGTGGCTGAATACTCATACATCTGGACAGACAGTGCCTCTGTGCCTCAAGCACAGAGCCCCCAGAAGATAGCACTGAGCATATTTCAGTAACAAAAGACTTATTTAAAAACAATGCAACTGGATTAAGATAATAAGGAAAAGCATCTTTATCGAAATGCTGTACTTTAAGATTTTAACTGGAACGGTGGCAGAAAATGAAGCAAAACCATATATGAATAAAAAGATAAAGGTTTTCTCAGACCTTTTCCACTGCCATATTTTGCAATAGTATTTACCACTCCAATGAATTTACTTCATTCAACAGTTTCTGATACACATTCAGCAGCAGCAAGCTGAAGAAAGTGCTTTTGTTTGCCTGGTTTTGAGAGATGTGCTATGAGAAGAATGTGCACTTACATGGCATGGCAGGGCAACAGTACGGCCATTGGCTGCTGGCTCTTGCAGCACTGCTTCTACCTGAATTCCAGACGCCTTGCAAGTGACAGCTGTGTTGTACCTGACACAGAGTCACTGAACAAGCAGGCTCCAGGAGGCTGCTTCAGGCACTCTTACAAGTACAAACATGTAATATGTCTACTGTGCATGTAATGAGTCACCTCAAACAGAAAATGTGTGTCATGCCAGATAATACAGAGGTTCTGTGAAAATAAATATTCCCATTGAGGACTAGCATGAGACCAGAAGCTATGCCAAATTTGACTAGTCTCTAAAGGCCACTCTTGTTTCTTAAACCAGATGTTTAACCAAGGTTGTGACATCTGAGGAGACAAGCAGACACAAAATACACGCACAGTATGCTGACTCAGAATGAGGTACACAGTTGCAGAGAATTTAAATACAATTTTTGAAGTCTTTAAATCACTTTCTCCAATACTCCTTCACAATTCCCACAACTAACCACAAAATGCAATCAATGAAAAATGTAATCAATGTTTTACAACATCCTCTTTTCCCCTTTTTCAATGCCTATTTAATCAGTGTGTTTAGTTAATGGGATTACTCGCTTCCCTGACATAAGTGAAAGAGTGAGAGTGGAGAGTGAGTACTCAAAGTATGCCCTTCTCTCCTAACCTAGCTAAGAAGCAACTAAACTTCTGTGGCACCTGGGTGATTCTCTGCTTTGATAGCTTCACATTTTCAGCTTTTCTAACCTGTGCAATGGCTTTTGTTTAGCTATCTCTCTTTTCCTGCAGATGTAGCAACTTGAAATTAAGGGTTATTCACAGTCAAAAGGAAGGAGAAAAGTAAGTTAGTCACAGAAGCTGGTAGTTTTTCAACAGATGACAATTTTCATGAACATCAGTGGAGAACTAGGAGGTCCATGCTTTACCTTAGAACAACAACAAAAAAATCCCACTGAAGAGAAGCATAGCAGTGTCATACTTAAAGCCATTTCACACAGCAATAATTGGCTTTCAGTGCCCTTGGAGGGAAGTGGCAGGAGGCACCTGCTAAGCTTCATGTGCTGAGTGGTCAGGGAGGGGCAATAACAGCTGGAGAGAGCCCCTGTAGAAGCTGTGTCTCAGGGGAAGGGTTTGTTTGACCTCAGTGTTGTCAGTTCGTCATCAGGTTATTGCAATGGGAAGCAGATCATGAGCAGGCCATGGTCAGGGAAAGTATAACAATTACAATGCTCATGACACGGTAACCCTGGGATCATCTGACTTCCACAGAGACATCAGGACTTGTGCAGTGAACAAGAGTGTTCCTTGACTTCCGCCTACACAGTGACTTCGCTACCATCTCTTCCTCCACTCAGACGTGGAGTCAAGCTTGAGGAATGCAATGGGAATGAGAACTGACAGCTTGCTGCATGGAAGAAAGTAAGAGTGATAGCAGAAAGCATATGATCTGCCACATCTCTTGCCTGTCCTATTCTTAGAGATGGGTGGATGGAAAAGGCTGAGTCACTGTCTCAGCTGCAAAAGACCATGCTGTACAGAAGGAACTTGCCAGCCAAGGCTTTGAGCCACAAAGGAACTGCCTTACTGCTCAGAGCTCTTTGGGCAGGTGGCTCATTGCCTCCACCACATCTCCTGTTCTCCGCCTCTTATCTTTATTCCCTAAAAGAAAAGAGTACCAGAAACAACCCAGTGCCTGGAAGTTCCAGGCAGTTTCCTTCCAGTAAGAATTTCAGGTCCTGCAGACCTACTTCCCATTCGATTTAATGGAAACCACCTGTATGAGGTATCTTTTCATCAGATACAATTTTGTTAGTAAGACTTCAAGAAGGTTACTGAGTGATTTTGTTCACAATCATTTAGCATCGTGAGGTCCCTCGACCCTTAGCTTTAAAAGAAGAACCTGCTATACATCATAACAAAGTATTTTTTTCAAATCTACAAGCTCTCAAGGAAGCAACAACAGCAAATTTTCTCTGAAAAAAAGTCCCCACAAACTGAATATTCCCAGCACTCTGATGCAAGTCTACCTATAGCAAATGGCATGGAGCTGATGGCATGAAGAACTTTTTGCAGGAAAAAATGTTACTTACACGGGCTCCTTTTTCAGGGAAACACTGACATCCTCCACTGCAGTCTCTTCCTCCGCATGGTCCTGTGTAACTCTTCCCACCCTGCAAGCCAGAACATACAAAAGACAAAAATTAATTAGTATCAACTACAATATCTGGCACAATACAATAAACATTAATTAGCAGATTCATTGCAAAGACCTGGATTAGATGACTATGATCTATGGATCTATGAGTTCCTGGTGAAAGCTCTTAAAGCTGTACTTAGAAGCAGCAGTCAGAGGATTTCCAGTTCTTGGAGATCAGTATCAAGAGATATAATGTCACTCTATTAATTTCCTTCCACATTTTCAAAATGCTCTAACTCCATGCTAAGCGATATCTCACCTATCTCTTTGACACATGCAATACATATCATGTCACAGAAGAACAGCTGCTTGGATTCCTCTGGGACATGGACTAAGTCCTAGGTCACAATGCAGCACATCCTTCTATGCACGCTCTAAATCACGGCTATATTTTACAATATTTATGGATGGACATAAAAGAAGATATAGATATCATGTTCAAAATCATAAGCCAAGCTTCTGCCCTCTTCTTTTCAATGGTTCTCTATTCTTGCTAGTAGCCAACCACAGTGACCTAGAATTCAGACCTAACCTAAGAGTTAGCTGCAAGTATATCTGTCCTGCTTGTGCAGAGCTGTCTTGCCCTGGACTGCAAATGTGTTGATCACAAGATTTGCACCACTCCATGCAAACCCCTGGGAGGACCCCATGAGGCAGCCCAGCTCAGATTCCACCTAACACACCAAGGGCAGCAGCTACAATTACTCTTGTTCAGAAATGTAAACAGCAGAGATGCTGTGCATGCTGTGGTGTAACTTTTAAAACTGTAACTTAATGATTAGGAATACTCTGAAGACCTGTGGCTTCTTAAGTGAGCTGAGAGAGGGAAAAAATGATTCCCCATCACGAATGAAGAGTTAGAAGAAATAGACAGAAGGACTGAAGTCTGACGGTACAGGAAGGATGTTCTGGAGCCAAAGTCCCTCATTCAGAGCTGCTGCTAATTTTCATGTTCACTACCGCTGGTATAAAGAAGCCTCCAAAACAAGGTAGGTGCTCTGAGCTGCCATGCTGCGGCTCACAAAGGCAGTAATGCTGCCACTCCTGCCTCTAGCCCTGGGTCAAGGACCTGAAGCAGAGAGAGGGATCAGCACTGCCATGCTTAGCATTCTTCATGCAGCTGTAATCAACCCATGCTCAGCACGTGGGGCTGATTTCTTAGGTATTCCCTTCTCCCTTTACACTATCAAGATCCTGAAAACACAGCTCAAGGCTCTGGATTCCACTCAGAGCCAAATAAGTAACAGGTATGAAGCAGGTATCTGGCAGACATTGCTTAAGCCTTCCTTTGATGGTATTTATGCAACAGGCTCTTAGCAATGCAGAGTTTCCCAAACAAATTGTTACGCTTATCATGAGAGGGTTCCTGTCTGTATTCTAACTCGTTTTACATATTAAAATACTTTTGTTTCAGTTTTGTATTTACCTTTAATGGAACGAGTAGGCATTCCATGCTGCAAAAACAAGCCCACAGAACTGAAACCACGCCCTGAGCTATTTAGAGGTTACATGTTGGATTCAGGAAATTATTTCACAGAGGTAACATGTCTATATCATGCTCTGAACTCTGCTTTCTGTTTAGACTATTATTTAAAGGAAATAATAAGCCCAGACCATTTTATAAACTCCAGCAGCTTGCTCAGGTTGGTCCATTTTAATTAAACGACTGGATTAATTAAACGACAAGCTTATTGTGTCTGTATTTCTTCCTTTTTGCGGATGAAATGTACATCTCTCTCTCAAGGCCCTTAATTTCAGAGCTTCTCCCTCCTGCCTTTTCAGAAGCGAAGACTAGTTCTATTTGTTTCTATGGATGCCATGTGGATATAATACCTGTGTGAACCTACACTTCTGCAGGATGCACGTCTGCATTGAGACCAATGTAATGAGTAGTGCAGCCACTCATCAGAATTAATCCCAAACTTTTAGAGAAATGTTTCAAAGCTGTAAATAACAACATATTGCAGCCTAACAAACTGCAGTAACAAACTGACAGATACAGTAATTAAATCATGGGAGACTTCAATTATGCCTGCTGAGAAAACAGCAAGGAGAACAATAAGAATTCTTTTTGTTTAATTAGCAGAGTGACTCTAAATTTGGTAACCTGTTGCTATGGGGAAAACTATGGCAAGACAGTTGTCCACTTGTGAAAAAACCTGGAGGCTGTTAATATTATTTTGACTGGAAGAAGTTCAAGGCCTATTGTTTGTGTACTATCCATCATCCAACATTTAAATTTGCGTGTTTTAAAAATACCAGCAGCTAATGTGGGGACACAATTGTTTTCTTCCACAATCTTAGGAAGTCTTTTTTTCTTCTCATTTTCTGTCCTTTAATGCACATATATTCTTAAGATGACGAAATGTCAGGAAGACTTCTTCAAAGATAGGGAACATAAATGGAAAACGTTTGAGATCAGTGTTAATGTCTCTACTCTGAATTATACTTGGTCTGTCCGTATTGCTCAGTTTCCACTTCTTCACTTCTTGACGGCTAGTGGGAGGTCTCTGGGAGCTTTCAGTCACATGTAACATTTTCTGCTTTATTATCTACGAATGTATATAATTTCTCAAAGGCAGATCATGGCACAGTCATTTAGTCTGTTATTATTGGGAAGTTATAGTATCAAGTTTTAGTTTCAGACTTTTAAAGTTTAAAAATAGATCTTTTAAGGATCCTCGTAAAACCCTGACAAAAAGAACTCTACACATGAGCGCACAATTGAGACGAAGGGAAATAAAATGCAAGTGCATCAGCAAAGTTTACAACTTAGAGATAGGATATGTAGCTGTAAAGTACCATAAAAGTGTTTATTTCCCGAGGAAAAATACATTTCTAGGAATTTTACACATATGGCAATATCCAGACATGGTGGCTGTGATCTAAGGAAGGTGCCACAGCCATGTGTTTGGGCACTGGGGAGAACAGGCAGCCTTTGGATACAAGGCTGCATGTCTCATCTACACAACTGCAATGTGCAATGGTAAAACTGCCCAGGTAACAGTGCCAGAGACAGCAACATGGAATTTGATTCTAACAAAATTGGGATTGATGAGGAAAAATGAGCAATGGTTTGTTTGTAAGAGATATTCATAGTAGTGTAACTGTGTATGAATATTACTAATAACAATAAGCAATAGAATGGTAGCTCTGTGTTTCTTGCAGTGATATAATTGTGAATTAATACTACTGATAACAGTATTGTGTTAATTAGCCAAGAAAGTATTGTTAGGTGTGTTCTTTAATTAGCAAACATGACAGCATCTCCACCAGTTACATCTGAAGTCTGCTGTCTGCATGGAGTCCCAGCCCTCTGCAGTCTCTCACTTCACCCTGGCAGCACCTTGCTCACTGACCATCTCCTACAGCAGTGCTGTGCTGGTTTTGGTTCCAATCATGCACATGTGTATGTGCGACTTGGCCTTCTGGGTTCCAGCCCAATTGCTTTGGAGTCTGAAGATCAGGCAGAGGAACATCCCAGTTCCACTACTACAGATGCAGGGCTGGAGATGGACCCTGGAGATGGGTCAAGAGGCTGAGAGACACTAATGTCTGCAGTGTCCACAGCTAGCCCTCTCTAAAGCACATTCATCTTGCAGGTAGAGCAGTCCCACAACAGATGAATACTTGCAATTCACTCTCTGCCCTCTTCTATTAGAAATATCCACAAAGGCCCACCAAGAGTGTGCCTAGCTCACAGAACCTGACCTACTACAAAATGTGGTTGCAGCTCAGTTACACTTTTAAAATGCAGCTGGAGAAGACTGCATTGAAGAAGAGTGAGTTGGGCAGCTTTACTCTGCCCCATTCACTGCCCGTAACAGCAGAGCAGTCACAAGAGGCTCCAAGGAAATGTGAGCTCTCTGACTGAGAAAATCAAACACATCCCTACCCTGGGAAAGCTCTAACCAACAGGTTAGTAGGCTGGAATGGAGAAGCCGAAATGATGGAGAACGGGGAATGAGGAAAGAAATGAACAGAAAGGGAGAATTTTCCAACCATCCTTTTAACACTGTTGGGTCACTCTGTGCTGGAATGAATATATGATTGATGGCTCAAGGAATCTGAACACCACTTATACTTAAGAACAAGCAAGGGAAAACACGTCATCTATATCTGTACAGCTTGTATATCTGCCTGGTGCAATCACTGTCTTCTTTATACATATGAAACAGCATACATAAAACATATAGGGTGCAACATATTTTTTTTTTGTCCTCTTGCTTTCACATAATGTTTTTTGTTCCAAAACATTATTATTTGTGTTAATCTACAGCCAACAAAAGACAAATTCTTCTCTAAGAACTCCTACTTTTGACTTAGATGCCAAACTCTTAAGAAACCTAGAAACACATAGCTAGTTCTCTTTAAACTTTTCCACACACTAATGATGTGTTATCTCTGCGTGCCCATTGAAGTACCTTCACTTTAATGGTTGGTATTCTGACAAAGAACAAAGGCAACCTGAGGACAGACCTCAAAGTAAAGTTCTATGAGTACAGAAAGGCCAGGAAATATAAGCCATTTCCTCACACGCTGCTAAAAAATACCCCACGGAAATTATTATAAAAATATTGCAACCTGGAATCAGAAGATTCAGCACACCCATATTTTCTTTAATAAAGCTTCATAGGTTGCATTTGTGAATTAACTTCTGCTTTGACACAGCCCTATTTGGTGCTTTCCATCAATCACAGCAGCCCTTCTGAACAGGCTATATTACATTAAGGAGATTTTGGAAGGTTGGGGAACTTGCAGGGGCTGCTGATACATTGTGTGTTCCTGCCATGTCACAACAAGCGGCAGACTCAGATGCTCCATGTGAGATTGTAGCCAAAAAGTCCAGTCAGGATTGCAAACCTGCTTGTGAGGCAGCACATTGTGCTGCTGCCAGGGAAACTGGCCTTCACTTCCCCTGTGAACCTCTATTTCCACATCTGACCTCCAGTTATCAACACTCACATTAATTTCAAATTTGGTCTATTAAAGCCCTGATTTAGAAGCATTAATCCTCTGCTGCCTTTGAAAGAAAGGAGAAAAAAATAAATTAAGAATATGGTTGGATAATCCTGTTGTGGAGGAAGCAGACAGATAAGAACTTGATTTCAAATCTAACTGCACAGTTGTATTTGCTCTAAACAAGCCTTTTACTCCTTAAAAAGATGGAAACATTTGTTTCCTGGATATCTAGTTTATTTCTCTAGAAACAACCATAAACAATCATTCAAAACAAGTATGGAGAACAATATCAGTGGGGCAGCCTGGATTAGCCAGCATCAGACTTGGTCTGGAAAATGCTCTGTGCTCAGAGAAATGCATGCCAAAAGAAGAACCAGCCATCTGAAACTGCCTGTTTGCAGTGCAGTAGCTGCAAGTGCATTGGACAGTACGACCACTATCATACTGAAGACCTTAACTGTTGAGGGAATGGCAGATAGAAATTGGCACATTTAGAGAGGAAGGAAAAGATGTGGGTGTGGATCCTCTTTCTGACTGTTCTGAGAATTATTTAGCTAAGAAATAATTCTTTCTTTCATATTTGAATGGGAGCCAGGATCTTTTCTAGAATGGATGCATGGCAACTGGAATAGCTTGTGACCTCAATATCTTATGAAAGTTTACACCTCCCACTAGAAGTAGAGGGAGCCATATATTTACATATCCTTCCATGAAAAAGACCGGGAGGAGGAAAATGGTCCCAGAATGAACACATGGAAGCTTACCACCAGCCATACTAAGAAAGCGGGTCAGTTTACTGCCTAAGGCAATCTTCCCAGTGTAACAGGATCAGCAATGTCTATAGCAAGCAGTTATGAATTACTGATTTGTGTGGAGTTTCCAGAGCCGCCTCTCTTGCAATGGAGTTTATAGAGAAAACTTAAAGCAGGTTGTCAAGCATATAAGCAGCTCGCTTTGTTTATGAGCCCTGATGGGAACACCAGCAGAGAAGAATCTCGAAACAGCACAGTTCCCGGGGACTGGGATGCTTGTGCTTGATGTCTGGGGCTGAGGGGTTGGAGGATGAAAATACAAAGTCTCTGACGCTGCCAAGTCCCCAACGGACAGAAACTTGTCCTTTCAAGTGAGTCTCAGCAAGGACGTCAAAGCCAGCAATGGGAAACATGAATCCTGTACCTGTCAGACGTGAAGTTATAAAAGACTTTCCTCTTATGGGATGGCTTGTGGCTCTTGATTATATGAACTTCCTGGCATGCAGCCTTGATTTGAAGGCTGTATAGTTTCATTTCAAAGTGAAACTTCACAGTTCCACACACTCATTTTATTTGAGGTACTATTTACCATCTCCTCTTCAAATGAAAATGTTCTCTTGTCCCAGTCTTGAGACACCGCCTTCTAACAACTGCGGAAGCCAGACGTGCTGCAGTGTGAACTCACCCTTCACATTTTCATGAAAGCATTTCTAATTTTGTAGCTTTCATCCAAACTCACAATTACCAAGCAAGCCAGATGCAATCCAGAAGAAGCTGCTGTGATATAGCAGGCATTAAAAAAAACTCCCAGGAGCTGATGAAGGAGGGTTAAGATGCAGAGGGCTTTTTCCTGAAACAGAACTGTACATAGAGGAGGAAAAGCACTATCCTCTGTCACTTCCCTGTTCGAGCTCACAAAATCCTAGAGTCATTAAGGTTGGAAAAGACCCCTGAAGCCATCTAGTCCAACCGCAGCCCATCCCCACCGTGCCCACTGATCACGTCCCTCAGTGCCACATCCACACAGTTCTTGAACACCTCCAGGGACTGTGACTCCACCCCCTCCCTGGGCAGCCTGTGACAGTGCCTCACTGCTCCTTCTGGGAAGAAATTTTCCCTAATATCTAACCTGAGCCTCCCCTGGCACAACTTGAGGCCATTAGCTTTCATCCTAGATAGGTGATTTTGCTGCTTAAAGGAATGATAATTTTAGTCCAAATGATAACAGAAGTTTTCAGGCAACCGAATTGTCTGGAGGGTGCTTGCAGCCATGACTGAAGATACCTCTTACAGAGTCTTCAACCCACACCTACAGCCTGGAATGATTACAGGAGAGCAATAAAAGTGTTACTAATGGGCACTCCATTTTCAGTTTTACCAGCCTAAGAATCAGATTTGCTCACAGAAAAAAAACCCACAAAAACAGAGGGATGAATCTAGCAAGAGTCTGAAGCTGGAATTTGTTTTTCAGAAGAGGAATTTGTAGCTAAATCTGAAAGGTAGAAGGTGCAGAAGCAGCTGAAGGAAAATATGGATTGATAAATTAAAATTTGGTTTGGTACCTTTTAAACTGGTTTCCATCTTTGTAAATGTATGCTCTTAGAGATGCAAATTATTTTAGCCTATTATCTTTTCTTCAGACACAACAAATCCTCCTCAACCATCCAGCATGACATTCCTCATCTGATATAATGGTGGACTTCAGAGAAAGAGTGCTGGGACATCTTGATGTAAGACCTGCTTTCCCAACATAACATTTCTAAGAATAAAGTGTATCTCCACAGAAGCTACTTTGGTGGTCTCAGAAGCTGAAAGTGCAGGAATCAGAAGTATTTTCTAGTTACCAGTGATGATGAAGAAAGCTCTGTGATGTGGTGAAGTAGATGTAATCACTCTCTGTGATGACAAACTATACTGAAAAGCACAGATCGTCTCTCCTTCAATTTTTATTCTACCATTTTATGCAAACTCCTATCCATTTTGTATTTGATTTGCACAAGCATAAACAGGGAATGCACAAATCAGTGGACAGTGTAATCATCTCATAAGTTCAGTTACATTGCATGGTGGATCTTAAAAATATTTTCCATAAGGGAATGAGGGTAGAGGCACTGTCAGCCCTTAATCTGAATTTGGCTTTTGTCCAATATCTTATATTACTGGAATAAAATCCCCCTTCTCATCTCCAAGCACAGAAAGGCATTTGTTCACATACTAGTAGCATAATCATGAAGTACAGCATCCACTCATTAAAGTAGCGATTTCTATATTTAGCTACTTTTAGTTTCCGAAGTCTAGTCATTTTCAGTTCTCGAAAGACATCCAAGTAATGATATCATTTGCTTCAAACAATAGAAAGTCTGGATGCTATTCTATATATGGAGATTTTTGTAGTCTATTTATAAACCTCGCCAGTTTGACCTGTCTAGTTTACTCACCTACGTAAATTGGCAGACTCGGGAAACTTGCTTAAGAACATATTATTCTTAGCGACTGATAAATTTTAAAGTTGCTAAATTGTGTTTGAGATATATCCAATATTTCTGAAAACTCATCTCTACCTATTATACTACAAACAAACAAACCTGCCAGCGTAGGAAAGATTTTTGCTTCTGAACAAGCAGTAATGCAATTGCATTAGCCCTGCTCATGGGGAAGGGATTGATATAAAACAGCCGTACAGCTGTTTTCATGGCTGCATTGTCTATATTTGTTTAGTGCAGTGCAATGGTGCCAGGTTTTCCTAAAACCGAAGCACAACCACAGAAGTTTTGTTACAGTTTCATGATTTCCATACTTAAAAGTGCTCCATTGTGTATTAAATGCATTTATAAATGGAGTTTGTTTTCCTCCTAGGCATGGTTATTTACAGCCATAACCTGCTGACCTGGTTTTTAAGTATTCAGAGACCATGGGATCATGGCACTTCTTTCCTTGGGAAGGGTGAGGTCAGTGACAGTTTTTAATGACCTTTTAAAGTCCTACTGTTGCTACAAAATTAAGTACAGCAGACAGAGAGGAAGAAAATTGAGATTAAGTTCTTCCTGCAGCATTACTTAATAAATTTCAATTATATATATATACCAATAACTGGAATTAAGGAGTTACTGAGAGCATGATTTGAAAGGAATGGATTTGCATGGTTTATCACTGATGACGCAGACTGACTGACCCTGTTTTTATCATACGTGGTGCTGAGTAGTTCTAGACCAGTGTTCTAGTCCAGCTCTTACACCTCTGGCTCATTTTTCAGAGCCGTCTGTTAGAAAAATGACTGACCTGGAAATATTAGATGTGGAAATTTGCTATGAAACATTTCAGAACTGTTTCTCAGAATTGGGCAGGCATTTCTTTAAGAGTAAGAAAAAATACGCAAGAGATTTGCAAACTGGGAAAAGAACTATATTTGATATTTAACTGCTAGGCCAAATGCAACACCCACCATTTCCTTTCTATTTCAATCAAGAAAAAACTCATGAGAACTAGTTTTCTCACTGACCCATTTCACTTTCCAGTTCAGATTTCAAAAGTTAACCTTCTCACTGAGCCTGTCCTCAATGCTCTCTGTTGATCAGTGTTGTTACTGCTAAAAGATCTCTGGGTAAGGTTGACTGCTCTAGGAGATGTAACGGATTGAGAAGGTATGTTAGAGGATGTAACACAGTAGGATGATATGCAGATCTCAGTGAAAGTTTTGTTATTTGCAATGGAGTTGAGGCAGGTAATCTAAAAGAGAGAAAAAGGTGTTGAGACAAGATCTCTTCCCTGTGGATATAAAAACTGATAGTCAATTATTAGTGATAATGCCCTTTCTCATCAACATCCTTTTGGTTAGCAAAATGTTTTAATATATTTTCACCAAAGAGAAAATAAGGTATGTGGACAAGCTTTTCTTTTTTTGTCATTTACAAATAAGATGCCTCAATGCAGATAAGGAACACTTTAAGAATTGGAATAGGAGAAGCATTATTATATTCTTGCTCATAATACTTCCATGATATTTTTCATTCCAGCTTCTACCAAAAAGCTGTTTTAGTTACTTGTTATGTACTCAGGTGACAAAATCATACCTCAACACAACACTTATTTTGTATATTTGTAATCTACAGATTAATCCAAAACCTTGAATGGACAAATTAAGTTCTCCTTAATACTAAGAAGTAAATAACAGCTATTTTTTTCTTCAGTTATTTTTTCACACCCCTTTTACATAAATTTATTTGGATGGGTGGGAAGGGTTTTATGTGTGGGAGGTTCAATTTTCTTCAAAATACCCAACTGACTCTACAAGAATGTTACCACAGCCACACCATGAAAGAGTGGCTCAGGAGAAGATAATACAGAGTTTACATTTATCCTGAAGAAGAAAAAAGGCTCATATTTCCCATATGCACCAGCGACTTGTCACTTACAACCTGCTCCAGTTCAGCCCAACAGCTGGGCAGATTTCTGCAATACTGCAGTACTGAGTTGAACGTACTTTCCCAGAGCACACGATGAGTCACCAGTTCAGCTCGGTCTAGAAGCCAAGACCTTCCTGTCTTCCAGTCCATTACTCTAACCAACAGACAAACACTGTCTGCATTGCTTGTGCAAGTCTTGTGGCTCAGTCTGCACACCAAAAATGCTCTTATCACAGTACAAACAACTAACTGAGATTATAAACAACCAAATATCAAGCTTCTTTAAACTGACTAAAGTGATGTCACTTGGCTTTTCTTTCACATCCTTTTTTTATTATAAGCCTGTCTTTGCAAACAGATCAAGGAAGATCCAGAAATATTCATACCTTGACAGTAAGGAGTAGAAAATAGACAAGAATAAATGATGGAATACACTTATATTTCACTATATGAGAAATGAGATAGTCCTGACTCTTAAAAGAAGTAGGACGGAACCCTCAGTTCTCATCAATATCAAAGGCCATCGCAACTTTTAAGTGGTGCCTGATTCAAAACCCTTTCTCTGTGTAAGCCATACATCTCATGTACCTCAGGAATAACTGAATCAGAAATCCAGGGTAGACAACTAGCAGACTGGATTTATGTATTCAGCTTTGCAAAAAACATCTTGGTTTTTTTTTTTTTTTTTTTTTTTCAAAGCTTTCATGGGTGATGTTAACTTAAAATGCTGATTTTTAGCCAGAATGCCCAAAGCCCAGTAATGGAACTCAGCTGTCACCAGAGAGAGGAGATGAACATTGTACTTCCACTCCCCTTCTGAGGAGGCTATAGGCCATGGTACTGCTTAACAAAAAAATCCAAGCTTTATCTCCTGGTTTGCCTCGCTGAAACTTCACAGATGATATCTCATGCCTCTGCTTGGAAGAGATCTTCAGCTGAGAGACCAGCAGTGAGACTGTCAATGTCTTGGTCAGATACCACCTTGTGATAATCCCATGGCTTTAGTTTGACATAAGACACATGACTCTGCTGAACTACAAGACCTGATATAGGACAACTGCTCTCCATGTGTAGACTAAGGACTCAGGACTCATTGTTATTGTAGTTATACCTCAGACATTATCAGACTCTTCTCCAGGGGCCCTTTGCTCTTGTATGCAAAGCCACAGCTCTATTTTCAGGCAGCAGGAGGTAACACAGAAAATTGGGTATTTAACTTGTCTTTCTTTTCCTTCATAATGGAACAGTCAATTTCTGTGCCGTATTTTGTAATCAGGACAGATCTTGAATGTGACATGTTTCTGACAGAACTCTGCCACTTTCCCCTCATAGCAGAATCTTTTCTCACAATTTACATAGGTCACTCTAAAAGTAATGCCTCCTATTTATTTCCACGGAAACTACAACAGATACAAAAAGTACAATAACACTATTAGATAGAGCAAATTCTCAGGTATAAAACACTGTCTTTCAACACAGTCACCACCATTAGCAATGCATTTTCACCAGTGATGACCAAGATGCTGCAAGCTGCAATTGCAAAATTCACACCAGCAGAGGTGACCCACTGCCACTGTCACCACTGCTGCAATGCACCACCCACTGCCTCGCTGTGCTCACATCCGCTGTTTGGTCTCCATAAACATTCAGCAAGTGTTGATGAAGGTCAGTGAGTACCATTTTTCTGCACAGAGGAATTCAATGACACACTTTGCTTCATCCACACTTCCATACCAGACACAATTATGTCAGACTGCTCCTCTGCTGCCAACTGTCACATGGCAGCAAAATGTAACAGAATATAGTGGGAAGGTTCACCCTCTACTGACATACCACCAGCATCTGTCTCTGACGTCGTAGGCCAAGACAATAAAACAGGAGGTATTACTCTCAGAGCAGCCCTTGTACTTTTACAGAGATCCAATGCTTGAATTGCTGAAGGCATGGTAAAATAGCTTCATGAGCTGCCTCTAAACTAGATCTTTCATTCTGTGACCATTTTTTTTTCAGATTCTAATACTTTTGTCCAGTTGATTCTTGAAAAGCAGATCGTTTTCACAAAGAGGCAATAGTATTGAATCATACTGGATCAGTAACAAGGCTTTAAGTCCTATCACACCTTCCAGCACCAGAGGTTTTTCACCACTGGCTTTCACCAAGCATGTATTCTTTGAGGTGCCCAGCACCATGTGTGCAGCACCCACTACTTGCATGACTACACCTTCATTCTTCACCAGATGAGATGAGCAATGGTCCCCAGAAAACTCCCACTCTGTTTATATTAAGTAGTTTATGAACTCTTCTCTCTTATGCCCTGAAAGGTAAGAAGAGGGTTTTCCTAGCTGTCAGATCCTGGAACCTGTTTAACTGAACTGGAAAGATGTTAAAGTGAGTATTGGAGGCAATTTGCTCCAAACCTCATCCTCTTTATTTCCTTAGTGTGTACTTACACACACACAGAGGTGTAATTCTTTTTCCAGCTGTGAAGTATAATAGTTTTTCTTCTGGCTCTTTTGCCTTACTATCCTTTTTCTGTGAACACATCTCTTGGGTTACGCTCAGGCAAGAACTTCTCAGTAGCAGGAGATCCCGTATCAGCTGCTACCTTTGTTTCAATTTCAATTTTGCTGCTGAAGTACAGTCTTTTAGCACAGTAGGAGCATTTCCCAGTTTTCATGATGCCGGCTGTTCACACAGTCCATTCAGAAAACTTACTCTGCGCTTTTTATTTCTGGTAACCCAAGCACAGTATTTTACTTCTTCAAGGCTTTTTTGACTGTTGTCCATTGTCTTCTTTGTGCGCACACACGCTCTTTCCTACTCACTGTACAACATGCGGAGTACCAGGTCATTTGGAGAACTCCCTGGATTACAGTCAGATTAACATTAAACCTTTTGTGGTGCTAGTGATTCCTGCCGTCCCATGTTATGCAGAACACTGGCTTTAGTATCTAAGGAAAGTGCTTCTCCTTTTTAATGTTCACATGTGTCTGCATTACAAGTGAGCCAGATTTTGGAGTTTAGGTCACAGCTGATACAGCTAGGCAAGACAGCATGACAACAGTCCTTGAAGACCTTGGAATGAGAGTAACAAAGCCTCTTTTGGATTTCCCCAGCCTGTCAATTTACCAAGCAAGACAAAGGATTTCCACAGAAATAAATTTCCACAGAAATTCATGTGACTTTCCTGGGCCCTTTTTCTTCTCACTTATCTCCCAGTGAAAATAATAGTATACCTGAACACTGTGTCATTGAACCCAGCCTCATCCCTTAATGATGGGCACCGAGCCTCTTGTCACGTACTAGACAACTTCATCACCATCATAAAGAGTTATACTCTTGGCTGTGAATTCCTGCTGCTGCATGTGCTAGATTCCGTGGCAAAAGAGAAAATTTTCCTGTCTGTGCTATTTTTTACTAAATTTAGGTAACTAAAACATCAGTTACGTTTTCTTCATTAAGCTACAACGGTAAGAAGCATGTTCAAAACTGCCCTTAAAATCTCGTAATGGCAGAAAAATCCTTTCTCCACAAAAATTTCCTTATTAAACATTCAAGTCCAAATCTCATTATGCCAACCTTCGTACAAAAGCACAACAATTGTGACCATTACCCCACAGTGGTAACAGTTTAACTCTCCCCTTCTTCTAGCAAAAGAGGATCTAGAGACATGACTACTGAAGACAACAGTTTAAGCTGGATGCTAAAAGAGCAATGGGATGCATCACAGAAAAAAACTGGCAATTTTTTTTTGCATTTTGACCAAAGATGAAAGTTATTAGCCACCCATTTCCTGTTTTATCCCTTTTTTACCAATCCTCTGCTTTCAAGGGCAGAGCAGTACAGTGCTAACATGCTTTGATGCATTTGTTCTGCTAGGAATAGCTGGTAGAGCTGGCAAAGGGGAGGTTAATTTATTTCTCACTTCCCCTACCCCCGTCTACCCCCCATCCAGAGGAAGGCAGTAGGAAAAAAGGAATTGTTCTTCTCAATTGCACATCCGTCCCCTGTCTCCTCCTGGGAAGAGACAGCTATTTCTTATCTTGGCTGTTTTACATCATTGAAATGTAAAGGGAGAGCATGAAGGAAGGAAATGAGAAAAAGACAGAGAGATCTCTATGCTTTGGAACACTGGAGGGAATTTCTGTCTACGTACCAGAAGAAAGAAGGGTGGGGTGGTGGTGGGGACAGGAATGCTGTAAGTAATGAAGAGCTAGGAAACCTCCACCGACAGAAGAATTAAAAACTTTGGTGAAAAGGTGACCTTTGATCTGCTACCTGCTCTTCAGGCTTTTCAAAACTACACTTCGATACAAATCTTCACATTGTTTCAGCCTCCAAACTTCATTCAGCAGTGATTGACCTTAGAGAACATAAAGAAAAGATGTAGCTGGATGCATTATTCATGCCTCAAAGATACAAAGGAAAGAAAAACATCCTTTCTGCACTGTTTTAGGATACACTGCCCCTGGAAATAGGGACTTAAGGCTAAAGCTAGTATAAATAATGCCATTTGGTAGAACTTCAACAAACGACAGCAGGGTTAATTTAGCCTTCCCGCTGAGGATCATACAGGAGCACATGGGTCCTCTGAGAAGACACAAACAAATGTCAGCTATCTCTTCTGGAAGAAGCTCTGTTTAAAGGACAAGGACTTGAAACATGAGGGGAAAACTTCAAAAGATCTGGAGTTGGAGATAAGCACCCAAAAACTCAGAGTACTTCTCTGAAGCTCATGTGAACTACTTGATGCCCTGTGAAACAGTACCAAAAATGTCACCCAGGCAGGCTTTCTGCGGTAATTTCAGCTCTTCCTTTCAGGCTGGACACCTGATCTGTTTGGTAGCAGCTCTTCACCTCCAGACCTTGCTGCAGGGTGTGGCATGAGAAAAGGAGCATCAGTAACTTCAGAAACTCCCATTACCAAGTGCTAACCAAGCGCTCCAGAGATCAGAATTCTGCATTTGAGTGCAGCCACTGAAGCAATGTGGTTGACTTTTCCTGTGAAAGAATGTGGTGTGAAGAGCAGCCCTTTCCTCCTGCTGGTCAGCAGTGTTCTCCAGAGCCTGGAGAAGGAACCACAGCTGTCGGCATCTGCCAGCGAGGAAGGGGAACTACATGAGATGAAATGGACTGCAGGGTATCGGGCTTATTCAAACATTTATCTTCTAGAATTTTGGGCCTTTCTGTTAAAAACATCAAAGTTAAAATGTAGAAAACGGCATGTACAAACATGTTTGCAAAAACTTGGGTAACATCCCTGTGCCTAATATATCTGGGGTAAACTGTAGTCTGAATAAGCTGTTCTAGTCCTGAGGAGCAGAGAAATGTGTATGCGTGGGGAAGAAGATTCCAAGAAGATTCTTTCTTTCTTTTTTCCTCTATAGGAAAGAGGACTTAATTCAGCGAGCACATTCTGTGTGGCTGGGGCTCTGCGTGGATGCTTGCCTCGCTGCACTTTTTGTAAAGGAATAAAGGAACAGAAACACCACGGGGCCTGCTGTGAGGTAGGCTGAAAAGACCAGAGCAGGGAGCTGTCAGGAAGCTGGCTGCCAGAGCAGTAGTCACAGCTAGCAGCAACTCGTGGCAAAACCAGCAGCGGAGCTCAGGCCAGCACAACGCACACAGGGATTAGGGTTGGAGTGGGATGGGCTGCAGACGGTGCCCACCTGCTGTGACCCGGCACCCCGCTCCCACAGGGGACCAGGACTGAAAGGCAAAGTAGTTCACCTCACAGCTCCTGGGGACAGCTGGATGCTGCCAATGTGCTTTGTGATCGCAGTTGTGCTTCCTGCTGTGGATTACTTACATTTTCCAAGATGACGTATGATTAATTGGGAGGTAGAAAGAACAGGGAAGTGTAAAGATTTATTTATTTAAGCCCTTTCATTTGATTCATTGTTCCTGCGGAGGGAAGCACTGCTCAATAAGAGTGTAATTTAGATTGCCAGATTTCTGGGTGGAGGCTCCAACTGGTGGTGTTTGTTTGGCTCTCTGGTGTTGTTTTTTTTTGGTGAGGAGAGTTAAAAGTCAACGCTGGCCTATATTGCTTCTTGTCAGAGGAGTTCCTCTTACGTTGAGTTCCTTGCTGGGTTAGACATCATCTCTATTCCTGAATGATGTTGGTTCCAAAGAACCAATGTGGACAAGCAGGTACCAGATCTAGAAGCGTAACTATCTCATGGATGTGAAGAAGAGGAATTTATCATCAGGACACTTCAGCCAGGAAAAGCTGCTATTACAATTGCATTGTCTAATCACACTTCTGCCAGTGGAGTACCTCTATATAAAAAATGCAAACTGAGAAAAGCACAGACTTTGCCTTTTCAGCTTTACCTACACTAGAGGCTTTTGTCAGCAAGGAATAAATTCCAGTGAAAACTGAAATTCCAAAGGAACGTATTCTTTCTGGAGAGCTAGCAGTGAAACTCTGCAGAATTTTCTGCTTTCCCATAATAGAACTTCCTTGACCTCTAACACCAGAACTATCCGTTCCTCCAAGCACAGAACACACCAATGAATTATTTATCGTTTCAGAAAGATGTTGGCAGTGTTTTTCATACCATGCACATTCTGACTCCAGGAGTTCTCAAGAGCTGAGTGAGGGTGCCTCCTGGACAGCTGTCAAAAGCTGAGCCAAGAGTGCTTAGCACACCACAGGAGGTGAAGAGCCCACAGGAGAACTGCTGCTGACACACACCACTCCAAGCATGTCTCACCCCATCTCCACAGCTCAGCCATCATCTCCCAGATTTGGTAAATATATCCTCCTTGTTAGGGTGTTAGGAAAAGGTTCTTCACCAGAGAGAAGTGGGCATGGAACAGGCTGCCCAGGGCACTGGTCATGGCCCCAGGCTGCCAGAGTTCAAGGCGTGTTTGGACATCACTCTCAGACATAGGGTTTGGATTTTGGGTGGTCCTGTGTGAAGCCAGGAGTTCGACTCAATGGTCCTTGTGGGTCCCTTCCAACTTGGGATATTCTATGATTCTGTAATTCTTTGCCTATGTTTCTCTAGTAGCTCCTAAAGCATTGTTTTGCAGTTCTGAAACTGTCTTACCTTGTTCCATCCTAAATAACCTCTCCTTTAGTAGGGTAGCACCCCCAGCACACATTTTGTGGTGATTCAGTCCCATAGTTGAGGATATGTACTTGCATTAGCACTGCTCTCCATCCTGTTCTTGTCCATCTTGACTAAAAAACTCTTACTGCAATTTATATCATCTGAGGAACTCCTTGAGATTGGTGCTACTAAATGCTTTCATTATGCTGTTTCTTAATAGCGTATTTTGCTTCCTCTATTGATTTTTAAGCTGAAATTTCAATATAATGCCTAAAAATGCTTTTTGTTACTGTGTTTTTTTTTTTCCTAGTCCTTGGGCCCAAATAGCAGAAATTGTATAGGGCAGGAGACAGCAGCAACAGTATCAAAGCACATAAAAGTCCTTAATCAGCCAAGGCAATGCTGAGAAAGATAAGTTTTACTGGCCCAATTTTTTTTTATATTGATACAAAACATATACTAGATTTGAAAGAAGACATTTCACAACTTTGACTGCAAGTTTTAGCTCTATACAGCCAAGTAAGTGACATACTCTCCATGTAAAAGCAAAGTAAAAATCAACAGTATCAAACTGACAGGGCCCTTGAGTTAATCATTTCTCCTTCCTAAAACATAAAAATCACAGAGACACCCCTTAGACATTTTTCACTGACATTCACTACACATTTGAAATATGTCTCATTTTCTTTTACCTTAAAAATAGCACACACCTTCAGGAAAAAATAATAAAGAAGTCTTTCTTTCCATGCCTCCCTATTGATGGAAGGCGCCTGTGCTCCATGACATCTCCTCTGCCCCAGGGAGGCATGATGAGCTCAGGAGGCCTGATGAACCTGCAGGCTGAAGGAACAGAAATGCAGGCCATGAGGTCTGGCAAAGCTGCTGCGGTCTGCAATGTACAGCTGGAGCCTGGGGACACGGCTGCCTTCTGTGTGAGACGGCTTGCCAAGTGAAGAGGCGTTTCAATGGGTGGGTTTGGTATCACTTTGCTTTCTAACTTCATTGAGATGTCAGAAAGAAATGTGGCCCTATTTCAACTGAGTTTTTGATTTTTAACAGCCTGACTAAAGGAAACCTGGTCTAGAAGCCCTCCCCAACAGATACAGGAGTTCCCTAACATACACAGCACTGTGGATGTGTTTGTGCCCCAGGGCCATGAGGAGCACTTGTGTTAGCAGTTGCAAAGGCTGCAATGTCTGGGTCAGTGCTGCTGCCAAGCACAAATTCCAGATGCTGAGACACAGGATGTAACAGAAGAAGACAAAGGAGGCAGTGATCCCTCCCAAGGAGAGAAGTCATTTCACTAAAGCCTCCTCTGCACTGAAGTTCTTTTCTCCTGGCATTCAGCTGTTTTCCTTCTTTAGGACATGGCAGCACCTACTGCATTAGAAAACAGTGTACCACAGAGTGTTTGGAGCAGGTTCCTGGCTAGCAGTGCTAAAAAAACTCAGGCATTTCTCTCCCTCTTGCTCAGCTGAAAAGAGGGAATTCTGCTGAGAGCTCTCAAGCCTCTGTTGTCTCCATGATGTGACTGATCCTTGGAGAACAGCCGGCAGCAAAATGAACTTTCCAGGATGGCTGAATATCAAATAAATATAGGTTGCCTGGACTAGAGAACAGCACCGCTACGTCTTATCTTCTTATGACAGAACAAATTAGCATACTCTTCTTTCCCTACTTGATAAATGCAAGCAGACACAAAGGGTATGTGGGGACATATAACATCATTTTCTTCTATTTCTTATAAATAGTAAAGCTAAAAGATCTAGCCAAAAGATCTAGCTAAAGGGTCTCTGTAAGCACAGCACATTCTAAACGTAGAAATACAAAGACTGAAGAAAGGTTTCTGGATCTCAGTTTTTTAATTAAATAATGAGAAAGATAATTCCTTCCATCCTTCCTGTTTTCCTACAAGTCTGTCAGCAACTAAATGGAAATAAAGTTGTAGTTAAGAAACACAACTGAGTTACATCCAAGTTTTTTTAAAAAGAAGAAACTACTGAACTGAAAGAGACTGTACTTCAGCATTAAAGTAGTATGACGTAGGGGTTTCCCTGCCTTGCTTGGATGAGGGTAACAATGCTTGTTTTCACAAGAGCATGTCTATGTCCTTTGAATTCACAAATTTGAACTCACAAATTCAAACCTGTGCAATTACTTCTTTCATCCTACCACTACATATGCTCACACCCACAGCACACAACTCCAGCATCCTTGCCTGGAGCTGCAGAAAGTCTAGGGGCTTCTTTGCAACATGCCCCTGTGAGGGGCAATGGCAGGAATGGATACTTGTAATTTTGCCTACACGTGGACAGTGACTACAGTGGGCAGAACTGAAAGATACCACCTCTGCAGGGCACATGTGTACCCCTTTCAAATACCATTCACACAAGGCTATTGAAAACTAAATAGTCCGGGAGAAACACGAGTCTGAAGTAGAACAAGAAGGGGGTTCTGTCCATTCGGGCTGAAAAATAACAGTGTCAAACATTTGGTTCCCTAATGCAGCCTCAGTCATGAAACAGACACCAAACCGGCTGGTTTGTAGACTGAGCTTTGGTATCAGAGAGGAGTTCTGTCATTTGTGTCATCCCATGAAGGAAAAATGTTCATCAGCACTAGTTATGAGCCTTGTGTATAAAAAAAGCTACAACAATAAAGCAGATAATTTAGAATGTTCATGCTACATAACTGCCATAAAGAAGACGTAGCTGTCACGGGATGACTGGGTTGGAGGGAAAAGTGGGATGACTTGCAAACAGGAGGATAAGGAAATCTAAAATCTCAATGAACACATTCAGGAAAAAGTATAATTTGACCACTACTCAGTGTTCTGATTGCACTGAAAAAAATGTCACATAAACTAACTTCTGTGCCGCTCCTTTTTTTTTTAAGCAAAAGTATGCAAAGTAGCCTTAAACTTATCTCTTATCTCTATGCTTACTGCATATGGAATTTTCCAGAGGAATTTCTCTAGCAGATGTTTTTAACTAGAGCCCTAGTAGGGGAAATAAATATCAGTGCTGTGACACTACGAACCCAGTTGTCGTTATTAGTGATGAGGAAAGATAACTGCCTGCCCTTAGCAAGAGTGTTCTGGTGGTCTCAATAAAGCCTGCAAGAGAGGAAAACAAGCTGGACTGAGCAGTCAGAGAAGCACAAGTATTGCCTCATGTGCCTTCAATATACAACAAGCCCCAGCTAGTTACTCACCAATTATCAGCAGAAGATTTTAGGAACGCTAACTATGTATCTCGAAAACAAAATATCTGGAAAAACAAATTGCCTCTCACCCCACTGGAAACTAAGAATGGAAGGCTGGGGTCCTCAGATCTTTAGGATGGAAATAATTTACCTTACGGAAGAGTTTCTCATAATTAAGCTACTGAAGATAGACACAGTGGACACTGAGAGGCAGGGAGGGAAGAGCTGAAGTTGGCATTTTGTGTTAACCATACAGCTAGCTTCTCTGAGGCTGAGGAGGGAAAGTGCCTGGAGGAAGAAATTGAGAGGAAATTCTATAGGGAATTTTGTAAGATTTCCTTCCCTCATTTTTCACATGGAAGGTGACCTGAACTCTTAAAAGTAAAATAAATGCACCGTGAAGCCTTGTATAAATCAACTTCACGTCAAAAATCCTGCTCTTCTGAACGTAACTCTATGGAACAGTTTAATATAATTAGTTCCATGCAATCTGCAGAACACCTCTACTAACATGCTGCTTTTGCAATACCAGAAGTAAAATTGAGCATGACTGAACTCTTTTCCTGCACTGTCACATTGCTATACAAATAGCAACCAGCTTCAGGCTATGACACTGTGCTGCCCTTTGGGCCTAGGTTATCCTGCGCAGGGTGGCTGCTCTCTTGGGCCTCTTTGCAAAAGCAATGAATGGCCACTGTGGGTGGCATGCTCCTGTGGTGCTAATGACCACGGGAAAAATGGGCAGGGGAGGAGGAAGGGGAAAGTAAGACCAAGAAGTGGAAAACTATTATATTTCCACAAAGCTCAAAGGGAAAGGATAAACAAAACACTATTATCCCTTCTGTTGCTGATTTTCTTTTGTAATTCATTTTCTCAGTGTTTTTTTCACTAGGTTTCTTTCATCTCCCTGTCTCCTCATCGTTCTTTAGCAAAAAACTACCATGTTGAGACACGCTCAGGTTTAAAACTAATTAAAAGAAGCACACTGTACTTATCCTCACAAGTGGTTCTTTGTGACTAGACATGTCCCTGTTTTCCTGCTGACCACAAGACATAGTACTTAGCCATGTGGCAAAAGCACTTTTCTTCAGCGTAAGTGTTCCCTTCTCCACCGCACCTGGATGGCCGCAGAGTGAGGAGAAGGGGTGCCACATCTTCCTCTGGGAAGTATTTGAGAAGGCAGAAGACATGTCTTATTATAGGTACACGACCACAACGCCACATTGCTGAGCTTTGCCCTACAAGATCAATATAAATGAAAGCCTACAAGGATAAGTTGAGGCCAACCCTTTTCCAAGTCTGATTTCTGTGAAGCATCTCAGGTTGGATATTTACTCTCAGCACTACTTTTCCTATTATGTAGGGGAGAACCTTGTATTAATGAGTTTATCAGGTTGACAATTTAGAGCAAGTTGGCATCAAGGTTTTCAGCTGCTGGCTATCTTTTGTTGGCTTTTCTAGGCAATGTGGAAAAATTCCTGGATTACCAGCAGGCAAAAGGAGTGACAGATGTCTGCAGCATCCATTCAGATGTATGAAAAAAAAAAAGGAAGGGGCTAGTAATGCATGCCTGGTAACATTTCAACTTATTTGAGAAGGTACACTTCCTTGTCCTAAGCGTGGAATGTTTCTACAACAGTTTTCAGGAGATCCTATTGTTATAATATAACCATTAAATTTATAGTACTCAAAGAAAAGCTTCCTCCTGCTACTTGGGACACCTCCCAGGAGAACCTGGCACTTGAATGCCTGACTCAGTAAATGCTTATTTTTGGTAGTATAACCATCATTCCAGCAAATGTGTGCTCTCTGGTGATTTTTGTAGAAGAATAAGTTTGGAATTGTCTATCTGTGCGGCACTCCTTAATAGGATGAAAAAAATTACTTTCCTTAAAAATGAGACTTTGAAAGATACTAAATTTTGTGAGTTATTACAATATTAATCAAAGAAGTTCACAGAAGGGATTGTTTCCCACGCAGAATGAATGACATATATTTGACAAGCACGTACAGATAGGGAAAACTTTCTTTGACCAATCCATTAACTTTGTTCCAGTCAAGATAACCTTTCAGGAAATACCTTTTCTATACAGAAAGTAGGACCTCAGCCAAATGGTGTAACTTTATGAAGAGGTTTTAAATAATCAGTAAAGCTGAAACTGTCTAAACTGTGTGCTTCTTTGAATTACAGCAAAGATTTATACGTGCAAATATATGCAAAAATAACCACTTCCAAAGAAACAAGTACTGGGTTGTATGTTACTGTTACAAGGTGGAGGTCAACAAAACAATCTCATGATTTTGAAAACTGTATACTCAGAAGAGTAAACAGTCTCCAGTCCTCCTGTATCCAGAGACATGGACTTTAACAACATAATACTTTCTAACAAATTTTAATGGTAATTCCATCGTTTGAAGAACTACTGCACTTTCCAAACATACTGCGTTTGTTTGTTTCCATTATTTTATAAGGAAAATTCAAGTTCGGTAACATACAGGCTCCTCCTTCTATTCCCAGTGCCATCCTGAATAAATACAATTAAAAATTCTAACTCAGGAGAACTGTTTGTAAACAATGGTAAACAATTTCCTTATTGAAAGAGGTGACCTCTTTTCCCAGGTATTAAGTATCACAGCTTGAGTTTCTCTCTTCACACTGTGAAGTCTGTATTAGGAAACAACAAAGTAAACAACCGAAAGAGGAAAAAGCACCAAGCTCTACACTAGCTTAACTTAAATAACTTAGTCTAGCCTTAAAGAAGTTAACTGAAATAGCTTGGTAGCTTTCCTGTTTGTCTCCAGAAAATACTGCAGGCTTCCAAGGCTACACTGCATTCTGAGCTATGGAGTCTTAAAGCACAGAAAATTTAATATGAATGTGCACACATAAAGAATAGACGCTGCCTTGTGAATCAATCCTAAACTCATATTAGTAGCTCTCAACAGACCAGTACTCAACTTTTCATCCTGTCAAAACTATAAAGGAAATGTAACAAAAATATAAAGACATTTCTGCCTCTTTTCCCGAGGAGCTACAGCCTGCCTTCACAGAGGTCCATGTATTGCTGCACTGTGCTGGGGGGGAATAATCTTCTTCTACTGGTGCCCTCATCTACACAGGAGTCACCTTATTATCCCCCAAAAAGGAAAAAAAGTCTTGTGAACAGGGGTTAAAATCATACTTCCCATCATCGTGAATTTTGTGAATTTGACAGTGATCATAATGGCTAGTTGAACTGGATCTACATTTAGGATTTTGTCACTGTGCAGAGTAAAATTGTATTGATTAATGAAATTTTAACCTTAAAAAATGTCAAGTTAAACTGCCCAAAGGAACAGTGCCTCAGCTGTACTGCAGATGCCAAGTAAGATGATGAAATTAATATCATCAGGGTAAAGTTACACTGGTGGAAAAAGGCCAACTGATGAATGGCACATACCTGATCTTCTGGATTTCCTTGTACTTTAAAAAAGTCTCAGCTAAAACCTTGTATTAGTGTTAGTATAGGAATTTTTTAATAAATGTAAAAACACAAGGATCCAAAGCTGAAAGATAGGATCATTGGTTAAGTCATCTTAAACCACCACGACTATCTTATGAGAAAGAAAAAGCAAGAGAATTAACTGGAATTCATCACACTGTAAAGAGTAGACACACCAATCTTCAGTTACTATTTTCAGCCTAGTACACATAATAGGACAAGAGGGCAAAGGTAGAGATTAAAGAAAAACAAATTCCATCCGTCAGGAAGAATTTTTCACATGAGAATCATAAATGTTGGAACGCTCTATCAAGTAAGGTTAATGAGGCTACAAGCTAGCAGCCAAGGAACATAAAATTAGATGGCATCATGGGTGGATGACAAAAAAGGAAGCAATTTTGTGATTATCCTGAAGGCAAGAATGCTTCTGATGCTCCTTGCATACCAACATACAGAGCCACATTTGCCTTTCAGTAACATCTGCAAAAGCTGATTACATTCCTTTGGGGAATTACACAGCATCAGTGACAGGACAGTCTGGTCCATGGGTTTTGTAAGAGGTATGTAAGAAGAAGAGGGGCTACTTCTCCTTAATGGATTGTGATTTAAACATTAGGTTTATTTTTCTGATTTGCTGTATTTTGCGTATTTCCTATATCCACCTACAGCTTTATATAATAAAATAATACCGAAGGAACGATGAGAAAATCTATTATCGAAACTTTTTTTCATAGAGTAACAGATAAAAACTTACCTGCATAACTCTTAGACTTGATACTGTGCAATATTCTGATTATGAATCATGTAAGAAATTACCATGCAACAAAACCAATATAATGTATCTTAGAAAGTTTTAAACTGAATGCTCGGTAAGTGTCAAGACGAAATTTCAGTTAAACAGATGTCTGGGTTTTGGTGACATCCCATGATTGTTTCTTCGTGTGCTGGTTGTAAGTTCTAAAAGTGGCTGGAAAAAAGTGTAGAATCTTCACTAACAAAGTTAACTGATGTCACAGAGACGGGATGCTAAACAATACAGAAAACAACAGTCTGGATTAAATGTTAGGATGGGAGCAATAAAAGTATGTATTAGTACTGTCCACTGTAAATTCTTAGCTGTAAACACAGAAACACTGGGCACACAGAGCACGAAGGACTGTTTTTAGGTTATATGTTTCTCCAAAAAGAGGAATAGCAAGGTCTTGATAAACTATCATTTCAACATGAAGTCCCAATACCGTATCTCAATGAAAATGAGATAATACATTTGCCCCCAAAGCCAAATGGAAGAGAGATAAGGAGGTTGAGCTGAATTGATACTAACAATATCCATGGTCTAATCGTGACTGATGATTTCAAAAACAAATGGATGAGGACTTAAAGAACAGCTGTGAGTAATGGTCAAAGATCTGAGAAAAAGGCTTCTGTTCAGTGACCAATTACAGGAGGCTAATATATGTAGTTTCACTAGCTGAAAATAATGATAAGACTTCAAAACAATTGCTTCACCAGAAACCACCAATGTCACCAGCAGTGATGTTGCTGTCACCAGCAGTGGTGGTAGAAGACACCACCACGGCCACGATATTCTCCCAGCTCCATGCTCAACCCTGCAGCACTCCAAAACAGGTCAAATGCTATAAGCCATGTATATATACTGATATCTACATAATGAAACTCATAATTCTGTGCTCCTAATGTATGTTGCAAAGGTAAAACTAAAGCTTGATGACAGAATTTAAAGCTAGATGAATTTGGTGTAGAAATAAGGAAAACCTCTATGCTTATTTACCATGAGTCATTAACTACTGGAACAACTTAGGAAGAGCTGTGGTAGATTCTTATACATTGGAATATGGGATGTAATATTTCTCTGAAACCTGTACTGTAATTCAAACATGAACTGAACTCAGGAAATTCTCATAGCCTGTATTAAAAATATTAATCTTGTTCTAAAGATTCAATGTTTCTCGTTACAACAATTTGTCGCATCGATCATCTGCACTCTATAAAACTTTTTGTTTGTATTTTCAGACGTTGACAGGCAACAATCGCAAATGAGAGAAAAGAGGCCTAAAAGTTTAATGCTGTAAGTCTTACATAAAAAGTGCAATGCAGTATAGTGTCATGGGGCTGAAACAAATAAAATTCCTAGTTGGTTGTTAACACAATAATTATTTAAGTCAAACTCCAGACAAAACTTCACTGGATGAGAAAAAATGGAGGTCAGTAATTTGGGGACAGATTCTGACTCACTCTTCTAGGATCCTATTCTGAACTTCTGTCTGCTAGAAATTAAAATGTGACCATATTTATAGCAAAAAAAATTCTCAGCTCAGAGAGACATATGATGTACTACTACAAAAAATGTAAAGCCAGAAAGTGTATATAATGCTAAGTCACTCAGTATTACCTGAGGGAGGCTAGGAAGGCAGGACTTCAGTAACCATTAACATGAAACCACATTGTCAGCACACACAGGCAGCATTTCTATTAATTGTTACCCTGAGCACTAAATTCAGTTAATCCTATTGTGTTCTGTTGCATCTCTCAGTAACTAAGGAAAAATGTCAAAAGCTTACTGCCTGATCCAACATGTGCTCAAGTCCATTGATTCAAAGGGACTTCCTACAAATTTGCTGAGATCTCACTTCAAAAACTGACTGACAACACAGACCACTTGATAGCACCAGCTTAAAAGAGAATTTTCTGTTGAAGTCAGCACGCTGTTCTACTGAAAAACTGGTGGCATGGAATGCCTCTCATAAAACTGCAGTTAATTATTACAGAATAGTTAAGCCAGGGAAGTATTGTGTTCCTGAGGTATTTAGACTCAAAGCAATTGGTCACAAGTTCTTAACACAGAATCCATGTGATAATACACCAAGATCCCACACCACTATGTCTTTACAAAGCAGGCTGAATATGGTATTTAGAAACATGGGACAAGTTGGGGGCATGTCTACACAGTGCATGGCAATACAGCACAGAGATCCAACAGGCTATTTTCAAAGGGCCAACCGTGGGCATGGAATCTGAACACTGTGGGTTGTAGTACATTTAAAAAAAAAACCTGCCAGAGGAATTCATTAGGAATAAGCTCCAGAAGCACAGAACCTACTGACGGTAACTTCTTTCATGGCAAACTTGCCAGCTGATTAACCTGCAGTGATGAAAATGAGAAGAGAACAGCATGTTACTGTGCGTATGGAAGGATGTAACATTTCCTTCCCTGTTACTTTTCCAAGTTGAGAGGTGTAATGCAATGCAACTGCGGTATGGTTTTATGACCTGAATGTTAAGGAGAAGAAAGTGATTAACACCCTGCCTGTAGGCTAGCACGGAGAACAAGTTCTCTCTCCTGCCTTGCTGCACACCTTCTGTGTCATGTAGACTGGGGACTGGCTCACCTGCACTGTGACCGCAACAAGACCAAGACCACCAACGTGGACAGGCAGTGAACCCTGACTTGCTTGATCTCCCTCCTTATCAACCACAGCTCTTGTTTGGGGTTATGTTTTAAGACAGCCATCTGTGTGACTCTGCTGTGGAGGCTGATGGATGATTTGAAATCCAGGCCTGAAGGAGGAGAACTGCGTGGCCTGCGCTTCCAGGTCTCCTGCAGGCTCAGTCCTGCAGCAGGACCCCTTAGGCAGCTGCTCTCTTGTGAAATTCTGGAGCTTTCCCTTTTTGCAAGTCTCCCAGTTCTCTGGTATTTGCCTTGCTGCTTTTGGATGTGCAGAGATTTTCGGAAGAGACCATCAGATCAAAAGGCCAGAATTCCTTTCTGCTTGTGCTCTGGAGCACAGTCTTTGAGTACACTGCTCATTTGAAAGACATGAGGGACAGCTGATGTTGCTGCTCAGACCTTCTGAAGAGGTTAATCAGACTAAATCAGAGTTTAATCTAAAATTAGTTCAGAAGTGTCAGAAGAAGAGGAAATTTCTTCAAACTATGGCAAGACGGAGTTGGTCTTTCATCCAGAAAAGAAAGAAAGAAACAAGAAACCCCCTTGCACTTTGATTTTAATTCAGCATTTTCTTACATACATTTTCTTCTTTCATAGGCAAACAATACTCCCTTTTGGCCTTCTCTCTGGCTGAAACAACTTCAGGGCAATTTGACTGGATGACCAAAAGACAACATAATGGTCCCAGGCCTGTCTTCTCCACTACTAAGAATAGAATTTTCCTCAAAGAGAAGAGTAAGTTCTTGTTTACAGAGAATCTGTACGCAGTGAGATGAGAATTGAAGAATCTTAGGAAACTGTTTCTTTAAATATTAATTCAAAAATCCCCTATTTCTTATGTGTAAATGGTTTTGGGAAGATGGTACTTCTGTATAGATGAATAGGTTACCATGGGGTTCTCCATTATCATGATGAGGTACCATAATCTTGCTGCAGACTATGTCTAGGTGTTAAACAGTGAAAATATTGGGTATGTTCATTTCTGTATCTCCTTATCTCTTGAGAAAGATGAACTCATAATCTTGCACTATGAACTGTGCTATACTATGAGGTTATATGTGTGCTTGTCTTAATGCGATATTTATTTATAAAGGGCTGGTAGGGTCAAGACTAAGAATAAATGGCAGGGGTCAGATTCAGCCTACCTCTCATTCATAACAAATTATAGCCTTACCTCAGTTCTTCTCTCCTTGTTTACAAATGTTAATGGTTTTAAGGAAGACAGTGAATGATGACACATGAATAACAGGGAAATTGCATTAATTGAAAATGAAATATCTTGAAGTAGTACAAATTACAGCATTCCTAATTGGGGATGGCATACTTCCTGTGAAACAGCTGGAAAAGTGAAAAGTCTGGAGTTCATTTCATGGAAACTGCGTTCTACACACAAAGCATTTCCCAAATGCCAATAAGTTGTTTCTGATTTGGTCACAGTAACTCTGTTGTATATCCTTCCTTGGGAAAAACAATAGACTAGGTGGCTCAGAGCATGAAGCCCCAAATACCTTCTAAGCAAGACAGGATCATGTATGCATGCTGCTGTAGGGCTTCTGTGGATTCTTTCCTCAGACAAACTCAAGACTATGATCCCAATCTTCAAAATGATTTACAATCCAGCCTCAAGCTACCTTACTAATCACCCATCTACTCAGTGGTGACCCAATGTAATACAATGCCCTAAGGGACAATACAAACCTCAAGCAAGAGATTAGAATTGTGAAAGCAGAGGTTGAATTTTCTTGAAGTTCTCCAACATCTCAGACTACTGAACATACTTTATCAAGAATGGCTCCAATCTTATTCCCATGAAGGCAAGGAATTCTGAGTGTCCCTTCTAACGTAGAAAAATAATCAGAAGATCAGAATTGGACAGAGCGTGCATTGGATGGATGGTATAAGATGTTTGGGTCTTGATTTAACGTCATAAATTCCTAAAAGGAAACCAGTATTAAAGAGAAATCTAATTTTTTCTAGATCATTCCCTAATCCCTCAGCCATACAAGTTTATTTGGATAACCACTCTTTGGAAAAGATTCAGGTATAGTTTGATGCATGGAAATATTAACATATTCCATTCCTTTGAGACCAAATAAGTTTATTTATTCAGAGGAAATTGTACTGTTTGCTTTATTCCCTGTGTCACTAAAAGGATGGAATCCCAAGAAATCCTCTCCATATTCCTTGTGACTGGGGCAAAAGCTAAGCAGACTGTCTTATAGAGGAAGGGCTTTTTTTGTGTGTTTGTTTTTTTAAAGGTAATATTAATAGCTCCATAGATAAGGCAGAAAGGCTGCGATCTGCAAAATAAATCAAAACTACTGCCATAGACAAGGAATGGAAAAGAAGCAGATCTAGACTGGAAACCAACACTGTGTGACAGGCAGTGGATTAGCCCCACTTAACAACAATTAAACCCCCTGCCTTTGACTTCTCAGTTAGTCATGACTTTATTCTATAAACAGAAGGTAAAATAGCACATTTTTCACATTCTCCTCTTCTGACCATTCCATGTAGATACAAAATCTCTAGGGAGAGGGAGACAGATGGAGGAGATGTGCTGCAGTTCTCATACTTTTCAAGAACAGATCAAAGTGCAGTTGGGAAGTGCAATCTAAGCCAGAAAATGAGCCAAGTGCTATGTCCTCAAGTCACCGTCCCTTGCTTGGGGAGGGCTGTCTGTCCTAACACTTATACACAGTGAAGAGGGTTGGTGAATGTTGTGGATTTTTTTTGGATTTCCCTTCTTTTGCAATTATGTTTGTGACCTGTTACTGTTTCAGTGTATTGACATGCTTATTTTTGTCCATTATTTTACTTGTGTAACCCAGATACTGACCAATGGAGTATCACAATGCCATGGAACATCACACAAGCTTCAAACAGAACTTTCAGGACAGGGTTTGTTTTCCTGTGGTGTTAGTCTCCTATTCAAGCAGGCCACATAGCAATACAGTTGCCAAGCAAGCCACAAATATTCAAAATCTTAACTGCTGCCTGCATTTTCTGTATCTCACCATAAAGCAGCTTAGTTCTTCCATTTTGTTCCTATTTAGGTAAAATTACCCAATTTACTGACTTATGCAAGAAATTAGTGGAGCCCTGATTTCCAGCCAATTACTCGGAACTGAGGTGTCACAGTCTGAGGCACACACATTCTGTGTTTACATTAATATATGACATATTCCTGTGCCCTACTGCTTGACCATCTGCATTGTTTAGCTGCTACCAATGCTCCCTTGCATGCTTTTCACTTGGGCTAGCAAGATTTTGCTTGCTTTGCTTCAGCACTTTGTCAAGACATTTCTCAGCACCATCTAAGGATCACGGACAGTCTGTGAGGGGCTGCCCGCTTTGCAAACTAAAAAGGCTAATTACAAAGGCTAATGACTACTACGGACACGGACAGACTGTGCCAGCTGGCCACAAGGGCAGAGAATACACCTGGGACTCTGTGGTTTGCCATAAGGGACACAGCCAGAGAGGAAGCGGTCTCTGAGCTCTTCTGAGTTAAGGGATAACAGATGTGCTGGCTACCTCATGGACGCGTACAGCAGACAGAAGATTTGGGCAACTTTATGCCTTTTCTGACCATGCACCTGCAAAAGCACCTGGGGAAAATTCAGCTTCAGTCCCACACTGCAGGGGAAATGCTTAAATTTCCCTGCCTGCTTCCTTCTTCCAGCAAGCGCAACTGAAGGTTTTCCAAGTGTCACGCAGAGCCGCCTGGGCCATTTCCAGCGAGCTGTTTCTCTGGCTCCCAGCTAAGGGAGATATTCCGGCTTCCCATGCTCCACAGCCCCAGCGGCTATTCCCAGCCCTGTGCGGGAGCAGCATTCCTTTCTGCTCACTCCCTGTGTCGTGGCTGAGCTTGGGACGCCCTGGCAGCCCCAGTGGGCAGCTTATTATCCTTCCGCAGGGGCTCCCAGGGGCCTCTGCACGCATGTGCTCCGAGTGCTGTGAGACCGCGACCAGGTGGCTGAACATCAGTTGCCCGGGGTCAGCGGGCCTGCTGCCCAAATGTAACACTCCTTCCTTCATCTGCCTGTGGTATGCAAAAGGGGGCTGTGCAGGCAGAGCAGGACTGAGCCTTGCAGAAGGCCAACACTGTGTGGAGAGCAAGGCGCACACCAGCGGGACAGAGAAGCCTGCTGAGCTCTCCCAGCTTCCCATATCCACCTTAAGAAGTGATTTTGCTCCCCACAGCTGCAAGGCTGCGGCTCTGCAAGCACAGGCAGGACCTGAGCACGTTATGGGCAGCACATCACTGATTTGTACAAACGCTTTTTTCTCCCCCCACTTTTTATTTTTTAATCCTCCCCTCTCCCCCAGTTTGTTTCCACCCCCATGTTTCCATAAGTTGGCCATGCAGTGAGATGGCTTGTGTCCTACTGAGCCAAAGGCTGCAGCCTCCTGAGGATGAAGATTGGCAGAAGAGCACCCATGTGGCTCTGCCTGCTGCAGCCAGTACATGGGCTCTGTGTGCCACATCGCACATAGCACTGACGTGCTGTACCTTAGAACAGAGCTGCAAACACAGACAGTGACAATTGCTTGTTTTCTAAAGACCTAAACAGAAAGTAAAGGAAAAATAACAGTGAAAGCAAAAACCCTTTTGGCAAAGCATGACACATGTCGTATCCAAAATACCTCACTCTGCTTGAAATACATTTTTTTTATACAGACTGATTATATCATTGGAAGGTAATTTTAAACAACAAAGAACCTTTAAAAGCCTTATGAAATAAAAAGGAAAAGTATAGCTGGAATAAAAAGATTATGACATGGCTTCAGCAGTCAATAGCGAAGGGAGGTTTGGGCACGATCTCCACCTAAGACCTGCCAAAACCAAGCCAAGCCCTATTTATCTGAATGATCTTCACATGCTGACTTCAGAAAGCTACTTCAAAATAAAGGTTGGGATCATTTTGGCTTAAATACGACTCCTGAAATATCCTAGCAAGTGTACATCACTGGTAACAGATGTGATCTAAAAATTCTTCAGAACTTGCATGTTTAAAGTGATTTAAAAGAAACCAAACACCTACCAGTAACAGAAAACACAACATAGTGTGAAATGCAACATGCAGCTGGGAGGAAATCAAAATCTTGCCATTCACAAAAGTGGGGAAAAAGCCCATATTCTGGAATATAAGCTACCTTGAAGAATTTTAAAGACAGTCTCTCTATGGCAGATGTAGTAACAGCACAAATCTCTCTTTCTCCAATAGCTATTTGTGGAACCTCTTAGGTTACAGAGCAAAGCCTGTTTCACAGGATGGAGTGACAGTTTGCTTGGAAGGAAAGCAGTTAAGAGACAGTGTGATTTCCTGAGCTGCAAGGACAACTCTTAGTGCTCAGACAAAAGTGTTTTTTTTCTTTTTCATTTGTTTAATGTTTACTTATGTGTTAAAACAGATGTCCAACAGCGAAAACTTTAATGGAGATCCTTGCCTTGGACATTAGGATATGGATTATAATGGCAAAAGAAAGACTTGGTGCTCTTGTGCAGCCTGTGGTGGAAGCAGACTGTAAGTTGAGCACTGTAGGGAGGAGGCAAGGAGAAGCAGAGCTACCCCCGCAGTCTGCTTTGGACATTGGGCCGAACCCTCTGCCTTGGGCAAATCCTCTACTGCCACTGGCCAGGCCTCTGCCACAGGCTCTCCAACCCCCATCTGTGGGCTGATGTCCTGGCCTCAGCCCATCCCCATGGCCCTGCCCAGTCATTCCAGCAGCGTCTGACTGCAGTGACCATCCCCAGCCTTGCCCGCCTCCCCACCCTGACTGCCATTTCCTGCCCCTTGCCCTGAAGGGCAGCATCTTGTACTGCCCCTGACTACAGAAAGCTTCGACTCCTTCTCCCTGGGCTACATATCTGCAGAGATGGCACAAAAATGTGTGTGCTCTAGAAATGTAGCAGTCCATTGAAAACTGTAATGGTGGAAAAGTGAAAACTGGACTGAAAAAAACAAATATAAAAAAGATTCGACGTACGTGCAATTACTCATGCAAGTGCCAATTTGCTCATTAGCTTCTCTACAAGAGCTTTTCCCTTGCTGCACGTTGTTTCTATGGGTGGAAACAATGAGATGCCCTTGCACAGTAATGATCCACACCATCGTTTTCTGCCACCCCATGGACACAAAAAGGCCATGTGAAAATCAAGATTATCAGACCTTAATCACTCAAGAAATGTTTGCATGATAAAAATCACATTCTTTCACCCTGAGCTGAGTCAAATGCCGATGTCAACAACTTGCTGCAATTTGTAAGAAAATAGCTATTGATAAACACCCAGAATTACTTTGAATTTTACTGTTTTTTTCTTCTTGGGAGCGAGCAAGGTATTGTAAAGAGTAACACATTTGTTTTCTAAGGGAGAAAGGGAAGAAAAGCTGTAGCCTTTGGCAAGCAAAGGCATCATAACTGTAAACTACGAGATCACCTCTGAATCCTCCAGGATTTTGGATCAGTATAATGCAATATGAAGAATGTTCCACTCCTTGCCTTGGAAAAACAAAAGCAAAGAACTGATTAAAAGTACTCTAGTTTCATGCCATAAATGAACTAGAGCAAAAACAAAAAGATTCACTTAAAAAAAAAAGTGCTCTAAACTACTGAATTAAAATGATTACAATTCACGTGTCAGTTTATATATACAACAGAATAAGCCACGATGGTGGTTTACATTTTGGCAAAGTCAATTCTGTTTGGGCTTATAAATCATTTGTTTTTTTGCACAAAATCTTAAAAAAATAAATGTTAGGTTTAGAGTCATAATGCATAAAGACTTCCCGTGGTGCAATTACTACACAATAAAAGCCAGATGTGCTACTTCTAAAAGTTCATGGAAAAGCAATGTTGAATGTTTGAAACCACTTCGGTTGCTTCTAGAGAAAGGTGACAAAATAAGATGCTTTTATTACACGATAACATACCATGACAGGATTCTTGTCTCTCAGTGTCAACGTTTTAACCTCTGAGAAACATGGGAAGCTGATAAAACTGCCTCTTCTGCCAAATGCAGTGCAGCATTACTATATCACATCCCATTTATAATAAGTCTAAAATATAGAAACACACTGAATATGTAATTGCAGACATCCTCCGAGCACGCCTCCATCTACTCACAAGAAAAAATGAGCAAGGGATCCACGTGTGGTTCTCCATTGAGGGATTACAGAACATGGACATAAGTGAGAACCTCTTTCTTATTGCTAACTCCAGTGAGACGCTTTATATTGCTTTTGGTGTCTCTAGCTCTTGAATGAATAACTTGAACCAGTGTTAGCATACACCTGTATATAAAGAATTGAAATGGTAGAAATAGTTCTTAAATAAATCTGCCTAGGAAGAAAGATTAATTCATAAGAAATTGGGTTGAGCATTGGTTTCAGAGGCATGACAGCAGAAAATAATTTCATGAAAACATTTGGGAAATAGCAAGGGAGAGGGACATTTAAATTATCTTACTGATGAGTGGAGCAGACAGCATACAAGAAAGAAACGACCAGAAGTAAGGAATTTATAGCTATAGAACAAGTTGGAGCTATAGAACTAGTTGGAGAGTTTTAGTCTGCCTGACATCATATGGATGCTGACAGGTGAAATCAGATGGCTCTGATAATAGAATAAATAAATAAATAAATAAATCTCATTCGGGCAGCCATCCTTCTGCCTGTCTGCAGCATGATGCACACTGTGACACTCAGGATGGTGACAACACAGCCAGATCCAGGCATGATGGCGTCAGTGAAAGAGAAGGGCTCTGCAGCTGCCTGTGTGCCACCTCCTTTGCTCAGGACTCCACCCTGTTCTTTGGCAGAACTGCCCTTCTACACATATTTGTGACTGAACACAGAAAGAGTCCTTTCCAAACTACCCAGTAACTCTTTCAGTGTTCAGAGAAATGGTGAATAAGCAATGATGATACTCCAAATCTTTTTCTTTTCTCCTCATATCGTTACTCTATCCAATTTTCTTATCAAATACCAATGTTACTCAAACAAAGATGAGCCAAACTACTCTCAGTTAAGCAGACATAAACAAACTTTGTCTGTAAGAAACAGAATTGTCCAAAATCACCCCACTGTAGTGATGAAATGATGTTGTTCTAAAACAAGATTGCCACATTTCTCTTTGGGAGATCTCCTAGATGGAGTTATTTCTCAAGTAGTGTGTAGGCACAGAAGTTGATAGGTCAGATTAACTACTCCAGGCACGTCCAATTTGCGGCCCACAGGTCGCATGGAGCCTTCTTCTATAAGCCCCTTCTTAGCAGACAGAAATAACCCTCACTTCACAGTCACATCTTATTCATGTCATCACTTTTTGCAGTACGTATATTTGTGAACAACTGATCTCAAGGATGAAGCACAGGAAGAGTAAAATCTCAGCAAAAATCTCTGATGATCACCTGGAGAGCTCACTGAGAATTGCAACCACTGCCATCAAACCAGACACTGATGATTCAGCATCACAAAAACACTAGTTTTATGAAAAAGAGAGCAACAAAAGCATATGTTTTAATAATAAAAAAAAATTAAACATGAAAATAAGTTTTGTAACTTATGTACATCAACTGAATTACATGTTTTATGAAGTGAATCTTAGTGCATGCATTCACAGTGGACATGCCCAGAAGGGCAGGCTGAGTGATTGCTCCACCCTAGCTACCTTCAGCCTGGAAATCCTGGGTCAACATAAATAGTCCTCCTGCTTCCACCAGACAAAATTTTTGAGATGGAAAGAAACAGGACACATCTGGAAAAACCTGGTTATATGACAGCTGTAGAGCACTGATGTATTATTTAGAGCATTAACTTGTGCTAGTTATCTCATTTCACTATAAAATCAATAGAAAGATGTACATAGTACTACTGGTTCTATCTATCTATTCTTATTAGGGAATGCTGCTTTTCTCTCTTAGATGCCATTCCTCCTAATGCATCACTTTACAGTGTCACAGAAATCTTATTTCATTCAGAAATAAGAAATTCATTCAGAAACAGAATCTTATTTCATTTACTACTTCAACTCTATATTCTTTCTCTGTAAATCTCTCTATTCATCAATACATGTTCTTTCTAAATACGTGACAGTTACGATCAGTTACTTGTAGTTATTTTTGCATACGTTATTCTAACTTTCTCTTAACTTTCTTTAGCCTAACACTCATTCCCTTCTTTTCTGGGATTCTACTGCTCTCACCAGCATCTAGCTTTAAAAAAAAAAGGTAATTTTCATTAGGAGTAGTCTGAATAATACAGTAATGGGGCAGCAATAATGTAATCAAATGTTAGAAAACTACCCAGAAAGAAGTGTGTTCTGGGAAGGATCAGTAAAAAAAAATCAGCTTTATTAGAAGGTATATTCTCTGAGAAGAAAGTAACTGTATTTTGGATGTAGCACGCTTGTGGGGAGAGAAAGGAATAAGAAATTTGTGAATGTAGCTAAATTTGGGGTAGTGAATACAATTTATTTAAGACAGATGAACTTTTAAATCTACAATTTAAAAAAGTTCCGAAGTTATTCGAGGCCTTTAACACTGCCAGCCAGTGCATACCAGAGTGCAAAAGATAACTGGAGCCTTATCCACTCCATTTGGCTACTTCTCCCAGTACTTCCATCCAGGGATTCCTCTTCCTTAGCTCTCATTGAGCCAGAAGCTGCCATTCTCTCCTCTCACCAAAGCCACCAGTTCTTCTGCCTCAGTCCTTAGCTATTCTAAACATCCTCTTTCTTCTCCGTTCAGAAACATCCATCCCCTAACAGCTATAACATCCTGCCAGACAAGATGCCCAGTCAAATACTCTGGATTCCCCTTTTTTATCTGTCCCTCCTTGCTGGCTTTCTCCTTAATCTCACTGCAGTGTCTTCACGTATATGATTTCACTCATTCAGCAACATTTATCCCCAGCAACTAGAACTCACTCACATATGTGGCTATCAAACTCAGCTGCTCTGTTTGTCTCATTACAGGCAGAACAGTGATTTTTAATCTGGTCCCACAGATTTTAATAATTCATAGTATTTTTTTTAAACCCAGGCTAATAAAAGTCTTCACAGCATTCACATGTTAATTTGTGTAACAAACTGTAACAGATCAATGTGACAAACATGATGACAGTATGAAGAGAATGGGGGTTTTCCTGACATCAGAAAACTTGGAATTCAGGCCTTCTCCTCAACCACAATCCTTATGTACAAAATGAATCCTCCATACAACTGCCAGCCACCCACCCGCAATTCCTCAGGTGCTGCTGCTTCCCATACATGCCTGCTCTGTCACATTGCAAATACATTCAGCAAGGGTGAGGCTGAAGGAGCGAGCAACCCCCTGTTCTCTCCCCCTGCTGCTTCTCTGAGCAGAGCCAGCCCAAGCTTCCATGAATGTGTGTGGGGATCTGATTCAAAGTTAGCCCTCCCCACTCTTCCCTTTCTGGGGACTGGTTAGTTTAAACCAATAATTTCCCAGTTCAGCTTACCTTGAGACTACAGAAAGATCTGAGCTGGCTAAAGAAAGACTGGCATAGGAGCAAGAAACGGGATAACTATTTTGGTAGCAATGCTGCTTTAATTTCTTATGGAAAGGTGACCATACTTCATAACTCATGTGATCACAGCAGTGCTTTATCTCCCACACAGCTGCCACCTTAAAGATGTTAAATCAGGGAAAATGGATCTCCACAGAGGACACCTAACTACCATAAAAGGGAGAATGCTTTGTAGAGATTCAAGCAGCGATGGCCAGACTGCATCTGCTAACCTGAGGAGGAAGCTCATGGACCTCCTCCATATCCCTCTACACTAACCCTGCAGCCTACAAGCCAGAACATGAAGGAGGATACAAGAGTCAAGCTCAGGTATCACGCCATGCACTCTGCAGCACACCTTCACAAAGAAGAGGCATACCACAAATGATGCCTTTTTATATCACCTGATCCCGGTGATTTCATCCCTGAGCCTAAAATGCTTGCATTGTCATCAGCCTGCTCCACATCCAATAGTGCGTGACAATATTGTCATTCACTACCTGCAACTCAGCAGAAGGATGATTCCACCAGAAGATTATGGCAAGGAAAATCAGTAAGTGACACTCAGATTCCTCACTCAGTCCTGCAGAACTGTGAGAGCTGCCTGCCAACTTCCACTTTGTCATGATGGGAATGATGCACCCCAGTATCCCACCCGACACCAACAGCCCAGTGCAGATCCAAGGGCCAGCTGCAGCTTGTGTGTGAAACCTGTATGGTGTGCCACACTGTTAGTTGCAAAACCCCTAGTATTTCCCAAATCTTAGTGCATTATGCCACAGAATCGTAGAATGGCTTAGGTTAGAGGGGACCTTAAAGATGATTTAGCTTCAACCCCAACCCATTTCACTGCAGACACATAACCACATAAAAAAGGGATAAAAGCTCCAGAGTGGGATTAAAAATAAGTAGGACAGCTCTTAAAAAATGTATCTGAGGTTCAACTTATCCTAGCATAAGGCCAAGGAGCCTCACCCCAGCCTGGTGACCGACAGGCATGGCCACAAGCCAAGCCTCTGCGACCTCCCAGCCTGCAGCAGCCAGGCCTGGCCCTAAGCCTATTCACAATAAGGAACGTTGTCCCACTGAACTCACCAAGCACTGGGACAGGCATATGCAAACTCTTCCACTTCTTTCGTACCCTCGTGACAATGACGAAGAACTAAAATAACTTCTGCTTACATCAGCATCTCAAGCAGATACTCATAATCACCTATTACAGCATTAAACAACATTTTTCATTTTTAGACTTAATAATCAGAATCATAGAATTGTTTGAGTTGGAAGGAACACTTAAAGGTAATCTAGTCCAACCCCCTGACATGAACAGGGACACCTACAGCTGGGTCAGGGTGCTCAGAGCCCGTCCAGCCTGACCTTGGATATACCCAGGGACGGGGCATCCACCACCTGTTTGGGCAACCTGTGCCAGTGCTTCACCATCCTTACTGTAAAAATCTTCCTTACATCCAGTCTAAATGTCTCTTAGTTCAAATGACAACTTATTTATAAACATGATTCTCACTTGTACAGTAAAGCCGTGCCTTCAAATTCTCAGTCCTCAGAAGAGGTCTGTACAGGATTAAACACATTTCACCGGCAGGTTCACTTCCCTCCGCACTATGGTATCTGTGGCACTGCATTTCTGTCCCGCCCACCTGCCTCAGCCCTTTTCTCATGAAAATGAAGACGTCTCGGGGCTTGCTTCTAATTGCTCGCTACGGCTTTAACAAATTAGCCAGCCCGTGCAAAAGTAACCGTGGAATCCCTCAAGCTGCCTGACAGCGAAGCCTCGCGCTTCTCTGCGAAACATCACCTCGCTGAAGGCAGCAATCTGTAAGGCTTACAGAGATGATCTGTTGGTAGTTTCTTTAAATGGCAATATTTTCTATGTGCTCATCTGGTGGGGTGACCCCATGTGGCAGCCCCCACCCAGTCACTTGCTCACTACCCACCAGT
>JANHGO010000046.1:1605510-1619952 GCA_024606505.1 Aquila spilogaster | reverse complement strand
GGCCACGAAAATTGACAGTCATCACCCCCCCGGGCTGGCGGCGGGGGTCCGGGCTGGAGCGGGGGGGACCGCCGCCCGCCGGCTCCCCCACGGCTCGGCAAGGAGGGCGGCTGGCTGGGGAGGGGACATAGAGCGCGCACCCACCCGCGGCGTGAAAGCAGCAAGTTGTGTCTCCGCGGTAAGAAAAAAAAAAAACAAACAAAAAAACCCAACACCCCACCAAAAACAAAAAGGTGAGCTTTTGGGGTGGGGGGTGGAAAGGAAAGGGGGGGGGGAAAGGCGGTTGGTTGCTTGGACTGCAAGCGCCGTGCTCGCTGCCTTTGACCCCTGCGACGGGCAGGAGGCCGGAGACCAGGAAGGCTCCTGATGTTAATGGTTGAAGTTGAGTTTTTGGCACCTTTCCCGATGGAGCCAGATTCAGCCACAGACATTTAAAATCGAAAGTATGCAAGTAGTCTGAAAGTTTTGCTCAGGGAGCTAATTTTATCACTGAGATATTAGCTATCTGCTGTCCTTAAGTTAAAGGACTCTCCTGGCACTCCTAAAGTTTTTGTGCTGTTCCTTCTGTACCTCTGAGCAGAGGGCAGTTGACATAATAATTTGAAATAGGTCATCTTTTCGTGCCCCCTTTCTTTCTTGCGTTTGGTTAGGTTGATACTGTAATGGTGAAATTCAGGGGTGCAGGAAGCTCATCAGTAGGCATGGGCAGATGGATTTTTGTCATGCTTCTTGCTATAAATGTAAGAGCTTGTATTAGCATTTTAATCAGTAAAGGAGGTATGGGAAAGGGTTATTTTAAACTTTTTCTGCAGTTTCAGGTGAAATTAAGTTCTGTAATGAATTGTGATTATCTCTGTGTGACCATGGGGACAGTAGGTATGCCTTGAGTCAGCCAAAGCGAGAAATGTGCTGAACTCCTGACGTCTTACCTGTGGCTCCGAGGCTGATAGTATCAGGCTTACTGTGATGGCAGTAAATCACTGTGTGATGCATCTCTTAGGCGATTCACCCATCACTTGGCATTAAGCTCATTAAACTGTATTCCTTTCAGGATATAATTAATTTTAATTCATTAAAATCTTTTGAAGTAAATGATTCACTTTTGAGTTCTGAATTTGGTATTCCTAGAGGTATAAATATCTGTCTGTGAGATATGTTCCCATTTTGTGCCGTAAAGTGAAGTCATTGGGTAAACCATGACTGTCAATCAAAGATGGAAAACTACGTAGGGAAAAGGTGCTTATTAGAAGAAGATACAAACTTTAGTATCAATTGTACAATTTCAGGCCTTCTGTAGCAGCTCTGGAGAGGCTCTGTTTTAGAAGTGTCCTCTATGTGCTGGATGAATTGTTTTATTAAAATCAAGATTCCTTAAAATGTAATCTGGAGCTCTTAATTACATTATGAAGTTATCCCCATAGTTAACTGTTCTTTCTGTGCTATGCTGACTGCAGATTTACAGTTCCTCATCAGCACCACCAGGAAACACAAGTACGCTGTGGAAGTTGAGCTCCTTGCAGTTTTGTCGCCTCAGATAAACTTTCAGCCGTACATGGGTGGCCTTTCAATCAATTCAGTTCTGTTGGCATTGTCCCCAGCTCCACGCTGTTGCCTGTCACTAGCAGCTACCCAAAAGGCGATGGAGACTGCTGTTGGCCGGCAGCGTACCAGGCGTGGGTGGTGGTCGAGGGGCTTCTCTTTGGAGGTCCTTGAGCCAGGCTGATGCCTCTGAGGGATTGTGGCTGGGTGGCCCGTACGCCTGGGCAGGACCTCTTGCTTCTGCTTTTGGATTGCTGGCAGAGCTGGCCCAGTGCTCACGTTGTCCTCAGACGAACGCGTTCCCACTGTTTACATTTAAAGAGTAGTTGGGTTAGCAGAGGGCTGCGTGGTAGGTAAGGTTGTATGCAGTAATGTTTGCGATAACCTGAATGGAGCAACTGCTTTTCTCCTGCAAAAAAAAAAAAAGATGCTGGTCCTTTTCTGCCCCCAAATAGCTGGTATTAGCTAGATTAAAGAAAAAAAAAAAAAAAAAAAAGCCACAGTCTTGCCATGCTCTTAATTGCCCTGTGGCCTTCATCACAGAATTGCTCCAGGCTGGAGGGAACCTTGGAGATAGTCTGGTCCAACCCCCTGCTCAGAGCAGGGCCAGTTACAGCAGACTGCTCAGGGCTGTGTCCAGCTGAGTTTTGAGGATCTCCGAGGATGGAGACTCCACAGCCTCTTGGCCAACCTGTGCCAGTGCTCAGTCACCCTCACTGTAAAAATGTTTCTTCATTCGTGCATCGTGGTTGTGCAGGAGTAACTAACTAAAGCTTGGGACCGTGCCTGTGAGTGCAAACATACCAGAAGCAGCTCCTGGTATGTTGTTGGTGGTGATTCTGCAGTGCAACAGGGCTGGCAGAGTGAAAAACTGTTTTTATCACTGACGTCTCTGTGATTAAATACATACAAGGAGATTTGGAAGGACTGCTCTCACAGAGGCATTTGATGTAGCAGAGCCAGCCTTGAGCCAGCTACCGTCAGGATCACGTGCCTCAGTACAGAAGAGGGAGCTGCTCCGTCGCAGCTCCCACAGGTTGTAATGTGGCACTACAAAATGCATCCAGATGTGGCACTGGAAGCTCAGTGTTTTTTATGCCGACCAATTATAATTAAAATATTAATTATAGCTAATCTGGGCTTTTATACTGTTCTGCGTTCTTCTCAGGAGATTCATTTTCACATTATAAGGAGAGCAGAGTGGGGGAGAGGGCAGTAGATTAAGATGTTTCCAGGTCAGGCTGAGAGAGTGCTCCCACGAGACGGTTACAGGAGAAGCTTGTTTTGACGGATCTCTGCAGGGGCTCTCATTTCTGACACTCTTCAGGCTGCCATTTCCTTTGAAGAAAGCCCGTTTCCTAACATTAGTACTGCTTGGTTGAGAGATGACAATGCCATGGAAATCCCGGTTTCATGTTTCGGTACCTTGTCGATGCCGCTGCATCGCTGGTCCTTGCGCTTTCTGCAATGGAGCAAGATCTTCTGGCTGCGCTTGAGCCCTGGGGCGAGTCGCCTTCACCACGAGTGGGCTGGCTGCCGTGTCACGCTGCGGGAACGGAGGAGATGCCTTACCCGCTGCCGCTCGGCGGTGGGCTTCGCGGTCTCTCCGAGTTCCCAACCCGTCTCCCTTTCCACTTTAGTGTTGGCGAAACGGGAGCCGGGCCAGAGCTGCGAGCAAGCTCTACCCGGCTACTAGGAGAAGGCGGGCCAAAGCAGTGATAAAAGCATGCATAATTTTTTCCAGACGGGCAGCGCTGATTCCCCCAGCGCCGCTTGAGCCGAGCGTGTGGAGGCAGCTGGGGATGCGCTGGTGGGAGGCCAGGAGGTCCCTGTCCCCGTCTGGGAAGCGGTGCCCCGTCCGTGGCCGGACGGAGGCGGCTCTGCTCTGTCGGCCTCGCGCCTTCCTCGCGTCACTCCTCCTTTTTCTAAATTGCGTTCGGGGCTGCAGTCTGACATGCGCAGTTCTAGGCTAAAAGCGAAAAAAACTAGTCCGAACGGTTTTCCTGTTCCTTTTTTTGTTAAAAACATGGTTTATTGAGGTGAAGAAGTACAAGGCAGATAAACCGAGAGCAGATAAAAGAAATGACGTTGGCTTTTGGCATGTGGCTGAAGAGAAGTTGTATGACTGACAGCGCTTCACTTGGGTGTGCTTTTACTAGTGAAATAAGGCTGGGTTGGGCACCTGCCTTCTGCAGCCATTCGCGTCTAGGGCTGCTGCTGTCTTCGACGTTGAGAGACCTGTCCCCTAAGGCCATTTGACATCCTTGTCCCTGCATGTCCTCAAGGACTTGTCAATACCAAAAGCATGTCTAACAAACCCTGGCGGGTTTTAGTTCAGGATGGAGATAAGGTCACTTCAATTCAGAAAATGTGTCCAGGAGGGGAGACCCAAATGTCCTCCAGTAAGTTAAGCACCTCTCGGGCTAGAAGTCTTCACAGGGAGATGGGAAACGGGGTTCAGTTCCCCCTGCCAGGCGATGGTGGGGCGCGGGAGGGTCTGAAGAAAAGTACGGCACTCCCTTTTCGTCCTGTTGGAGCGAGGTGGCCTGGGGGGAAGGGGTATGGGACCCGGAGGGAGCACCTCAGAGGGCCGTGGGGTGTGGGTGGGAAGGCGGCCTCCCAGCCCAAGGCAAGGAGCGCTTGCTGGGAATCCGCAGTCGTGGGTGCGTCCGTTCACCCCCAGCAGTGGAGAGTCACTTGGTCAATGTATATATATATATATATACAGAACAAAACGCGTGGGCGCTTGTAGGAGCGAGGGGGTGCACCTGGTGACCCCTTGCTCCCAGGAGAAGGTCTTTGTCCCTGCTGTCCTTCCTGCCCTCTTCCCCTCTCCCTCCGGCCACCTCTTCTGCAGCATCACGGCAGAGGGTGCCAGAGCCAGGAGAGAAGGGCAGGCTGTCTGGGAACACATAACCCGTTCCCTGCCAGCTGTGTTGGAGAGCGCAGTCAGTCCTGACTCATCCCCGTGAGCTTCGTTCCCGGAGCCGGCTGTTGAGCGTCAGCACGCACAAACGCGTTCCTGGACCGTCATCCCGAGTAGCACCGTTTTCGCTTCTGAGCGTTTGCGTGTATCAAATGCCTGCAGGAAGGACTACTGCAGTGTTTCATTGCAACTTGTCCGCTGGGCGTATATAATCCTGGGATATAACTAGGTTATGTAATGCCTGAGGTTATGCTGGATGTATATACTGTCAGTTGGTTGCCTTGATCACGTAGAGAAATGTAGGATAGCTGCTGCAGGCAGCTAAGACAATTGTTTAAAAATATCAGAAACCATCTCCAGGGATAGGCTTATGAATATTGTTCTTTTTATAGAACTAGACTAAACAAAGGAAGATTCAACAACCTCAACATGAGAATAAATTGACTTACTTCATCAGTGTTTAAAAGTTACATAGTGCTCCCTTCCCAGAATTTCCGTTGACCTTCCTATCACAAAGGCCCTTAACACCTTGCAAAATTTGGACAAAGGGAAGAATTTGGACATGGGCTATGGCCTGACTGGATAAGCAACCTGTGCCTTTAGTGACTAGCTGACGTTGTGAAGTACTGCTGCAATTTAACAATGTTTGTGGGAAGATAAATTTTTGACTTCTCTGGGTTGTGACTGGCTGGAATTATTCTTGGTGATTTAATACATCAGAAAAGTATGTGGCATTAGCCTTCCAAGAGTCTTTTTATAGCAGCATCTTGGACAATGTGGAAGTAAAATACAGAACAAGTTAAAACGTTGTCAATATGTCAATTACTATGATGATGCAATTCTAATCTGAAGTGACTTGCAGTAAAGAAAAAGGCAAATGTGTTCTTCATAAAGAGTGTAAGTAGTGCAAAAAACCACTGTCTGTTGTTGTTCTCTGGCACATATAAACAGATAAGGGATGATCAAAGATTTAATCAGAAAAAAATTGTGTCCATTTTAGCTTTAAGTTTCTATTTAGTATTGAGAAAGATATATGTATCTAAGTAAGCAGGTCTGAGTAAATGTTTCAAAGACCATAAAACTGACTGTTTAATCTTTCTTTATCTCTGACACACTGTTTTACAGAAGGAGGAGCTTGGGTAAACTTTCTAAAATGAGAAAAAAAAAAAGTATTATAGTATATATTTAAAAGCACTTTAGCGTGCAGTCCCTTGTACTTATTACAAGGATAATAAGGATTATAATAATAATCTGGATTCACTTATTACCACTTTGATCTAATATCTCAAATACGTATTTCTTAGGAAACCCCTTAAATTGTGCCTGCTTCTATCGCATTTCCAACATGGGCAAAAAACATTGTGAGCCTTAAGGTCGTATTAGCTCTTCTTAGCTTAGGTGAATGTGTGGTGGTGGTAGGAAACACCCCTTTTCACCTCTGATTTGTCAAGTCATCAAGCGACTGAAAACTTGTCCTTTTGGGTTCCAGTGAGAATTGTAGTCCTGCTTTGATACCCGTGCTGGGGTGTTTTGGTGATGTCGGTGCAGGTCTGGTGCAAGGTGCTGCCGTGGGAGCCAGCAGCCTGGGCATCCGCTTGGGTGGAGATGAGTCAGCCTCGCCTCACAGCCTGCAAAAAAACCCTCCTTTTTTTTTTTGGCTTGGACTGCCTTACAGTAACATATTAAAAAAGACGTGGCCAAAGATGAAATGAAGGAGGTCAGAGAAAAATTGGGAAAAGATGGGGTTTCTTTTTTTTTTTCTCTTTTTTTTTCTTATGTTAACCTTCATGTAGAGTCTCAAAAGGATGCTGTCCTCACACGTTTTCTGAAATAAATGCCGTAAGATTTTCCAACATCGTGCCAACCTAATTAATAGAAAGTGTAACTGTGTTTTTAGCAAAGTTATTGAGCTGCTTTTATGGAATTTTATGTAGGTTGGCTTTCGTTGGGGTTGTTTTGGGGTGGATCCAAGAGAAGAACTACTAAACATCCTCTGTCCCCCTCCTTTCCTCTGCCTTTTCTCTCTGTGTGCGCTCCCGCTGCCTTCACCTTGACAGCTGCTGGCAAACAGCCTCTTGCAGGGTCTGAGGAAGGGTGTGCATCTTCAACAGAACAATGTAAAGGACAAAACACAAAGTGCTGTCAAGTGTGCAGAGTAAACAAATTGCAAAGTAATAATTCATTTTCTTTCATCTTTTTGTGGCTTTCATTTGCTGGTAGCAGTGACAGAAACAGCATTTTGAGATGAAGGTTTTCAAGATGACTGAGAGGGACCTGGTGGAAGAAATTATCAAGGTTATAAAACAAATACAAGAATTACTTTAATACACAGGGATTAGTAGGAAGAACTAGAGTATTTTAATTAAAAAGCTAGTGAGTTAGGTCTTTTGCATTTGGAAGAGATATAGCCTTTTATAGATTAAGCATGGTACAAACTGTCCATTATCCTGTCTGTAGGTGACAATGTATACCTTAAAGAACATTTCAAATGCTACAGCTGGGAAGCAGAAATAAGTTTTTAGGTAAAGTTTGTCACCCCAGTGGAGAACCCTGTCCAGCTGTTAAAGTGGGAGCAGAGGAGATGCGCTTAAGAGCTCGAGTTTGCAGACTCTGTGCTTCATCTCTGAATTGAGATACGGTGAAAGCCACAAATCAGTTCTAGGTGTTAAACTTTTTTAAAAGCTGCCAGAAGCCTAGTGGTATTCCTTAGCATTTGCTAGAAAATTACTTGAGGCAACTAACATTGCACCTCCTCTACCTTTAAAAAGCCAGTGTCCAGCCTTTTCTCTGCCCATGTTTGTCTCAGCTGCTGTGGGATTTATAATGGCTCTGGCTACATGGGAGGTCTGTGGTTTCACCAAGACGCTCCACCTTCCTTCTAGCCCTCTCATATGTCTTCTCTACGTGAGGATGTTGTCTTAACACTGGGGCACAAACCTGGTAGAGGATTTTTAAATGGTTTAGTGGATGAAAGTGTTCTAATTCATCAATACAGTTGATGCCATTCTTACGTGAGGCTTATTTCTATAGATATTCTTTTTGGAAATTCACAGTGAAGTATGTAATCTTTCATTCAAATAATCACTAGCTTAGGGGAAAATGTATTGTTTTATTAGCTGGTTCTGTTTTAATAGGTCATTTATGGGGTCCTTAGTTTAGCATACAGATAACAGAATGAGAAAGGCTTTTTCTTATTTTTTTTTTTTGTCATGACAAATGTTTCAGTTGTAGCTAAGGGGTGAAAAAAATTAGCCCATTTTCACTGGATAGCTATGTGCTGACTGGATATTGTAAGTCTTTTGGTCTTATTAGTCCAGTTGTTTATCTAGTGGAAGAAAACTCGTTTTCTAGTCTACTGAAGACTTCTGTTGAAATATTTGATAATCTAAAAGCATTGAAACAAATCCTAAGATTGTAATGAAACCCAAATAAGGCTGAAAAATTACACTGGTATGGACTTATGGAGCTGTAAAGAATTAGAACAAAAGTTTGAAGAAAAATTAGTACATTAATGGTTTGTATTCATAGTGCACATATTAAGGGAAAAATCAGCTAAGTGAGGGTAGACTCAAACATTCCAGGAATTTTTGTATTGTGCTTGAAGCTCTGTCCCTTTTATGGCAATGGTAAGTCAGTTATCTGCTAGTAGAATAAAAAAGGACAAATTCAGGCTGCCGTAAAGCCAAGATACATGTGCAAGCAGTATTCAGGGCCAAAACTCTTCTGAGTTTTTAGCTGTAAATACACGTGTGTTTTTAACAGTTTGTAAGAACAGGCAAGGAAGACTGAAACGATGTAAATGCTTTTAATATTACAGCTTTGCTTGAGCAAATTATGAGTTTTTTTACTGAAACTTACCATTTTTTTTTAATTTTTTTTTAGCAGAGGTCAATTGACTGGGGCTGTATCTTTGTTAAGAACAGCTGCATTTTTGGAATCAACATGGAAATATTTAGAGAAAAATGGGGAATAGCAAGAGGTACAAATGAAAGTGAGAAGAAAGTAAAAAGCTTAAAAGTATCCTAGGAAGTCTACGTTTTTATCCTTTATTTTTTCAAATGGTACGGTGATCCTGAGGAGTCAAGGCTGCGTGACTGATCCCAAGGGGCCGGAGTAGAAACCAGGGCAAGGAGCGTCCCAGAAGCCAGGGATTAGAAGAGATTGTCAAAAACTGGTATTACAAAAAGAAAAAGTCAGGAAAGAGGGAAGGCACTAAGTGCTAGAGCCCTGCACTTACCGTTTTGCTTGGTGGTCGAACAACGGTGGGAGCTGGCTCTGGCCCCTGCCACCAGTTGCGAGGACCCCCCAGCTGGCAGTCCCAGCCTGGAAGGGGTTGTGCCTCTGATCTTTACTGGTAAATCCCAGCTGGGGGAAGGCTCAGACGTGGGTTCTGGTGATGTTAATTCTTATGCAATGTAATCCTGCTGTCTCTGTGACTTTCTATTACTATTTTAAAACTCACTTCCCGTTATGGACCTCGGCGATATAGCAAGTGTTGTACCAGTGCCTAAAGTCTTTGGGTTAAATAATGTCTTGGCTCATGCCCTTGAGAATGCCAAAATAATAGTTCAAATCATGCAGAAAACCAAATCCCTCTCGCTGGGGACATGCCTTTGAAAATGTGCTCTGATTCACACTGGTCGGACAAGCAATGGATGCTGATTTTTGATGCATTTCCCAGGCACGGTGTGCTCGGTTGGGACAGAGCTTGTGATCTTGACGGACTGGATGTATCATGAGCGTAGAAGAGCTTTGAATGGTAGCGCCCGAGACGTGCAGGCCAGCAACTGCCATCCTCACAGCGATGCCAGCTCTATGCCCTCTGTCCTCTCAGGTGCAGAGTCATTTCCTCAAAGTTGCTAATGATTTCAGCTTCCATTTAATTAATTTTTAGAGTAGTTGAAGGTGTTAAGGATGTGGAAGGATTTTTCCTAGAGGATCAAGGAGACCGAAGGAGATGATGGTGACAGGGCAAAGCCAGAAAATTGCATAGGTCACAAATGAGGAAGATTGCTTTGTGAGGATGCTTCTGTGTGCCGTCATTGTAAGAATCATGTTTTCTTCTTAGTGTCTTCAAATAAAATCCTCGAAGCAACAAGCCTAGCAAGTGATTGCCTTATACCCGTTGTGTCACCACAGTCTTTGCAAAGGTCACATACACCCCTACTAAAAGGTGTTGGCTCTAAACACCTTCCTTGCATTGAGAAAGACTTTCTCACCGATACCACAGGCGCTGCTGGTGCTGGAACGGGCTTGGCAGTGTGAGAGCAAGGGGAGAAGGGCTGTGCCATCCTGTAGATACACTATCCCTGGATGCTGCCAGGCCCGCAGAAAGTACAACTGCACAAAACGCATGTAGGATCCTATCAGGACTAACTGAACCTATGTTAAGGCCTGAGCTGGCATCTACATGGTCCCTGTGCAGCTTGAAATGGGAGGCAGCATGTTATGATTTTGGTCCAGAGTTTGCAAATTACCAATTCTGTGCACAATTTTAGTCACTCACATGATACGAGGCACATCTGTGTATTGACAGACACGTAAGGCTGGACTGCATTTCAGCAGATGTTTTATATTTGTTTAATGTCAATATATTGGTATCATTTATTTTAATAAATAGTCTCGTGTTGGTTAAAATTAAATAGAATAATTTTAGCTTATAAAAGAGAACAGCGTGCAGAACTTAATGCAGTGCCAAAACAGGCCATGTACTTAGTATCTATCTTCTGTTGAGCTCAGGTTTATTTTAGCTGGACTGTTATGCTGTACCACAGGGCTCATAAGCAGTTCTTTGTTTTTTGTAAATCCCCATTCATTATCATAGATTAAAGTCTGAACATTTCATGACCAAAACGTGAAAAGTTCTGCCTTTCCCTCCCCGTGCTCGCTCAGACGCATGCCATCATCGCAATGGTAATGGGAAATTACACGGAACGCGTTTGCACATGGCGCAGTGTGTATCTATATTGTGCAAGAGAAATGTATGAAATTGATTGATATGGGAAGGTGCATATGTGATTATGTCATGTCTTGTATTGTTTTTGATAATGCCCCCACATTTCTGATAAATGTGGTTCAGCTGTCTAGAAAATTATTTCACAGTTCTAAATCCAAAGATATATAAATCATATCAAATCAGTCATGAAGATGGAGAATGAGTTCTCTGCGAAGCTGCGCATATTCTTGGATCAAGCGTTGGAACAGACTGCCCAGGGAAGTGGTTGAGTCACCATTCTTGGAGGTATTTGAAAGGCGTGTTGATGTGGCACTTAAGGATGTGGTTTAGTGGTGGACTTGGCAGTGTTAGGTCTATGCTTGGACTCGATGATCTTAAAGGTCTTTTCCAACCTAAGAGAATTGAATGTTGTGACGTACTGAAAACGTGAGCCTCTTGTATGAGTTTGTCTGTACCTGAAGACAACTAACAAATTTCTGGAATGTTAGGTAAAATGTAAAGCTTGGGTACACCACCACAGGTTAAAACTGAATTTATAATATTGCATGTAAAGTGATCTGTTTCTTGTCACTGTTGTTTGCTGCGTTAGAAAGCGTGAAGTGCAGAATCCCTGGGCTTAGATTTATAGTATTAGATGGAAGCTGCCAAGAAAGCATTTTTAAAATCTGAATCACACCGTGCTAAAGGCAGAATTATGATGTACCTTCATAATTAACCAATCTCATAGCTGTCGCTGGTGGTGGGCAGCAATCTGTGTGTTTCCCTCGGTACCAATTATTAATCTGATAGCCCAATATCAAATGAGATAATTTATAGGAATTAGCCATTTGATTGAATTTTGGTACTGATGCTTCGAGGTCTGACTAGCTGCAGGAATTTAGCGACCCACTAAGTGTAAAGCTGGGTCTGTCATGGAAAAGCCTGAGTTTGCGCAGGCGTCCGCGTCTTTAGACTGGATATTTGCATGCCTCTGTTTGGGGGGCGGGAAAGGGATGGGCCTGTAAAAAGAGTCAAGGCACTTTGCACGTTCTGGTGAAGTACCGAGATACCAGCTGGGTAGAGAAATAATTTCTGAGCGTATCGGCTGGGTAAGACCAACAGCCACCCTGAGATGTCCCCCCGTGCCTTCCCAGGTGCTCCGTGGGGCGGAGGCGGCAGTTCGGCCTTCTCCTTGCCCCCGCCTTACCGCGGCGTGCGAAAACGGCGCGCTAGCTCCTTCTTCCCTGGCTGTTGCCTCCTGCACGTAAAGCCTCGCGGGCGAACCGGCACCGTTCGCCTTTCGCTGGCCGCCGTCGCCCGCCTTCCAAAGCGGGAGCGTGGCCGAGGCCGGGGCCGGCCGGCCGCGGGGACGCGCTCCCGGGGGACCAGCGGCGGCACCCGGTGCCCGTCATCCCGCGGGAGAGGCGGAGAGCGCGGACCTGCGCGTCCCGAGTCGGACGCTCGGCGGTCGCGTCCGCTTCCCCCGAGCCCGAGGGTGACCGGCGGGGATCCCGCGTCCGTGGCCCGTGCCGCCGGGACGGCAGGGGCTCGGTCTCCCGCGGGTGCCGGGCCGGTAGTGCGGCCCCGTCCCTGCCTGGGGTCGCCGGCGAAGCCGAACTCTCCGGCTGGCGGCAGGAGGGAGCGAGAGCAAGGCCTGCTGCGTCCCCTCCAAAACCTACAGGCGACGGGAAAGGCGGGGAGACAAGCCGTAACAAGGCCAGAAAACGTCGGTGTGTCTTTTCTTACTCTTAGGGTGGTTTTAGCGACTTGTTTATGACGTGAGAAATTACTTCTGTCACTAAGAATTATGATGGGCAGAGAAGCAGGCTAGCGGTCTCGATCAGCGGAGTAAAAATGAGTTTCGTCAGCTTGGTTGTCTGAGGGTCGTTTGATACTAACAGATCTACAGAGAGGAAAAAAAGAGGCCGGTGAGATGTCCTCTGCCTGCTTTGCTCCTTTTCAACCAGCGTTACCCTGCTCCCTAGATGGAAAGTCCAATGTCATGTCTGTAACCACTTTATTTTTTTCATAAATGTTTGTTTCACTGTTGGGACTTAGTGATGATGGGCTGAGAGCTTCCTAAAAACTTAGTCAATTAAAATATAACAGAACACGTGAAAATATAGGCTATTGTCTAATGTCAGGAAGCCATTAACAGCTTCTGGGTGTGTTGACAGGCGAGGAGCTACCTGGGTGTAGTGATCAAGGGAAAAATACCTCCTGAGGCTCTAGGCTGAGTCATCAAAGAGAGATTTTTTTGAAATAATAAAGACGCTGACAAAGAGACATCTTCCAAATTGTTATCAGTGGAGTACAAGGCAACTTTTTCTATAGGGTTTGGTTTAATATTTCCCACTGTTAAGTGAACACTTCAGACTAGCTTCAAAGACTGTGGATGTGTTCCTTGGTACCTGTTTTTCTCCTTGTTGCAACTCTAGCAGTGCAAAGGAGACAGACTACTGGCTGGGATCTTCTGGTAGTCTTTTAGTCCAGGGCTGTTTTTCAGGGAAGAGAGACTAAGAATGGGAGGTTGACTGAAACTCATGAAGTGTTGTGGCTGTGCCCAGCTGGTGTATTGTTTCCTTTTTTAAGGACTACTGACAGTCGGTACAGATCACAGTGTCTAGAACCCCTGTGTGAAATGCAGGAATACATGTGTTTTGAGGAAAAAGCAGCCCAAAATGTTTAGGTATAAAAGGTGACTTTTGGGTTTTTTTGGTTTTGTTTCTTTTTTCCAGGCCTTATCAAGAAATACTGGAAAGTAAAATTTTGGAGAAAAATTCAAAAGAAATGTACATTATGTATCTTTGTCTCAGAATAGGCAGTAAAATAATTGCTAGGGTAATGATAAAAATATTACCGCTGTGGCTTTATTTATCAGAATTCTTTCTAAAATCATGAATAGATTGAATAAGCAACTTCATTTTGGAACCTGCAGCATCAGCCAAACCCGATGCCTGTGCACTGCAGTCTATACTGTCTTCAATCCTGTGCTAAGTACACTTGCATGTCTATACACTGGCACATGATGTCTCTCGACTTAAGATTTTTTCACCAGAAGCATTTCCTTTGTTTTTAGTGTAGAATGAAGTACCTGTGCACATACTTGTTTCTGAAATTTTCATTTTTGTTTACAAGTTAATGATACTGACACTTTATCTATTTCAGTGTTTTCTTTTTCTCTATTCTAGACATACACCCTTGGTGCCTACTCACAGAAGTATCTGTTAATAGACCCCCCTCAATATTACATGCAATATTCAAAATTATTTTATAATTCATTTCGTTCAAACATACCTAGCACTGCTTGCTCCTTTTAAGACTAAGAGATGCATTATGCATGATGTAGATAAAACCTCATTTTGGTAAGCAAGTGTCTGTTACAGATACTTTTTTTTTCCTCCCATCACTCCCTTTTATTTTTCTTCAAGAAAAATGTGATTAAACCCTACCCCCTCCCAAAAGCCTTTAAAACCTGTGGGAACTTCCCACCTCTTAAGTCAGGACCATGGATCTAGATGGATAATCAAGGAAGAGTGATAGGTTCCAACGAATTTCTTTTCCCTTGCCAATAAAAGTTGGCAGAGCCTAGATTCTGACTCTGTGCTAAAAAATAAAGTGGTTGGGTTTTTTTTTTTTTCTCTTCTTTCAGGTTAGATTATGAACTTTCACACTGTGCAGTCTAGGGTTTTATTTTGCCAGTTTGCTTTGTTCTGTGGCGTGTTCATCAAACCTGTTTAGATATGAAGCTATGGACATTGCATCCAGTCCAAAGGGAGAGTGTCCGTTTCAGGAATAAATCTATAATGTTGCCTCTGGACGTACGCCGCCCTGCCACAAAGCCCTCGAGGGCCGCCGCTTTTTGTCTGAAGGATCCAAGGCGGTCGTTGCATCTCCGGCGGTTCCCCTCCCATCGCACGTCCGCCCGCTCCCTCAGCTACGAGCAGAATTGCTGGGAGACCCGGTTCGAGCAATTAGCCTGGCTCTCCAGCTGCGGGAAGCTCGTCAGCCGCTCCCTGGTTGCTGTCCTCGGATGAGGTCA
>JANHGO010000046.1:1592337-1605410 GCA_024606505.1 Aquila spilogaster | reverse complement strand
AAGCTACATGAAAAGCTAGAAATGTAGAAATAGATTCTTAAAAAAAAGAAAAATTAACAGATACATATGGAGATACTAACCGCAGGCTGGGAGGGGAGGGGAAGCCGTGCCAGGCGGGACTTTCGACAGCGAGTGCATCTCCGAGGGAAAATGAAGCAAAACAAAGCTCAAAGTTAAACTTTTGTAGGAAAAAAAAGTAGAACAAGAAGGGTTTGGCTGCATGAATTTAAAGCGTTGTGCTCGCTGCCTTTTAAGCCCCGTGATGGGCAGCCGACTGGAGGCCAAAGGATTCTGATGTTAATGATTAAGTTCAGCTTTGGCACCTTTCCCGACAGAACAAGATTCGGCCACAGACATGTAAAATCGAAAGTATGCAAGGAGCCTGAACGTTTTGCTAAGGGAGCTAATTTTATCCCTGAGATACTGGCTACCCACTGTCCTTAAGTTAAAGGACTGTTTCCTGGTACTCCCGAAGTATTTGTGCAGTTTCTTGGACCTTAAGTCTCCAAAGCAAAGGCAGTTGACATCGTGGTGTGAACTAGGTCATCTTTCCATGTCTCTGGTTTCTTGCACTGGGCAGATTGACGTGGTAGTAGTGAAATTCAGAGGAGCAGAAGACTTGCCTGGACAAGGGCAGATAGATTTCTGTCACATTTGCTGCCTTAAATGTAAGAACTGGAACTTCAAGCAGCGAAGGATGTACCAGAGAGGGTTGTTTTAAACTTCTTCTGCTGAAAGTAAGTCCTATACTGAATTGCTTTTCCTGCGTGACCATGGGGATGGTATCTGCGCCTTGGATCAGCTGAAGCAAGAAGTGTGCTCAACTCCTGTTGCTGATATTATCAGGCTCACTGTAGTGGCAGTAAATCATTCGGTGATGCACCTTTTGGATGACTCACCCCTCACTTGGTGTTAAACTGTCATCCTTTTGGGATATAATTCATTTTAATTAATTAGAATCTTTTGAGGTAAGTTGTCCATGTCTGAGTTCTGAGTTTGGTACTTCTCGAGGTATACATGTCTCTCAGTGACACACGTTCCCACCTTGCACAGCTAATGAAGTCATTGGATGCATCACGGCTGTCAGAGGCAGAAAACTGTAGGGAAGATGTGCTCATCAAAACAAAAAAAGAAACTTTAATGTCAGTTATACCATCTTAGGTCTTCACTAGCAGCCCAGAAGAAAATAGTCTCAAATTGTCTTAGGTATGTCAGATAAATTGCCGTATTAAATTCAAGACCCCTTAACGTAACCTGGTGCTGATAGTTACATTATGGAGTTAACACTTAACTCTTTCTGTTTTTATGCTGGCTGCAGATTGTTCTCGATCAGTGCCACCACCCAAGTGCATTAAGGAAGCCGAGCTCCTTGCAGTTCTGTTGCTGGAGACAAGCTTTCAGCCAAACACGACTATCCATTGCCTACCTGGCAGGTTCTCCTTCTGCTTTCAGCGCGCTGGCCCAGTGCTCATGTTGTCCTCAGACAAATGTCTCCTGCTGCTCACTTGCTCTGTTTACATGTGAGCAGTGTTAGAGGAGGACTGCGTGGTAGGCAAGGATGCATGCGGTGCTGATTGCGATTGGCTCAATGAAGCAGCTGTCGTTCTCTTACAAAAACATGATGCTGGCTCTTTCCTGCCCTCAAACATATTGTATTGCTAAATTAAGAAATAATCATATTTGTGCAGCCACTTTCTTATCATGCATGTACCGTGGCCTTCTTCACAGAATAACTGAGATTGGAGGCACCTTGGAGAACATCCCATCCAACCCCTTGCTCAGAGCAAGCTGCTCAGGGCCATGTCCTGTGGGGTTGCGAGCACCTCCGCAAATGTAACACTGCATAGCCTCTCTGTGCAGCCTGTCCCAGTGCTTGGTCACCTTCACAGTAGAAATGTTTCTTCTTATGTTTCCATATTGGTGCCGCAGGAGCAGCTAGCTGCTAGCTAGTGACTTGCGAGTGACTAGCTGAGACTTGAGGTCTCATCTGCGAAGGCAGACATAACAGAAGCAGCTTGTGCTATGTTGTGTGTAGGGGTTCTGCATAGTAACAGGGCCGACAGTAAAAATTTTTTTTATCGCTGACATGTTCATGATCAAATACATAGAAGGAGATTTGGAAGGACTGCTCTCACAGAGGGATTTGGAGCAGCAAAGCCCATGTAGAGCCGGCTGCTGCCAGGATCATGTGCCTAGCACAGGGCAGGGACCTTGCCAGGGTGCAATATGGCACTATAAAGTGCACCCACGTGTGGCACTGGAAGCTCACGTATTATGTGTTGATCAATTATAACTGACATATTAACTATAGCCAGTTTGGGCTTTTCTACTGTTCTGTGTTTTTCTCAGGAGGTTTGTTTTCAAACTGTAAGGAGGGTAGAGAAGAAGACAGGGCACCAGTTCACAGTATTTTCAGGTCAGGCTGAGAGACTGCTCTTATGTGGTGGTTACAGGAGAAACTTGTTTTGGTGGATCTCTGCGGGGGCTCTCATTTCTGACACTCTTCAAGCTGCCGTTTCCTTTAGAGAAAGTCTGTTTGCTAACATTCGTACTGCTTGGTTGAGAGATGGCAATGCCATGGAAATGCTGCTTTTGTGTCTTGATACCCTCTCCACACCACTGCAGATGCATTCTGTGTATGTTCCGAAATGGAACAAGATCTTCTGGCTGTGTTTGAACACCGGGGCAGATCACCCAGGCCACAGGTGGGGTTGGTTGCCAGCAGGAGGCCCCCAGTTGCATGTAGGCTCTGCCTGGTGCACATGCCTGGCACCGGCTGGGCCTGGCCTGCTCTGCTATGTTGCCGTCAGTTTTGTGACACACACAGTCCTAGGCCAAAAGCACAGAAAAACTAACCAAGAAACTATTGCGCCCAACTAGTCTGGATGATATTTCTGTTCTGTTTTTGTTAGAAAATGGTTTATTGAGAGGAAGAAGTACAGGGCAGGTAAACCAGAGGCAGGTAAAAGAAGTGACTAAAGAAGGCTGCATACTGACAGAGGTACATGTGGATGTCCCTTTGCCAGTGAAATCAGGCTAGGCTGGGCACCTGCCGTGTGCTGCTGTGTGTGCCTAGGGTCGAGACTGCCTTTGGTGCTGAGAAACTCAGTTCACCTGTCCCTCTAGGCCATTTGACATCCTTGTGTCCTCAGGGGCTGGTCTTGTCAACACTAAGAGCACGTCTAACAAACTTTGACAAATTTTAGTTCAGGATGGAGATGTGGTTGCTTTATTTCAAGAACTGTGGCCAGAATGAGAGATTCAAATGATTTCCAGTGAGTGAAGCACCTCAGCTAGGAGGCATTGCTGGGGGTGCTTAATGGGGGTCAGTTCCCCCTGCCAGCCTGTGGCGGGGCAGAGTAGCATGTGAAGAAGCACAGCACTTCCCTTGCTGCCCTTGTTGGGAGGGCTATGAGACCTGGGGTGGTTGAGTGTGTACTTCAGAGAGGTATGAGAGCGTGCATAGGATGGTGATCAGGAGGTAGGGATATCTTCTTCCCTTCCCCTGTGATTCCTAGTGTGGTCTGTAGCCTTGTGGTGACAGGAGCTGCACTTCCCCCAGAGGTGGGAGAGGTGATGAACCCCTGGTTGCTGCTGGCAGTGTTTGAGCCCTGCCAGCTCAGCAGGCCGTGGCCAAGATTACCTCCTGTGACTCATCTTCCTCAGCCCCATTCCTTCAGCCAGCTGCTCAGCATCAGCATGTGCAAGTGCGCTTCTGGACCGGCATCTCAAGTAGCATGGTTCTCGCTTCTGTGCTAAATATTTTGAGAAACAGTGCAGGATTTCATCACAGCTCATCTGCTTAGCCTATGTAATCCTGGGATGAAGTTAGGTTATATTGCATCTGAGGTTATGCGGAATGTATATACTGTCAGTTGCCATGATCACGTAAGGAAATGTAGGGATAGCTGCTGCAGGCAGCTAAGACAATTGTTTAAAATGTCAGTAACCATCTCTAGGGATATGCTTATGAATATTGTTCTTTTTATAGAACTAGACTAAACAAAGGAAGATTCAACAACCTCAACATGAGAATAAATTGACTTCATCAGAGTTTAACAGCTACGTAGTGCTCCCTTCCCAGAATTTCCGTTGACTTTCCCATTACAAAAGCATATATCACCTTGCAGAATTTAGTCAGAGGGGGAAATTTGGGCATGGGCTATAACCTGACCAAAACAGCAACCAATACAGATAAGGAGCAATTGTACATATGAAGCACTTTTACAATTCAGCAATGCTTGTGGGAAGATAGATTTTGACTTCTCTGGGTTGTGACCGGCTAGAAATATTCTTGGTAATTTAATACATCAGGAAAGTATGTGGCATTAGCCCTCCGAGAGTCTTTATATAGCAGTGTCTTGGACAATGTGGACATACAATAGAAACCAAATTTAAACATTGTCAGTATATATGAGCTACTATCATTGTGTCATTCTAATCTGAAGTGACTTGCAGTAAAGAAAAAGGCAAAGCTGTACTTTATAAAGAATATAAGTAGACAAGAGAAGACCCTACTGCCTGCTGTTACTCCCTGGAATGTATAAACAGATAAAGGATGATCAACAGATTTGATCAGAAAAAAAAAGTGTCCATTTCAGCTTTAAGTTTCTATTTAGTATTGAGAAAAGTACATGTACACAACGAAGCAGGGTTGAATAAGTATTTCTAGGATGAAAAGGATGACTATTTAAGCTTAATTTATCTCTGAGATATTATCCTGCAGAGAGTGGAGCTTGGATAAACTTTCTAAAGTGAAAAAAAAAGAAAAGTGCGGAAGTGTATATTTAAAAGCACCTTTGCTTCCAGTCCCTTCTACGTCTGGTATACTCCATTCTGCTCTAGGCATACTTTTTACTGCTTTGATTGATCCAGTATCTCAACTGGGTGTGTCATAGTACACATCTCACAGGCTGCATCCCATTTTATCTGCCTCAGTTGCATTTCCAACATGGGCAAAAACCACAGCAAGCCTTAAGGTTGTATTAAATCTTTTGAGACTGCATGGTTGTGTGATGATGGTAGGAAATACTCCTCACCCTGGATATACCAGGTTGTCAAGCATACGAAAACATGTACATAAAGTTCAGATGAAAATTGCAGCACTGCTTGTATTCTCATGCTGCAGGGTTTTGTTTGTTTGTTTGTTTTTGTAGAATTGATGCATTATTACTTTTCCAAGGTGCTGCTGCGTGCAGCAAGCAACAGGTGCTGTGGGAAGCTGTAGCCTGGGAATCTGCTTGGATGGAGATGGAGATGACTCAGCCTGGCCTTACAGCTCACAGAAGAAGTTGTGGTTTATTTATTTATTTATTTTTGTCCAGTGTGCCTTACAAAAATTTAATAGAAAAGGCATGACTGAAGATGAAATGAGAGAAGCCAGGGAATAGCAGGAAAGAGATGGATTTTTTTTAATTTTTTTATTTTTCCCTTCAATTGTCTTCACGTATATAGGATCCTTATTAAGGAGCCTGTCTACATATGCTTTCTGAAATAAATGGCTTAAGATTTTATGACATTGTGACAAACTAGTTCATAGTAAGTGTAGCTGTGTTTTTAACAAAGTTATTCAGCTTGTTCTATGGAATATTATGTAGGTTGGTTTTTTTTGGGTGGATCCATCCAAGAGAAGAACTAAACATCCTCTGTTCCCCTCCTTTCCTCTGCTATTTCTCTCTGTGCACGTTCCTGCTGCCTTCACCTTCAGTGCTGCTTCTGCTGGCAGTCAGCCCTTTGCAGGGTCTGAGGAAGGGTGTGCATTATCAGCAGAACAATGTAGTGCACAAAACACAAAGTGCTGTCAAGTGCACGGAGTAAACAAATTGCAAAGTAGTAATTCATTTTCTTTCATCCTTTTGTGGCTTTCATCTGCTAGTAATGGTGACAGAGCATTTTAAGATGGTTTTCAAGATGGCTGAGAAGAAGCTGGCAGAATAAATTATCAGAGTTATGAAATAAATACAGTGATTAATTTAATAGACAAGGATTAGTAGGAGCAACTAGAATATTTTAATTAAAAGCCTGGTGGGATAGAGCTTTTGCATTTAGAAGAGCTAACAGCCTTTTACAGACAAAAGATGGCAGAAAATATCAATTGTCCTATCTGTAAAACAGAATTATTTATATCTTCTTGAAGAATATTTCAATCTCTACTACTGGGAAGCTGAAATACATTTTTAGGTGAAGTTTTAGGTAAAGTCACTGCAGTGGAGAGCTCTATCCAGCTGTTAAAGAGATGACGGAAGAGAGATGCTGAAAAGCTTGTGTTTTGAGACTCCGTATTTCATCTCTGAGCTGAGATATGGTGAAAACCACAAATTAGGTCTGGATATTGAACTTCTTTGAAAGCTGCCAGAAGTCTAGTGATGGTCCCTTGAATTTGCTAGAAGAAAATGACCTGAGGTGGCTAATGCTGCTTCTCCTCTACCACTTTTAAAAAACAAGTGTCTAGCTTCTTCTCTGTCCCTGTTTCTTTCCCAGCTGATGTGGAATTTGTAATAATCTTCTCACTGGCTACATGGAACTTTGGGGTTTCACCAGCAGAATAACCCAGCTTTCTAGCCAAGGTATATCTTGTACATCTTCTACGTGAGGATGTTGCCTTTTCACTGGGGCATGAACCTGATAGAGCATTTCTGGGTAGTTTAGTGGATGGATATCTTCTAATTCAGTTGACAGAATGAGAATGACTCTTTAAAAACTATTTCTTTTGCTGCGTATTTCTTCAAATGTTTCACTTGTAGCTAAGGGATAAAACAAAGTAGCCCACTTTCACTGGATAGCTATGCACTGACTGTGTATTCTCAGTCTTTTGGTCTCACTAGTCCAGTTGTTTATCTAGTGGAAGAAAACATCTAGTCTACTGAAGACTTCTCTTAAAATGATAATCTAGAAGCATTTAAACTGATTCTAAGATTGTAATGAAACCCAAATAAGCCTGAAAAAATACACTGACAAGGACTTATGGAGCCTTAACAAATTAGAACAAAAGTATGAAGAAAAATTAATGGTTTGTATTCATACTGAACATATTAAGGGAAAAATAAGCTAAGCGAGGTTGACTCAAACATTCCAGGAATTTTCGTATTGGGCTTGAAGCTCTGTCCCTTTTATGGCAATGGCAAATCAGTTATCTGCTAGTAGAGTAAAAAAAGAATAATTCTGGCTGCCATAAAGTTAGGAGGCCTCTGCAAGCAGCATTCAGGACCAAAACTAGAAGACATTTTAGCTGTAGATACTCAAACACATGTGTTTTTAAAAGTTGGCAAGAACGGACAAGGAAGACTAAAATTATATAAATACTTTGAGTAATTTATCTTTTTTTAACTGAAACTGCCGTCTTTTTTCTTTTTAAGCAGAAGTGTATTAACTGTATATTTGTTAATTACTGCATTTTTTAAATCAACATGGTAACGTTTAGAGAAAACTGGGGAATAGCAAGAGGTAAAGATGAAAGTGAGAAGAAAATAAAAAGCTTAAATTTATCCTGGGAAGTGTGTGTTCTTATCCTGTGTTTAGAAAAAACTACAGTAATTGTGAGGAGTTAAGGCTGCATGACTGATCCCAATGGGCCAGAGAAGAAACCAGGGCAAAAAAGCCTCCCAGAAGCCTGGGGTCAGAAAAGATTGTCAAAAACTGGAATTAAAAAAACAACAATTAAAAAAATCAGGAAAAAAAAAAAAGAGGGAAAGGGAAAGGACTAAGTGCTGTAGCCACAGACTTTGTTTTGATCAGGCTGGAGATCAGCTGTGGGAGCAGACTCTGGCTCCAGGCCCCTGCCACCAGCTGCAGAGTCCCCAGCTGGCTGTCCCTGACTGGATGAAGTTCTTCTGACCATTGCTGGCATATCGCACTGGGAAAAGGCTCATGTGTGGGTTCTGGTGACGTTAATTCTTATGTGACATAATTTTACTGTCTGTGACTGTCTATTGCTATTTTAAAATTTACTTCCCATTATGGACCTTGGTGTTATAGCAAATGTTGTACTGATGTCTAACGTCTTTGGGTTAAAAAATGTCTCGGCTTGTACCCTTGAGAATGCCAAAATCATTCAAATCATGCAGAAAAACATATCCATCTTCTGGGGACATGCCTTTGAAAATGTACTCTGATTCACACTGGTCAGACAAATAGTGAATACTGATTTTGATGCATTTTCCAGGAATGGTGTGTCTGGTTGGGAAGAAGCTTGTGATTTGGAATAAACTGGAAGTTTCATGAGCATGGAAAGGCTCAGAATGGTAACCCATGAGACAGTTGGTAGCCTGGCTGTGATGCTAATGATTTCAGCTTCCATTGAATTAGTCTCTAGCATAGCTGAAGTTGCTAAGGACGTGGAATAACTTTTTTACTAGCATGTCAAAGAGGCCAAAGGAGATGATTTTGACAGGGAGAAGCCAGAAAACTGCGTAGGTCAAAGATGAGGAAGATTTTAGCTGGACCATAGGGCCCATATGTAATTCTTTGCCTTTGTAAATCTGCATTCATTAGAACAGGTTGAAGTCCAAACATTTTATGAACAAAACGTGAAAAATGCTGGATTTCCACCTTTGTGCTTGCTCAGATGTTTTCTGTCATTGCAATGCTAACGTGCAATTACATGGAACAGATCTGCACATGACACAGTGTTTATTTACGCTGTCCAAATGAAATGCAGGAAAATGATATGGGAAGGTGCATATGTGGTTATGTCATGTCTTGTATTGTTTGCGATAATGCCCCTAAATTTCTAGTAAATGTGGTTCAGCTGTCTAGAAAATTATTTCACGGTTCTAAATCTGAAGATACATAAATCATACCAAATCAGTCATAAAGATAGAAAATTAGTTCTTGGTGAAGTTTCACATGCTATTGGATGTAACATTGCTAAGAAGAGTTGAATAATGTGATGTATTTAAAACATAAGCATCTTATATAAGCTTTCTGTGTCTGAAGACATCTAATGAAGTTTTAGAGTTTTCTTCAAAATGTAGAGCCTGGTTACAATAGCACTAGTTAAAAATGGATTTGTAATTTAGTGATCTGTTTCTTGTAATTATTGTTTTCTGTGTTAGGAAGTGTGAAGTGCAGAATTCCTATTCTTACAGTATTACATGGAAGCTGCCAAGAAAGCATTTTTTAAATCTGAATCATGGTGTGCTGAAGACAGAATTATGATGTATCTTTATGATTAACCAATGTCATATTCATCACTGGTGATGGCCAACTCTACGTGCTTCTCTCTGACAGCCCAGTGTCAAGCAAGATGAGTGATGGAGCAGTTGTTTGCTCAGTCATCTTAGTATTTTTGAAGCTTCAGCATTTGATTGGCGCTGGGATTATCTAGTGTTCATTTTCTTAAGTGTAGAATTGGATCTGTCATGGAAAAGCCTGATCTGTAGAGTCTTTAGACTGGTTATGTGCATGCATGTATTTGGAAAGGTGGAGAAGGGATGGGCTGTAAGTCAAGACACTTTGTCCATTGTGGTAAAATGCTGCAATAGCAGCTAGGCAAAGGAATATTTCACAAAGTGTTGGCTCATCGAGGCCCATTGACACACTGAGATGTCCACCAGATGGCTGACGTTTTGTCTTCTCACACTGGCCAGGCTGGAAGCATCACCAGTTTCTCCTTTCCTGCTTCCTCCTATGTGCAAAGCCTTGGACGTGAAGCAGCAGCACCATTTGCCTCATGACTGCCACAAGCAGCTGCATGTTGAAGCAGGAACATGGCCCAGCTCTGTCATTAGAGTAAAGAGGAGTTCCATTCTTTTGGCTGTTTGCGGATTATTTGGTCTCAGCAGATTTGCTGAGGGGAGAAAAAGAGACTGATCAGGTTGATTTTATTGTTCCCTCACAGCTGGTGTTACCCTGTTCTGTAGGCTTAAATTCAAGGGTTGTGTCAGTAACCATTTTCATTTTTTTCGCATATGTTTATTTAGGTATTGGAATTTAGTGGTGATTGGCTGATGGCTTCCTAAAAAATAAATCAATTAGAATATAGCAAGTGAAAATACATGCTGTGATCCAATGTCAGGAAACCATTAAAGGTTGCTGGATGTGTTGACAGCTGAGAAGCTGGCTAGGTAGCAATGAAGATAAACCAGCTCTAAGCTGAGTAATCAAAGAGATATTTTTATTTTTTTAATTTTTTTTTTTAAATAAAGACGCATCAGTAGAGGGACGTCTTTTGAAATGTTATTGACAGTGTACAAAGAAACTGGTTTTCTGTAGTGTTCATTTTAATATTTCTCACTGCTAAGTGAACAGTGGAAAGGACCACTGGAGAGGATCTTTTAGTCCAAAGATGTTTTCAAAGAAGTAGGAATAAGAATGGGAGGTTGACTGAAACCCATAAAGTTATGTGGCTGTGCCCAGCTGATGTAGTATTTCTTCTTTAAGAACTATGAGCAGCTAATACAGATCACATTGTGCAGAACCCCTGTGAAATGCATAAATGCATGTGTTTTGGGGAAGAAAAACCCTGAAATGTTTCAGAATAAAAGGTCACCTTACTTTTTCTGGTTTTGTTTTTCCAGGTCTGATTTAGAAATCCTAGAAAGGAAAATCTTTAGAAAAATTGAAATTTACATTATATATTATTTTCAGAATAGGCAGTAAAATAATTGCTAGGGCAATAGTAAAAATGTTATCACTGTACTTTTATTTATCGGAATTCTTTCTACAACTATAAATAGTATGAATAAACGACTTCATTTTGGAACCTGCAGTATCCGCCAGGCAGAATGTCTGTACACTGCAGTCTGTATTAGTCTTGTGCTACATACACAGTTATGCCTATATGTTGGCATATAGTATTTCTTGTCTAAGATATTTTTCACCAGAAGCATCTCTTTTATTTTTATTATTGAATGAAATACCTGTGCACAACCTTGTTTCTGAAAGCTTTTTTTTTTTTTTTTGTTTACAAACTAATGATACTGGTGCTTTCTTTCAAGATTTTTTTCTTTAAAAAAAAAAAATAATATATATATATATACATATATCGTTGATGCCTACTAGCAAAACTGTCTCTTTGTAGAACCCCTTCAATATTTGATATAATGGTCAAATATATTTTATACTTATTTTTCTGCAGTCATATCTAGCATTGCTAAATTCTTAAGATTGTGATAAGTTGTCCTCAGTGTAAATGTTCTGTTAAGCAGGTCTCTTTTTTTTTTTTTAAGCACTTATCGTCTTATTTTTATTCAGGAAAAGTGTGTTTCCCCCTCAGCCCCTCTCCCAGTGCTTTCAAAACTTGTGGGAACTTGTCACGTCTAAGTGAGGATCTGGGTGGATAATCAATGAAGAATTAAAAGTTCCAGTGAATTTCTCTTGATGATAAACTCAGTGTAGGTAAAAATAAAAAACACCTTTTTATTCTTTGAGGCTAAATTAAGAACTTCCACACTGTGCAGTCTAAGTTTTGATTTTTCAGTTTGTTCTGTAGCCTCCTTATTAAACCTTTTGAGGTATGAGGCTGTCTATCAATGTTACATCCTGTAGAAAGGGAGGATGTCCATTTGAGAAACAGGTAGATGATGTTGCTTCTGGACCATGCCTCACAGTTCTAAAGGTCTATCATTTCTGTCTGGAGAATTCAATCCGATCATTGCCTCCCAGTTATTCACATACTATCACAAGCCCAATGCTCCCCCAGCTACAAAACCAATTGCCAACAGGTCCAAGTAATACAGCCTGTCTTGAAGGATCTGCCCAAAGATGATGATGTTTTGTTGCTGATGTGAGGAGGATGCTACAGCCAGCATCCAGTATCCATATACCTGTCTGTCTTCATGCTCCAGAGAAGTCCACTCCCTATTATGCCACAATCTGTTCCTGCTTCCCTGTATCTCGCTTTCCCAAAAGCAAAGTAAGAGTAACAGAACTTCCTGATATTCAAAATAGGATACAAGTCTGCTGTTGTAGGTGTTATACAAAGCCTGAAAATGTATAACAAAAACTAATTTTATCAAGTTTGATGATTAATTTTTCAGTATTACCAGCTTCAGGAATAAAAGTCACATGCATACCCCAAGATCTTTCTACTCACATCCATCGCTTACCATGTAACTGGGCTTTTTAGCGCTTTGCTGCATTGGCCTTTTCTGTTCTCATTTTTAGGTATTTCTACAGCAACCGCAGTGACAAAAACTTTATTTAAAGAGACTAAACATATGAACGGGAAAAAATACATGATCAAGACTAATTTTATCAGAGAATTTAAGATACCACGCCAGATTAGCTGTGGATTTCCAGCTGAAGCTTTATTTTAGCTATTTCTTTGTGATCCTCTTTGAGAACAAATTTGTTCCTAACTTAACTGTTTCTGCTTAGGACCCTAAAATGTAGAAGTCATATTTCTTTTTTTTTCCTATAAGAAAAGGGAAGTATTCACAGAATTATTTGGAGGAGTGAAGGCAATAGATTTGAATTTGAATTTGAATATCCAGTGTAGTGGAAGAAAACAAAAGTAATTTAACAGAATGGCTTTAAACCTACATGCCTTATGATATCTGCCAATGAAAAAGAAAAAGCACCTCCTCCCCTGTTTCTGATTGAAAGTAGGAGGGGTGTGATCCAATTCTTTTTGATTAATTTTACAGAGTTGGACAAGAGGGAATCTAGGCTGTTCTCAGCTGGACAGCAAACAGTAGAGCTATTCTTTCAGTCCTAAAGCCCTGACCTTGTAGGGAGAAGTGATCCAACTGCTTCCAAAATAGGCACATCTGTATACTGTAGTACTTTGTTTCTCAGTGATGCTCGATGTACACACCAGCAGTTGACATGACAGGGTTTGTAGAATGGGACTGGGAATAATAATACTGACTGCAGTGCACAAGAACTGTGATATATATGTAGAGTTACAGAATAAAAGGGATGCAGCTATACAGGAGGTTCTAGCTGATGGTAAGTTGTATGTGAGCCAGCAGTGTACCCTGGCATCTGAAAGGCCAACCGTGCCCTGGGGTGCACCAGGCCCAATACTACCACCAGGGAAGGGAAGTGGTTGTCCTGCTCTGCTCTGTTCTGTGTGGCCTCACCTCCAACACTGGTTGCAGGTTTGGACATAAAGCTAGTAGAGAGTGTCC
>JANHGO010000046.1:1545654-1592237 GCA_024606505.1 Aquila spilogaster | reverse complement strand
TTCGAGCAATTAGCCTGGCTCTCCAGCTGCGGGAAGCTCGTCAGCCGCTCCCTGGTTGCTGTCCTCGGATGAGGTCAGTCCGTGGCTGCTGTGGCGGCCGAGGGAGGTGTTCGGGCGGCATCTAGGTCGGCGGCCGGTGAGCGTGGCCGGCTGCGCGTGCAGGAGCAGAAACCCGTTCCCCGTTTTGCCGCAAGCTGCTTTGGCAGCCCTAGGAAGTATTTTTAGCTTCCCTGTATCTCCCTTTCCCAAAGGTGAAGGAAGGATAACAAAACTTACTGATCTTCGAAGCAGGATTTAAGTCAGTTGTGTGATATTCTGTGATGGGCATTATACAGAGCCTGACTCATCTGAGTGAGTTTGAAGATTAATTTTTCAGTGTCACCAGCTTCAGGAATAAAAGGAGTGCGCGTGTCCCAAAAGTTGGCAGCGTGCACTCGCACGCTTAACATCACTTAACATGTAACTCCGGGTTGTCTAGCTTTTTCCTATACTGGCCCTTGCTGTTCTCATTTTTAGCTGTTTCTACAGTAACCGCAGAGACAAAAACTTTAAATAAAGAGGCTAAATATCAGAATGGGAAAAAAGACAGATGATCAAGGGGAATTTTGTCAGAGGGTTCAGGATAGCACACTGGATTAGCTGGGGATTTCCATCTGAAGCTTTTATTTTGGCTACTTCTTTGTGACCCCCTTGGAGAACAAAATTGTTCCTAACTTTAATTACAGTATATTTAAAAGCATATCTTCTAAATTGTTTCTGCTTAGGACCCCAAAACAGAAAAATCTTTCATTTGCCTACAAGAAAACGCAAGTATTCACAGCAGTATTTGGACAAGTAAAGGTAATGGATTTGAATTTTGATATCCATTGTAGAGGAGGAAAATAAAAGCAAACAGACAGAATAGCTTTAAACCCACATACCTTATGATGTCTGCCAGTTTTTCTGAAGAAAAAACAGCCAAGATCTCTATATTAAATTTATTCTAGTGATTAAAAAAAGTCTTTTGGAAGTGGAAATCTTAACTTTATAAAATTTTTTCAGTTTCTTTAATGTGAAATTCCTTTTCAGTGAAAGAAGGGGAGATGAAGTAAATGAATAAAGGAAAGTATTGCCAACAGATGATAAGCTTTGGATTGTTATAAATAACAGTAGAAAGTTCAGTGTCATAATATGAGAGTACGTTACCTGCTCTCCTCTTCCCCCACTGCTAATTGAAAATAGGGGGGGAGTGATTTAATTCTTTACGATTAATTTTACAGCATTGAACAAGATAGGGGATCCAAGCTGTTCTCAGCTGGATAGCAAACAGTAGAGCTATTCTTTTGGCCTGAAAACCCTGACCTCGTAGGGAAAAGTGATCCAACCACTTCCAAAATAGGCACATCTGTATACTGTAGTACTTTGTCTCTCAGGGATACTTGATGTATGCTCTACCAGTTGAAGTACGGGTGAGATAAATGTAGAGTTCCAGAATAAAAGGCATGAAACTACACCTCATCCCAAAAATTACAGGCACCCCTACATGTTTTTTGTTTAGAAAAGCTATGTCAATCTGTTTTAGGAGGTATGGCAGACAGCTCTGTTCTTCATTCTCCTCACTACTTTTAGTTTTTGGTGGGCACCTAAATACTTTACCTGTCTTAAATATACTTACACAGTGTAAATCACTCTAGCATCATTACAAAAAGTAAATTTTTCTGTATTCAGGTGCTGAAATACAGAAATGGAGATGGAAATGCAAAGCAAGAATCCTATCAGTTTGCTTTGCTCTCTTTGCCCCTTGAAAGTGCAATGTATTTGAGATATTCAGAAGAAACACTGAAATTTACACGTGGCTATAGAATGAGAGGTGGATGTAATCTTACCTCTGTAAGTACTATATTTTTCTTGTAGGCAATTTTCTTTGTTGAGTTCAGGTAAGAGCTCCTAGCTGCTGTCAGCTCCCTGCCCCAGTACTATCAGGTAGCAGTGAAGTAGGTATTGCAGAACTCATTGCTGGGGAAAGAGATTTGCTGCTTTTCCTAAAAGAGTAATAAGAAAAGGTAGCCTTCTGAGCAAACCTTCATTCAGCTGTCGTAGTCGGCTTAGGAGAATAGATTGACCGCACTGGCAAGATACTGGGAGTCAAGAGACTTGATCTCTGTTGTAAATGCTTTGTGATTGATTTAACAGGTCGGACAGGATAGGGAAGCAGGCTGGACTGACTTGCTGGCTGATGCTACGGTGGCTGCATCCTGCAGGGCTGCCAGAAGAGACGTTTCCCCTCCTTTTCCTCGTGTACGTCAGCGTCAGCGTTGGTTTTGCTGCGAGCCGGAGCCCGTTTCGGCCCGGCTGGTTCCCAGCGTTGGCTGCTGGTAGAGCTGGCTGTGTGACGGCCGGCGTTAGCGCAGGAGAGGGAGCGGGGCCAGACCGCAGCTGTTAGCAGCAGCAGGGATTTGGGCTGTGCTGCAGGAACCGCGTTAACCGCAGCTTCGAGGTGCGGTTTCGCATCGGGGCTGGACTGACCGAGAGGAGGGGTGGCGGGTGCGTGGGGCTGACCTTCTGGTCGCAGCCAGCTGTGAGCTGGCTTCCGAGCTGCAGCCCTGCTCCCTCCCTTGTCCGTTTGCCTTTGGAGCGGCGGTGGCCATCACGTAGGTTTGCGTGATGTGTAGCCAAACGCGCTTCCCCCTTACCGCTGTCCATATGCTGACATAATACTGACGCATCTTCGGACAGAGAAAACACTTAAAGGATATTCTGTTTTCATAGTCAAGCTCTGTGCAACCTAAATATGGGCCCCTTTCGCATCCTACTAGCCTTTAATTGCTTGATGGATTTCCCAGGATCCCATCTCATTCGATACACAGAACACACTGTGCTCACTGAGGGAGGGAGGATGCGGGGCTTTTTTTGCCTTACTCTTCACTTTTTGGACTTGTTTCTTGTTTAAGATCTCATGATCAAGTCGTGCTTTGAAGGCAGAATAGCTGCCTTCAGCTTCTTACGAGCTTCCTGTGGCTTTTATCACAATAATACCTCAATGCTTCAAAAAAGCATGCACTGATTTTTAGAAGCAAACCCCCCGGATGAAAGAAGGCAGCTCGTTGCTGCACTCGGCTGTTTCAACCCGTTCTGTCTGTGTGAGCCAGAGTGGTGCTTGAACCTTCCCTAAAGATTGCATAGCTATTTGCTGACTCTTTGGGAGAGGAAGCATGGAGAAGGTAATGTCAAAAATACCTCCTAATTAGCATTCAGTAACATTTCATAGTTTGCTTTTAACACAGTAACTTCAGCTGAAACCAGGTCTGTGAGGTCTTTGGTCTGAGAAAAGATCCAACAACAAACGCATAGAAAATGGAGAATGTGTTATTAGCAACCGCCTGTGAAAAGCGTGGAAATAATTCGTGCAGCGTCTTCAAGGGATTTCATGGTGGAGGCAGGGATGGGATCCCGTTCTCCAGGGCACCACTCAGCTGCCTTAACCAGTTGCCTGCCTCAGCTCTCCGTGCATCTCCCAGTCCCTGCAGCAACCGAGCAGCAATCACTCGGGCAGCCTGCCTTGTGACAGGCGGCAAACCCTGATGCTGACATTTCACATTCTCTTTAAACGGATCTGAGCGGGGCTGGCGCTGGCCAGGGATGGCCACGCTCTCTCACAGCTCACGCCTGTCTTCAGAAAGGAAAAGCATTTTCCACCAGACAGTTGCTTGCTGCGGCTTGCTGGGCAGCAGAAGTGCGAGGCAGGTAGGGTTGTGCCAGCTTGGCCAGGCCAGGCTGGCGTGGAGGACTTGGGTTGCCTCAGAGCAATAGTAATTCAAGGAGTTCAGCCTGTGCCAGGAAAGCGAGAGAGCTGCTCAGGAAGAAAGTAACCCTCTGCTCAGGGCAGGGCTTATACGGAGCTCTCATGGAGCACCTTAATTTTGCATTGCCTAGCTTGCCTTAGCATGGAAGGAGAAGGTTGTAGATCTTCAAATCTTCAAAAATAATTGAAAGAACAAAGTGGATCGAGCAAGAAAAGAAAAATGTCATCATGTTTCCATTCTGACTCTTTCAAGAAAGGAAGGTTGTGAAGTGTAGCTCCGCCACAGAGACTGTGATGGGAAGGACCAGTTCCCAGCTGCTCTCAGTTATCCCATCACTTTTCTCGGGGCTGGAGGAAGGTGTGTCTCAAAGGTTTCTGAAAGCAGTGGTGAAATGGAAATTCATTTTTCCATGTCTCATCCAGACTCTTGTTTTGCTCCAGTAAAGAGACTGCACCCTTTGCATTTTCTTCTCGGTTTCTCAGCCCAGTATCTTTCCCCTGACTGTATCGGTTATTTGCCTTTTACATTACCCATTTATCTTACCTGTCATCCTTTTTCTCCTCACTCCTTTGCCCTGATAGTCCAGTCCCAGGGTGTTTGACTATCATTTTAGTCTTATCCTTCTCTCTTCACATGAAGCCAGTTGACTTTACATATATTGGCAGGGCTACTGGCTTTGCCCTGTAATAAGCAAGAAGGGCGTATGCAGCAGTCCACAGGTTGTGACGTTAGCATTGCATGTACTTGAGTATTTTGCCTTTTAACTCCTGATGAGCAGGCAGTTCCCAGTTCACAAGCCGCTTAATCTGTTTGATGTACCCATTGCAACATCAAAGCTTGGACTGTGGCCCCCCTTTTGGTGTTCCTGTCTTTCTGTTGAACTATTGCCAGATACAACTCATGTCTGAAATCATGGAAGAGTTGATGGAACAATTGTCTTTCCTTTTCCCTGGAAATTGTTCAGTGGGTTTTTGCTTCAGCGGGGTTCTGTGTTGTGTTTATCACTGTCCCCTCCAATGCTTAAAATTGCTGTGAGAAAATGGAAATGTCAAATGCTGCAGGACTTCCTTGTGAACCTGCTTTCCATCTCACAAATATGAAGCTTTTAAAACTAGCTAAAAGCTTTGTTGAAGAAACTGGAGAATGATAAAATTGATGAATTCAGCTGAAGCAATGGTAAAACTGCAACACAGGTATTTTTAGGCTTTATGTAGACAGATGCAGGTTTTTGCAACCTGTTTTGAATTATCGGTGGTAGTAGAAGACTGTATATTGCTATTAAATGGGTAAAACCTGAAGTTCTCCTAGGCACGTTTCTCCTTGGAGAGTATCTTTCAGAAGATCAGCATTGGCACTGTGACAAGCCATGTCCGTCTACACATGGTGCCTTCTATGCACTGTTGGTAGCAGGTAGCCCCAGCTGTCTACTGACGACAGTGAGGCACCTCAAAACTAATTGTAAAGCTGGTCTGCATTATAAATGTATTAAACACACAGAGTGTATTGTGAGATTTTTCTCATTATCTGTTTAAAGTAATAATTAATTAAAAAAAAAAAGTCTTAGTTGTCCAAAAAGATTATATGCCTTTCCTGAATGAAGTAATTTGACACTGTGAAGCTGGATAAGCAGTGTGATGTAATTTTATATAGCCCTTAGGACAAGAAGAAATACGTAGTTTTCAATCTACTAATAGGCTGAGCGGAAATACAGTAGAAGGAGAAAATTAGGAGTTTTGAGTGTAGTATTATAGCAGGTGTTTTATAGCTTGTACATGCAATAATTTCAAAGCTTGTAAAGACTAGAAAGCTCCCCACGGTTTCAGTGAGCTTAAGTTTAGATCTTGAACATTGGACTTAGGGCTGTGCTAAGACTAAGAAATGAAGGAAACCAGAAGAAACCTGACAGCCAAAAGTTCATGCTCCATTGGAGTTCCATGTTCTGATTTTGCTAAACAGGATCAGTAAATATTGACAAATAATTGCTGGTAGGTATCATGGCATAAACATACAGTTTAGTAAGAATGACTAAAAAGTTTGAGGAATGATGGAGGTAGCTGCTTTGGCTACTGTTGGTGTTTGAATAAGAACTGTTTTCTTTTAATTCAAAGTGAACAAATATTAGAAGTACATCATATGTCTTTTAAACATTTATGGGTGTCACGACTTCCATAATGCATAAAACTGCAAGGAGAAAAAGTTGTGCTTTTTGAACAGCAAGATTTAAAATTCTCACCCTTGGTATTTCATTGGTTTTAGGACCTTTTCTTTTAAAGAGTTTTGCTTTTAATATAAGTGAGTAATTGTTTTACATTTTCAAAGGAATAATAATGACATTGTGTTGCATTCTAGATAGTTAGGAGTTTAGGAATGCGACTTTTATTTTAAGGTTGCATGGGATCTCCCAAAGGCATTTCACTTTTGACCTTTAGATGAAATAAATGGATGTTCACTTTTTGTAGAACGGACAGAGCCTACTGGTGGAGTGTAAAGGCACTTCTTATTTAGCACAAAGTCAAGCTTTATGTGGAGAATTAGATATACAGATTAAGCAACAGTACGACAATGAAGTAATGCCAATATAATGCCAATCTTGTTCTCGCCCTAAATAAGTTTACATCCCTGCACTCAAACTGCTAATGCACATTTGTGTTATTAGCTCTGCCTTTAGCTCCTTTGCTTCTAGTTTTCCATTCATAATTTCATAGTAATAGAGATGCCTGTGTGTGTACGTGTGCGCTGAGGGCCAGGCTTTATTTATTCTGAAGTCTGGGGTGCCTGCCACCTGAGATAGTACATCCATTTGTTAACAGGTATGTCTAGTTTTCACAGTAGAACAGTTTGATTGTAGCTAATAGGAAATACATAGATGCCTAGATTGCGACTTCCGCGGTACATACATCTTAAACTGTGTCTTCCTACCATTACGATGTTTGTATCGTTAATTCTTTCAGCTGTTCTGCAGGGGACTGTGTGTGCAATGGTTTTGTGTGGCTTTAATTTTTTTAAATAAAGCACATGTGCTGTGAATGGATTTTATATGTTAGAGAAGGCAAAATTTAAAAAATGCCATTCATCGGAAGCAGAAGGTGGAGAGATTTATCGTGATGCTCTGTAATCTGTAGAAATTCATTCCTGGCTGGGAACCAACTTTTCTGAAGCGCAGGACCGACCAGAGGGAGCAGGCTGGCTGCGGACGCTGGCCAGGCGGTTCGCCCAGCTGCGCAGCGGTGGGACGTGGGCCGTGCCAGTGAGGGGAGAGCGCGGTGTGGGTCGGGGCTGCGGGCGCTGCCCTGCGCGGACCCCTCTCCCTCCGGGGCTGCGGCCGGCCCCGTTCCGTTTTGCTTGAACGACGTGTGCCGCAAGGAGGAAATGCGAGCGTTGTTTCCAGTTATTTACTGGGCATATAAAGCGGGTCGGCGTGGCGTTGGAAGATCAACTTCCATTTTCAGGCAGTTCGTTTAGATGTGCCAACAACGATGACGAAACTCGCCAACCCCCTTCCCCTCCTTCACCTCCCCTCTGCTGGACCCACGTGGTTTGGGGGAAAAGTCAGGAAAAAGTAGTATACAGAGCAAGTATTAATCGCTCTGCCGTAAATTGTCATTTCGAATCCCAAGTGGTATAGTATGGGGTATAGTGTATCCCAAGGGCAGAGTAGGGCACCTCAGTACTAAAGTGCGGTGCATTTGCTTTTTCAGGAAAGTTATAAATGAGTTTCAGTGTTTAAATGGATCATCGCTCAGTGAAAAATTTTTACAAATTTAGGTCAAAATCTGAATCTTGCACAGGCCTAATTTCACTGAGAAACAGGACATTTGGGCCTGAAAGGGATTTCACAGAACCAAGGTCTTCTGAAGAGCAGCTGCTTCTAAAACTGTTTGAGGGGCCTGGGCTCCGAATGTCTGAGTTAAGTGCAAATTATTTCTTTGTTTCACTGAACCTCCTCACCTCTGTAGTTTGAGCCCCTCTTTGTGTTTAGATGAAAGAATTGCAGAGAAAGTTAAAACTTACAGGCTGCAATAGTGCCTGTGGAGTTGCTTTTGTAGGTGAGAGATGGCTCCAGCAGATGCGGAGAGAAAAGAAGATGCCTTTGTGTAGGCTTTCCTCTGACGATTTGTTTTGTAGATGCACTCTTGAGCTTTAATGAGCCTTCTATACCACTTGCTCCCAGTGCTGGGCCCTGGTGTTGTGAAGAGAATGGATTCTCAGCTCTCTCCCCACCTTTGATTTTTTTTTATCAAAGGTAGAAACAAGACAGGGAGAGGCATCCCCCTTCCCAGTATCTTTCTCAGCAATGAAAGTGGAGGATGGAGAGAGCATCGAGCATGGCCGCTCTTTGTGCTAAGCCAGCTGGGCTAGGGACCGGTTCCACTCTCTGCTGGTAAGGATGCGGAAAGAGGTGTTTGTCCTCTGGGCTTGAGCTAAGACGCCTGTTTTTGTCTGACGGTCAGTGGTATTTTGATTTTGAAAAGCTGTGGAAATACTTCTCTGCAGATTTTCAGTCTGGTTTTGCTTATGGGAAAGTGGAAGGGGGAGTATAGTTGTAAAATAAAATTCTCACCAACCTGCTTCGAGCTATAGGCATATGAATTTGGGGAAGGTTCTTCACTTTTAACAAAGCGTGCCTGTGCTAGAATAACCAGGTGGAAAATTGGAAGCAAAAGTATTGGCAGAGCTTCCTGTTCCCTCCGTGGTGGGGGACGGGGGGGCCAAACCATGGCTACGTAAGGGCGACGGTGGGAAGCAGCGTGAATCAGATGCACCCAAAATACAGTTTCCTGTTTTATAGAAGCAGTGAATTCAGCGATTCCCCTCTCTGTGTTGGCTGCAGAAAAAAAACATTCTTGCGCTCTTCCGAGTATTTAACCCGTCATCCAGTTGCAGTTGTGAAAAATACAAAAAGCTTGGAGTCCATAAAAGGAGATAATTTGAAGTTAATAGGGGCAGCGCTGTGTCGCACAGAAATGGAACGCAAGCTGTTGTGCGTTTCACTCTTGTGTTCTGCTCTATTAAGTTAATCTGCCAATTTAATTCCTGTCTGTACTAAACAAAACTTTACATGATATAACAGAAATGAGCTTGTGTTTCTGCCTTGTTGCCTCAGCTTTTCCATAATACTGTAACTTTCTGCCAGTCTGAGGACAGCAGGATCATCCTCAGTGTGGGTTGAAAGGCAGGAGATTGAATAGCTGAAGCTCAGGAGTTGATTAGAATTTGGCCAAAATGCCCATGCCCTGCCTCTGCTGTGCTCCCCGATACATATTAACCTAAATTGGTTAAATATACAACTTGATTTATGAAGCACAAAATTGCTTCATCAAATGAAAGCTACCTAAGCCTGTAGATGGAGGATATTTCATTGCCCTGATTTTTTTTTTCTTCAGTTAATAAGTTAGTGTATTAGTTACTGAACTTAATATGAGGTGCAGTAAATAAAATTCTGTGCATCTGAGTATGTTCGATGAGGCAGGAGCATCAAAATCAGGTGGGCCATGATTGCCCCTGAAGTTTAAGGCTGATGGATTTGACAGCAGAGAACTTCACGTGTGAAAAATCTTATCTTGAAACAGAGATCAGAGAGGAAGGAGCCGTGCCCAGGTGGCTGACGGCCATGGTGGTGGAGCTCACTTGGGGGTCAGGATGCCCTTGGTGCGAGGTACTGTGCTCTCCCTCCCCTGTGTTGCTTTAGCTTTAGGCAGGTGGGAGGCATGGGGCCTCTGTCTGCCCAGGATAAACCCATTTCTATTCAGAGGGGCTGGCATCTTCCTGACATCAAACAAAGTGCAGCAGGGGACAGAAGTAAGCCTCTGTTGCGTCCCTTTGTTCCCTGAGAGAGGACCCTCGCGCTGCAGCGGGGAGGAAGGTGACTGCGATGGCGCTGGTCCCATAACTCTGCTTTTAGCCCTTCTGCTCCAGGTTCAACCCCTCCGTTACCTTCCCTACCTCTGTACACCCACAAACACACTTTCTGCTCATCTCTATGACACAGGGGTGTCCCTCAAACCTTCCTGTCCCCAAACCCTCCCACTTGAGAGCTAGCCCTCCTCCTCCTCACCAGCTCCCCTGTCCCCCATCAGTAGCTGTGCTGGCCAAGGCTCGCACCCCCTCCTCTCCTTCTTCCCAAGGCCCACTTCTTGTTTCTAGAGGCTTTTAAAAAATAATCTGTGATTATCAGAGATCTACCTAGACAGGAGCATAAGGGGAAAGTGAAGGCGTAACATATGGGAGCCCTAATATTTGCAACCTTGTTGTGCTGACCAAATGTGACTGATACTTGGAAGACTAATGGTCGGATGCCATCTTTGATCTGTTAATTGAAGATGGCTTTTGTCTTAATCTCCTATATTGCAACATGTTGGAGATGTGCGTCACTAGATGTTTACTGTTGAAGGTTACTGATGTTCTTCCAGACTGCCTTGCGTATGCTCAGTTTTGAAGACTTTGGCACAATTGTTCCACTGTGAATTTTAGAAACATATGTTCAGGAGTATATATCTTTCATATTCCATTTGTGCAGCTGCAAACAAAAACTTGGTACTATCTCTTACTTAAGGAAAAAGTAAAGAACGTGCTGTACCCATGTATGAGTCATGGTTCATTTATTTTCTATGAGAAATTTTAAATGCTGTATTGCGTGACCTTTGTCATCTTTGTGTACAGTGGAAAAAATATGCCAAGCCAGGAATATCAATGAAAGTCTTCTCAATAACCAAAAACAGGCAAGTAAGTTCCCATTGGGTCCTCTTTTTTTTTTTTTTTTTTTTCCCCTTCACTAAATGGGTCCTTACTGTGGAACAAATGATGATGACTGACTGAGAATTTACAAGCTAAATAAGCTTTGAGATCATACAGCCTCCTTGACTAACCAGCTTTCTCTGATCTTACGTTGAAGGAATGGGGCTTTTTTTGGTTGGCAAGCTGAGTCTGGAGCAAACGTATTTGCTTCTATGTTTTGAATCGAAAGAGTTATTTATATTTTTAATTACTGGTTAATACGGATAATGCGTTTATTGCAAGTGGTGCTTGTAGCTAGGCCCTGTTCATTTGGTGCTGTACTGAAATGGGTGAAAGATGGTAGGGGAAAAATCAAAACAACTCCACAACTAGACCTGAAGTGCAGCGACAACATCTAGGATAAGGTATATCTCCCAGGTTCTTTCCCTCACATGCTTCAAGTGGTGTTCTTACCCAGTGCTCTGTGTAATGCAGCAAGCATTTCTCATCCGCCCCCTTTCCCCCGCCCAGCATCTCCGATTCTTTTTGCTGAGAGTTAATGTTTGCTTGGTGCTAACCTAACAGCTTATTACAGTCTGCGCTGTGGAACCGAGCATGCCTTGTAATGGATTAGATACACATCCTTAGAATAAGAGGGATAATGTGTCTGCTGTCCAGGGATATTTGTGGGGGTGGCAGAGAAATCAGAATGGGCAGACAATAAAATGCTCTTTCATTCATGCCACAATTTTCGTGAAGTTTCATAATGCTGTTTTTTGTGAGTGCATATTTTCCTAGTCTGTGTTCTTGTCTTAAAGCTTTTATTATTTAATATCCTGTTTATTAACATACATCCTACAAAAATGAGCCCTAACATAAAGATACAGCAATTGCCTGGTGTAGCATTTGTCATAGGAAAATGGGAAATTCAGAGGAACTTTTTAATTTGAAAAGGGAATAAACATCTAGGAAGTACTTTAGGAGTATTGGTCTTTTAGATCTGATTTTCACCTGGTGAGAGGAACTTTTAGAGATTATGAAAATGATGATGAATTGTGAATTATGGTTGGTGATGATTGTGAATTACAGTTCTCATAATTTCTGGAAGGGGAAGGAGTAGAAAATAGTTGAAAGAATGAAGTTGACAGATTCTCTTCAATAGACTCAGGGATGCTTTGGTAGGATCCTGTTGGAAGCAAGACTAAACAATTAGTGTTGTATCTTTAAGCAGCATAAACTATACAACCGCAATGGGAAAAACAGAAAGCATAATAGGAAACTAATTGAGAGCTTCACTGAAGAGGCTGAGCGAGTTGGAGCACACTATGTAGAAAATGACAGTGAGGCCAAATTACTGGGAACTGTTATAAATAAGTACCACCGGCATGTAGGGACAAACTTGGAAAGGGCAGAATGAGATAAAACGAACCAGGGGCATAATAAGCAGAGAATGCTCCTTGTGTTTGGAGACAGTAAGAGAAAACCAAAGGAAAGAAGTTGCACCTTAGTAATTGGAGATGAAAACCTCATGATGAGTAGTGAGGCTTACATGTTCAGGTGGTTAACGCATGCATCATCAGAAGTCTGAACCATCTTGGGGAAGGAGCAGGCTAGAACCTGCTTAAGTTAGATGGGTATTTTAAAATCATTTGACCCTCATGACTCAGACTCATGGCAGCGCTCGCAGTCTAGTTTTTTTTAAGCTGCAGAGCCATCAGACGAAGCAGTCTCTCTCTCCTGCCCTTGCCCACTCCCAGGAGCTTACTCCCACTCCTGAACTCTGCCTCTTCTTGTGCTGCCACGGGAATTCATCCAGTTACGTGGTGAAGCAGGGCAGGGAGTTGATTTGGCTCAAATATTTTGACTTTTAAATATCCTTTGCTATGTTAGTTTTTGGAAAATGACTTTCACCAACCCAGTCCACTGCATGCTTGTGCTGCTGGTGGGAGGGGATCAGTGAGGGGTCTACTTTTGGTGGCTGTGCTAACATCAAGTGTTGGTGGACCTTCAGCATTGCCCCATGGACTTAAGCATGAACTTCCAGCCTGTAAGAACTAGTGAAGCGTAGTTGTATGTTACATCTAATCCGTTTGGCTCTATCTTCTTACTGCTGGCACTGTACTCTCATTACTTCTCTTGTTGCTGTAATTGTTTGTCCTACTCTGAGCCGGTTCAGCTCACTAGCCTGTGAAAAAAAGAATTATTCTTTTTAAAATAGACTTTTTTTTTTTTGAGGAACAAAGCGATACCTTGTGGTGGCAGTGACCATTTGACTGAGATTGACTGAGATAGACTCAGCTTCACCTTCAGCAAGTAGGCTGTTGCAATCTTACTGTCATCAGCAGTTGCCTTTGAGAAGTGATGTGAGGTAGGAGTCTGGATAGAGCAGCTGTAATACCTGCTTTGGCTTGCTTTTCTTTAAAAGGTGGGGAAGGAATACCCATAAACTAATACAGACTAATCAGTTTTTCTCAAGCTCCCCAAAATGATCCCCGGCCAACTAAACAGAGTGGAAGCACCCATGTAAACAAACACCCACGCGGCTCATGCTGGCACTGGCCGTATTAAATCAGTTCAGCGGCTCTGTAACACAGTGACAAGTGGTGAGTGGTGAAGCAGTGGATAACAGTGAATTCAGTAATGATTTTTACATGTCTCACCTACTTCGTGATGAAAATGTCATATGCAAATGTCTGGTCAAATGACAGAGGGAGACAGTAGCATATAGTCCTTCATGGGAGGCTTGCGTATCCTGTCTGGAAAAAAGGATGGGCATCGCTCGTCTGAAATGAAAGAGAAAAAGCACAGGTCTTGAGCTATATAACAAGTGGTTGAGAAGTGGGTTAGAATAAATTCTCTCTGTTCTGCAGGTAAGAAAAGAAACATTAAATTGCTAGGAGAAGGATTCGGGTTAGTCATTAAATTGGTAAGTTTTAAGACAGACCAGCCAAGCGCTATGAGGAACAGGTGTAGTTGATCCTTCCTTGAGACAGCAGGCTTAGTAGCTTCTTGGGTTTTCTTTTCAGATACTATTTTCTAGATTTTTAACTTAAGGAGGAAACATGGTGCTTAACTACTAATATACACCAGCAGAAATTCAGTGTGTAGACACTGAGCTACAAGATACCCTTAGAGAAATTTATTTTGCTTCAGAGGAGCTGAAGGACTGCTAGGCAATTTATGATGTCCTACAGTTGTCTCAAACATTGGCAATTAAACTCAGTTACGGTGTGCAGCAGTGAACACTTGGAAAACTAATCAAACCTATTCATGTGTTATATTGATATGTTTCTTTGCTCCCCATCTCCCCCTTTGTAGGATGCAAGAGGGAAGTCCTTTTCAAAAATTCATTTTTTGTTTAAAGGAGGAGGCTATGGGAGATTGTTATAGGCAAAATGGCTTTGTTTGAGTGCATCTCAAACTGAGTAAAAAATAAATGTACAAAAGGCTTAGAGGATCTTTAGCTCTTCTTTTAGGGTTGTGCACCAGATGGAAAGCCCAGCTGCCTGTTCCTCCTGACCCTTGGTTTACATTTTTTTCAAATCTCAGCAAAGAAAAGGGAAAACAAAAAAAAGATTTTTAATTAAGGAAGAAACATTAGCGAATATTTTCTTTCATCAGAGAAACAGGAAGTTTTGAAAAAGCGCTTCACAGAAGGGCCTTACGTCCATCCGATGCTGTCCTTTCGTTGTATCTAAATTTACCATTCTCCCAGATTCTTCATATTGCCCATAACTGTGAATTTTTAATCATCTTTGCGACTGAATGCGCATGGGAGTTATGAGGCAGTCTTGAAAAACTTCACTGAATGTGGCTGGACTGAGTGAGGACCTGTTTAGGAGCGGAGAGGAGTTTTAATGTTGCTCGGGGCAAGGGATGTGTGTTGCCAACATGGCAGTCAGCGTCAAAGAAAACTCCAGCGTCTTTTGAAAGGCTCTTTCCTCACCCCTCTCGGTTGCCCTCCCACGTAGCGCAGCTTCTCAGCACTGCCTACATTTTACACAAAGCATACGTATTGGGGTAGTTAAGCAAGAAGACTGAGCCAATATATTGTTCTCTTAATTTACTTAGCATATGACCTTGCACGTATCTGCGGTTTACATTAAATTACATGAGCTGTGGATTTAGTATTTCGAGGCGTTTTTTAAGTGATGTATTTGTTACAAAGATAATGCTTCCCCTAGTGGGAAAAGGAAGACTGTATTGTTACAGTGACATGTCTTTGTAATTTGAGATGACATTTCTTTTCAGAGCTTAGACTTTGTGTGTGTAATTATAACAGTATAAAACCAGATCTCTGGTATTCTAAACTGCAGGCAAGCACAGTTCAATAGAGGGGTGCAAACAATTATTTCATTTTTTTAGTGGTTTTCCTCATTATTTACAAGCCAAAAAAAAGATGAAAACTTTAACCTGTATTCCCCCTGTACTTGTGATTTACGGAAACTTGAGATGCTGATTCATGAAAATAAGCAAAGCTGAGAAGGATTTTGGATAGCAGAACGAAAAATTGACTAAGGGTTAGGGTTGGGTGGCAGCCCTACATGTGTGTCTGGACGCTCAGACTAGAAGGGCCAGGGATGGCGAGGGAGACCTCCCGATGGTATCCGCTCCCTCTCCTTTTCGTCCACAGTCTTGACCCAGTCTCAATTTTCTGCTCATCTCTGGGGGGACTCCTCTTTTTTTCCCAGCTCTTCTTTCCTCCTGACATCTCCTGCTCACCACTCTTGCCCTACGAATCGAACTCTTTCATATTCTCCAGTTCCCCGTATCTGGTCCCAAACCTCTGCTGCCTCAGCACCAGGAGACTCTCCCGGTTCCCTTGCGGAGGCCAGCCTTGCTCCATCTGCCCTGCGTTACAGCAAACGGCGACACCTCCACCTTTCCCTAGGTACCATGGCCTAATGCCCTCGTCCTGGCGGCTTCTCCAGTCCGTCCTCTTATCTGGCCCTTTTTTCACAGAAACAAAACTGTTTCCCTCTGACTTTGTCCAATTTCAGTCCTCCCAGTCTCCCAGTACGGAGAGCCTCCCCAGGGTTTTGGTTGCTGCTGCTCTTCTCCATCAGTCCTGCCCGGTTCTGAAGCTGCCCCTGCAGCCTCCTTTGCCATTGCTGCCCAATGTGTGCTGCTCCTGGGAGGATGCTTCATTTCATCTGCTGATCCACTTAATCATGGTTTTAAAGGGCTGTCTTTTTATTTATTTATTTTCCCAGCTAATTTGCATGTCATTGAATTATGTTGGTACTTGCAATGTATGTATATTTAAAATAAATTTAGTATTTTCTTTTTTAAAATTAGTTGCCTTGTTAAAGCCTGAATGCATGATGCTAGGCTGAGAGCAAAGCTCATCCCAGTTGGTGAAGTAGCTCATCCCAAACCTGCTGCTGAAGCTGCTGTTCTAAAGGACGCTGTTTTTTTCTTAGAAGTATTTTCTCTCTTCTCTTAGTAAACTGTGTAAAAGAAACTTCATGGAGAGTGGTGTACTCTGAGTACTGTTTCAGTAAATTGGTGACAAGACAGCCAGATAGTCCATTTGTCTATTGAGTGCTGGTAGTGGGAGCCTATCTGATTTGTGTCTTTGGGGGAATTCATTGAAATGTATGTATTGTGAAGATCCACACAATAAGTAAAAATTTTTGCCTCCATTGGCATGAATATCCAGCTGGCCAACTGGAGTTCCAGCACTGTCAACAAAGAGAGCATAGTGAAGAATTATTTCTCTATTTTTTATTTCTAGATTTGTTACTGGAATTCCGTCAGTAATGAAATACAAGCGTGCCATGGTTTGGAAGTATCCTAAATATCTCTACTTGATCCATATGGCCTGGTGATGACTTCACCGTTAAAAGAAGCTGTTTCTCACGCAACTCTCCTAGAAGTCAAGGGTCAAAAAGCTATGTAGACAAGTGGTGACTGACCACGTTTAAGAAAATTTCACAGTGTCATTTGAACCAGCATAGTTAATGCTATGTCAGAGTTTACAACATTTCCTGTTTTCAGTGCTTTGTAATTGTAATCTAATCTCTTTTGGTTTGGAGGGGAGATTAAATCATTGCCAGGGGCTAATTTTCAAAAACTGAAAGTACATGAAAAGTCAGCTGGTTTTGCTTGAAAGTGAAAATATAAAGTGAAGTAGACTAGGCCTCTATTTTGAAGTGAAAATACGATGACAGATATTACAGTATTCAGGGTAGTCACTGAAAAGCAGTTGTTCAACATACACCTCTCAAATGTTATTTTGTTACTGCCACCTTTTATTTAGAATAAACAGATAACATTAAAAATTGGATCTGATAATCCTTCGTTAGACCTACATATGACTCTTCTTTAATATCTGTGAAGCTGCTATTCTAACTTACTCTTACTCTGCTTTTTATACCTCATCATAATTCTGTCAAAGGGTACCTTTGCTCTACTTGATAGGCATTTGAAATTAGTTTACTACATCTTGCATTTTAAAGGTGGCCAATCTTGAAGACCAAAGTATTTTTTGCCTGAGAACGTGCTGTGGTTTGAAATGTTGCTCCTGCAAAGGCCTGCCTGGGGAAGGAACTGTTGGGGCAGTCTTAGTGGCTTCTTCAGCCACTGTAAGATACATGTGAAACACTTTTTTTTTTTCTTCAGGAGTAGTTTCCACACAAGGATTTTCCTCCACTTCTTTTTTTTGAAAGGCAGTTTTTGAAACTGGGATTTATGATGTGGCAACTCTGCTGTCTGAAATCTTATGATTGTGCAACTAATCCACTGATTTATAAATCCCATATGAGAGATGCATTCATACATTACAGTTCATACGGCAAGTTACTTTGCTTTAAGAATGGTCATGCCGAGTGAGTAGTAGGCTCATAATTCCCCGTGCATTATCCAGGTTACCAGCCTTACATTTGCATTGCTAGATCAGCTCTTGCCACTTCATGGTCATCCAAGTCCAAACTTTGTTGTGGCACACTGTTAAAGAATGTGAATTGGTAGAGTAGACGAACAACCAAACGTTAGTGATGCTGCGTGCCTTTACAAGGTGTAACAAATCTGTCGTATTACTGTACAAGTAAGCTATAAAATAAAATAAAGTCTCCAGGGACTTGTCTCTGGTGTGAGAGTCCCCACACAGGACATGCTTAGTCGGGGCACACCACAAACGGCCAAGAGCAGGGTTAGGATGTGAGCTGGCAGTGTGTCTGTTGGCCTGGGTGCGTGCTTGTCCAGCACTGGGTGCGTGTAAAAGAAGCCAACCTAAGGATTCTTCAGAAAAGAACAACTTGAGCATTTGGAGAGCAGTTTGGTTTGTCCTTGAGCTTTTCACTGCCAACAGTACCTTTAGGTCAACTTTTTACTGCCAGAGGTGTCTTCTGCTCAGAAATAATCAGAAGCTTTCTGTGCTTTAACACTTGTTTGTTAGAGCCTATTTGAAGTTTGCCTGTGATTGAAGTTTGCTTGTGATTCAAGTATTTAAGATGTTTCAGGGCAGGTTGTACATGTATTAGAAGTAGCACTCAAAATGGAAAAGACAAAAAGAGTTTACGAGGAGGGGAAAAAAGTATGTAAGTCAAGGTTCCTTCTGACTTGTACATTAGAATGAACACTTGCATGCGGTATTTGAAATTAGTCACCATTGTTAAGAGAAAACAAAGCATTTTCAATTTATGTTAAGTGTTTTGGTTTTTATTAAACGAATACACGTTTTTCTGGATAAAAATGAAATGTTGCAACACCTATAATTTTTTATGTTCCATTACTCCTCCACAATGATTTAAAAATTCTGGAAATAATACATTTGAGGTTTTGTGAAGATAAAATTCAGATGCTTTCTTCTTTACAAAATGGTGAGACACAGCCATCTAAAAGGAAGGAAGGCAGGATGTGAAAAATAAGACCAAAGGAAGAAGGCTGCTGTCCTAATGAGTATAGCAGAATCTTCTGTGGTACTAATTGCCTAATGTTTCCATCTTCCCACAGATGCTATTTTTGTATAGAGTTTTTCCAAGAGATGAAATGGTGATTCCATGATCTAAAAAGTGATACGAGTTACTGTTCATCAGGCCTTGATTTGAGTAGTGTAAAAGCATTCATATTTTTGATATGTGGACATTTCAAAAAGACTATTTCAATACATTCTGTGATGACCTGCTTCTGAGCTAAAAGCAGAATTTTTTTTTTCAGTTAAAGTAACTGTCTTTACCCAAGCAACTCTTAAATTTGGTTGTGATATTTTGGATCTTTCCAGAAAATCTGTCAAGTGTGGAGACATGAGATGACTTCATAATGTGCTGGTTTTAAGAGAGAATGTAAAGTTTTTTACATGTGAGAAAAAAAACTATGTTGAATGCATATACATTAGGAATAAATAGCGATAAAGACAGGATCCTACACTGGTGGTTAGAGAATTCATGGTGGTCTTGTTTTATTTTGTCCAGGTGGAGTCCCTCTTCAATCCTTAGAGCTCTTTGACTTGGAAAATTAGACAAAATCTAATCGTATTTACTAAATAAATGAGTGCCCAAAGTTATGCTCCTATAGCCAAATATAAATGAGTAACAAGATTTTTCAAAATCACTGGGTATTCCAGAGTTTCTGATCATATTGTTAAGTGATGTGATGGGTGCACACGCTGTTGAAAGAATCTGCTGCAATGATTCGGATCTGCTTAGTGCCCTGCAAGTTTGAAAATGATGAAACTTACTTTGATTTGTACAGAGGAGATACTAACATGAATGTTAATGCTGTTGCTAAACTAAGCTTAGCAGGTGTTTTTCTCTTTTCCAGTAGTGTTTCTCATTACTTTTATTTTTTAAAGTTGGGTGCTCTAAGTGTTGCCCCTCTCCAGCAATATTGTCATTTAGTAGCTCAAAACTTATTGGATGTTCAGAACCTCTTGAAGGCCTTTTGACTCACATGGCCTATTTGGCATCACTTTTGTCTCTTTTTTGAAGGAATTGTGGGAAGAAGTCAGATACTATGGGTGCATATCAAAGAAAGAAACCATCCGTCTCTTCTTTCAGTCTGGGTGCATTTTCTGTTTTGGCAAACAGTATCCATCCTCGGAGCCATTTTGCTGCTGTGTACACTTTGTAAATTGCTGTGGGGTATGTTCCTTCTGGGAGATGCTGTGGCACGAGCATGTTTGTGACTACAGACACTTGGATTCTGAATTCTGTTGAAGTCCGTTGATTAGAAATTAGTTCTATTTTTTCTTAGTTGGAGTTGAAAGGAAAGGCAGGTAGAATAAAATTGCAATGTATGACCTTAACTATGCTCCTGTGGAGATGCCTGCAAGTTCTGGAATCCGAGTGTCCTTCTCCTCCTCCTCCTCCCCCTTGGGACAATCTGCTGCTGTTCTTCATGCCACTGTGTTTGTCAACCAGAACTCCTAATCCCACATCTCAGTGCCTTTTTCTGCTTTCTTTCTCCACTCTTGAGTGCTCTTGAGTAGTGCCAGCCTAGGGTGATGCTCATAGAGGTCATGCTTCACGAAGAAGTGAAGGAAGGGTTAAATACAAGAGTCTGTCAAGGTGGTTTGGGATGTGAGCTGCTGGGGAAATAGGCTGAGCTTACCTGACTGGTTTTTGTAGGTGAGAGCACATTTGCTCTAAAGGTTTCCTGGGCTTCCATTTTTTGTTCGTGTGTGACAATAGGGATGTAAACTCTTCCATTTCTGATGATTCAGACAACTACTGAAAGTTGCACAGTTTGATTATTAAAATCCTTTTAAATAAAGTAACTTCTGTTCCTTTCTAGCACTATATATGACTTCAATGAAATGTTTTATCTTTATCTTAATAGGGTACTTTTCAAACCCGAATTATTTTGCTTGATGATCAAATAAACTGTTAGAGACAGGGAACAATAAATATTGTAAAAATGTAATATAAATAAATATCTCCTTTAAAGTGAGCACCAGTGAAATTAAGGGACTAATTCCCTTGTAAAACTTTTGCTTACATTAAGTCTGGTTAAAATATGCTAATGATAACTTTATCAAACAGACTCAATCTGCCCTAAAAGCTTGAATTATGTAATATTTGACTTTTTTTTTTCTGTTTCAACTCCTGAATTACATCAGCTAGAAAAATGATCCATGAGCAAATCCGATTGGAGTTACCATTATCCCTGTGCAAGAAATGTGAGCTGAGCCCAAAGCAAGTGTGATTTTTGGCTTACAAAGAATGGTTTTTAATAATTACTCTTCAGTTTCTTTGAAATTTATCTAATGTTTTTTATCTTTAGTTTGCAGATTTCTGATCTGTGAGACAGTCAAGGGGATGACACTTTTTAAGTAAAAAAAAATCCTAGAAGATATGTATAAACTCATATAACTCCAGTCTAAAGAACAGTGCCAAAAATGAAAGGACCCCTGATAGTCATGAATACTTGCAACACATCTGTAAGGTGGTAATGATAAGTTTAAGGTTATGTATAGGTAGCATTGATGCCCTTTTGGTTAATGAGCCACTTTTAATAAGCAGATGTAGTGATTTCGATGACTTCAGTTTTTCTTTAACTTTTCACGCAGTGAAAATAGGAGATTTTTTTTTTTTCAAGTGTTATTTAGATGTGTGGTTAAAAGTGTGGTCTGTTCTAGGGAGTGATTTGGGAATACATCTGGTGCAGTAAGGATGTTGCCATGAGAATGACATGTTCTGAACTTTGAGTTTTAATATGACTTTTGCAGATGTGCTGGCATTGAAAGGCGGTCTCGTGATGTGACTTTGGGTGGTTTTGCTTACATTTATCACTTTTATTCCTGTTTTTTTGAGGGCACTTGTTACTCAAAATTGTCAATATTTGCATTTCTTGCTGTAGTGAAATTGTTAAACTGAACATTTTTTTCATTCATGAATCTACTCAGAATGTTCTGGAGCAGCTAGACTAATTTAGAGTTCGCCGACAGCTTTAATTCAAGCAAAATGCTTGTCAGTTAGGACTGTGCGAGTCTTCACATTTCTCTTGTACATGACTTGAGGTAATTTTTCATCACCTGAGGATAATTTTCTTGGATTTATGCTTATATGTTAGTGTTGGGAACATACTGCAGATCGCAAGGATGTATACTTAAGGATAATTAGAAATTTTAAATTCGTTTAGCAAAGTTACAAGCTGTGTGTACTGCTAGATGTACTCTGGATGACATGTCTTCCAGAGGTGTTTACAGGCTGGGAAGGCTCTAGGAAAGAGCATTGGGAAGCTCTTTTCCAATATCTGTCTGAGTTCCCTGAAATTTGCAAATTATGGCATGAAGCCATGTTGGTAGCGCCATGATGTATGATCATTTTTGACAAATAGGAAGCCTGGCTAAGCTGGCAGTCACATTACAACTAACTACTATTGTGAATTCAGCTAATATCCATAATGATATGAAGTTGGTCAACCTATTTTGAAAAAAAACAGGACACAGTATCTTACAAACCAATATGGAATGAGGTTATTAAACAGAAGTCATACAGGTATAGAAAATGGAAAGTGACTGTCGAATTTATTCAAGAAGAATTTAGACCAGCATAACTTTGCAGATACTTTGAACCTCCTTTCACCAATACCAATGAAAATGGAAGTATCTGTGTTAGTAAATGGAAGTTACACTATTGGAGAAGGAAATATAATCAGTAATACTTCATTTTAAAGATAAACTCTGGGGATCTCCATCCTTTTCTGTCACAATAGCATGAAGTAGCTCATAAATACATCAGCTTACCAATTTATCTCAGTGCCTGATAAAATGATAAGTGCCTTTGATAGTTAAAGTACTTGTGAAGCCTATGTCAGTCTTAAACTCCACACATCACACTGTTCCTAGGCAGCTCGACCTGTGGTCCTGCTTGCATCGTCTTGTCCCTCCACTGTGGCAGCATTTTTTTGATTGACCCCAGCATGACGGTAGTTCGATAAGCTAAAATGGGCCATTAAAAACACTGGGGGAAACAAGTCACTGTGTTTAGTCCTCATGTAGTTTAGTCCCAGGCTGGGTCTGATGTGTGCCAGTGGCAGCACAAGAGTAGGGCTAGGGCTGCAGAAGGGAGAGGACAAACCTGTGGCAGGTCCCACCAAGACTGGGCTCTGTGGCTTCTTCGCCTGTCGTGAACCAGCCCTTCAGTGCGTCGCAGGAGGAATGGCCTTCCTTGTGTCCTTTGTCTTGCCCATTGGGTACCTCAAGCCTCTTGTTGGCAGGATCTTTTCTGGAAGAGCTCTGAAGTTGGTACTCAGCACTCTTCTGTAATAACGCATGTTTATTGATTTCAGAAAATTTTGATTAATTTTTTGACAAAGAATGAGATCTTTAGTATTGAGCTTTTACTGGGTGGATGAGCTTACTGTTTTTAATTCTAAATAGCAAGCAAGGATGTTGAAGCCTGTTTGTGTCTGCTTGCTTGTCACTAATAAAGAGAAGAAATCTTAGAGGTGAACATTATCTGTGTCCTTCTTACTATTTTTAAACTGCTCACAAAATATTTACAGCTATATCTCAATGTTCATCAATATTTGCACTTCTGCTGACCTCTACACCTGGAATGCAGGTTAGGCAAATGTTTAATTTCGCTCAGCTATAGCTTTTCCATCACTCAGGAAGTTGCCATAGAAAAGAATGGATTTTCAGCTTCTCAAATCACGCTATTTCCGTTTCAGCAATGAAAGCTATTTACTTTTCTTTTTGTACTTAATTAGTACGGCATTTTTGTAAACTGTCAGATATTGAACACTTCCCTGGATGCTCATGAAGTATATTTTTATTTACCAAATGCAGTCAGCAACTGAAGTGGTACAATAAAAATTACGCTGTATGCTTTACAAGAGGAAAAAAATCAGTTTTTGTCAGCTTCCTGTCTAGTCAACAAAGAAACATAAAAGAGAGGACTGACAAGTTTGTTTCCTTTTGCGTCTGGCAAATGTTGCACACTAAAATAATATTTCCTGCTGCTATTTTGCTCTAATGTTCCAACATTCAAATTTTTATTAAAACTGGATTTTCAAATGTTGATTTTGAAAAATATGGGTTTGAGAAAATTGTGTCTGTTTTTCATTTGGTCCAGACAAGTAAATTAGAGTACGTGTGGATAGTACAGATTTTTCCTTGTGACTAGGTTTTAAAAATGCCAAAAGAATCCAATTGACCAACCATGTTACTAAAAGTGAGTTCCACAGCTGAAAAAGAAGAAAATAAGCTTTTGACAATCAGTCTAGGTTAGTCTTTAGTTACTGATTTTGGGACAAAGTTGCTCTATAATAGGTATGCTTATTTGCAGTGCAACATGCATCTAGAATGTCACAATCCAATTGCAAGTGAAAAAGTTTTCTGGACTAAAGAGCTGATTTGTATAGGAAGAGCTGACATTATAGTTTCTGCCAGTATGAATATGCTGGTGTGTTTATGTAAGGGTTGAATTCAGAGCAAATTAGAGGATTAGGGCTCCAGGACTTCAGGGCAATAAATGCTACACTGATGATTTCCATTGCCTTTCTCTGAACTCCTTTATGCTGTAGGGCTCTTAACTAAGAACTGGATCCAACAGGAGGTGTAACCACCTCAAGTGTGGATTTAATGGGACAAAGGGTGAGATTTAGACCATCTAATTTGCACCTACGTCCCCCTTCCTTCCCATGTAAGTCTGATGTTCATCGGGTGAACGAGGCAGCAACATCCCGACAGGGATCCGATCCATCCACTCCCTGTAAGCCTCACGCACACAAGTGCTCTGAGTTCTTGCAAGTCGTAGAGGTCAAGGTTAGCTTTTACATCCCAGTGTGGTGATAATGCTGCTCATCAGGTAGCAGAAGACGTGGACTCCTCTCCATAGCTCCTAATTCTCAGAGGAGTGTTGCAATCCATAGATTAGGCTGTGCTAAAGCTCATCTTCATTCTTTTTGTTGAAGTCAGGTACAAGGGAGTCATAGATCATCATAAACTGTGGGTGCCCAAGTGTGTTTGTGAAAGAGAGAGGCTGTTGCTCACGGAGGGAGATACTTCCCTGCTTCTGGCATTGCCTCTGCAGGATGTAGAGCCAGCGCCTTGTTCCAGATGTGAGGTGCTGCCTCAGCCACGGGGCATTGTAAAGTTCTTGCAAAGAGGACTTGTGAACTGAAACAGTGATTTGGGGGTTGCTTCTCAATTATCTGTTGGGTTGCTGAAATTTACAGGTGGTTTGAGGGTTGGGGTTTGGGTTGGTTTTTTTTTTTCCTCTGCTTGTTTTCTTATCTCTAGACCCTTTCTTAAGGGACAACACCACTTGGACAAGCCCCTGATTATTACCACTTAGCTGGTGCTTCTCAGAGAGGAATAAAGAGGCCTTTGGGATCATTTGTTTGCAACAGCAAAGGAAAGGAAAAGCACTTTTTTGCCCTTTGGTTAGTCTTCTTTCTGCTTCTCAGCAGTAGTTGAGTCTTCGCTTCTTTACTGAGCAAGGGCTTTTGTAAAACCGTGAGCTCTGCATTTAAGATATATATTTCTTGCAAATTGGGACTCTTCAACAGCCATGGCCATATCCATCTGGGGTCTTTAAATATGGAGTAATGTCCTTTGAAATGTAACTAGAACCGAGTGAAGTGTTTCTGAAGCGTGCAGAGTCTTTAGGATAAAAGACATTGAATACTCTCCTGAAGAGAAAGCAGCTCATAGTCAATGGCATCCTTGACAGGAGCAAAAGACAGAATTCAGTGGCCTGTTAAGAAGCAGAGAAAGCAATGCTTCCCTCTTATGGCTTTTTAGGTGTCCGAGCAGATAAATGACTGACAATTTGTTGCAAAAATTATTAGTTTAACTGAACCGAAGCTGGAGCTTAAGAGAAGATGCCCAGGTAGACTGGTGACTGGCGATTTGTTAAAATATTTGAGAAAAATGCATAGGGTAAACTTCTGGTACTGCTTCCAATCCAAAAATTTTGTAAGGGTTATAATGCAAATACTCCTAAAACAGATTTCACTTTAGGGAATGCTCTTCCAATTTTAGGCCTGACCTGTGATGCTGCAGTTTTTAGAACTGGCTGTCTGCAACAACTGGCTGAAATCTTTCACTAGAGCAATTAAATGCACCTTTTTTACTGTAGCAGTGGTATTGTCATAGGATGAACCTGTTTGGAAGAGCTTTGAGATCTGTGGGGAAGAAAAGTGGGTTTATAAAATGAAATTTTGTTGTGTATTTTGGCTGGCTGGCTGCTAAGTAGACTAAACATGCTACATGCTTTTTAAATCCCCTGTTTGACAAGGATGTTGAACTGCTGTGGTTACTACTGCTGTTTCCAGAATACCACACGGTTCTTAAAATGTACCAATTAATTGCTCATTAACAATCGTAGGACTCTGTTGAGTCTGCTGGCCAGAGTAAGGCTATCACTACCTTAGCTGTGTCCTCCTCCCAGTGTTAATTGAGGAGATGAGCTGAGCTAACCCCCTATCTAGTGTTGCAAAGTACAAACAATGTATTTAAAATTGTTTATGTTAATCATTATTAATTTATTATTTCATTGTCAGAATTTTTGAAAAGGTTGAGGTTCCTTTTAGAAGAAAAGACAACTTCACGTGAAATGAGCATTGTTTTAATCAAGAAATCATTCAGACAGTTCTGATAAATTTGTGCAATAAAAATAGCATACAGTCTAGTAAAATTTGATAGTCTTTAAATAGACCATCTGACAGAGTCCTCCTGGAAGGATTTTAATGACAAGTCATATATACCTGCAATGTGCCATGGAGGTCAGTGGGGACGTACCTGAAGGTTTTCCTTGTGGAAACTGCGGCATTTGACACATAGGGGCAGATCTTCGGGGCAGCAGGATGCTGCACCCTCTGGTCGGACGGGGCTGCGCGCTGGGGATGTTCGTGCCGTGCAGGTGCAGCCGCCGCTTCAGGGAGCGACTCTGCGTCGGCAGGCTGCCTGCGCTGAGGAGCTGCTGCCGGTTCTCCGGCAAAGCCCTTGCTGCAGGTACTGCGTACCCACAGAAAGCTACGCCGTTTCCTAAGCCATGCGAAGTCGGACTCGGGCAGGGCTGAAGGAACCGGTGATAGGGAGCAGAGGACTAAGGAGGGACAAACGGACACCGTTCATGCAGCGTGTGAGACATGGAGGCAGGAGGCCTCCCGGGCAAGATCCAGCCCAGGGTGACGGTGTTACCTGCACCTGCAGGCAACCTCCTCCACTGGTGATGAACCCCGCTGTGGCAGGGTGTTAATGGGAAATTAGGAGTCGCATAAGCAAAAATGCAGTGCTCGGAGCCCACCTGGAGGAAAGCCGCGCTCAGGCAGTGTGAGTTCAAAACACAGCAGTCTGTATCAGTGCTGGATTGTATGTCACCTGGGTTTCTTCTCTGGCCCCAAGCCTAGAAGTCCAGTTCATCTTCTTGTGCTTTTCTCACATTCTTTGGTGTGCATCCCAACTAAGAGGATTTCGCCTCTCCGTTTATTTAGTCTAGGCAAGGATGGCCAAGGAAGAAGCCCTCCGCTTCCTAGCACTGTGTTGTTTTAAAGCTGTTACTTTTAAATGTATTTGTTTACATTGATGTTCGTGTTTATCAGCTAACGGAAGGGAAAGCACCACTCAGGGACCTGCTGTAAACATTTGCAAAATGGCTTCACCGGCTTCCTGCGTATCCCTCCGGAGGCATCTCCTTTGCCTTCGGGTTTACAAAAAAGCCCTGCAGAGGGTTGGGGTGCTGGAGGGCTGCGTCTCCCCAGCAGACTCGCTCCTTCACGGCCCTCCCTGGTGCAACGGGGGCTTGCAGGGGCCAGGCGAGTGCTGGTTGTTAAAGGGAGGACGTAGCAATGGCTGCAGACAGCGTGGCGTAGAAGTGGCCTCTCCGTCAGGGAGATGGTCCTGGGCCCTTCGTGGCCCACGTCGGCGCATGGGCCGGCGCTGCGGGTGGTTGCCGCCACGGCTAGGCTGCCGTACCGGCCATAACGCTCGGTGCCTGAAACGGCAGCTGCGCGTTCGTGTCCCGCCAACCGCAGCGGGAAGTGAAGCCGCCGGCAAGGAAGCGGGGTGGTTACGTGGCCATTACGAGGGATGTTTCTCTTCTCCACCGTTTGAGAAATTGTCCCGCGGCAAAGGAGCTGGGCTTGGCGGGCACGCTGCTGCGGTTTGTACCGCCGCTGGGCCAGGCGCAGGCTGTGGGCATGAGGGCTTGCTGCGGCGGCAGCAGCCACGGCTTCCTGCGCTCCCCGGTGCTGCTGAGAGAGGGCCGCTGCGTGTGAGAGGAGGGAGGGAGGGAGGGAGGGAGTCCTCCATGGCGGTTTCCTCGGCCTAGTTCTGCCTCCGGCCTGGGTCGGGGCAGCGTTGGGAGGTGGAGGGTGGCCGGGAGGGGCTGCACCGCCCGACGGGCTGGCGGCCACCGCTGCCTCTCCCTCAGCCTCTGCCTAGTTTCGGTGGCGTTGCGTTTTGCCTGCCTGCTGGAGCCATTTTGGGGCAGGCTTTCAACCGCACCGAGCACCCGTTCTCAGGCTTCCTACGGGTACCCTCGTGCTTGTGAAAACGGGGGTGTGCGCTGAACACCAGAAGGCACCGAGGCCAGAGAAGCGACGAGGCATTTCTAGATAGAGTTCAGCCCTGCGGGCACGGGTTTACTGAGAGGACGGCAAGGAGATGGCCGCCTGTCCCCTGCCCCAGCATCGCTGGCCGCCGCGGGCAGAGACAGCAGTTATGGGACTCCATTGTAATGACACCATTTCCATCTTGCCAGGTTATGGCTGGATCCAGCCTTGTACCTCTAGCAGGTGCTGGAGGTGGCTGTGCGGATCCAGCCTGGAAGGCGGCAAGAAAAACAAACTCACGTGCTTTGTTTCAGAGACTGCAATCGCTCTGCCTCATGGATGAGAATGAAGTTTGGTGTTTGGTTTCCCTTCAGCTTATATGCCAAGAAACTGCTAATGCTAGTCACACTAAAAAGGCGGGTTAGAAGGCAGGGTGTTTGGGTCTGTGTTGTGCAGGACAAGGAGCAGTTTGCTTTGTACGCTCCAGAGCAGTTGCGAATGAGGCGGATGGTAAGTTCTGCAACAGCCGTGGTGGTTCTGCAACAAGTTTTCCTGTCCTCCCCTCTGATGTTTTTTAAGTTAGCAAGATGAGGAGGAATGGGAGCTTCTCACCTGTATTGCCTGGCTCCAGTTTGCCCATTCACGAACTGGAAGAGTAGGATGGGGATTACTGGCAATGATTACCATAATTGAATTTAGGAAGGGTTGTGCCCTTTGAAATGTATTCCTGAAAGCGCTTGTCGCTGGATGTCAGAAAGTCCTGGAGTATGCTCTAATCCTCAGCTGTCGGTCAAGGAACGCCAGTGACTGTAACACCAGAGGATCCTGCTGGAATTTTTTTCACTTCTTTGAAAATATAACTGAAAGTAAAGTTCTTAAATAGGAAAAGGGTACAAAACCGAATGGACTGATATTCACTTGGTAGATAAGAGTATTCTGTGCTTGCTGGAGGCTAAGCGGTATTTGGCAGTCTGTGGAAATCAACCTGCTAGTAGATAATGCTGATAGGAGGCTTTATATTTTAATGATAATGCCATTAGTTAGTATTCACAAACCAGCTATCTGCTTTGAGCTCTGCGGAGCTGAGTGGTATAATGTGATATTCTCAAAATTTCACTAAGTAAGCAAATACCTTGATTGTTGCCAGAACTTCCTGTAAAAGAATGTCCTTAGAGGAAACAGTTGCTTTAAATGTAATTTTTGTCCAAATATGGAACAACAAGAATAACTTTATATTTCCTGTGAACTAACTGGAAGCCCCCTGGATTTGCATTGCTTTGTGAAAATGGTGTTCACATTACCAACAGGAAAGTCGTGTTCACAGAGCAGCTTTCAGGGGACTCCCATGACCCTACCTCCAGGACGGACCCCTGGGGAATTTGGAAAAGAATGTCAAAAATGAGGTCCCAGCAACAAAACATTTCAGCTCCAACAATCTGGTATTCTTTTGACTAAGAAGATGTAACTCTTTTTTTAAACATCTTTTTAGTGAAGTACTTCCAAACGATGCTAATTTACAAAATAAATATTTTCAGAAATAATTAATATTAAGCATTTAAAAATTAACTAATATTCCTTCGAGTGGCTAAAATATACTGGAGATCTCCGATAAGAATCTGCAGTCTGTCTGCAATTTTTGTATGAACATCCTGTAGGATTCTGGTAATACTAAAAACAACAACAACAAAACAACCCTCCCCTCAGGCGAACAAAAAACACTGCCAAAAACTACAATCAGCCCCCATGTCCCAAGAGCCATAATGAATTTTCTTCTGATTGCATTCTATAGAGCTTTTCTTAAAATCAGTTGATTTTCTGAAAACTGTACAAGGCTTTTAAATAAAACTGGAGTGATTAGTTCAAGTTTCATCATGCAGAGTGATATTTCAGACACTAACTTGCCATTCCTTTCAGATATTATTTATATCTTAATTTGGGATTTGCTTAAAGATTTCCTCAGACTAACAGGGATACTTAACTGATGCACTGACGTACTAGTAACCGTGAAGTGCCATGGTTTTCCACTGTGTAAGTTTGTTCCAGGAGTTTTTTCATCTGGTCTAAAGCTATCCGTAGAAGGTTTATTAGGAGAACAGCTCTGCATTGGCAGAGAAATGAGTGGGGACCACTTCTGCTTCCTTCTGTCCTACTCATGTACACTAGCCTACAGCCAAAGGAGGTCTTCAGGAGAATTAGTATTTTAATTCTCCTTATCCGTGCAAGGTTTAGGGAGCCTTTGGAGATTATTAGGTCACACTTACTTCCGCTGCTTAAACATGGGCATTTGGTGCCATTTGAGATATTTACATAGGCCTGGCAGATGTGACCCAGGACCTCGGGGAGAGCTGTTCCCACCTGGCCTGGCAGCTGGAGGCAGGTGGGATCCCACAGGACATCTTGAATGGCACTGTTCTTCTGTGCTGTGTGAATACCGGATCTACAGAAAATGGAAATGACACAACCAAGGACTTTAAATAGCCTACTACATGACAGAAACTTCCAGTGATGGCTGCCTAGAGCTGAACTTAATTTGGTGACCTAGAAGGTGAAAGCTGTAAAACCAATAAGCTGTCCCTTGGTTCAGGGAATTCCCTGAGCAGTTGTAGTTGAAGTCTACCCATGATTTGCTGGGGGAAAAAAAAAAAGGACATGAAGATAAGCTGCCCACTTTTTTTTTTTTATGGGGGAGAAAAAGGAGTTGGGAAAGGAGGAAAGACTGGAGCTTGCTGACATTATAAAATCATAAAATATTCCCTTTTGTCTATTACTTATCTGTCCATAGACATCTAAAATTGATGGGTTTACAAATGAAAGAGAACTCTGCCCAATTTCTGTTCCCTGCTTTAAGTCCTGAAAATGAAGGCATGGTGACATTCCTTTTCCTGAACCATTTTGAGGGTTGAAGTTCAAATCGTCAGTCCAGGACAATTGGCTTTGTGTCAACTCCTGCAAGGGACAGACTCCCCACTCTTCAGGCATTTGACCAAGGCCAGTCCTTCAGCACAGAGATCGCCAAGCCGCAGTTACCCTTGTCCCCGCAGAGGGTGCAGGAGTGACCGAAGGTGAGACAGTGCACCAAGTCGCTCTCTTCTCCTTTCTGACCGTCGAGAAGCCAGCAGCCCGCTGAAGCCCGTCTGCGCACAGCTAGCCTTCTGGTGCTTCCCGCAGTACTTGTGCGAGTGCTTGCGCTGAGGTTTCCTCTCTAATTACCAATTAATACTACTTGTCATAAAAAGTAATAGTCTTTATGATTCAAGCTAGCCTTAGTGGTTTATTCATTTTGAAGTGATGTTTTCTGTTCAGGCACCACACTTAAATTGATCGTGGTTTGGATGAGAAAGATAAAATATTAAGAATAATAAAATTACTAAGAAAAAAAACCAATTTGAGAGGCCTTTTTCAGGAATTTTTAAATAGTACAGTTTGAGTTTTCTGATTTTTCTTCATTTGTTACAAGCAAAGGAAGTAAAAACCTGGGCTCACAAAGGAGTTGCTTTTTCCTGATGGCTACTTCCTTGCATTTTAAAGATGCCCATGTTCAGTGCAGTGAGGGGCTGTGAATCCACTCCTTCAGCTGGTGGATGAGTGCCTGTTTACCAGCTGGTGCTTGGGAGATCTGCTGTCACACGCAGGTAGTGCGGTTCCATGCCCAGCTACCCAGCTCTTGTGGATGCAGGGTGAGTGCGAGTGGAAATCCCTTTGTACTCCAGTGCTTTGGACTGTCCTTAAGGAAGGAAGATGTTCAGGTTCCCCTCTCTGATCTAATAAGGTTTCAGTGTGCCATGTGAAATGAAATCATTTCAGTGGGAGAGAGGGGGTCAGTCTTGCCTTTGAAATGTTCCACAGCACAGCAGGTTTCCACTTCTAAAAGCAGTGAGCACAGACCCTCTGAGGCAGAAGATAGCGTATGGTAGAACAACTCTTAAGTCCAGGTCAAACACTTAATGCAAAGTTAATGTGTTTTGAAGGAGGGTGACTTTGAGGTTTTGTTGGTGGTAGGTTTTTGGTTTTTTAAATCATGGCAAAGAAGAATGATGTACTTACACTGAGCAATCAGTTTGCTTTGCCAGCATTTTTACAAATATGTTTTTAAACCCTAGTTTAGGCAGGACACGTTTACTTTTCCCCCACAGAGTTCCTGTCAACCAGTGTATCAATACATAACTTAACCTTTCAAAAATAATGTTTCAAAATACGTATGTTAATACTAATTCATACCTTGTTACTGTTGGCTAAGCAGAACTAGAAGTTTGTAAGTTTGTCATTTGGGTTTTTTTTAATAGGTGACAGTTCTTGTTTCTTGCAAATCACAATTTTTATCCTTTTGTTTAAATACAGTATGGTCAGATAAAGAAACAATGAAGCTTTTCATCCTGATACATTTATTTAAGAAAAAAAAAAAAAAGGATTTTATACTGTTCAAGTGAAGCCATCTGTTTCCATAATCTAAAGTAAATTTAATAGTACAAAGGCAAATAACTAAATTTTGCTAACTTGCTAAGACAGTTTGGATTTTTTTGTTATCCTCTTTGTTCTAGCTAAGAGTAAATCAGAAGTTTTAGCAACATGATTGTTTTTAAAGCTGTTGATGGACTGCAAAATCAGTTAATAAAAATATTGACATTAACTGAAATATAGCAGTGATTTCCTCTAATGGTTCTTTACATGCAAAAGAGCAGTTCAGCTAATTCAATACAGTTATATCTAAAGGGTAAGGACAAGAATAGTAATACAGCTAGAGAGCTATTTTGACATTCTGAAGAGAGAAGAAAGTATGAGAGGAATGCGAGATAAGTGTCCTGCAGCTGGGATCACCTCCCTATTCCTGTATTTAGTGGGATGTGAAACTGAAGACATTATTGATCCAGCTCTTGTCAGCTACGTGATTTGTACATACGTGTGCTTAGGAAGAAGTGCAGTGTCTGCTACGTAGGGATAAATCTCCCTTGGCCTTTCCTGTTGTGACTAGGTTAGCGTAAGGGTGGAAGGGGGTGGGTTTTATGGAGGGAGGAGATTCAGACTTAAAGCTGACACTGTCAGGCAGCCATCCCATTGGCATAACCAGTCTTGGTGTTTCAACTTGAAACTGGTATTGAAATTCAGCTCAAATTGGGGTTTGAACTAAAGCAATGTAGAGTGCAAAATCTACACTGTTTCATCAGAAAAATTCATCAGTTTAAGTGTCGTGTCTAAACAGAAAATGTCGCTTTATAATGAATGAATCATGAGATGAAATAATTATGATTATTTTTAATTTTTGAAGCATTTCAGCTATGAATTAGAAACATTGTAAATACTCAGAGAATTTTGATACCTGTGCTAGTCTCACCAGTCACCTGTTCACAGGATTTTCAGTCATTTGAAAGGCGTATTTTGGGTAGGAGAAGTGACTACATTCCCTGGAATGAAAACTTTAACATGAACAGAGTTAAGTAAACAGTGAGAATTTTACCTGTGTCTGCCTGAGATGTGTGCTTTGCAGGGTAAGAGATGAACTTGACTGATACCTGTGCAATTAACCTAAGCTGGTAGTCAGCTCAGCAACTGAAACTCAGCAAGCAGAGTCAGAGCTGATGTTGTGGGAAAGAGAACTATGTTTTGTCTTGAAAAATGCACTTCTGTAAGAGAGTGGAGCGCCCAAGAACTGACTCGGCCTTCGTGCTTTTTTGGAGATCTCTGCAGCCTCCAGAAATGGTGCATTTCCAAATACAGCAGTTGTCTCCCCTCCTAGGTTGCTCATCTGGCTGTTTGCATCGTTCCTGTGCGAGTTCCAAGTAATAGTCCTCCAAGGCCAGGAAAGTAGCTGGACGTGGGAAAATGGGGCAAAATGCAACAAAGGTCTGTAGCCACGATCTGACAGGTGTCTTACAGGCTGAATTGCAGAGCAGAGTTTCTTCCGTCCACTGCAGGAACTTCTAGCAGCCTTTCCAGCTCTGTCAGTCACAGGGCTTAGTACATGGCTCGGTACATGATTGATGGAGGTTAGATGTCCAGGTTGGGACGCCCATTCATTAGCAGCACTTTTTTAGAATTATCTGTTAATATGATAGTAAATGAATCGCTCTCCTTTAGGCAAATGCTCAGTCTGCATGTAGCACGTTAATATGCACGCTGTTAAAGGGACATAATCTTTTTATAGTTTTATACTGATTTGCTAGCGTGATTCATTAAACTTATCAGTTGCAGACAGTCTGGGAGAATGAAATGGAACGGAAATGCTTGTCAAAAAATGAAGCAATTTGTATTGCTAAAAGAACCTTCTGCTTCTGGGCTGACTGATATTTTGTGGGAGGAATAATATTAAAATGAATGTCATCAAATGTTATATGAGGGGCTGGCCTGTGGTACGAGGGGGCTATAGCTTTTTGAAAACTGCTAGCCTACCGTGCAAAGTAGGTGAGGTATCACAGCGCACCTGGCCAAAATCTTTGGATTAGTCTGTAATTGGCTCCTAGGCAAGGGATAAAGAGTCTGCCTCTTCATCCCTCCCCGTGGATTATACTTCCTGCCCAGCACCATTCCTTCTCTGTTTTGGCACTTGGAGAACAGCAGTGATTGCTCCAAGCTCCATGCAGTTCCTGGGGAAGGCATTGTTTCACAGAGGATGTCTGGGAGATAGAACAGAACTATTTCTCTTAATTTGTCTCATTATCTCTAGTCATGTGTGGCGGGAAATCATGAACTAGATTCTTTGTATCATGAGACCAATTTAAAATCATAAAAGTTTAGAAGTAAGAATTTGCACAATTTCAGCTTACTTACCTTGTGATGATTATCTTTATTCCTTCAGGGGGAAGTTTCCCACTTAGGACTTGGTTGTGTAAGGTTCTTAAGTCATTCCTAAATGAGTACCAGAAATGCAGGTCTCCTTGTTCGCAATTCAAAAGATACCCAACTAAATTTCTAACGCTTTACAAGGAATGAAGAGCTATTGTTATTCTCTGTCCCATTCCGTCTGTAACTTCTAGCCCTCTGTTTGATCCTCCGTATCCACTTTTCTGTCCCTTTTACCCCTTGTTCTCATACATAGCCCATACTCCTTTCTGCCCATTTCAGTCTCTTCTGCTTAGTCCTCCAAGGTGTGCTTCATCTCCATTGAAAGCAAACATCCAAAATAGGTGAGATGGATCCCAGCCTGGAAGTGCCTGTTTGTTGCCATTGAATAGAGGGGGACTGCAGTGACTAGTAAAGATGTTTGTACCTACACTGGGTTACGTGAACCCAGACCCTGATTCCTGTACCTGCTGCAACCATCTTGCTCTCTCTCAATTTCTCACCTCATTACTTAAATGCCCCTTTGACCTCCTTAAATTGACCTTTGATCCATAAGCTGTTTCTAGTCCGGCTCTCCCATCTTTTCAGAGGACTGAGAGGAAGAAGCTCATACTTCCTCCTAGTATGTGCAGAATGTTACCACATTCCTCGGATTCAAAAATACATTTTAGTAGCTGAGGATAATGCTGTTCAGTAGTGGCTGTCATGGTTGGCCAACCTTCCATCCACCTGCAAAGGTTACACTGAGTGACAGTAGGAGACGATGCTACTGTAAAATAAAGGCAGAGTTCTGTAGCACAGGTGGCCTGTTCTGGCAAAGCAGGCTACAGCACTTGACTGCAGATAGGACCTTATGCAGCTGTGCTCCCTGATGCTCAGTATTTTCTCACCTTCCTCGCCTTTGGTTATTCTAATTTGAGGCTTAAGAAACAGGAAAAATTGAATATAATTGCATCATTTTGGGGAGCACAAAGAGAGACCTGAAAGCACAAGTCCATTCTTCTGGCCATGCTAAATTTAAGAACAAAAACCAACTTAAAAATAAAAAAAAACATACTTTTTTTTCAAAAATGTGCATGTTAAATAACAGGCTGAAGGAAATATGCAGGGATTAACTTGAAAACAGATGTTTATAATGATTCAATGACGTATTTTAATTACATTCCCAGATGCAAATAAAACAGACTTCTTCTGAATTTAAGGGATGTGTTGATAAAACTGATAACATTCTACATGATGCTGAAGGAGGAAGTATGAGCTGCAAGCATGCGTCCTCCAGCTGTGATCTCATCAGGTCTGAAAAACCAAGAGAGGTCACACTGGGTCACTTCTTGAAATGGGAGGCCCAATGTTTTTCCAGGCATAACCATGTGCTGCAAGGAGTAAAGCGGATTCTTCAGTGGGTGGCACTTTCTCTCCTGGTCAGTACTGAGTTGGTGTTGCAGCATGTGTTGGTGTCATTTTCAGATCTAATTCTCTTTCTGCAGTATATGATAAATACTCATTTTAATCAGTGTGAATTTTCATCTTTCTGTGCATTTATAACATGGTTAAATGCTGTAATAATGTAAGAGAAAAAATGTGATTATTTTTGCTTTATGTGAATATGGAGAAAGTTTGGCTTCAAACAACAAATTCAGTGGATCTACGTATAAAAAAAGGATCTCAACAGAAGCAACAAATTTTTCAGTAGCTGGTACTTTAGTTTTATTAGACAGCCTTTAATAACTTTATTTTCAGTATTAAAGCCCCATTTCTCTTTAATGCTTTACTTTAAAAGAAAATGTATTTACCAAGTAAAAATGTTTCTGTATTATTTAACTTTCCAGTGTGATGATGTTTAGTGGTCTCATTGGAGGTTTTCCAAATTCAAAATGGATTAGGTACGTTTGCTCTCGATTTCCCAGAAGTACCGAGGTCCCAGTAGGCTGTGGAGCCCACAGGTGCGGAGGGACCGGTGCCCAGCACCCGTGCTGAGAGCTGGCTCTGGAGAGGTGCCGTCCCTGACTGCTTCTGGATAACGGCTTAACAGGGCTGCTGAAGGATCTCGTGTGCAGTGGTGGAATATTCAGTGACACAGATGCTTTACTTGTTTTCCTCCTAGTTTGTTTCTGAGGGGCATGACATCAGTAAATGCACTAGACTGCTGAGTTACTCACTGGTTGCTTCATGACTATGAGGAGGAAAAGTGAGGAGCAGCCCAGATGCACTTAAGTGCACAGAAATACTCTGGTAACACAAAGCGACTGTAAGCTTTTACCTGTGCATCAGTTAATCTGACCTCTCTGATATGTTATCACCTTTCACGTTTTGCAAAAAAAAATGAATGGCTCTTTATGATTATGTCATAGAAATCCCAATCTTTTGATTGCTGTGACTTGATCCAAACAAACCAACACCCAAATCTCTCAAGTCTCCATCTTAAGACTTACGTGAAGAAAGGCATGAAAGCTTTTAGTAGCATTTATTAAGATAAAGGTCCCTTCCTCAAACACCTACATCAAGATCTTCTCTCCCTCACTTCTGAGGGAAGTGGCACTTAGGAGTATTTCGTGTGATGGGATCAGCCGTCGGGGCTGGCAGGGCCAGCTGCACAGTCCACCTTCCTTCCCCCCGAGATGAAAAAGCCCCTCTCCCGCACCCTCCCATCCACCTGCCCTCCAGAATTTCATATCACAGAATCCAGATAGACCTGGGAGTCTGTCAGCTTCTGTGCTGAAGTACCATCATTTTCTGGAGGTACAAGTTGGCTGTATTTTGACTTCAGTTTACCTAGTGTAGCAACCCCATGAGGTGCCTTTCAGAAAACAAGGATCTCTATGGGATCTACTGGAGAATAATTCAGACTGGTTATGTTTTTATTCATGTTTTCTGTGCATTCTCCTGCTGCAACAAATGTGCTTTTACCGAGTGGAAGGTTTCCCATCATAATGACAATTGCATTTGGGCATTATAGGGGGCAAGGAGGAAAGAAGATCACTTAAAATGTGGTAGATATAAGAAACAGGACCAGAACCCTGGAGCTAGACATTGCTTGGCCAGTAAACATTAACAATTGCCTCCATATCTAATATCTAACGTTAGGAGCAGTTTGCTCTTTGAGGGGCTGTGGTTTGACTCGATTTCATAAAGTATGTCCAGACATACTTCTTGATATAGTTTCCTGTGGTAATTATACCAATATTTAACTTCCTTTAAAAACTATTCTCCTCCTATCTGAAGATTGCCACTTACTGATAAAAAAAATTTAGTAAATCAACATTAAGAGATCTCATGGTAAACACCAAAGGGTGTAGACAACATTTTTTGTCTTCAGAGAAGAAACAAAAAACATATTCTTCAGGTCTGGTATTTTTCTCCTTAAGCATAGAAGATAAATCATGAACTGCAGTTTCACCATCCCTTTCTCTTCAAAGCAATGGCACATATTTATAGAGGTTAGGTATTTATGCAGAATGCAAGCCATTTAATAAAAAACTGGTATTAAAGAGATGCTTCTACGACTGGATTGATTTTGTTTTAAATATTCTGTTGGGCTTTGAATGAATAGAATCCTAGCAGAGAATCCACTTGTTTTAAATTGAGACATTCATATTGCTAGAGGCAGAGTATGTGTGTATTCTGTAAAAATGAGTTATTTTTTAAATGGTGGCCAAAAGACAACAATTTAGAAGTAATACAACAGTTTTCTATGGTTAAAAACTATAGCAGGTTTTCTTCTTTTACAAAGGCATCTTTTATTGGACTGAGACTGAGACCAGAGGTGTACACCTATATAAAGATAACGAAGTATTGCGTTGGGCTGAAGCGAACGCTCCCCACACTGACCAGCCCTGCAGTCAGGGTGGTAGTGCTGACACCCCTGGCTCGTTGCAGTATGTTCTCCTGCCACCCAGTTCAGACAATTAATTCTCAATTTCTCTTTTGTTTTCAGGGTTGTTCCGGTTGTGGAAAATGTGACTGCAGTGGCGTAAAAGGGCAAAAGGTGAGTAGGTCAGCTCTCTCCACTTCGTTACCTTGCTTACTTAAACCACACAGTGTATAATCTCTTGGGAGGCGGGTGAGCTGTCGGTTTCAGGAACACCTGCACCGCCTCGGGGCATCGCCACGGCCGGGCCACGTGCCCTTCAGCAGGGTTCCCAACAGCAGCTGGCTCCGTGTCCGCAGCAGCGGAGGGCAGGAGGGCTGGGGTGGGAAGCAGCCGAATGCCCCCGCTGCGGGCTGAAGCCCCTAGCCCGGCGCTTGGCCGTGCCCTCCCTCTTTCCGCGTCGCGTGGGATGCTGTCCCGGCATGCTGTCCCTTCCTGCACCTCACCTCCAGGCTCGTCAGCGCGTGGCAGGCTTGGCAGCTGGCCGCCGCTGGAGGCGAGGTGAGCGGCTGGGTTCAGAACCGCTCCCCTCGGCCCGCCGTGCAGGTTGCTCTCCAAGAAGGCTGTGATGCATCGTAAGCAACGTACCTTGACCAGGGTTAGCCCTGGGAGGCAATGACCTGCAGTAGGAAGAAGGAGATTTAGTAATCAGCTTAAATACAGAAAAGTGTTGGAGGTCAAGAAAAAAAACCCAATATTTAAAAATTTTGACAGAGCCTCGCAAATGAGTTTTGAAGTTCCCGTTCGGCTATGTAAACTTTCTGTGTATGAAACAGAAAAGGCACTTTAAAGGCTTCTTTTAAAGCAGTAACAGCGAATACAAAATATAGCGTACTTAAGCATTCCATGAATTCCCCCTGTAAATTACTTGCTTTTGTAAATATTGTAGACATTCAATCGCTCTCCTTATCTCTTCCAATTTTGCTGTAGAGATTTTAATCTACAGTGTGTTCTGTTGTGCATGCACATGTACTGTATATCTACCATTATATGAGTGTGAACCAAAGGTTTTACCATTCTGTGATTGCACTGGGAACATTTTTTGCGGTAAGTTGTTTAGGTCAACCGAAGGACTGCTTAGAAGAGGTGGGGGTTTTGTTTGGTTTTTGTTATGGGGGGGTTGTTTTGGGTTTTTTAAATAAATATACAGCTGGTATTCTACATTGTCTCACATGCGATAGCTACGTATTTACGGATGAGGGTTTTAAGAATGTTTGTTGGTGGCTTTTCTTCAGTGTTTGCCAGAACAAGGAATGTAAATTACTTAATTGGAGACCCAAGCAAAGATTGTTTTCTTTGTAACAGAACATAGATTAATTTGTGAGACAGATGAAAAGTGTCGAGGTTCAAATAATCTTTTAGATGGAGTCTCCTTTTTTTAATGACCCATTAATATCTGTTTAATAAAAGTCAGATATATATCTATATATATAGATAGATAGATATAAAAAAAAAGCAAAGATTTGAGAAAGGTTCGGAACTCTAATTTATTCCTTGATATCTTGATCTTATTTTTCAGTAACAAGTACAAATGAGTCATTGTAGAATGAGAGATATACTATGTTATAACTCTCTTGTTGAAAGCCATTAGTTTTCAGTTCACAGAGTATGCCAGCATCTTGTAACTAGATAATTTTAAAAAATTATAGTTTGGGGAAATAAATTGTATTAAAGCTTATGCTTCATTTATTTCTGGCTGCAATCCTGACTCTCTTTGCTAGAGCTCTTGCTGGCATTTTTCATTTGCATAGTCGAGTCTCAAAAAGTTGTCTTTGAAAGAAATAGATGCTTGTCTGACATTGTAGAAGCCAAGACTACCCCAAATTAATGTAAGTTATTTAAATATGTAGAAGAGAGAAAAATTACCAGTCCATAGCAAAAGAAGTCATAGTAAATTCCAGATCTCATGCAAACTTGTCGCGCAAGTCAGTGTACTCCACGCTCTTCCTAATGGTTTCTATCACAAACTTCTCTGACTTTAAACATGTGTACAGTGAAGTATTTACATAGTTTTAGACTATGTAGGAATTTAATTATTGACATTAGAGACGTCTAGACAGGTGAATGAATAGTTACACCTAGAAAAGAATATTCAAGAAAGGCATTTGGAGGTGTTTTGGAATGCATTTCAAAGTAACTTGATTCAGATCAATATATATCAATGCTTGCTCGTTATGTTAACACTCTGAGGCTTTCAAATGTGTACTTAGGATTTTGAACAGAAAACTGAGTTTTATTTAAAAACATCTGCCCCCCACCCTTGTTTTAGCCTAGTGCAGCTTTTCATCCCAATTCTTTACATTTAATGCCTGTCTAGAATAAGGACAGCCTGCTACCCAGTCCCAGGCCTGAAGACAGACGTTGGTGAGGGAAAGCGAGGGAAGCGTCCTTCCCGCTTGCCTCGGTAATATTTCTAGAAATCGTCTTTCCAATGAACGCATTTGGATTTGAAGCATGTCTCTGCTGAACACAGTTCCCATTAATGCGCGCATCAGTAGTGGTACCTGGTACCTCAGAGATCTACGTGAATGTGGTTTACTCGGAGAAGGACTCATTAGAAAGATCGATCCTAGCCAGGATCCAGGCCAGAGGAGGGCCGTCATGCCCAGCTCTTGTGGTACCCCAGGAGACCGCGTTGGAGAACATCTGCTCTCCGCTTCTCACGTAGCCACTTGCGTGGGAAGCACACAGCCCTTCTGCCCGGCACCATCCACAGCCAACATGTTGCCTACACTGGAAACCCTTTTGATCTGGCTTCCATGTTGCACAGAAGTGCACAAACGCTGAAGGGCCTTTTCCAATCCACCCACACTCTTCAGCAACGTAACCACACCAGTTTACTGCCGTGGGAGCTTCGGCAGCTGCGGAAGTGGGTGCTGGGTTTACCCTTTAATGCCTTAATTATTAACATCTGGAGATATATTTCCTACCGTAGTGTGGGAAGAAGTTCCAGAGCCTACGATTTGGGGGTGGGGTTTAATTAAAATACATTTGGCCAAATAATCATATTAATGATCTCACCAGAAAAAGTGTTGAAGATAGTATTTGACTTACAGGCTGTGAAATGCCCAAGAAATATTACCCAACAGCATTTCAGACACGGAAGAGTAAATTACATTGCCATATTTTTCTCTCTCATTTGAGAATCTTTCCATCAGTATGACCATTTGAACGGTCATATTTAGAATACATTCAATACGTTCTCTCATTAGACTGCTTCCATGAAAATTGCATCTCTATGCCAAACTCCTTTAAGATGACTCATACTTTATCAAGGGCATATAATTGACAAAGTCTAAGGGTTTTCATCCCTTTCAGAAAATTTCAGAAAGTGAGTGTAATTGCAACAGATGGCTCTTATCCTATAAAGCCTTTGTTATTACACTGAACATCAGGCTGTTATTTTAAGCTATATAATGTCAAGTATAAAGTATTTGCCAAACAAAAGGTGCAGAAATTTTAGAAAAACATAATATTTCTAAAATAATACAATAATAAATAATACCTTACGGTTTTCCATTAGATAGATTAGCCTAAAACATCTTCATTTGTTTCCTCTTACACTTTTTATTTGGTTTTCTGCATAGTAACTGACTGTTCTTTCTAACCTTGCTGAAGTATGAGATCTGTTTAAACTGATCAGTTTTGAATGCTTGCCTATGTTGTATTGGGTTACTCAGAAGCAGACAGAAGCTATGTTTTCTCATTTATGCCTACCTAGATTTTGAGAACAATTTCAAGCAGCTGGGGAGATAAGAAGTGCTAGCCATTAATGTGTGTAGAAAAAGCAAGTTAAGCATTTAATTACCATTTAGAACAAAGACTGTATAGAGCTGAGTAAAATTCTCCATGCACTGACTTTTTCCAAGAATGTTCATTCTCTCATTCATGACCATTTACGCTCCTTTTACTCCATATCAGAAATGTGTATAAATGGAGGTAACACTGGAACTTAGCTGTAACTAATACAGAATGATTAACCTTCTAACACTTTTCAGTTAGAATGCATTAAGGTATAAATTCTCATTCTTTAGTATAAATACCATATGATGGTTGCCCTGCCTCAGCATTACCCATTAAAAGTTAGTCACAAGAGTATATCAGATGTGATTTTGTCATTGCACATGAAGTATTGCATTTTTAAAAAAAAAATCTCTACTAGGAAATTCTGAAAGAAAATAGAAAATAAGAATAGAATTAACTCTTGCATAACTGCTGCTTTTCAGGTTTTTTTGTTTGAGATGTAAGAAAACTTGAGCAATTCACTTTATATTGGCATATTTTTGTTTGCCTGATTCTGGGACTGTACCTGTGTTATTATACCTACATAAAAATTACTTCTGTGTTTCCCTTGATGGATGCATCATCCCTGTGTGGATTGACCATGCTGCAGAAGTACACAAACTGGCTTTGCTTGAGCCATTGTGGGTCTGGAAGCCAGCTAGCTCTGTTACTGGCTTAGGCTGACAGTCACTGGGACACCTCTGTGGTCCCCCATCAAGAGGAGCAGTGACCAGTCTTTTCTCTCATACAGTCTGCACACTCATACAGTCTTAGAGTCGTGCATGGTTTTGCTGTCTGCAGGTGACTGTGCTTCTCCATTTCCTCTGTGTAATGAAGAGTTGACTGTTCCAGTCGGCTGTGTCCCTGTATGTTTGTTTTGGTTTGGTTTTTTTGAGGTATATCAGACTGGGAGGGCCTTCAAGGCTTTTGCTGTCATTTTAGGTATCAAAAGACAGAGCAAAAATATTTGTGATATTGCTGAGTTAAAACAATATAAAACCCTTTGTTGGAGAGAAGCTCTGGCAGTCAGTGGGAAGATCACTTTTAAGTACTTCTGAGTTTCTTTTACGATATAGCAGAGGGCAACAAATCAGTTCCTCCAGTGGAGCAAATCAGTAATCACTAGGTCTATGCTTTTCATATTCAACCTGTATTAGCAACATCAAGACTTTTTTTAATCAAAAATGTTCGATTTTACACTTCCCATTGGCACTATTTCATCTCAGTGTTTACAATTTGGTTTTAATCAGTTCTTCCATGGTTTTGCTCAGTGTTTCTATGTCAGTGGCTGCTGTAGGAACTTAGCTTGTGTACAGCAGCTCTTCATGCCTGAGTTGGAAAGACCATGAACTGAGGACACCAAGGAAAGTACAGCTAAATTATACATCCCAGAGAGGGACATAAAGTTGACAAGAGGGCTGATGGGGAATGTGGGAGGAAAGATTGTGTTTGCAGTCTGGAAAGGGCTAATAGATAACATGAAACCATCTATTCCTTCCTGAAAGGGGGAAATCAGAAGACCATCATAAAATAAGCAAAGATGCTCATCAGCTGCAGATCTGATATTCTTCAAGAATACCTGTGGTTTATAAAGTTCGAAAAATCAGGCTGTTGTCACAATGTTTGTGTCAATTCTGCAGTGACACTAGTGTATTTTTATTGATTTACCCTTTCTTTATGTCACTCAGAGTAAAATAATCCTTCTAATTCAAATCAGGGAAAGAGAACATCTATGTTTCATAAAGAGAGCACACCAACAAAGCTGCTGTTCTTGAACGAGGTGTCAAAAGACTCTGAATAATATTGGGTGGGATATGCTAAGTATTGAAAGTTTTCTGCAGTTTCCCAACTGGCAGACCAAACTGCTAAGTGGCATCTGGAGCCATTAGATTTTCTTCATTTTAAATAGTTACTTGAACCATTTGTCCTGTTTGCCCAAATGGAACCGAATGTCTCTGGCAACATTTTCTGTATTAAGATGTAGTTTTGCACTCAGTACGGTATGTATCTTTGATTAACACAAACTAGTGGATTACACTGATGAATTTAACTCTATGGAAAGACTGCTATAAAAGCAGATATCCCAGTAATATTATGTGATGACGTATGCTCATATTTAGTTTTCAGAGCTGACTTTTAAAGGTTTTCACACAGTAGTGTTTCAGTTGGCATAAAATGACCTTTTAAGCAGTTGTTGCCAGATGCATATCTTTGCTTGGAAAGGTGTCGGTATAATAATCTCAGGCATTTCTTCATGGAATAAAACATGCTTTCTAGCCTCACAGAGTTTGATTTTACATTTGTACAGCTGCTGTTAGTGTATGTCTTCATTATGGTTTCTCGAAGGATTACAGGGCCTTATTTTGATGTGAAGCATGTGAGCTTCCAGTGAAGTCAGTAAAGTTTCCCAAATGTGAGATCAAAGTAAGATGAGAAAAGACCTGTAAGATCTGCACTTCTCTGAAATCTGCATGCTTGGGAAGTGGAGCTACCCAGTGCCTGTGCAATAATCTTGCGTAGTTTGGAATCTTCCCAAATTTCAAATTTTGTCCATGCAAACAGAGTCACGCTTCCAGTATCTGCTCACTATACAGTGATTTTAAAACTTACGTCCCGGCATGCAGTTTTCTAGTACCTGATCATATGTGTGACAGCACCTGTAGTCTGCTTCTGCTTTCTGTGTCTTCATCTTATTGCCCACTAATGATGCTGACAGGGTTTTGTGGGTTTAGATTACAGGTCTGGGACAGCAAATGTCTGGGGTACAGCAGTAGCTGCATTTTGTAGTTTACCTCTCAGGCTTCTTTAAATCATTCTGCCATTCAGTTTATATTGTGTTTGCTGGGGATCCCAGACCAAGCCAGCCATTATAATTGACAGTTCTGTGATATGTCAGTTCCCAGACAAGAATTTAATACTTGATGCACTTAATAATCAGTCTCTGCCTACATTTTTTCTGTAGCAATATTCACAAAAAGCAACTTGGGCATACATAGTTATTACTAGGGAACCACAGTAATATGGAAATCTCCTTAAGTCACTTTCTAGTCTTTCTAGCCAAGAGCAAAAAGTGTTTTGTTCTTGGGGGTTTGTTGTTTGTTTTTTGGTTTTTTTTTTTATCTCACACTAGTAGTTAGTTGTTTGTTTCTCTTTGCTCAGCTACCTCCTATTTCAGATTTTAGACCTATGTTTTCAGTGAGAGGTCATAACTTACATTAGTCATTGAAAACATTCAGCCATATGATGTTGGCTTTCAGAAAAGCAGATCTGAATTCTCTTAAAGTTTGGATTTCATTAAGGATAAAAGCCAAATTTCATACAAAATTCTCAAAACCACTTCAGCAGAAGCAGTAACAAAACTTGTAACCATGTATGACTGAAAGGAGACAGAACAGTAAGCAGCAGCACGAAAGTGAGATTTTTAAAGAGGAAACCTGAAGGAGCTGCTAAAAAAGTGATAGTGGAGTACTTTATCACACAAGCAAGTTCCCAACCAGCTAGAGAACCTCTTTAGTTTAGTCAAGAAAGAAGGTTAATATCACAGAAGGAGCAAGAACAGCTGAGAAGGCATTTTTCAGAGATGATAAAAAGGATTTACATTTCCTTTCAGGTAAGTATAACACCTGAGAAAGTGTTACAGAACAATAAGTAAATTGAATTATAGACAACATAGCAAAGAAAGATAACCTAAATGATGAAAATAATTATTAGCTGTCAGTAACGGCTATATCACCTTTAACAACAAAAGAAAAGCAAAATTAAGGTAAAGCCAAGGGAAAACCAACTTAGACTCCCATCTGGAAAATCATGTTTCTATCCCTTAGAATATTTAAGACTAACTAGAACGGCAAAACCTACCCATAAATTTCATAGCTCTTAAGGAAAGGTTCAAGGCCAGGTTGGATGGGGCTTGGAGCAACCTGGTCTAGTGGAAGGTGTCCCTGCCCATGGCAGGGGCATCAGAACTAGATGGTCTTTAAGGTCCCTTCCAACCCAAACCGTTCTGTGATTCTGTGTTTCTACGAAAGCATGTAGTAACTTCCACTGAAGTTCAGCTGGAACATTTCTAAATGTTTTGATAGCCAACAGAAATAATTCTCACCAAGGCTTGTGTCAAAGATCAGTGTGCACAGTTGAAGTAAATACTGAGTTGAGCGAGTGAGTGAACACAGATGGTGGCATCAAGTTGGATGTCCTCTCAGTCTTTTCTTATT
>JANHGO010000046.1:1473987-1545554 GCA_024606505.1 Aquila spilogaster | reverse complement strand
GTCAACTTCCTGTCTAGTCAACAAAGAAACATAAAAGAAAGAGAAGTCTGACAAGTTTGTTTCCTTTTGCGTCTGACAAATGTTGCACACTAAAATAATATTTCCTGTCGCTATTTTGTTCTATTATGGTCATGTTCCAACATTTAAATTTTTAATAAAAACGTGGTTTTGAGAAAATTGTTTCTGTTTTCCATTTGGGCCAGACAAGTACACATGGGTAATGCGTATTTTCCCTTGTGGCTAGGTTTTAAAAACGTTGAAAGAATCCAATTGACATTGCAAACATCTAGTTAAACGGCAGAAAAACAAAATTAAACTCTCTGAAATTTTTTTCTGGATTAGTAGTTAGCTCCTCATTTTGAGACAAAATTCTCTTTGATGGATGCACTTACTTACAGTGTATCACACATCTAGAATTTCACAATCAAGTAGCAAGTGACAACATTTTCTGGAATTAAGACCTGATTTGTGTAGGAAGAGCTGGCGTTATAGTCTGTCCCTGTATGCGTATTCTGGTGCCTTTATGTAAGGGCTGAATTCAGCTCAAGTTAGAGGATTAGGATTTTCCTTGTTCATTGCAGAGGAGTTGGACTAGATGACTTTTACAAATCTCTTCCAACTCAAATAATTATATGACTCTCTGACTTTAGGACACTGGGGCAAGAAAAGCTACACTGATCATTTGATTGCCTTTCTCTGAACTCCTGCATTCCCTAAGACTCTTAAGTTAGAACTAGATCAAGTAGGATCTGAAACCTACTGTGTGGTTTCTACTACCAAGTGTGGAATTTCATGGAAAAAAAGTGTGTGATGTAGACCATCTGATTTCCACCTTGGGTAAAGCTCCTTCCTTCCAGTGTAAGTTTGGTGCTTATGGGGTAAATGAGGAAAACACCAATCCAATCCACCCAGTCTTATGAGCATAATGCACAGTAGTGACTTGAGTTCTTACAGGTTGTAGCGGTCATTTTACATCCCAGTGCAGTGATATTGCTACTTGTTGGGAAGCAGGAGACGTAACCTCTACTCTGTAGCTCCTAATTCTCATAGGAGCTTTGCAGTCCACAAGTTAGACTGTTCGTTCTCATTCTTTTTGTTAAAGTCAGATACAGAAAGTCATGAATCATGGGTGCACAAGAATGCTTGTGAAAGAGAGAGGCTGTTCTCTCTGAGGAGATTTTCCTACTTTTCATTGTCTGTGAAGGATGTAGGGCAAGTGCATTTTTATGAATGTGAGGTGCTGATTCAGTCATAGGGCATCATAAAGTCCTTGAGAAGTGGATTTGTGAAGTGAAGCAGTGGTTTGTGGGTTGCTTCTCAACTAGCTGTCCTGGTATTGAGCTTTGAAGTTGATTTGAGGGTTGAATTTTCTTTTTTTGTTGTTGTTCTTTTTTGTTTTTCTTTTGTTTTTTAAAATCTACTTATTTCTCCTCCCTAAACCCTTTCTTAAAAGACAAAACCACTTGGAAAAAGTATTACCTGGTACCCTTGAGTGTTTATCTGATGCTTCTCAGAAAGGAAAAAAGAGACCTTTGGAACTGTTTTCAACAACAGGCAAAAATGGTTGGTTCTCCCCCCTGTCCCCCCCCAACCTTTGGTTAATTTTCTTTGTGCTTCTGACCGGTATTTACTTCTTTAATGAGAGAGGATTTTTGTAAAACCATGAGCTTTGCATTTAAGATATGTATTTCTTGCAAGTTGAGGCTCTTCAACAACCATAGTCATATCCATATGATATCTTTATGGAACAGTGTCCTTTGAAATGTGACTTGAAATGAATGAGAAGTTTCTGGAGTGTTCAGTCTTTAGCAGAGAAGATACTGACATATCTTGAAGAGAAGGTAGTACATAGTCAATGGCATCCTCAACAGGAGGAAAAGAGTTCACTGGCCTGCTTAAAAAAAGCAGTGCTTCCTATTATGGCTTTTTAGGAGTCTAAAGAGGAATCTGGCTTTTGTCAACTTGTTGCAAAAATTACTAATTTAATTGAACTGAAGTTGTATCTCTGAGCATGAGATAAGATGCCCAAGTAGTTTGCTGGCAGTCAATTTTTTAAAATATTTGAGAAAAGTGCATGTAATAAACAACTTCTCCTGCTTGCGGTCCAAAATTTATGGTGGGACTATAATGCAAATAGTCCTAAATCAGTTTTCACTTTAGGAGATGCTGTTCCAATTTTAGGTCTGCCTGTGATTCTGTAGGTTTTAGAACTGTCTGTCTGCAACAACAGGCTGGAATCTTTCACTATAGCAATTAAATCTGTCTTTTTATTGTAGTGCTAGTATTGCTGTAGGATGAACCTGTTTGGTAGAGCTTTGAGATCTGTGTGGAAGTAAAGTGGGTTTACAAAATGAGACATTTTGTATGTGTGTATATTTTGGCTGGCTGCTAAGCAGACTAAACATGCTGTATGCATAGTAAATCCAGTGTTTGACAAGGATGTTGAACTGCTGTGGTTTCCAGAATACCTTACGGTTTTAAAAAGGTATTAATTACTCATTAACAATCTTACGAGTCTTTGTTGAGTCTGCTGACCAGAATGAGGCTATCACTATCTTGCCTGTCTCTTCTTCCCAATGTTATTGAGGAGATTAGAGAGCTAACATCCTATCTAGAAGAAAAGCTTATGTGAAGTGAGCATTTTTTTAATTCAAGAAATCTTTTAGACAGTTCTGATAAAATCATGCAATAAAGATTGCATGGAGTCTAGTAAAATTTGATAGCCTCCAAACGGTCCAGCTGAGGGACTCCTCCTTCAAGGATTTTAGTAGCAAGTCATATACTCCTCAGTATGCTGTGGAGGTTATTGGGGATTTCCCTTAAGGCTTTCCTTGTAGAAGCTGTGGCATATCACAAGAAGGGGCAAATCTTTGTGTAAACAGGATGCTGCGCCTCTTGTGAAATGGGGTTGTGTACTGGAGATCTTTACTCTGTGCAGATACAGCCACTGTTTCAGTGAGCAACTGAAAGAGTCACAAGGATCATCAAATCCGGCTCCTGGCTCCATACAGAATTACTGTCATCTGCTCCTGTAGCAGTATGTTTGTCCCGAGGAATGGGTGTAAAGCTCTTACTGCAGGCACTATATATGCCTTTATGGACAGGTACATGAAGCTAAATCTTTCTGCGCGTCACACAGACCCATCTTTTTCATGAGACATTCTCAGAATCTGACTCAGGGAGGGCTAAGGTGTAAGGAATCAGTGATGAGGAGCAGAGGACTGGAAAGGAGCAAATGGATGCCATTCACGCATTGCATGGGACATGGAGGCTGGATGCTTCCTGGGCAAGATCAGGCCCAGGGTGGCTTTCCCATTGCACTTGCTCATAACTTCCTCCTCTGGTGGAAAGTGGAGTTATGTAAGTGAAAGCACAGTACTCAGAGCCCACAAAAAGGAAAGCTGTGCTCAGACCGTGTGATTTGTTTAAAACACAGCTGTCCTCATCTGTGCTGGACTGTACGTCACCTGGGTTTTCTTCAGGGCCCTGGCCTAGAGATCCAGGAGTTTTTGTTCCTGGGCTTTTCTCCCATTCTTCAGTGCGCATCCCCACCAAGAGGATTTTACCTCCCTGTTTATTTAGTCTAGGCAACCGGTGGCCAAGGGAGAAGCTCTTCACTTCCAGTGCTGTACTGTTATAGAGCTGTTACTTTAAAATCTATTTGTTTATGTTGACATCCATGTTCATCAGCTAAGGGAAGGGAAAAGCATGGCTCACCAACTTGCTGTAAACATTAGCAAAATTGCTTCACTGGCTTCCTGCACATCTCCCTGAGGCATTTCCTTGGCCTTGAGGTTTACAGAAAGGCCTGGGGATGGGTTGGAGCACTGAGGCGGTGTCTCCCCTGCGCACTTGCTTTTCTCCACCATCCTAATGTATTAGGGCCTTGTAGGTGCTCTTGGCACTGGTTATAAAAGTGAAAGGCTGACAAAGACTCTGGACATGTGGCCCAAAGGAAGTTGCCTTTCCCTCAGGATAGCAGCCAAGAGGGCAGCAGCCCACACAGGATGAGGAGCAGCACCCACCTCGCCAGATGGGCCACTGCATGCGTTGTTTCATCACAGTGCAGAGCCTCCACCACCTACGTGGATGTGTGAGGACACAGGCTCTGAGGGTCTGTCTACGTCCTGCAAATCATTGTGACCAATGAAACCATGAGCGAGGATGCAGGATGGTTATGTGTCCTTTAATCAGGATACTTTTTCTCCATTTGAGGAAGTACCCCACCACGAAGGAGCTTGGCCTGCTGCCATTTTGCTACAAAAGTGGCAGTAGAATGGTTTTCAGTCCTTCTCAACCAGACCTATTTATTTAAGTTCTCAAAAGGGAATATGGGAGCTTCTCACCTGTATTGCCTGGGTTAAGTTCACCTCTTCACAAGGTAGAAGAGTAGGATGGAAGTTGTAGGCAGTGATTTTCATAACCAAATTTAGAAAGAGTCATGCCTTTTGAAATGTGTTCCTGAAAATGTTTTTACTGAATGTAGTCCCACACTGCACTTTAGTTCTCAGCTGCTGGTGAAGAGCAGTGACTGGAATGCCAGAGAATCCACCTACTCTTGTATCCTACTGAAACCTAGAATATCTATTACTTCTTTAAAAATATAACTGAAAGTGAGGTTCTTAAATAGGGAAAGGGTACAGAAGCAGCTGAATAGATGGTAGTTACTTGGTAAATACAGTATTCTCTGCTTGAGGGAGGCTAAAAAGTATCTGTCAGTCTGTGGAAGTAGATCTGCTTGTAGATAGGCTGATGGGGAGGTTAGTGTTACAATGATAATGAGATTAGCTAGTATTTAGCAGTTGGAGCTGTGTAGAATGTGTGTTGTAATGTGATGTTCTGAAAATTTCACTAAATAAGCAGAAACCTTGATTCTTTCCAGAGCTTCTTGTAAAGAATTTTACTTAGAGGAAACACTTTCTATAAATGTCATTTTTGTCCAAATGTGGAACAACAGGAATAATTTCATGTTTCCTGTGAACTAACTGGAAGCTCCCTGGATTTGCATTGCTTTATGTTCGCACAATTGACAGGAAAGCTGTGTTCACAGAGCAGCCTTCAGGGGACTCCCGTGACCCTGCGTCCAGGACAGACCCATGGGGAGTTTGGAAAAGAATTTCAGAAATGAGATCTTTACAATAAAACATTTCAGCTCCAGCAATCTGGGACTCATTTGATTAAGAAGATGTGACTGTTTTTTTTATTACAACTTTTTTTTACTGAAGTACTTCCATCAATGCTAATTAAATACACACATATATATATTTCTGAAATAATTAATATTAAGCATAAAAGATTGAGCTAATATTGCTGTGAGTGGCCAGAAAACACTGGAGATCTCTGACAGGGATCTGTGGTCTGTCTGCAGTTTTTGTATAAACATCCTGTAAGATTCTGGTAATAACAAAAACAACAACAACAAAACAAATACGTCCCCCAGCCAAACAGAAGAACCTGCCAAAACCTACAAGCAGCTCCCCATGTCCTAAGAGCCATAAAAAAATATTTATGTATGTAGTATGTATAGTATATAGAGATTTCTTTGCAGAGAATCAGTTAACTTTCTAGAACTTGTACAATGATTATAAATAAAATCCGAGTTCAATCATTGTAATCAGTTCAAATTTCATCATGCAGAGTGATATTTCAGGCAGCAAATTGCCATTCCATATTATCTGTATGTTAATTTGAGTGAATCTTGCTTAAAGTTTCCCTCAGATTAATAGGGATACTTGCACTGATGCACTAGTAACTGAAGTGCCAGTTTTTCACTGTGTAGGTTTGACAGAGAAAATTTCTCATCTGGTCAAAAGCAATCTCTGAAAGATATATCAAAATACCTTTGCGTTAGCAGGGAGTATGTGGGGACCACTTGTGCTTTCTTCTGTCCCACACTTGTACATCCACTTGCATCTCATGGAGATCTTCAGTAGAATGAATATTTTGGTTCATTTTATCCATTCAAGGTTTAATGAGCCTTTGGAGACTGCTGGGTAGTACTCATTTTCATTGCTTAAACCTAGGCACCTTGTGCCATTTGGGACATTTATTAGGCATGGCAGATATGAGCTAAGACTGAGGGGAAAGCTGTTTCCACCTGGCCTGACAGCTGGAGGCAGGTGGAATACCACAGGACATCTTGAATGGCACTGTTCTGTGCTCTGTGAATACCATATCTTCAGAAAATGGAAATGACACAACCAAGGATCTTAAATAGCTGCTACATGACAGAAACTTTCAGTTAGTGCTCACTGGAGCCAAACTGGGAGACCCAGAGGCTGAAAGCTGTAAAGCCAATAAGGCATCCCTTGGTTCAAGGAATTCCCAGTACAGTGGTGAGTGTAGTCTGGCCATGATTTCCTGGGAAGCAAAAAAGAACATGAAGATAAGTGGCCAACTTTTTTTTTTTTTGTTAATGGGAGATAAAGGGGACTTTGGAGAGAAGAAAAGACTGGAATTTGCTGACATTATAAAATCATAAGATATTCTTTATGTATTTTCTCTATCATTTAGCTGTCTTTAGACATTTGAAATTGATGGTTTTACAATTGAAATGAGAGCTGTGCTCTATTTCTGTTCTCTGTGTTAAGTCTGAAAATGAAGGCATGGAAGATGTTCCTTTTCCTGAACCATTTTGTGGGCTGAAGTTCATCTGTCAATCCAGGATGGCTACCTTTGTACTGACTCCTGAGAGAGGTAGATTTCCCACTCTTTAGATGTCTGATCAAGGCCAGTCCTTTTGCACAGACATCACCAAAAAGAAGTTACTTTCCTCACAGCAGAGGTTATGGGAGTAACCTCTGTGAGCAACTATGCACCAAATCACTCTTTCCTCACTTTATCACTTTTATTAAAGCTTGTAGCCCTGCTAAAGCCCTTGTAGGCACAGCAAATGTCCTCTGCTTTCCCACAGTACTTGTGCAAATGCTTGTGCCAAGGTTTCCATTGATTAAATGTACTTAGAGTAAGAAGTGATGTTGATACCGTACTAATTATCAGTGAGAGCTAATTGTCATCAAAGTAGTAGTTTCTGTGACTCACTTCAATCTAGCCATAGTAGTTGATTCCTTTTGAAGTGACATTTTCTGTTCAGATTCTACACTTAAACTGACTTTCTCTGATGACAAAGGAGTACATTCCACTCTACATTGTAACAACTGCTACAATTCAAACACTAATGAAGGAAAAGTATAACCTTTAAAAATGAATAGCTCGTAGATTTTGATCAGAAATGGGAGAGTTTGTCAGCAGATTAGTGATCTGATTAAAAATAAGTTTCTGGAACTGATGACATAAAAAAATGTTAACCATATTCAAAGAATAGAAGTCAAATGAAATATTAAGAATAATAAAAGCAATCATTAAAAAAAGATCAGAAACATTTTTGAAGAATGCTTAAGTAATGCAGTTTCGCTTGTTTGATTTTTCTTCATTCACTGTGATCGAAGGAAATGCATCTGGACTCATGAAGGAGTTGCTTTTTCCTAATGGCAATTTCCTTGAATTTTAAAGATGCCACATGCAGTGTAGTCAGCGAGTTTTGACTCCGCTCTTCAGCTCATGGATGATCTATTTTTTGGTAGATGAGATGTCTTGGTTATTTTTGCAAACAGTGTTTATCCTTTTGTTTAAAATATGGTATGTCCAGATATAGAAATAAACGAATTTTCCATGCTGCTATATTTATTTAAGAAAAAAAAAAAGGATTTTATTTTTCTATTATTTTTATTTTTTCTATTTTTTCTTTTTTTTTTTTCAGGAGTAGCCATGTGTTTCCATAATCTGAAATAAATCTAATATTACAAAGGCAAATAAGACAGTCTTTAAAAAAATGAATAAATCCTTTTTGTTCTAGCTAGCTGTAAATCAGAAGCTGTAGCAATGTCATCTTCTTTTCAAGTTGTTAATGGACTGCAACATCAGTTAAGAAACATTTTGACTAAGTGTTGCAGTTAACTGGAAAATAGCAGTGATTTCCTCTGGTGATATTGTACACACAAAGGAGAGTTCAGGTAATTCAGTACAGCCCTATCTAAAGGGTAAACACAGGGGAATAGTAATGCAGCTAGGGAGCTATTTTGACATTCTGAGGAGAGAAGAAAATATGAGAGGAATTTGAGATAAGTATCCTGCAGTTGGCATCACCTCCCTATTCCCGTATTTGGTGTGATGTGAAACTGGAGACATGGCTTGATCCAGCTCTTTTGTCAGCTATATGAGTTAAGTGTGTGCACAGGTATAAGTGCAGCCTTTGCTCTACAAAGATAAATCTCCACCGTGGGAGAGTTAGCACAGGGAGGGAAGGACTGTCTGAAGGCAGAAGATTGAGCTGTCACTTAGAGCTACCTGTGTCACAGGGACATCCCACTGGCATAACCAAAACTGGTGTTTGAACTGGGAATTCGGTACCAGAATTCAGTCCAAATTGGAATATGAACTAAAGCAGCACAGAGTGGGAAATCTTCACTGTTCTCAGAGAACATGACCAGTTTAAGTATGCCTAAACAGAAAATGTCATTTTATAATGAATGAATTATGAGATGAAATCATAAGTGTTTTTTACTTGCTGAAGCGTTTCAGCTATGAGTTAGAAGAAGTGGCCTGACACAGAATTTTAATATCAGTGCTAGTCTCATTGGTCACCTGTTTACAAGGTTTTCAGTCACTGGAAGAACACTATATTCCCTGGAATGAGATTTTCAACACGATCAGCCTTAAGTAAACAGTGAGAAATGTATCAGATTTTACTTATGCCTGCATTGTACAGTGTAAGATTTGAGCTAGAGTGAGGCCTGTGCAATCAGCCTGTGCTAGTAGGAAACTTGGCAGCTGAAACTCAGTCAAAGGAGGCTGGTTGATGCTGTGGGAAGGTGACCCACATTCTGTCTCGAAAAATACACTTCTGCCAGAGAGGTGAGTGCCCAGGAACTGGCTCTGATTTGTGTTCTTTTGGTGCTATCTGTGGTTTCCAGAAATGGTGCATTTCCAAATATGGCTGCTGTCTCCATCGCAGGCTGCTAATCTGGCTGTTTGTATTGTTCCTGTATGTGTTCCAATGGCCCTCAACTGCCAGGAAAGTAGCTGGACGTGGAAAAGCAGAGCAGAATGCAGAAGTCTGTAGCTGAGGTTTGACAGATGTGCTAGAAGCTGGACTGCAGAGCAGCGTTTCTTCCATCAGCAACCTTTTCAGCGTGTCACTCGGGGCTGAGCACCCCCAGGCCTGGGATTTGTGGCCTGTGTAGGCTGGCTTGAGAGACCCATTCGTCAGCAGCATGCTTTTAGAACTTTATGTTAATAAAGGAATTGCTCTCCCATAGGCAAATATTTGTTATGCATAGCACGTTCATTTGTGTGATGTTAAAGAGACACAATCTTTTTTTGTAGCTTGATACTGATTTGCTAGCATGATTCACTAAACTTATCAGTGGCAGACAGTCTGGGAGGAAGAAACAGGACGGAAGTGCTTGTCACAAAATGAAGCCATTTGTTCTGCTAAAATGAGCTTCTGCTTCTGGGCTGATGTTTTGTGGGAGGAGGAAGGAAAATGTATGCCACCAAATATATAACAGGCTGGCCTGAGATACAAGGGAGCTGTGGCTGCTTGAAAGCTGCAAGGTGGCTGTACAGAGGCGAAGTATCATGGTACATCTGGCAGGGGTCATTGAATTAATCTGTAACTGGTTCCTACGCAAGTGATAAAGAGCTTTTCTCTTCAGAGTTTCCTCCCGTATTGTACTTCCTGCGTAGCACCATTCCTTCTCAGTTGTTGCACTTGGAGTACAGCAGGGATTGCTTTGAGATCCATGCAGTTCATCGAGAAGATGCTGTTTCAGAGAGAATGTCTAGGAGATAGGACAAAGCTATACATCTCATCTTTAGGCTTGTATGATGGGAAATCGTAATCTAGGTTCTTCATATGCTAAGACTGATTTGAAATCTGAGCAATTTAAAGTAAGCAATAATTTGCGTAGTTTCAGCTCCCTTACCTTGAGGTGATTATAATTTTTCAGTCAGGATAAAGTTTCCCATTGAGGACTTGATTGTGTAAGGTTAATAAGTAAGTGATTCCTAAATTAATACCAGAAATGCAAATCTCTCTGTTCAAAAGATACACAGCTAATTATATTCTCCACTTTCCAAGGGATGAGGAGCTATTATTATTTTCTGTCCCACTTCATGTCCTCAAGCCCTCTGATCCCCTTTGTACATTTTTCTCTAGGTTTTTCCTCCTGTTCTCATACATAGCCCATATTCCTTTCTGCCTATTTCATTCTCTCCTACTTGTTCCTCTAAGGTGTGATTCACCTACACTGAAAGCAAACATCCAAAATAGGTGAGATGAATCCCAGCCCAGAACTGCCTGTTTCTTGCCACTGAATAAAGGGTGACTGCAGTGAAGTAATACAGATGTCTGTACAGGCACTAGGTCAGATGAACAAAAATCCTAATTCCTGTACCTGTTGTAATCATCTTCCTCTCTCCAAATTTCCCACCTCATTACTTAAATGACCCTTTGACCTCCTTGAAGTGACCTTTGATCCATAAGCTTTTTCCAGTCTGGCCCTCTCATCTTCCCTGAGGACCAAGAGGAAAAAGCTCAGACTTCTTCCTAGCGTATACTTTGTCTTATCACATCCTTCATATTTAAAAATAGGTTTTCATAGCTGCAGATAATGTTAACCAGTAGAAGCTGTCATTGTTGGCTGATCTTCCATCCGCTTACAGATGTTACAGTCAGAAACAGTAGGAGATGATGCTAGTATAAAACAAATGCAGATTATTGCAGCACAGGCAGCCTGCTCTGACATAGCAGTCCGTGGATCTTGACTGCAAATGGGATCTTATGCAGCTGTGCTGCCTGATGCTCCATACCTTCTTGCCTTCCTTGCCTTTGGTTATTCTAAACTAAGGCTTAAGAAACAGGAAAAACAGAACATAATAGCATCTGCTTTGGAAGTACAAAAGGAAATGTGAAAGTACAAGCCCATTCTTCTGGCTATGCGAGATTCAAGAATAAAACCCAACTGAAAATAAATAAGAACATACATTTTTTCTAAAAAGGGTGTATGTTAAATAACAGGCTTAAGGAAATATGAGGGGATTAACTTGAAAACAGATGTTTATAATGATTCAGTGACGTGTTTTAATTACATTCCCAGATGCAATTAAAACAGACTTCTGAATTTAAGGGATGTGTTGATAAAGCTGATAACATTCTACATGATGTTGGAGGAGGAAGTATGAGCTTCAGGCATGCGTCCTCCAGCTGTGATTTCATCAGGTCAGAAAAACTAAAAGAGGTTGTACTCGGTCAGCTCTTGAACAGGAGTTTCAAGTGTTTTTCTAGGCAAAGTGAAGTTTCCAGTGCAAGAAGTGAAGCTGATTATTCAGAGGGGGGCGTTTTTCCCCTCTGGTCAGTATTGAGTTGGCATTGTAGTATGTGCTGGCATTGTTTTCAGGTCTAATTCTACTTCTACAGTATAATGTAAGAGAAAAAAAAGGAACATTATTGCTTTGTGTGAATGTGGAGAAAGCTTGACTTCAAACAACAAATTCAGTGGCTCTACTTACAAAAAAATAAGATCTCATCAAAAGCAACAGATGCTTCAGGAGTTGGTATTTTAGTTTTATTGGACAGCCTTTAGTAATTCCTTTTTAAGCATTAAAGCCCACGTTCTCTTTGATGCTTTGGCTTAAAATAAAATGTACTTAAAAATTGTTAATGTATTATTTAGCTTCCCCGAGTGATGTTGTTTTTTGGTCTCTTTGGACTTCTCCAAATTCAAAACATTAGGATTTGCTTTTGCTTCCTAGCTGCACTGAGGTCCCTGTAGGTTGTGGAGCCCATAGGCATGGAGGAATGGGCACTTGGAATCCTTGATGAGACCTAATTCCAGAGAGGTGCTGCCCATGACTGCTCCCAGATAATGGCCTGCTGTGGCTCGTGAAGGATGTTGAGTGCATTGGTGGATTATTCAGAGATCCTAGTTTTTCTCTGAGGATGACAACTATAGAAGTGATGGGCTGCCTGAGTTAGTTACTAGTAGCTTCATGGAGGCAGTGAGGAGGAGTAGGGAGGAGTAGCACTTGGGTGTGAGGGAACACAAAGAAACCATAAGCTTTTTCTTGCTCATCACTTAATCTGACTTCTCTCATCTGTTTTCTGATTTGATGTTTTGCAAAGAAAATGAGAGGCTCTTCATGATGAGGTGACACATATCTCAATACTTTGATTACTACTGACTGTTACCCGAGAAATAGTCATTGTCTGGCCAGTCGACATTAACAATTGTCTCCATATCTCACATTTAGAGGAGTAGTTTGCCCTCTTGGAGACTGTGACTTTGTTTAGTTTTGTAAAGTATATGCAGATGTACTTGTTTAAATAGTTTACTGTGGTAATTATACCAATATTTTAATTTCCTTTCAAAACTGTTTTCTTCTTACCCAGAGACTGCTAATTTCTGATAAAAAATTTGAGAAAATCAGTATTAGGACACCCATGGTAAAGGTCTGGAGGATGTAGAGCAGACAATATTTTGCATCTACAAAAAAAGAAACATAGCAGACCTGAAGAATATAGTCTGTTTTTCTCCTTAAATCTAGAAGTCATTAAATACTATTTTACCATCCCTTTCTCCTCAAAGCAATAGCACGTATTTATAGAGGTTAAATATGTATGCAGAATGCAAGCAATTTATTAATGATCTGGTACTAAAGAGGTGCTTCTAAGAAGGGATTGATAATATTTTAAAAAATTCTGTTGGGCTTTGAATGTATAAATATTGAATCTTAGAGGGAAGTTCGCATGTTTTGAATTGTCTTTCATACTGCTAGATGGAGAATATGTGTGTGTTCTATAATAGTGAATTATGTTTAAAATGGTGGCCCAAAATACAATAATTTAAAAGTAATGTAGCATTAAGATTGTTTCTACAAAATCATCTTTTACTGGACTGTGACTGAGAGTGTACATTTGTGTAAGGATAAAAAAAGCGTTTCACTGGGCTTATGTGGACATCCCCTGTGCTGTCTTACCCTGACTTGTTGTGGTAGGTTCTGTCTGTCACCTAGCTCACGTGATTAATCCCTGATTTTTGTTTTATTTTCAGGGTTGTTCTGGTTGTGGAAAATGTGACTGCAGTGGAGTAAAAGGGCAAAAAGTGAGTATATCAGCTGTCTGCTTCATTTTCTCTCTTACTTAAACTACACAGTGTATAATCTACCTCAAGATGGGTGAGCCATTGATTTCAGTGGAAGATTACAACACCATCGGGCATTTCCAAGACCAGGCCCTTCGAGCAGGGTTTTCAAAATGCAGCCAGCTCAGTATCTGCAGTGGCAGAGGGCTGAAGAAATGGGTATGGGAAATAGCCTAATGCCATCACTGTGTGCTGAAGCCCCCAGCCTGCTGCTTGTCCGTGCCTTCCCTCTGTCCCCACTGAGTGGGACACTAACCCATCAGCCTCTTCTTTCCCATGCCTCACCTGCAGTCTTCTCAGAAGGCAGTGCAGATCTTGGCTTGATATCCTGACCACCTCTGGAACCGAGGTGAGCACCTCCATTCAGAAATGCTCCCCCTCAGTCCTCTCCAGAAAAGGCTGTAATGCATCATAAGCAGCATACGCTGACCAGGGTTAACCCCAGGAGGCAATGACTTACAATAGGAAGAAGGAGGTTAATAATAAACTCAAATATAGCAAAATGTTTCAGGTTAAGAAAAAAAAACTTTTTTTTTTTTTTTTACAGACCCTTGCAGATACATTCCCATTCAACTGTCCAAATTATTTCCATGTATGAAGGACAAAAAAAAAGCGTATTGCAGGCTTCTTTCAAAGCAATAGCAGTGAAGAAAAAATCCAGTGTACTTAAACATTCCACGAATTCTCTCTGCAAATTACCCACTTTTGTAAATACTGTAGACACTCAATCACTCTCCTTATCTCTTTCAATTTTGCTGTAGAGATTTTAATCTACACTATCTTTGGTTGTGCGTGCACATGTACTGTATATACTACCATTATAAATGAGTGTAAACCAAGGGCTTTATCATCCAGTGGGAACATTTTTCAAGGTAAGTTGTTTAAGTCACCCAAAGAAATACTCAGAAGAGTGTTATATATTTTTATTATTATTATTATCTGTTTGCTTTAAATAATAATAATAAATATACATATGTATGTATATAAACATACAGCTGGTCTTCTACATTGTCTCACATGTGATGGCTACAAACTTACAGATTAGGATATTAAGAATGTTTGTTGGTGGCTGTTCTTTAGTGTTTTCCAGAACAGAATAATGTAAATAACTTAACTGGAGACTGAAGCAAAGATAATTTCATGTGTAGCAAAACACAGGTTAATTAGTGAGAAAGATAGAAAGTGCCAACTTCCAAAACATCTTTGAGGTGGAGTCTTGTTTTTTGATGACCAGTTAGTATCTGTTTAATAGAAGTCAGTTATCTATTAAAAACAAATAAAGCAAAGATTTGTGAAAGGTCTGGAAATCAGTTTTTTTTCCCTAGGTATCTTGTTCTTATTTTTCAGTTGTGAGTACAATGAATCGTTGTAGAACAAGATGGATATTACGTTGTAACTCGCTTGTTGAAATCCATTAGTATTCAGTTCATGGAGTATGCCAGCATCTTGTAACTAGATCATCTTAAAAAATGATAGTTTGGGGAAAGAAAGTGTTGTAAAACTTACGCTTCATTTATTTACAGTTTTGGACCTGACTTAGCTAGAGCTTCTCTTGCTGACGTTTCCTATTTGCAGTTTAGAGTCTGAGAAGGGTCCTATTTCTCAAAGATAAGAAGTGCTTGTCTGATACAATCAAAGCCAAAACTACCTCATCTTAATGTAGATCATCTAAAATGTAGAAGAGATAGTAATATCAGCCTGTAGCAACAGAAGTCGTCGTAAATTTGAAATCTCATGCTCATTTGTTCAACAAGTCTTATGCACCACTTTTCCTGAGTCCCATCACAAACTTTTCTACTTTAAACACGTGTATTGTGAAATACTGACATACTTTCAGACCTTAAATTTCAATAATTTAATTATTGACTTTTGAGACCTCTGAACAAGTGAACGAATAGTTATGCCTGGAAAACTATATTCAAGAAAACCATTTTCAACTCTTTTGGAATACATTTAAAGATAACTTCATTCAGATCAATATCTATCAATGCTTGCTCATTATATTAACCCTGTGAGACTTTCAAATGTGTACTTGGATGTTTGAGCAGAAAATTGAGTTTTTACTTAAAAACATGCCCCCTCTTCTCAAGTTTTAGTCAAAGTTTTTTGTATCTAGTGTCTGTGTAGAATAAGGACAGACTGCTACCCAGGCCCAAGAAGAGAAGTTGGTCAGGGAAAGCAAGAGAAGCATTCTTCCCAATTGCCTCTCTAATATTTTTCGAAACACTCTCTCCAAACAGTGCATTTGGATTTGAAACGTGACTCTGTTAAAAATGGTCCTTATTAATCTTCACAACATTCAAGGTATCTGTTACTTCAGAGATCCATTTGAATATCATTTAATCAGAGAAAGACTACTGAGAAAGGCTGATCCAGGCCAGGATCCAGGCTGTGAGAGGGCTGCCATTCTAGGCTGGTTCTTTGTGGTACCCAAGAATACGTTAGAAAACATCTGCTCTTCACTCCTCACATAGCCCCCTGTGTGGGAAATACATAACCATTCTGCCCTGCCGTCCTCAGCCAACATGTTGCCTGTGCTGGAAGCCCTTTTGATCTGGCTCCTATGTTGCGCAGAAGTGCACAAACACTGAAGGGCTCTTTCCAATCCACCCACACTTCAGCACTGTAACCACAGTAGTTTACGGCCATGGGAGCTGCAGCAGCTGCGGAAGTGGGTACTGTGTTTACCCTTTAATGCCTTAATTATTAACATCTGGAGATACATTTCTTACCGTAGTGTGGGAAGAAGTTCCAGGCCCTAGGATTTGTGGTTGGGGGTTGGAGGATAATTAACATACATTTGGTGAAATAATCTTATTTATTAATGATCTCACCAGAAGAAGTGCTGAAAATAGTATTTGACTTAAAAGCTGTGGAATGCCCAATGAATATTTCTTAACAGCATTACAGACATGGAAGAGTGAATTATACTGCCATATGATTGTCCTTCACTTGAGAATCTTTTCATCAATCCGTTGGATGGCCATATTTTCAATATGTTCTCTCATTAGACTGAAAATTGCATTTGTATGCCAAACGCCTTTGAGATGACTCATACTTTATCAAGGGCATGTAATTGACAAAGTCTAAGGTTTTTCATCCCTTTCAGAAAATCTGAGAAAGTGAGTGTAATTGCAACAGATGGTTCTTATCCTATAAAGCCTTCATTATTACACTGAGCATCAGACTGTTATTTTAAGCTACATAAAGTCGAGCATTAAGTATTTGCAGAACAAAAGGTGCGGAAATTTTAGAATAACATAATATTACTAAAATAATAAAGTAATAAATAATACCTTACTGTTCTCCATTAAATATTTTAGCTTGAAACATCATTTGTTTCCTCTTGCACTTTTTGTCTGTCTGCCTAATAACTGACTGTTCTTTCTAACCTTGCTGAAGTGTGAGATCTGTTTAAACTGATTACACTCCTTAATGCTTGCCTACATTTTACTGGTTTACTCAAAAGTAGGCAGAAGCTGTATTTTATCTTTTATCCTTCTAGGTTTTGAGAACAATTTCAAGCAGCTGTGAGGATAAGAAATGCTAGCCATTAATGTGTATAGAAAAAGCCGGTTAAGCATTTAATTGCTATTTAAAACAAAGACTGTATAGAGCAGAATAAAATTCCTCTGACTTTTTCTCAAGAATGTTAATTCCCTCATTCATGAGCATTTACATTCGTTGGCATTTTTTGTTTGCCTAATTCAGAGAATGGGCATGTTTTATCATACCTACACACAAATTACTTCTCTGTTTCCCTCAATGGGGATATCATCCCTGCATGAATTGGCCGTGTTGCAGAAATACACACTCTGGCTTTGCTTGAGCCATTTCACGTCTGGAAGTCAGGCAAATCTGTCACTGTGTTAGGCAGATGGGCAGTGTGCAACTCTGTGACCCCCAGTTCACAGCAGCAGTGACTGGGCTTTTCTTTCCTGTAGCCATGCTGTACAGTCTAGAGAGTCACCCATGTTTTTGCTATATGCAGATGACTGGGCTTCTCTGTTTACTCTGGATATTGAAAAGTTAACTGTGTCCAGTTGACTGAATTTCTGTGTATTTTTTAATTTTATTATTATTAGCATTAAGGTTAACGAGACTGGGAGGGCCTTCAAGGCTTTTCCTGTTGTCATAGGTAGCAAAAGATAGAGCAAAAATATTTGTGGTATTGATGAGTTAAAACAATATGAAGGTCCTTACTGGAGAGAAGCTCGGGCTGTCAGTGGGCAGATCAACTCTAAATAGTTCCAGGTTTCCTTTACGAAATAGCAGATGGCAGCAGGTTCATTCCTTTAGTGCAGCAAGTTGGTAGTCAATATATCTGTGCTTTTCAAATTGTACCTATTTTAACAGCATCAAGACTTTTTTTATTTATTCAAGACTACGTGTTTTTAAACTTTAAATTGTTTCCTTGGCACTCTCTCCTGTAAATGTTTGCTAGTTGGTTTTAATTTCTTCTTCCATAGTTTTTCTCAGTGTTTCTGCTTATGTGGCTGCTGTAGGAATGTACCTCATGTACATGAGCACCTGCTTATGTCTGAGTTGGAAAGACCATGAATTCAGGACACTAAGGAAAGCAGAACTAAATTATACATCCTGCAAAGGGCCATCAAGTTGACAAGATAGATGCCAGGCATTGTGGGAGGAAAGAATGCAGTCTGTCAAGGACTAATAGATTGCATGAAATTGTCTAATAATTCCTGAAAGGGGGAAATCAAAAGACTGCAACAAGATAAGCAAAGATATTGTTCAGTTTCAGATCTGATATTCTTCGAGGAGACTTGTAGTTCATGAATATTTCTGAAAATCATGCCATTGTCCCAATGTTTGTGTCAATTCTGCAGAGCTAGTAGTGTATTTTTGTTTATTTACCCTTTCTCAGAGAAATATAATCAGAGAAAAGCATCTATGTTTCGTAAAGAGAACACACAAACAAAGCTCCTATTCTTGAAAAGAACAAGATGTCAAAAGGCTAAATAATATTGAGTGGGATATAGTAAGTATTGAAAGTTTTCCACAGTTTGCTAATTGGCAGGCCAAACTTTCAAGTGACATTTGGAGCCATCAGATTTTATACTCTGAATTTGTCAGTGAAAGCATTTGTCCATTTCCCCATATGGAGCTGAATTTCTCTGGCAAAGTTTTCTACATTATGATATATAGTAGACTCAGTACAGTAGGTACCTGTAAAGAACACAAACGAGTTGATTACCCAGTGAATTTATATCTCTGGAAAGGGTGCTATAAAAGTGAAAATCCCAGTAATACTGTGTGGTGGGATGTGCTCATACTTAAGTTTTCAGAGATGAGTTCAGAAGATTTTCACATGGTTATATTTCAGTTGACATAATATAACCTTTTCAGCATTTGTTGCCAGATGCATATTTTTGCTTGTAAAGAGATTGTTGTAATAATCACAGGCATTTAATCATGGAAGAAAAGATGCTTTATAGCCTCACAGTGTTTGATTTTACATTTGTACAACTGCTGTTACTGTATGTCTTTATTCTGGTTCTTTAAAGGATTACAGGATGTTATTTTGATCTGAATCATGTAAGCCTCCAATGAAGTCAGTAAAGTTTCCCAAATGGGACATTAGAGTTAGATCAGAAAACACCTATAAAATCCATGCTTCTCAGAAAGCAGAGCCACCCAGTGCCTCTGCAATAGCCATATATCATTTGGAATTATCTCAACTTTTAATTTTTTGTCTATGCCAACAGAGTCATGTTCCCTGTGTCTAAAAACTACATAATGGTTATAAACATTTTGAATCAACATGCGATTTTTTTAGTATCTGGTCATATATGACTACACCTGCAGTCTGCTTCTGCTTTGTGTGTGTTCTTCTTATGGCCCATAACACAAATACTGCATCCTGCTGACTACATTCTGTGGGCCTGGGACTGCACATGTCTGGGGAACAACACTAGCTACGTTTTGTAATTTACCCCTCAGGGTTCTTTAAATCATTCTTCCATTCAATTTATATTGTGTTTGCTGGGGATCTCAGACCAAGCCAGCTATTTTAATTGACGGTTCTGTGACATGTCAGTTCCAACAGAAGAATTTAATCATACTTGATGTATTTAATAATGTCTCTGCCTACATTTTCTCTGTAGCAGTATTGACTGCAAGTGATCTTGTATATGTATGTGATTGTTACTAGAGAACCACAGTAATATGGTAATCTCTGTAACAGTCACTTTCTGGTCTTTCTTGCCAAGAGCAAAAAGTGGTTTGGGGTTTGGTTTTGTGGTTTATTTTTATCTCCTACTAGTGGTAGTTAATTGTTTGGTTCTATTAGCTCAGCTAACCTCCTACTTCAGACTGTAGACCTATGTTTTCAGTGAGAGGTCATCATAATTCAGATTAGTCATTGAAAACAGCCAGCCACATGATGTTGGCTTTCCAAAAAGGAAATGTAAATTCTCTTAAAGTTTGGATTTTATTAAGAAAGGGGATAAAGCCAAATTTCATACACAACTCACAAAACTACTTCCAGCAGGAGCAATAGGAAAAACAAATGTGTAACCATATATGTTTTGAAGGAAAGCAGTAAGGACCATCATGAAAGTGGGATTTCCAAAGAGGAAGTTTGAAGTAGCTGCTAAAAAAGTGATAGTAAAGTAATTTATCACTCAAGCAAATACTTAGCCAGCTGGAGAACCTCTTTAGTTTAACCACAAAAGAAGCTTTATGCCACAGAAAGAGCAGCTGAGAAAGCGTTTTCTAGAGATGCTAAAAAGATATCCATTTTTATTCAGGTGACAGTAACACCTGAGGAAGTTCAAGGAGCAAGAAGTAAACTGAATTATAGACAATGCAGGAAAGAAAGTTAACCTAAATGATGAAAATAATTATTAGCTTTCAGTGTTAGGGAAAGTCTTCTTGTTTGTCGTCTGTAACAACAGAAGAAAACAGAAGTTAAGGTGAAGCTGAGGGGAAAGCAACTTAGATTCTTGCCTGGAAAATCATATTTCTATTCCTTAGAATATTTCAAGAGTAAATAGAATGGCAAAATGTACCCATAAATTTGTTGCTCTTAAAGAAAGCATGTGACAACTTCCACTGAAGTTCAGCTGGAACATTTTTAAATGCTTTGATAGTCCAACAAAAATAATTCTCACTGAGGCTTGTGTCAAAGATCACTGCACACAGTTAAAGTAAATACTGAGTTGAGTGAGTGAGTGAGCGCAGACACTGGCATCACATCGGATGTCTTCTTGATCTTTTCTTATTTGAGACTGTTACTGATTTTAAACTGGTGCAACAAGAGTGATTTGTGTCTAGTTAGCAGAAGACTAAAAGCTTTGGTGCTTTTGAGAACCCTTGGTTTTGTTGGAACAGTTTGATCGACTGCCAAGCAAAGCCTGAAAGACTGCAGAACTGCTAAACAAGTGGGCGTAAGGAGTAGTAATGAGGAGGGACAGTAGGGCAGCAGGGGAGACTGAAGTGAGCTCTGATGCTAAAATCAGAAGTTATGTGAAAAAATGAAAGACACCGAAGGCTCATATAGGATAGCAGTGAACAGAGAAGTCAGTGTTGTCCAGAAGTGCTGCTGCCAGCTGTATGCAGCACCATTAATGAGATTTGTGAATTAAGGATACAATTAGAAATCTGCGACTCAGATTTCTTGTCTGTCTAATATGGACACAGGAGTTGGAAATATAACAAGAACACATGCAGCCTTCCAAAACTCTTGCAAAGGCAATTCTTCACGATGTTCTAAGTATTAAATGCAATGAATTTACACATGTTCCTGAACTGTAAATTGTACTCAACCATAACTTTTTACCACAGAAAAAAAGGAAAAGGGTAGTGCCCGGGAAAGCAAAACTTTCCAAAGCTATGCAAAATACAGGCCTTTGGTTGCAAAATTTTCTTTGTACACTTCCTGTCATTGGGTGCAATTGGATTTGAGGAAGGAGCAGAGAAGCAGAGAACATCAGCATTGCCAGTGTGTGTGTTACCAAAGGAGAAGAGCTGATCTGTCTGAGTCTCGCAGTCTCAGACCATCTCTCACTGGGACAGACACTCCACTCGAGGCTTTGTCTCTTTCCTGTGAGTTCCTCTGGGTGGCAGTCATATACCACAGATTTTTGTCTATCCAGCCATCCTGGTTTACACAGCTATCTCTTTTTGTCCGTCAGACACCTAAGCAGTAATCCAACTTCTGGTCAGTGTTTACTGACAAGCAACTACTGATTGATTATGCTTATATCCTGCACGGTGTCAAAATAAGGAAAGTACCTGTTTTTCATTATTGAGGCATGATGTTATCTGCCTTGGGGTATTTTCATGATAAAAAATCAGAACCCAGAATATTTCCTTTAGCTTTTGTGAAAGGATTTTGTACTTCTATGCAACTTTTTAAATGTTTAAAACTTTTGAAATGCCATCTCAGACCTAACTGAAAAAGCAGCTAAAATAGCGCTGTCTAGAATAGCACTGTCTGTCATGTACTCTTTAAGATAAGAGCTACTTCATTATGAGAACTTTATTGCAGTCTGTACTGTCTAGGACCAGCTGCCCATGTTTTTACTATTTATGGAAGAGATTATTTTCTGTAAATATGTCCATGACAAACCTTTGGCAAGAGAATAAAACTTGCATGTAATGTCTCAGGTCTAGGATGTGAACAAAAATAAATGAGAAAAACCTGAAAAGTTCAAGATCTTTTTTTTTTTTCTGCTGTTTCATCTTTGAATGTGAGCCTTTAAACAATGCCAAATGCAAACAAATGCTAAATAATTTTCACTAATGAAGAAGGAAGGGTGTGGAGCATTTTTACCCCTTATTTTTTTGGACCTTCAGCATTGGAAGTGACTTAACACAATATGCAATAAAACAAAGGAAGAGCTACTCAGACCTAATGAGTTCAACAGATGATTAGAAGGGGTGGGAAACGTAGCACCCTTTCGATTCAACCTGTCTCCAGGTGATAGAATTTCCTTTTTTTTTTTGCACTGCAGATGCATTTGTCCATCTACATCCTCTTCCCTCGTGGCTCTTTGAGGTTGTTCTGTTCCCCAGGGTGGCTCTAACTCTGGTCTGATTAAAAAAAAACCAACAAATCTGGAAATAAGCCATGCACAGCATTGGTGAAAAGTTTGTGTGGCTTCCTCCTGGAACATCATGAGATGCGCTTTTTAGAAAAATCAAGGAAGGTTTAAATATAAAGACAGTGAACCATATACCTTGACGTTAAATACCCAAGCACTGTGCAGGCAGACCTTTATGATTGGAAAATGAAGCTCACATGCTGTCTGTTGGCTTCTGCTCTCTGCTAGTCTTGCCTTCATACTTCTGTCATCCCATGCCCTCCATTATACTTGGAGGTAAACTACTGGCTTGTTAAATGTTCATGTTAGGAGTTATCCATGTTTTCTTCCATAAGCGAACAGAAGGTGCATGTGCCCTGCTAAACTTCAGTAATTTTTCTTTTCTTCCTTTTTTAATGGAGACAAAGTGAGCAAATCTTCTAAATCATAGTTTGCTGTAAATAAAAATTCCTTCCTTCTAAGCATCCTTCCTACTTCTGGATCTGCAACGCTTATCTGCACTGGAGTCAAATACAACACAAAATATACAATGGCAAAAGATATGTAAATGCAAGGAATAATTGAAAATTTAGGTGAGGAGTGTGGTTGGCTCAACAAGTCCTAGCAAGTGAAATTTAGGCACCTTTGTTGAAAAAAATACATGCAGCATTTGGAAAATGAGGAATAACTGTATGATGAGCAAGAAGAGGAATTACATGAGGCAGGTAAGTAAAGTAGGGGGGAGCCATTGTCATAGCTAATTCAACAGAACTTGTAAGGTGGTAATGGACAACCAAGTGCTTGACACTAGTTAAATAGAGGCTGAAGTTGTAGCTATGGCTTCTGAATATTAATTTCACTTCACTCAGCTTATTTTATTTCTTCTTCAGCTACTAAATCAAATTCAGACAGACCACGTACCCACCCACTTACTTGCATACAGACTAAGCACATCAGAACTGATACGTAGAGGAAAGGATACGTGCACATTGTTATTTCTAGTTTTATACTCTTGGGAAGCACTTAGTGACTTCCTGAGGAATGCTCCTTGAAGCCTTGGGGTGACACTGAAATGTGCTTCCTTCCTATGTATGCTCCTGTATTTGGAAGGTGATGAGAGTGCCCCTTCTACCCTTGCATATATGAGTCTACATAATACTGGGTTTTGCATGATAAGTGAATGCTTTTCAGCGTTCCCATCCCTAAAAGCAGAATGAAAACTGAAGGAGTCAGGTGGGTGAAGGGCACCAGGGAGGGGCCCAAGAGAAAAGTTGGCAGATCCAGCATCACAATAGACAGGGCATGACTGCCGAGTGGTGTTTGTCAGCAGCCACTGGGATAGCTCTTTGTGCTTGTGTCTATGTGTAGTGTAGAGCAAACCTGGTAATGCCTGCAGTTGTGCAGGGGACTCAGCCAGCCCACAGCCTGCCCAACTGGGCAACTGTGCAGGTGATGTAGAACTGCCGTGGCTGCTCCTGCTCTTAGTCACGCCAGAAATGTTGGATTCATGTCTCCATGCGAGTGAGTTTTCTATTTCCTCCTGGCAGTGCAAGAATCTGGATTTTGCTGACTCTTTCCCTCCTTCCTCCCCTCCTCTCTTTCCCTTCTACTGTCAGCCCCAAAACTTCTGGGAGAGCCAAGATATTTGCAGAGCTCCTACACAGATTCTTCACATGTCTTTGCAGTTATGTTTATGTAATGAATTACTTGTTACTTGTGTGGCTCCAGAATTGTATAGATATAGTGTAGATAGATTCTAGCGCTGAAGAATGCGCAGTGGGAATTTTGTAATGCTAAGCATCCTTAGTGCATTTAAGGACTCCTGTGCTGTGAGCATATAGCACTAATTCTGTTTGGGTGTTATCCACTTCACAGTTCCAGTAAAATACTGAAAATGGTAAGTGCAGCTGAGGACAAACAGCTGATGCTTATTGTACATGTTGATTTTAATCCTGACAGATATTCGGGGCTGGTGCTCCCTCTGGTGGTTAAAAGTATCATTTCAGTAAAGGATTGGCTCTTCCCCACCACTCTTTCTCCACTAAAGCGACTCTGAGCCAATTACGGTTCTGTCAAACAAGTTTAAAAGAGTGTGGAGAAAAACACAGCGACTTAAGAGTGCTACTTGGATCCCACAGTAGTGTTTCCCACTGTGTAGTGTAATTACGGGTCTGACACCTCAAAGCCAATTCCTTTGAGTGCTCACAGTTATATCAGCTGAAGGAGCAAATACAGAGCTGGCATTCACCTCTCACATGGTTTGGGTTAGTCTGTCTAGAAACCGTGTAGGTCACTGCAAGGCTGTTGTGCATTGCTGTTGATTTTACAAGGTCACGCTGGAGCACAGAGGTGTGATGAGAGCTTCAGGCTTCATCTGGTGGTTGTTTTTTTTTCTGTTAACAGTTGCATCTGGACCTCAAACGAATCTCTATCGAAAGCAACATTTGAGATTATTTCTAACATCAGACTGAGAAAAGAAAAAGATAGGGAAGAATGCTGAAATGTCAGGCCCTTTTTCTCTCTTTTTGGAAAACCACATCCTCAGTTTCATCTTGAAGCTGTTGTGTTTCTTCGCTGTTCGTGCCCTTGGTAGTGTTTCAGTTCAGTGCACATTAGCTTTGGAAAATGGAATGTGTGTGTTTGTGAGAGAGGAAGCTTGAGCTTTGAACGGATGTTGGGTTCAAGCATTGACACCGGTCTGGAAATGGCTGTCGTGCACATTAAGCATTTGTTGGCTCTGAGCTCAGTTCCTCCTGCAGCAGAGACACAGCTGAGGACCTCTGGTAGATGAACTCCATCCAGTCCCACCATACCAGTGTGAGAAGCTGCTGTTGAGGCCTCTCTGCCCTGCATGGCTGCATCCTCCCATCAGCTCTGGCAGCTGCCCGGCTGCCTGGTGGGCTTCTCAGCTTGCTGAGGCCAGAGCAAGCTCACACGCCAAGGAAAAGTGAGGAGGTTTAGTGAGTTGATGTGGTGCAGTGATGCTGGGGAGAACCTTCAGAGCTGCTGTAAGAAAGAGTGAGGGTGTGCCATCCATTTCAGTGGAGCGGATGAGCCACCTTTGCTGGTTAGGCCTGCTCAGCTGCCTTTTGGCATCTCACCCTAAGACTGGGTTTTACGCGTTCTCAGTGGAAAGGCAGGCACACGTCTGTCCCTCCATCTCTGCCACGGGATGATCCCTGGCAGAGCCAAACCAAACGGGAGGAGCTGGCTGTGTGATAATCAATTAAATGGTTCCAGAAGGCTCTGTACATTGTTGTTCACCGCATGCCTTAGTCTCTGGAGAGCTGGAGAATGCAACATATGTACGGGCCCAGCCTTTGCGTGAGCCCACAGTTCTTCAGACATTTGATTTATCAGTCTCTCAAGACTAACATTTCCTTGTCCAGCAGTCCCTAGACAAAATAATAGGGGAAATAATTTATAATGTGGTGCTGGTTGTTTCCTCCCCCTCAGAACTTGATTTATTACAGCTAACTCTTCTGAAACTACTTGCTTCATGTGACTCTCTCACACAGCCATCTGCAGTTGTTCCATGTGTGAAACAGTATTTCATGGCTAATTTGGAAGGACAGATGCCAGCAAAAATGTCAGCTTCTCTGGCTATGCTTTTAACAGGTTCATCTCTCTTTAGAAGTCCATTCTCAAACTATCTAACGTGAAGCCATCTGGATGCATTTCACAAAAGCTGGACTACGATAGGCATCTTGCTGATCAAATAGGTGCAACAGTGAGTGAGCACGTGCTGTCTTTCTGTATCTCCACGTTTTCAACAGCAGCTGATATTCATCTTTGTGAGGTGAATAATGAATTCTTCTTTGTGTTTTCTGACAGCTTGTGTTGAGTCAGTGGAGGTACAGAAGACTTGGTTACATCTGTTTTAATTTCTGAGTCTCATGAATTGATTTGTAAGAAGCAGAAGCTCTTTCAGTGTTACTTGCCAAGGTTTTGCAGCTGTGAATATTGGAACGTGAACAACATGTAACCCTTACAGTCAGAGTCTCATGCTCTTCACGCACTACAGCTAGAAATCTCAATGCTGAGAAAAAAATAAGTGGGTAGCAGCAGTGGTCTTGTGCTTGCCAAGTAACGTAGAGTGGATACTTAATGAGTTGCAGCATAAACATAGTGCAAACACTATTGGGCTTTTTGTCTGAAACATTGAGTGAACAAAGGAACTGGGCAGGCCAGAAAGAAAGGGATGCTGCTCAAGTATTTCCTTGCAATGCAAGGCATCCTCAGGACATGCTGTGTCTCTGCTTTAGAATGTAGTAGGTGATAGCATCATCTGAGCTTGCAGTTGTAAATAAGGCACTTAGGGTAGGAAAGCTGCAGTACAAATGCTGCTACCCAAGAATCTCCGTGGGTTAATATCCAGTTAATGTAGGACACGTGGACCTCAGCACTGACTGACATTACTGCTTCTGATGGTCGAGTTTCTGTACTCTCTTGTTCAGTGTAGACATTTTGAGCCTGATTGAGTTTTACTGTAATTTAGCATAGTTTCACTGATGCCAAAAAGCCATCTTATGGTGTAAGTTGGTATTACCTGGATCACTGAAGTTTTGAAGTTAGATCTTTGTTCACTAGTGAATGCTAAAAGAGATGCTTGTTTCTTTACAAGTTGTGGCACACTGGTTTCCTAAAATTGTTATACCAAGAAGCAATCTGACACATGGACTAAAGGAAGGACTTAGAAAGTAGGATACTTCCCTAGGTCTTGCTGGAATAGGTTGTCCTAACTTCTGTGAGTTTCGTGGATGGCATGGAGGACGAATGCTCCATTATCTGTCTAGCCTGAGATTGCACATATTTGGTCTACTTACCCAATACTTTGCTGTGAAATTAAATGGGAAAGCAAAGTAGAGAGAGGAGTGTAAGCAGTGTGTAAGTCCATGATCCCCTGTTAGAATAAATGGCTGAGGTGGCAGCTCATGTGAAGAGAGATCCTGTTGCTTGCGTACCCTTGGAGCTGAGTCAACCAATGTTATGTTTCCTTACTTCCTTCTGACAAACCACAGGCAAAAATATGAGCTCAGTTTTGTGTGAGAAACTGTGAGTCTGCAGTATTCGGAATGGGACAGCTCTCCACACACTCAGGAGTTTTGCTCTGAAGGCCTCTGGGTGTCTGGTAGCTTGCCTGGATGTCCAGAAGTCCTGGACAAATAGCCACATACTTTTCCTCCTTTTGTTCTAACAGTTAAAGTCAGTAAAACCAATGTTTCTATGGGCATGTTAGCTCAAAGTGACCCTGAGCAGCTCCTGCAGCTATGCTTTACCTGTCAGGGAGGGCAACTTGGGAGGCTGGAGATGGCCTTGCAGCATTGCTGGTAGTTGTCTTGGAAGCCCACGTTGTTATTTATGTTAAGCTTTGAGTTAACTTCTTTGGCAAGATGAAGTGGTCGTTACCTCAGCATGTGATTTACAGGCGCAGTAAAGGCCTTTTACAGTGCCAGAACACTCTTCAGGGAGCTTTCAAATAAATGAAAATCTGCTCTGTAAACCTCAGTTTTATTTTTCCGTAAGAATGGCAGAATGAGTACTTTACTGTGTTGCAGAGTCCAGTGGTTCAAAGTGTGTTGAAATCCTCAGGATGACAGAGCTCCTGAATGCAGAAAGTATTATTAGCTGTGCTACATATGACTCATACTTCTATGTAGGTGTCATAATAATCTTGTTTTCTTCTCATTTGCACATATTGTACTTTCCTTCAGTAGTGGAAAACCTTGTTTTTTGTACTTGAGTGTCTTCTGCCTCCTTAATCGATCTCCCAGCAGGTCACAAAAGCAAGTGCCCACAGTTTAGCGTGAAGTCCTGTACTGAAGTGATTACTTTAGAACTCGGACTTAGCACTGCCCTAGAAATATGTTTCTTCGTCTGTTCCGCTATTTGCTTTGTTTTGCAGTGTTTTGTGATAACACCCCACACTGCTTTGGATTTTATAAGTAGAAAATATTATTATCAAAGCCTGACAATGAATGCTGATGGGTGAACTAAAACGCTGTTTTGGTGCTTCAAGGAAAAATGATTTATTTCCCTCAGAAAGTAACTTCTAATTGAAAATTTTTATTTTTTCCTGGGAGGAAAGAGAGAAGATTCAATATGAAATTTTTTTCCTGGTTATTTATTCCTGGTTGGAAATGTATTCCTGGTTCCTGAGTGTTATTTTGAATTTAGAATTGCCATTCCCCCAGTTTGCATGGCCAGAGACTGTCATGACGGTCAGTCCAGTATACACATCACAAAGAATTGAATGGACACCTTGCACCTCAGACATCTGCTCCATCAGCAGCCCATGCAGAAGCATTACAAACAAGTTATGGTGCTACTGGACCAAAACATTTCTCACAGTCAGCTTTGTGTCAGACCCATTTTTTTTACTGTGACGTCAGTCCTGTTTTCTGAGCACTGACAGGGGGGGAGTTGTTAAGGATAGGGTTGGAAGGGGTGCAGTGAGGCATTTTCAGACATACTCCTCCTTTAAACCCTTCCATTTTTTCTTCTTCTCAGCAATGTGCAGGAGTGGTTGCAAGTGCTGGGTGCATCTCTGGGTCCCTTTCTTTGAGACTTGAGATATAAGGGAAGTTACAGCCCAAATCTACAGAAACTCAGGCCAGCAGGAGCAGCCTCAGCAAGAGCACTGAGTACAGCTAGTGCCAGTAGATTTCCTTTATTTTCACTAAAGTCACTTTTCTGTGCTAAATTGTTATTTTGCTTTCATTTCTCCTCTATTTCCTCATGCTCTTATAATCTTCGTCATGGTTTACTCCATTCCTTCCTCCCTGGCCCTGTTCTCCTTACCCATCAGTCATCTCTGGACTCCTTGGTTCCTTCATCTCAACAAAATCCTACCCAAGGGACTAAACACCATTGTCAGCCCAGTAACTCCACTACTTCCAACCCCTGTCATCTTCAGGAGCCATCTTCAGGAACCACGAACTATAACCATGTCTGTGAGTCATCACACTGCTTCCCCTGCCTGCTTATCCTAATGTTTTCTTTGCAAGATACCCATTTTACCAGCTCTCCAAGGCACAGATGTTCTTCTCTTGTGTGCTCAGTTGCTCAGCTGACCTCATACCAGCTACTAGAATATTGCTGGTATTCTTTATCCTGAGCAAATGGGGAAACTTCTTGCTCCTCACTGAACTGTTCACCATCCTAAGATCCCGCTAGCAAGTCATTTGTTAATTACAAATAGCAGTCTGATCTCTCACTGTTTTACTGAAAATACTGCAACATGACTAGCTCATGCTGTGTGTTCCGAACCTTGTTGGTTTTATTTCCTCTCTGTATCCCATGAAAATTGGTATATTTTTGAGTTTCTGAAATAGGTGCCAAGTTTTTCAGTTCTCCAAACCTGTATGCATTCTTCTTTATGCAGTTACTTGCTAATGTTTTACTTCTTCAGTATTATTACAGTTTTGGGTAATATGAGGTACCCCTCCCTGTTTCATACCACACCTTGAAAAGACAACTCTAGTTACTTCCCATGTGGAACATTTGGCTTTTGATTTGCTTAATTTGCTGTTTTCAGGCTTTGACATGTGGATGCGGTTTTTTTTTCCCCCTCTCCCCATTGTGTAGATTTTTCAGTCTTTATTTGGACTGTGTTCCTCTTGGTTTCACTGTTGAGAAGTGAAAGTGCTATGGCAGCAGTGTTGATCTAGAGTACAGACGGATTTCATTTTCTGCCTCTAGATTTATCTGTTTTAAATACATTTGGAGTAATAAAGAGAGCACAGAAAATGTGTGTGTCCCATATAGCTATAAAGAAGAAGCTAAAGAGTGACAGATACAATCTCTGAGTTCAGCTTCTTGAGAGACCCTAAGTCATGAAACACTGGCTCTGAACTACCCGAAACTGAAGACTAATTGAGAAGCCTATTCTCCAAAATCCACTGTTGTGAATGACACTTAAGGAGAGGAGTCGTAGTGGCTATTCATACAGTAGTGACAGAACAGCGATATTTGGAGTTTTTGGGAATGTAACTGCTATTTTGGGGTGTTAGATTTACTACCTGGATATAGTATTATCTGTGTAGGAGTGCAGATTGATCTTATTAGTGGGAAAGAGGCCTTCCTGGTCCCAGGAGTATAAATATGCTGTGTACAGTTCTATCCAGGGAGGCAGAAATGAATTTTCTGTTTAAATTCAAAGAATGTTTTCTATCATGCCACACTTACCCTTTGCCAGCCTGTTATCAAACAGAAATATTTCTTTGTTTATAATAACCCTTCACTGAAAGACCAGCACAAACTGTTGTCTGTCACATCTAACTTCTTACTGCCTGGCAAGTTTTTTTTGAGCACAGAAACAAGGGATATATGGGTTGCTGGAAAGAGCAATTTAAGCTGTGTTGTTGCTAATGGGTTTTCTTCTTCCCACAGGGAGAAAGAGGTCTTCCGGGTCTACAGGGTGTGATTGGGTTTCCTGGAATGCAAGGACCTGAAGGTCCCCCTGGGCCACCAGGGCTTAAGGTAAGAATTAAACTTAAGTATTAAAATACTCAGATTTCCCTAAATTGTTGTCTCTCGGAAAGACAGAGGTCTCTGTTTTCCTTTACAGGGTGATACTGGAGAACCAGGACTGCCAGGAACAAAAGGAACAAGAGTGAGTTCTAACTTGCATTTTTGCATTTCTATAGACTGTAGGCTTATACATCTTTCACACTGCCTGGTTGCTTTCAAGTGGGATTAGTCACTTTGAGTTTATCAATGGTTTCCTCTTGTGCTGCACAATAATTTCAAGGTTCTTGCTCTTGCCTTTGAAGTTCATTGTGCAGTCAGTGCCATTCTTCCATTTGTATTTTCACCTGTTGCTTACCACTTGATTATCAACAGCTGTGGTTTTGATATTCCTTTGACACCTTCCTGACTTACTGAGAGGCTTTATTCCAACTTGAGTATGAACTGTCTTACCTCCTTGAAGCACTCCATTTGATAAGCTGATATTCTTAAAAGCACAGATATGTTTAAAATGTGCATGGAATACAGAGACAAATTAAAGCTGGGGCAAAGATCCTGTCTTTTTCAGTACTAAAGGAGGCTCTAAACATGCCTGTAATTTTCCTATTGTAATTTCTGTTTAATGTGGTACTATTATAACATATAATTAGCATATTATACTAACCAAGGCCATGTCTTTTGGGGTTTTCTCAAATACCAAGCTCATTCTGAGCTTTTCGACATTTTACAATGTGCCAATGAAGGAGAATTTGAGTGACTTGGTGAGCAGTGATACAATTTGAGATATGCCCTCTTGCCCACAGATCTTCAAAATGCTATCTCGATTCAGTTCTCCATTTGTCTCCAGTGGCTGCAGCACATGGAATTTATAAGATCAATTGCAATGTCTAAGTTGTTACAGGGAGATGTTCTGCTAGATCAAGAAATCCTTATTTAAATCCATGATGTTCATGGTATCCTGTGTATTAATGTAAATTAGAATATCCTGGCAAATAGTAGACTGTATTTTAGCAATGAAAAAGTTTTGGCCGATGCAAATATGCTATTTCATCTTCTAGAATCTCATACATCTTTTCTGTTTCACCATATATGCATTAGGTAGTACTGCATGATTAAATAAACTGGTATGATGAAAATGATGTGCCAGATCACACTCTTGATGCATTACACTAGAAAGCTCTTCAGGGAAAAAGAGACATTTTTTCTTTATGTTTTTTTTTTTTTTTTTAATGATAAAAATGAAATTGACAGTCTGATGGGGCTGATGAAAGACACAGATGCATCTTTACAATGTGCTAGCATCCTCTTCTGCTATAGAGAGGTGTCTACAGTAAATTTCATGTTGCGAAGCAAAGATGTGAGAAGACAGAAACTGCATTCCTTTTTACATGTGCAAAAGACTGATCCAGTTCCTGGAGAATAAAATGTATATTGCTGCTTTAAAAAGTTATAGAAATATAAAAATTTGCTTTCTGTTATCAATTACTAAATCACTGTGATTGGGAGGTTTGAAGATTAGGACTATACTATCAAGAGAGTTTAAAAAAAGTTTTTCTCAGTTTTTGACTGTCACCATAGGAAAGGAGACTAGGGTTGCAGGGTAGTAGTAGGGTCATTGGTGTTTTATGGTCTTGTCATTTCAGATTCCCAAGTTCAGTATGTTTCTTGTCAATTGCAGGGCCCACCGGGACCATCAGGATTTCCAGGAAACCCAGGTCTCCCTGTACGTGTGAAGTATATATATATTTAAAAGAAGATCAAAAGTGGTCATCAGGTGACATCTGGCCTGGATTAATGCTGTATTGCTGATTTCTTTACTTCCTTTTCACGCAGGGCATTCCTGGACAAGATGGCCCTCCTGGTCCACCTGGCATTCCAGGATGTAATGGCACAAAGGTGACACTTACATATGTTTATAACAACATCTCTGTGTTGAAATGAAAACATCTCTCAAACGTATGTTCTCTAAACAAAACCAATTTCTCTGTTCCCCTTAGGGTGAAAGAGGTCCAGTAGGTCCCCCAGGTTTACCAGGACTGACTGGGAGCATAGTAAGTAGATTCTTCATGCTTCATTCACTTGTTTCAACTCTGATTCTTGAAATGTAGATAGTATTCTATGGAATTATTTAGATTATGAAATGTAAAATACACAATACTGAGGAGTAAGGCCCTGGGCAACCTAATCTAGCTGTGGATGTCCCTGTTCATTGAAGGGGAGTTGGACTAGATGGCCTTAAGAGGTCCATTCCAACTCTAAGGATTCTATGATTCTATGAAGAAAACAGCATCATAACATCAAATATGTCTTTTTTTCACAGGGACCCCCAGGACCTCCTGGAATTAAGGTACATTTTGTCCTAAATGTGTTCATATCCTCTTTCTAACAGTCAGAATTAGGTTGAAATCAACACCTTGTAAGACTAGCAGTCCTTATTTAAGGACTGAAAAATTGTACCGGGATGCTTCACTTTGTACTCGGCTCTTTAGTGCCCCTAAGTAAAGGCAGCAGAGCAACATCCAATTCATAACAATTGAACGTAGGAGTTGTCCCAGACAGGTTTTAAAAACGTAATTATTAGATGGAATACAATAGGAAAAAGTAGTACGTATTGTTAACTGTGTGTAAGTAGTGAAGTGGCCACTGAGTTGTGCATAAAGATAAGTTTTATTGTTCCAAAATTTGTTTTGATATTGACAGTTCATTTATTTAAACTATTCCACATAGAGAAAATTTTGGGGAAGAGGTCATATAGCCCACAAAAACATTGAGATTTTGTACAAAAATGCAGGGAGCAGTGGGATCTTTTGCTATTAGAAAAATGGGTGTAAAGAAGTGGATAACAATTGGAATAGTTTTCCAGGAGAGGATTCATTTTTTGAAGGAAAAGGATTCTATGAATGTCTTTGATGTCCAAATTAGCTATAAGAATAAGATCTCAGCCTGGTACAGTTACTAATTCCATTAGCATCCAGGCCAGATGTTCTGATTCTTAAGTATTACTGTAACATTGATAGATTTGTTGGGAAAATCTTTCTGCTTACCCATTGAAATTTAGAAAATTAGGGAGTGAATGACGATTTGGTACTGGGATCTCTTTAGATGGTTGCAGAGGAGATTTGACAATTGCGATCCTTTTTTAACTTTTGCTAAATAACTCACACTGTTTTTCAGCTGAATTAAAGCGAGGTGGCTTTTTGAAGTGAACCTTTCAAATTTTGCATAGCTCTAACTTTCTTCTCAACTTAATATTAATGTTTTTGAATGTATTTGAATGGATGTTGAAGCACTGTTCTTTTTGTTTTCTTATTATAGGGAGATCCAGGTGAAGTGATTGGTCTTTTACCTCCTAGTGTGCTAAAAGGTGATAAAGGCTTTCCTGGCCAACCTGGACTACCTGTAAGTCTAAACAGTGTTTGAATAGCTGTGAGTTTAAACTAAAATTAAATAAATATCACAACATTGAAAAGTATCACTTTTTAATTTTACCTTTTTATTTTTATAGGGTCCACCTGGAACTCCAGGGTTTCAGGGACCAATGGGGCCACCAGGGATTCCAGGAGAACCAGTAAGTTTCTTGTCTAATGATTCACTTACAGAGCTCTATTACAGGAAAATCCTGCAAGGTGGTTGTTAGATATGGGTAAGACAACCTGCCTTTCCAGGCTTCATGTTTAGTATTCTGAACCCTACCATGACAAAATTGAGTAAGTACATGGGTTTTCAATAGCAACTGCTCCTGCTTGCAGATTTGGAGTTTTCTTTTGTAGGAATGGAGTTGTAATAGTTATTCTTCCTTTTCTCTCTTCTTCTATTTAATTTGTAGAAAATAAAACCACAAAATAGGAGCCAGATCTAAATAAAATGTTTGCTGAGATTGTTCTTATGGGCAGTCAAGTAAGAAATACCATGAAAAGCAAGTCAGTACCAACTGCCTGCCATTTGGATAATTGCCAGGTGTTTAAGGCATTATAACTATTTGAAATATTGTCAGATCTGGTATAACATAGTGTCTTCTCTTCCTGTGCTGGCTGCAGGTAACATTAGCAGAGGTCAGTTATTTCCATCTCATGGAAGTCCACCCAGCGTTTCTGGCTATTAAAATGACCACCTGTGTTAGAATTCTTATCCTGTTGTAAAGGACACACAGTTTAGTAAGCATTTGCACTTGCTGAGGTAAAAAAGAACAGGCTTAATGAAAGAAAGATGAGCATTGACCACAAGTAGTCAGTAGTGCACAGAGCTGAGGGAAAAAAGTCAGCAATAAAGTTATTTTGCAGTACACTACCATATATTTTCTGTGATCCTCTCCTGTGTAGATGCTGATTAGATCCAGCACTCCTAACTGAAAAGAATGGTCTGATGAAAGACCTTTGACAGCTGCTGTTCATTTATATTATGTAGGCTAAGTTGGGAGCTACAGATAGTAGCAGAAAAGTACTTAATATCTTGATTTAATGGAAAGATTTGCATTTTTGCTGTAATAATAGAAAATGGAATTGTTCCACCTAACATGTCATATACGTATCTGCTAAAAAAGTAATGTCTTGTAGGGTCCCCCCGGGCCACCAGGACCCCCAGGCGAGAAGGTAAGTTATTTTTATTAAAAAGACTGTCTACTTGTGTAGCATATCAGTTACCCCAAAATTTGGAAACTAATGATCCTAAAGGAGTGGGGTTTTTTACAATTTGAGATGAATTTTTATGTCTTAATTTGGGGGCATCACATAGAGAGATTTTTAACTTTTTGTTTGTTTGGTTAGGTCTGTTATCTCAGTTGATCAAGTCAGTAGTAATTACATCATTCTGTGATTATTTGAACTTATTTTAACACATCAAAATTTATCAGTAAGATGTTGAAAGAAGAGCATACTGACATAATTTTTATTTTCAGGGCTACATGGGCTTGGGCTTCCAAGGTCCCAAAGGTGAAAAGGTAGGTCTTTTTTGAAGACTTAGGGAGCAGCTGCCAGAATTATTCTGGAAACTGTATTTGTTTTAAATAAATAAACTCTTGTAATTAATCTGTGGAGAAAGTCAGTGCAATGGCATTGTGGATTTGGGGTAACTGGAGTAAATCGAATATGTAACTCATAACTAAGTGAATAGAAGTCATGAGCAGTTATGGACTTTGGATATGATGGTGTCAACATTTTCAGGTTATTTATAAAAATGGTGAATGCCCCATCACACAGCATAGCACTTCATACTGTTCAACTCCGAGACTTTTCCCGCAGTCAAACCAAACAAGTGACCTTTCTTATTTTTGCCATGTGGGTAGGTTTTACTCAGCAATACTGCTTTCCTGCCTGCTCCAGGACTGTTTCAGCATTGATGCGTTGCTGGGTTACCATGTATTAGCTTTGGTAACAGCATCAGGTGGGAAGTAACACATATTAGGATTGCAGTGTTACCTTTCCTGATAGGCTCTAGGCTAAAGTGCTTTATGTTGCACTTTCAGGAGGTAAGAAATGCTTGGCAGTCATTGGATTTTGAGCAAACTTATTGTGTCTGAGCTCCTCTCCACAAGCTTCTCATGAATGTCATTGGCAGAGGCCTTTTGGAGTATAAATAAAATATATTACATAGGTGTTTTTTTTTTTTTTTTATCCACTACCTTATTTATGTATTTTGAAACGCACTTTTCCCACTGAAACGGATTTTTTTTGTGAGATAGTACATCACTGAAATTAACTTGTTATCATGAAATTCCTTGAGGAATTTTGACAACAGCAGTATGTAGAGTTTTCTTGGATACGTTAGCTTTATCAGTGAAAATAAATGGTATTGATATGTGTTACTGCTTGGCAGAAATGCATCCATCATTTTTTGTAGGTGTTTTACTGTGAAATATAGTCCTTTTTCATTATATAAGCAGAAGTTCTTACCCTGCTGTTGATGCATAAACACTGAAAAAGAGTATGACCTACTTTTGTCTTCTTGAAGTTGGCCTCAGTACTGTTTTTAATGGAATATCCCAAATTTGGTGTTGACAGGGAGAACAAGGGGTCCAGGGTCCCCCAGGGCCACCAGGACCAGCACCGCACATGAAAGAAAAAGGAAGCGAAATCATAAAGGGAGAAAAGGTGAGACCTTAAATGATTGATCTTGTTGTATTCCTCGTTACAATTTAGGCATTAGAGCTAATAAAAAAAAAAAAGAGGAAGAAAATAACTGAGTCACCTCCATCTAACTTCTCAAAATTGTTTTACTTTATGTAATGAATTTTAATAGTCTTTTTAGAATTTTCTCAGAAAAGTATGGTGATAAAAGCATAAATGATTGCATAAATAAGTAATGCATATAACCAAAGACTTTCTGAAGAAAGAGGATTGATAAGCATAGCCCTGTGAACCTCAAATTTTATAAAAAATTCTATTAAATAGCTTATGCTGGGCTTCTCATGTACAGAATCACCTCAATAAAATCTGATGCTACTTAATTTTTCAGTTATTGAATAAGACCCTCTAAGCAATATATACTAGCATAAAAAATCAGCTTAATGGATTCAAGTTTTGTGTTTTGTCCAACTTCTTTTTGCACATCCTGCTATTAGGCATAGTTCTTGGAGTGGAGAACAGAATTAATCATGCTGTCTGACATGACGAAATAAATGATTAAAACTCTAAATGAATTATGAGTAAAATTCTGCATACTGATCTGCATTTTTTGTCATTTCTTTAGGGTGAACCAGGTGAAAAGGGTGAACAGGGAGTCCCAGTAAGTGTTGTGTAATTTTTTTTTTAAATTACAATAGAAATATTGAAGAATCTAATGATGGTCCTGAATTTCTTTATGCCTATTTGATAAAAGCAAAGTTACTTTTGAATTTGACAATGTTATAAATCTGATGTGCATTTATTTTCCAGGGATTGCCAGGTTCAGGTTTCAGAGGAGAAAAGGGTGAACCTGGGAAGCCTGGTCCACGTGTAAGTATGCTTGAGTTTATGATAACGTAATTACAATCACTGTATTGTTTTCATAACTAACGAAAACTAATTAAACTCAGAAACCATTAGTGAAACATCAAATTTGCTTTATATCAAACAAGCAAGGGCAGATGTGCAATTCAAGATAGTGATAACATCCAGTATTGTTAAAAGATAATGTGCTTTCAGATAGCTATAGACCCCATTACAGTGGCTGCAGTGCTGAATGCAGAAGCAAGACTCCCATTGATCCCATCTGAAGCAAGATTAGGTCACTCCTGCACAGAAGTAAATGCAAAGTAAAGCAAAGCACTAGGCAGTCAAAATTTCCTTGTGTTATACCCTCTATACTGTTAGCTGTTAGGATTCTTTAACAGATGCATTGCAGTAATGATTGTTTTGTTCTGTTAGATCACTCACTGTATTTAGAAATTGTGTACCCATGGCTGTATGTTTAAGCAGAGTGAAACTTGGCTGTTTTACAGGGAAAGCCTGGAAAAGATGGTGATCCAGGACCAAAAGGAGAACCCGTATGTATTCCACTGAACTTTCAATACTGTTTTGAACATTCAAAAAGAAAGAACTGTCTGTATGTCTGTCTGTTATAAATGGCTGAAATTTTCTCACCTTCCGAGTTGTTCACCTAAAATTGTGTTCAGCGAGTTTAATTTAAAACTTTGATGCTGCCAGAGCTAATACGCAGTTGTGTTTATCTTTTCTGGTGTCACCATCTTTTACTTGCAGGGCTTGCCTGGAGGGTTTGGGAATCCAGGTCGGCCTGGGGAACCTGGTGCTAAGGTGAGTCACACCCTTCTCAGAGGGACAAGTTATAAGCTTGGCCAGTTCCTTGCACTGAAAGAATGCGTTCACATAGAGCAGTATTAAATGGATATTGCTGTGTTGTAAAGTCATTTCTCAGAGACTAGGAAAAGTCAAAATCAACATTACTTTGGTATCCCTGGTTTAGGTCTCATGTATAAATTGATTAATGCAGGCTTTATTTTTACAAGCTCTTTGCTTGGCCACCAAATGTACAAATGTGTGTTCCTAAAAATTCCAGTTTCTCTTTATACAGTGTAAAACAATGCAGGTCTTACCAGCTAATTATTGCTTATAATGTTCCAGGTGCCTAACGCCTTGAATTTGTATGAATCTGTATCAAAGTGTTCATTTGCTAAGGAAATTCTGTTTTGAGGTGAAGAACATCTGATTTGGATTTAAAACATAACTTGTATTTTGATCTAGGGTGAAAAAGGTGATCAAGGTCCTCAAGGGCCTCCAGGAAGAGTAAGTAAAATAAACTTTTTTGTGTTGAAGTTAATTGACGATGTACATTTTAAGAAAGTCAAAACACTCAAACATTCAGAAAAAAAAAGAGACCATGCATATTCTGATCTCATTCAGATCAGTCATGTTCTTAGTTTTTCTCAGTGGAAACTAAAGTTGGAAGCCTTATTTTCAAGTATGTTTGAAATTTGGGAAAGGAGCTCTCAAAGCATATAAATTTTGAATGTTTTTGAATACAAAACTGTTAGGCATTGTTGATCCATACAAACTATCCAAAAGGGGGTTTCAAAGAATATATGTCAGCTTTGTAGTCTGTTTTTTTTATACGACAAATAAAAAATGGGACTAGTCAGCAGCAGATATATAATTGATGTTGCTGCTTTTCCAAAAAGTGAGAAAATTTCCAACATCTGATAATTTGTATTGAAAGAAGGTGCATGCTTCTTGAGTATTGCGTTGTAGATATAAGTATGTTGCATGTATAACTCACCTGTAGTATTGTGTCCAGTGTTGGGCTTCCCGGTACAAAAAAGACAGGGATCTCCTTGAAAGAGTGCAGCGGAGGGCTGCAAAGATGATGAAGGGCCTGGAACATCTCTCTTATGAGGAGAGGCTGAGACACCTGGGTCTGTTCAGCCTTGAGAAAAGAAGACTGAGAGGGGACCTGATTTATGTCTATAAATATCTAAGGTGTGCGAGGCAAAGGGACAAGGCCAGACTCTTTCAGAGGTGCATAGTGATAGGATGAGGGGAAATGGCCACAGACTGAAGCATAGGAAGTTCTGCACAAATGTGTATGGGAACTTCTTCACAGTAAGGGTGATGAAGCACTGGAACAGGCAGCCCAGAGAGGTTGTGGAGTCTCCTTCTCTGGAGATGTTCAAGACCCACCTGGACGCCTACCTGTGCAACCTGGCCTAGGGAGCCTGCTTTGGCAGGTCGGTTGGACTCGATGGTCTCTAGAGGTCCCTTCCAGCCCCTACAATTCTGTGATTCTTTAATCTATTACAAGATTTAATGGAAAGGTTTGTCATCATCCTAGAACCAGGATTTGTAACAAATGTAGCTTAGCACCTCTGAAGTGTGATCTAGGCTTGATGTTGCATATTCTTTTAAGGACTTCATGTGTGTTGACATACATGACGCTGTATATGCCTGTGAGCTGAAATCCGTTATTTTCTTTGATGCAATAAATCAGCGCTTCTTTGGAGAAGTAGTTTTCGTGTCAAGATAGAGACTGTGAACAAATTGTGGGGTGGCGAACACCTGTCAAGAATCTTGCAGGTGCCAAACCTTGGATCTTAGTGTTGTGTTGGCTAGAGTATGCAACATACAGATCCAGCTTCGTTCTGAATTCTCAATCCAAAGACATGGAAATGAGGGCAGTGCTGAAAAAGGTATAGTTCTTCATATAAGGAGAGTAAACACCCAGAGCTTAGGGCAGCGACTTTGAAGAAAGAAATTTAATCATGCATCCTAGATGATGAATAGAGGAGCGTGTTGGATTCGTACCTGGAGTAAGTTCTTGCCAAGAGTGTGGGAGTTGCAAAAACACTCAAAGGAGCAGAGAAAAAGCTTGTGACAGATGTGAGTCTTATGGGCAGATTTGAGAAAATGGTTTGATGAAAAATGGAATGTTTGCAGCCTGAAGGCATGAAATTTGAAAGAGATGATAGTGAGAAGGGCCAAGGTTTTCAAGGAACAAAGAATAAGTTTTCTTTCTGTTCCAGAACAAGCTTTTCTTGGAGGAACAATGAAACACTTCTATATTTTCTTTTAAATAACTGTCACATGCTTTCCAGTGTTTTTGCATGAGATATTACCTTACGTGGATAGAGCCAGATTGAACATGGAAGTTAAAGGAAAGCAATTAAAAAAGACTAAACAAATAAAAAGTGTGTCAGAGTATAATAATAGGGTTTGCAGCAATGACGGTGTGAAGGCTGAAAGAGTGGAATGCAGCTGTTGTTCCAGGATTGTTGAATGTGGTTCTGTCTAAACTGAGATCCAAAGGCATGCCTTATCTAAACATATCTGAACTAGCTTTGATTAGCATGAAGTTCAAATTAAGAATCTTAGACTAGTTTTGTTTTTTGGTATAGGTATGTCTTCATGAAATGTATATTGACTGCAAGCAACAAACATTGAAATTCAGTCCTCAGAGAGTAAGTACCAAGGGAGACAGATGTGTTTACTTTAGTGGAGAAATGCAGCATATAAACAGACTGTGTTAGGTGACTCTGTTGTTTAACTCCCATGCCTTCTAACATCAAGTGCTTATATCTTTTTGCAAGTAAGTCATATTTTGTTTAGGAGAAGCTTATCTTGTATTGATGTGTTGTGGTATTGTCTGATTAGCAAAGTAAATATCTCGCAGGTGCCAAATATGTCAGTTTGGAAAGTATCATAATTTATGAGGGAAAAAGTGTAATATGAATAGCTGTTGGAATGTAGAGTTTCAGCTGGAGAAGTGGAGGGCCAGGCAGGTGAAGGCATGTGATCAAAGAAACTAGAAATGGGTGTGGGAGGGAATGGCCTACAGAGGTCTTGTCCTTTACAATATTTGTTTACTTCAGTAGGAATTGAGAATTGAGCACCCTGGAAAATTAGATAATTCCAATTTGGGAGCCCAGAGAGCTAAAGAATTAGGGCACTTTTTTTCCCTGTATATTCAAGGTTCAAGATTTTTCCTTATCAAATCTTGGGCAGGTTTACTTTCTCTAGGTAAAGCTTTCATAGCTGATGATGATAAATCATGTGAGCACAAATTAGCTAACACAAAGTGATATGTTATTGCAGTATACTGTAGTGAATGAGGGCATGACCATTGTGAACTGGGCATGCTGGCAGATCTAGCCCTGCTGTTGGAGAGCAGGAGAAGGAAGGGGTAATATGTAACATATCCTATGATCTTCATATTCTAAAGAGTTTTGTACAAATTTTGTAAAAAATTGCAAAACTTTTTTTAATAGCCGTGTGTTTGGATCCAGTCCTTTTCTCTCTGCAAGTGTTGCTAGCTTGTTCTGCTTAAGATCTGAAGGAGGCTGTATCTTTTCAGCTACTTCTGCAGAAGTATAAGAAAGGTATTTCATTACTTTTCTGGGTTTGTTCCTGTAATTGTCATATGCAAATAAGCTACAGCTTCCTAGTGGGCCATTGATTTTTGCCTCCATGCACATGCAAAAGTTGTGGATCATGTGAACTCATATTGTAATACGTTGTCTTTCTGGATTTTTAATGCAAAAAGTAGAATGTTGTAAATTCTCACAATGTCATCAGGTTAATAATATCTGACCACTAAGCATCATTAGTACCTTACTGTCCAGGTTTCACAAGAGTTGCCATGTAGTGGTGCCAGATAAGATCTATAATGGATTCCTCAGGTTTTGATAAGAATTCTTCTAAGTTTTTTCATATTGTTGCTTGTTTCATACTTGCTGCTTTTTAATTCAAAGTAATTTGCAAGAGTGATAGTAAGCACAGCCTTATTACAGATTTTTAAGTCAAATTGTGATCTGTCACTTCCTTTGTTTTTGCACTGCTAGCAAATAGGAATTTAAAATGAGATTAAGTTTCATTGTTTAGAAGTGATGTTCTGCACTGTAAAAATCTTGATCTGAGCCATGTGCACACAAAACATTCTATGCCAAACACAGACAATAGATACAAAGCTTCTTGAATTAACCTTACGTTGTTTTGGTTGACATTCTAAATTCTTAACATATTTTCACTGTAGAATGAAACCTTCATTTCACACAGCATCTCTAAATTGCTTTGGAGATTTAAGCAAGATTGGCATGTGCTTATCTTCCTCTCTCCAGTCTGGTTACAATTTTTGCTTTTAAATCTTTCCATTTCTTCTTTTCAAGTATTTAAACCTAAATCTTAATTTATGCATCAAATTTTAAATCAGAAACATTTAAAATAATACTCCAGTTTGCATGTATGGGGTTTTGTCCGTCTGATTATTTTTTAACTGTACAAAACAATGTATGTCCTATTTTTCTTTAAATGTAGTCTGCATTCTTTGACGTGTTCTGTTCCTGCAGAAATGGCTCTGCTCTTTTGTGTACACATTTGCAAAAACTCCAGAACAATATTTAGACTTCTGTGTTTTAATGTGTGCAAACTCTTGGGCTGTTTTTTGCCACTAATCTGTGTTCATTCAAAATAAATATCTTTGCTTTTGCTATGTGTTTCTCTGATTTGTGGTATGGTAATATTGTCCACTGGAGGGAAGTCAACAGTGCAATAAAACTTAATCTATTCTACCTACCTTCTAGAATGTGATGAATTCTATAAGTGTTTTTGAGTTTAAGTCTTGCTTCTGGGTTATTGGCTGAGTACCCAGCACAGGGCAGGTAATACAAGTAGAGTTAGCATAATAGGAACCTCAGTGCAGAGTCTGAGCTGGACCACAGTGGCCACCCTCGACATGCTTTGTGGGTCAGCTTTACTGACACAGGCATACCTGTAGTGTTTGTGCATCATAGTTAATAGATCACAGACAGAAGTTGCTTGAGGGTGTCTCTCCCATAGGTGGAGGAGAGAAGCAGGAGCTGCTTTTTTTTCTGGTATAGAATGATTTGCAGATGACACTCTACCACCTCAGCCTGCCTCTCCTGTCTGTGAATGACCATTGCCTCCAGATCACTTCTAGAAGTTTGTTTTTTCTCTTTCCCTTGATCGTCCACTCCCCTCCTTCCTTTTTTGTAGGTAAGCAAGTCATCTTGCCACATAAGCATTTCACTGGGGTCTCTCCAGCTTGTTGTGCTGTCATCTTGAGAATAGAGAATGTCTGTTGTTTCTTCAGTGACTATCAATATGACTGTCATTTCTCAGCTGAAAAACATACTACCCAGAAGCAGTACGTGTTAGCAGAAAGTGATGGAAAAGGAAAAAAAAAAAAGGAGTTAGGAATACTAGCGACATTACAAAATTGAGTTTTTAAACTTCTGTACAAGAACAGCAATTCCATAAATATATTTGCTATATAACTAAGCACAGGGCAACCTTCTTTGGGCAGTTTGGGTGCTGAGAGGAGCGCCGTATGCCCTGAATGATGGTGAGAGGCATTAATGCACAAGTTTTGAAGGTTACCCTCATTCATCTGTGTTTTTTTCCTTTCTCTGATACATTCCCTTTTTGTACATTCTTGTGAATACATATGGTCACTCTGGTTGTTCAGACCTCTATAGCTTGTGTTCTTTGGTAATACTGAAGGTTATAAGACAAAAGATAAGATACATAGGAGAGAGAATGCAAGTGGAGCTTGGTAAGGGGCAGAAAGCTGAGATTTGTACTAGAGTTGTTGGGGTGGGAAGGTAATTGAAAATGTTTGAGTCTGAGAAACAAATGAGAAATGCTTGCCGTTCAATTGTAGATGGCCTAAAGGAGTGAGCTAAGTGAAGAAAAGCCTCAGGTACCTTTGTATTACAAGGTAAAATGCAGCTATATGTTTATTTACAGTACTGAGAGTAACTGGTCTGTTTATGTTAAAAGTTTTTAACCAGCTAACCTGTAATAACTTTGCCAATAAATAATGAGCTGTACATAACCTGCAGAATATTCTGGAACTCAAAGAAAACAATGATAGAAAAACTATTTTAGTTTTCTTTTCCAAGTTAGTAAATGGAATATTAAAAATAAGACTGTAAAGAGTAGATTCTCTGAAGCAAATCAGTCATTTCTGCAAAGCCTAGGAGTTTGTTACTGAGTCCAGTAACCATGTTTGTTAGAAAAACTGAGCAACAATGTCTAGTCCACAGCGTATGAAAATGGAGCAGAGAGCTATTCAGTGATGTGACCTGTATAGACTTCCACTTGTCAGGCTCCAGACAGAGAGTAGAACTATTTTAAACTCCTGTCCAGTTACAGCGATGTGCCCTTGTAAACTGAACACGTTTTCTTACCACGCGCAGGGGAACACCTTTGCCCTCCTTGTATTCTGAAGTTGTTGGATTCTTGCCAGACTTCTTAGTCATGAGAGATTTGAGGCAGTGTCATACACAGATCACTTTTGATTATTTTTCTGGTAAGGCACTACTAGCTTTATTTGAAGTTAGGATACAAGAAAAGCTTTATTTTATTCTGAACACAGTTTTATAGAGGCCAGACCAATTTCTCTCTGAAGAAGAAATTCAAGTGTTTTCCCAATAAAAGTGTGGTTCTGAATGCATAAGTATGTAACAGACCTTGAGCTGTAAAATTATTGCCACCAGGCAAGATAGCAATTCAAGTCATTTAGTCATTAATTAGAGGTTTGTTTAGCTATGGCCGGAAGGAGAGGGAGAATAGTTTGTATTTTTTGAAAAAAAAAATGGATAGGCAATGAGTTACTTGGCTTTTGGAATAAATATTTGATATATATGAACTAAAGACATACATGATCTCAGCAAAATGTCAGAGCAAAGATAAAATCTCTGCATGAAAGAGCTTACTGTGTAGGAGGACCTTTATGCAGTAGATCAGCTGCACTAAGCTAGAAATTGCAGTATTTAATTCTCTGTTCTAATGTGAGCCTGTCACACTGAAAGCTGTGGGCTGAAGTTCTTTTTCCTTGGCTCAGGAATATCCAAAAAACATTTTTCTTGGGTAAAAGTGTTCTAGAAGGATGCATGTAAAATAATGGTATGCATGGTAGTGTGTTTTGGGAAGGAGACTGGAAGTTTGCTGTAAGGGGTAGGAAGTGACTTTGTATCAGCAATACCAATGTCAAATTGGTAACCAATATCCAATGCAATTGGATATAGGATTGAAAGAACAATCAGACATATCAGAAAGAATAGGGTAAACCGAAGTGGAAATATTTGATTGCCAGGATGGAGGAAGCTAGTGAGGTGATTCATGATTTGTATGAGGGATTGTTTTTATGGAAAGGGTTTGTAGCAGCTGTGGGTGTACTAAGTAGGAATTAGAAAAAGCAACAGAGGAGGTAAGCAGTAGCTTAGGAACTTCAGAAGAAAGACAGTCAGGGCTCAGACAAAGATTTCAGCCACAGGGAGTGAGAGGAAGGACTTGCTTATTTTTCAAGGACGTTTTATTGTAAATGAGGAATCAACAGAACTTGGCAAAATAGTCAGAGTGGTGGGAGAGAAGAATAACTACAAAATGATAGATGTTTTATTCTAACAAACACAAGGATGTTGGAACTGTAAAAGCATGGAAAGTTGCTTTTGAATGACGACAACTGCTGTGAGGTTATAAACGTACTTGGGTTGTAAGTATAGCTGAACGGAGCTGAATATTCCCTTTGAAATTGCCAAACTGAAGGTCCTAGTATTTAAGTAGGTGTGACATAGCAAATTGTAGCTCTTAACTGGCATTTCTATGCCTTTCTCCCTTGTTTATACCATGGAGCTAGGAACGAAGAACTTTTAATAAGCATTTAACAAAATTATTTAGCCTGTATAGGCCAAGAGCACAGCTCTTCTGAAAGCAAGAAGCAAAACAAATTTGCATAAGTGTGACGAGAAGTATGGTACCTTGCAGTAAGAGCTCACTTACATGATCAAATTACTATTCAGTTAATGAAAGCCTGACTTCAAATGTTGATAGTGCGACTACCGCAGTATGGCTGAGCTTTGTCTTACATCTTTAAATATTGGCGTGGGAACATTCACGAACTGCAGTGGATTCTCACTGTTAGATTCCACACAGACTTCTGTACTTCCTGAAGAAAGAAAAATGAGGAGAGTATGTTCAGTTTTATTTGAATTGCCTACTTTGAGTTCAGCTAACTATTCATGAGAGTATTTACCATTTTTATCAGAGAAAAAAAGACTTCATGTCACCACCTCCTTTTTAGTGTTAGTAGCTTGAACTCTGTGACTAATGACACTAAATCTTGAACTGATATTTATGTTTGAAAGCCTGATTTTTTTCCCTCTGTATTTATTTAAAGAGAAATTGTATTTGTTTTTTTGTAACTAGGTACATGTTAGGATTGCTAAGACTACTTAGTGAGTAAAATTCTCTTGCTAAATCTCTTACATTCAATATTAGCTGCAAACTGTGTAGAACACTGCACAGCCTTGGTCAGGTTGTTGAGGAAAAAAAATCATTTTTCTCACTTTTACTGCATAGCGTAAGTTATATTGGAAAGGCAGGATGTTAAATGTTTGACTGTGTTAATTCACTAGTATCATACTGTTGAAGCTGATTATTTAATGTCGTAACCATCATCCATTATTACTTCTAACGGTCTGTTCCCTTACCCAAACATAAATCCTAATATACTGAATGCCATATACAGGAGCATTTACTTACCAGAACTATTGGAGTTATCCTAACAGTACTTTCTGAGTCCTCAACAGAATTTTAGGTTATTGTGCTCCAACATGGCCTGTGTTAATAGGCATTTGAATATCTTGTAGGAAAACCTAAGCCAGATCTTAAGCATGTTTAAATGAAACTTGAACAGCTCGGTTGGCTCTTTGTGTTTTGCAGCAGCTTTACAGTCTGTGATGAGAAAGATGTTTGTTTATTAAAACAAGTTCAGTGCACAAGGGGAAGTGGATGCGTATGGGGATGTCCTCTCAGCTTCTGTCAAGACAGACTGCAGGTAGTAAAGTATGATCTTACAACTAAATTGCATGAACGACTGGTTTTTATATGAGATTTTATATGCCTTCCTGCTTTTCTTTGAGGAAAAAGAAAAATCCTATGGGATTTTGTCCAGACCGTCTAAATCTAAATTTTCTACGCTAGGCGTTCTCTGATAAGAATTTAGATCCATATCTAGTCAAGAGGTTGTCTTTTTGCATAATATCAGCTAGCTAAATGTTATATGTCTGTGCTCCTTTCCTAATAAATGAAAAGAACGAGGCAGTTCATGCGAGGCAGAGAAGTCTCTTGAGATAAGTGAGATGAATACATTGCTAATGATGCTTATCTGTCTTTCTATGAGCTCTCTGTCAGTTAGATGGCTAAACTTAAGTGAAGTGAATATCTTCTATGATGAAAACCTTCTTGAGCAAGTATCTAAAAATAAAAGTGATAGATAACGTACTTTTTCAAACTCGCATCAGCAGATGAGTTTTACTACCGTTTGCCGTTACCATAGTACCTAGGCACTCTAGGAATGCATAAGGTGCTTGAGGATATTGAAACACAGAACAAAAAACCAATTCTAACTTCATGAGTTTACACCCTAAATATAAATGAACATGGCCAAAGAATACAGAAACACAGAAGGGTTAAAAGGAGCCATGAGAACTCCCTCAACAGTAGTAGTCACAACCCATCAACAACCCAATAACTGTCATCAAATTTTTCAGGCGTCATAGCAGAAGAACTTAACAGTGAATTGAAAGTCAGAATTGTAACTTTGAGAATGTGTCAAAGGAGCACTGCTGAGAGTAGAGAGGCATAGAGACATAAAACTGGAAAGTAAATATGTGGTCACTGTGAACTGATGGTAATTTCAGACCCTGGTTTAAAGCAAGGTCTCCTAGAGTTGGTTTCTCAGGCCACGACTTGGAGTGTCTGGAAGCATGGAGGGTAGTGTTTGACTAGCCTCACAGACAAGAAGTGTTTTCTTAAGTTTAAGTGGAGTTTATTGTATTTCAGTTTGTACTCATTTGCTCTTGTCCTGTCCCTGGGCACCACTGAAAAGAGTCTGGCTCCATCTTGTTCATACCTTCTATCAAATATTTATACACACTGATATGCTCCTCCTAAGCCTGCACTTACAGTCACAGCTCTCTCAGCCTCCCCTCTTATGAGAGATAATCCAACCCGCTGATCTTCATCATGGCCCTTCACTGGAAATGCTTCAGTTTGTCCTTGCTAGAATTGTACTGTGGAGTCCAGCACTGGGCCCAGCTCTCCAGGTGTTTCTCACCAGTGCTGAGTAGAGGATTACCTCTCTTGAAGTACTTGAAGTAGCAGTATTCTTACTGCAGCACAGGAGGATGTTGGCCTTCCTTGCCTCCATCTTACAGATTTTGGCCTGCCAGAAACCAGAGAACTGAAGTATCAACATGGTGAATTTAGGATGGTATTATTCCCATATCAGTCTTACTCCAATTTTCTTAGTCAGCAACTACTCCATGCATACCTGTACAGATGTTAATTTCAGCACTAGGTGGTGCATATGACTTCTGTGTAATATCTTTAAATGAAAATTTCACTGATCTCAAGTACAACTCTTGCTGAAATTGATGAGCAGAACTGGACGTCATGATTCTGGAAAGTAGCAAAGAGTTAATTTGGCAGTTGGTGGATCCTGAGCTGTAAAGATGGCATGTTGGTTCCAGGAGAGGAAAGCAGGCTGCGTGGTGTCCTGCCTGCTGCACTCTGGATGAGGAACAGCAAAGGTGGCACCTTCTCGGAGTGCATTGCAAGTTGCACAGCTGGGAGAGGCTGGAGTGCAGAGTGGGATGGGCAAGGGAGAGATAAGAGTGGCAGCAGGCACTCCATGACAGGAGGCAGATCAGAAGACTCCTGAGTAAGCACAGGGCCAGTTTGTCTCCAAGGTGAGGAAGAGGAGACAGAAATGAACTGGATGGAAGTGAAAATGGAAAGCCCTTCTATATGCTCCCTTCAAAAAGCATTTACATGTAAGGCGCTGAATGATTTGAGTTCCCTTGTGCTGAGCTGTAGTTATTTTGAGCATACCCAGGTGGTGTAAGTACTGACTACAAGAAAAGCACAGAAATTTCATCTGAAGTCTGATGCTCCCACTGATTAAAACTCTTCGAAGTAAAAACTACTTTTTTTTTTTTAGCATATGCAATTTGTCTGATAAAAAAAATGAAAGCTGCTGCAGTTTCCTGACCTCATGAAATGGCACTGTGTGGGAGCTACACACTACATGCACAATGCCAAAAGATGGCAACCTTAGGCTTCCAAAGCAAGCCCCTGTGCTGAACAGCTCTGCAGCTCTAAACTGTTTGCAGTGGTGAATGTTAGAAACTTCTGGGTTCTCCCAGAATGGTCTTATTTTTATCCATCTATCCTATTTTTCATAGTTTTTCTACACATAACACTGAGTTTATGTGACTCAGTTAAAAAATGGGCAACTTCCCAAATGTATTTGTGTGCATGAGGGAGGGAGAAGATAGGAAACCATAGATCTGCTATCTCTGGACTTCAGTCTTTGACTTCTGTTATTTACAGCAGTGAGGCTCTGCTGTCAATCTATGCTAAAATGATGTAAATACAAAGGGATGCTGAGGTCTGCTTCTGTGGCACAGTGATCAAGCACAGACAGTCTAGGAACTAAATAACTTGAACACTGTCATATATTTGCTCTTATCTTACTGAATTATTTATATGATTTATATTTATTTTATTACTTCATACTCGCTGCATGGTCTTGTCCCTATCAGTGGTCTTAAAATGGAAATTACTGCTGTTTTGAAACCCTGTATAGCTCTGGGTTGGTACACGTTTTCAGCTGAGATGTGATAATGCACACAACCTCACATTTCCAAAAATCCATCTTTTTTCCTGGCTGTTACTTCTGATTTGATGCCCGTGTTCAATTCCCACTTTGTTGTTGTTGCTGGTTTTGTTCATGTATTTTATTTGTGAGTAGATATGGGCAGAAACTTCACACACCATTTCATTGAAAAATGCAGTTATTTTAGAGTGTTTTGTCAAATTGAAGTTTTGACTGAAATTACATTTGCAAAAACAGAAAATTCTGATGGTACAGTTTAAATTCTCTGTTTTGATAACAAATGCTGCTTTTATATCATAGGATCTTTATTTGATAGAAAATGATGCATCTTGCCTGTTTTCAGAAGTCATGTCTGGAGACCATGAGCTTTGAAATTCTGTCTTGGTTTGGCTTAAAATCAGATTTTGAAATCTCAGCATTTGTGAAGCAGAAATGTCTTTCTGCAGGCAGCTCTAGCAACAGGGTCACAGTCTGAGCCCAACTCTGTTTTATGCCAAAGCTTTTCACTTCTGTGATCGTTCATCTGCTTCTTCCCTTCTGCCATCCAAGGACAAAAAAATTGTATCTAATTTTGGTTGTTTCAGTTCCTTATGATTTTCCCTTCTTTACTTATGCTGCAACACTGTGGGGAGGTAAGCACTGGCCTAGGCTGTCACTGTCTTTCCTTCGTGTAACCAGCAGGACTAGGAGAGAACGCTGAGGGTGGTTCTGCTGCTTTTTGCTTTTGTGTGGAAAGCTTGTGATTTTAGCATAGTCTCTAGGGATATTTTCCTCCCATAATGTTGGTGGCTCAGGCTTTAAATGAGCGCAGTGCTCTAGTCATTTGGTATCATTTCATGTTACTCTTTTCTCCTTAGTTATATTTGCTGTCTGTATAGGTAAGATTTCAGGTCTCTATCTTATCTCTGTCCTCTCTGTCCCATGCCACAACCCTTAAGTACATTATCCCTGTCACACCTGTGGAACAGAGAGTTTACGGTCCGTCTACTTTGAACAAATGGAAAACTTAGCTCTGTAGGGGCTGAAATCTAGAAGAAATAGAGCAAAGAGATGGAAAACGGGCTACTGCACATAATTTTCAGGGGATGGAACCCTGATTACCTCTGTTAAACATTTGGGGTGACATATGTTGCATATGGGGAATGGTGATCCGAAAGAGCCGGCATCCTCAGCAGAAAGCCCCTCTAAGACAATTAATGCAAACGGGGATGTCTGTGAAACCCTCCCTCCTTCTGCAGCTTTGGCATTTAGCTCTGTGTGGGCAACAGCACCTCCTTCATTGGCATACCGCCGCTCCTGCTGGTGCATGCAATGCCTGTTCTCTGAGCTCCGGGCCATGCTTTTATCCTTCATTTTGTGAAGTACCCTGTGCTCACGCTGTAGTTTTGCTATGTTCTCGGTGCAGGCATTATGTTCCTTGGGTGCCTGGGGCCCTGGGGTCTCCATTTAGGATAGGCAAGTGACACAGCTGCTGAGATGCTTCATCTTGTGCTTGCACTGAAGCAGTTTTTTTAGAAAACTTCCAAGTTTAACTGGGAAATGCCTCTTAGAATAAGCACTTGCAATGGACTGGTTTGTAGTTCAGGAGTTAAAATACAACTGTGGAGGTGTTTAGGGTCTCTACTGAATGTGGCCTTAAAAGCTGGCTTCCTTTAACTCCTGTATGCGTAGGGTTGCATGTGAGTGCCCATGTTCCTTTCCCTGTTTCTTTGCCTATTCTATTTCCAAATCTGCTGAGAAAAAATACATAATATCACTTACTAGTCATCATTTCTGTAATACTTTACCCGATAGTCAGGTCTCTATAATACTGCTCATCATTATAACCGTTTCTTTCAATCATCCAGCTTGTTTTAAATCTGCATAACTTCTTTCTACAGAAGATAATTAGCTTTAATTTTAAGCATAGGATTTTTTATGAAGTGCTGTCATTATTGAACCTACTGCTTTTCATTCATCAAGAATCAGAATTTAATAGAGCTCTCCTACCTCCTACAAAATTTTGTATTTAAGTGAACAGATTTTTTTTCTCCGCACTTTTAAATGTACCCCCTTGGCTCTGTATTTTTCTCTTGAGGATGCTGGGCCACTTTCAACAATTATGCATTAATTCTTGCTTCATGAAATTTCTTTACAGTATAGGCTCAGTGAAACAGTCTCACTGTTTCAGGGGAGACTGTAGAGGTACAACTGATGGCAGAATTTTATCCGTAAAATGAGATCTATGGTCTCTCATCAAGCTGTCTATCAGCGGACTGATTTCAGTTATACTCTTTGTTTTACACTGATTACGTAGATCTCTGTTCAGAGAAAATACTCTTCTTTATTCCAAAACCTATTTTTCCTAAAAATCTCCTGAACTAAAAATCATCATGGCAAAATACTCATTTCTACTTCTTTTGCTTGGCAAAAAAAATGAAACTGGCAGATGATTTGCCATCCAAGGCCTGAACAAAATTTCAAAATGACTTAAGATTTCCCCCTGCAGAAACTTAATTCTCTCCATTATTATCGGCATTTCTGCTGCGCACGTAGCCCCTCTCAAACTTCACTGGGGATAGTTTCCATGGGAACCAGAGAATGAGAACTGATGAGTCTCGAAACAGTCAAATAATAATCTCGCTTTTTACCAGTGGGCAAAGATTTACTTCTCCAGTGTTTAATGGAAGGCACTAGAGCTTATTATATTTTGAAGGAGGAAAAAAAAGGCATCTGTCGGGAAGCCAAGTCTGTATTGTATATCTGTAGGGTTCGTTCTAGCTGTAGTAAAAGGCAAACCAGTACATTCTCCTGTGCTTTTAGATTTCCTGAGTGATGGAAAGGGAAAGACTCTTCCTCTGGTGAATCCAAGCAGCCATTAGCTGGGGGAGATGAAGAGGAAGCTGTGTGGTCACCAAGAGGGGAGCAGAGGAGGTGTCTGCCAAAATACAGGAGCGCTTTGTGAATGCAACACTACGGAATGATCCTGCAGGAATCCTGGGGAAAGTGTACAGCTGCTGGCTCTGACCTCTCTCCAGAAGTGAACCGCCCAGGCTTTTTTTGCAATGTTGAGTGCACCTTACCATGACAGCATATAGCCTACAGCCGGAGCTGTTCATTGTGACCGTGGTTCCAGGGGACAGAGCAGACTTCCCCAAGCGTGATGATAGGCAATGAATAAAGTTACACTGAATTCCGGTGAGATGCTCTGCTGAATTGCCCATTAGTTGACCACCTAACTTCCAACGTCTTCCTGAAATACTGAGGATACCTGTGAAGGACCACAGAGATGAGAGCAGAGTTTCACTCTTACGGAGATATCACATGGAAAGGAAAGAGAAATGTCTGCCCTTTTTAAGATCTGTGATTCCTGTTGTGAAAGATGTTCTCCAAAAGGAAAAGGAAGCACAAATCCTGTAGCAAAGTTCCAGTTCTCCATAAATGCTTACACAGACCAGAACCATATTCCTTACAGAGACTTATTTGACCAATACTATGTAGTTTTAAAGTAACATAATGCAAAACTTGAATTATAGGAGGGTAAATGGAAAGATACATTTAAAAAAAATGTTTTCTCTTAAATTCATTTTTATATTCTTTACCATCCTGTCATTTTCCATTATTTTAAAGCCTAAATACTTAATATACAGTTTTGTGTAATGATTTGATCTCTATTTCATAAACATGAAGAGGGATAGAAAAGAAAATATGTACACAAAACATTATTACATTGTTTGGAAAAATTAGATCCTGAGGGAGAATCACTATTGTTATTTCTGCTTTGTATATTAGATCAGACATAGATGTGATTAATGATTTAATCCAGTGTTTAAATTAAGAAATCCCGTTTCTGTGTGTTACCAGTAATTAGTATGTTTTAAACACTGAAAGCAATTACAGCATTTGAATTCAGGACAAAAATTGTGTTTTTTTTCTCAGCTTGTGGGTGGAGCTAAAATAAAATGAAATGTTCACCTTAAACAATTGTAGAGAGGATTTTTCTGTATTAAAGCAGTATGTTAATGGGCTTATGAGATAAAAACCCAGTTGTATTACTAGTAATATCAAGAAATGGCAGATACAGGAGGATGAGGTGGCAGATGAAGTACAGGTACAGAAGGCGTGGTTCTGCTGGACTGTTATGCTGTGTCTTTAAGTCAGTTTATTTGGGCACCCTTAGACATACAAAGAGAGGTTTCAAGCAAGAGGTGTGCAGTTTAAAAGTGCAACATGCTGCTAATTTCGTTTTTTAGTACTAGTATTGCATTTTATATTGCTCTGTACAAGTCTGGTGATAAAAGGTTAACACAAATGAGGTGTATTTCCCTATTTTTCATGTCTAGCGGAGTTTATTCTCTGAGTACTGCTTGACTGAAACAAACCTCTGCCCGGTTCTTAAATCTGCTGTGAGCCCCATAGTAGCCCCAGCTGCTGCCAGGAGCAGAGGACATCAGATTCTCAATGTGGGTTGACCAGCCAACATAACTGAAGAGGTGCTGGGGAAGAGGCCGCTCCTCTTTCTGACAGTCTGTAAAACAGGCGTGTGGTTTTGTGTCATGGATGCGGAGTCTGATAAGGAGCCAACAGACACTAATATTGGTAGGCTACTTAATGCTGTGTTCCCTCCTGTTCTCTGAGCTAGGTCCTTAATTGCTGATCGCAGACACTCAGGCACAGTGATTATTGCAGGAGAAACCAAAGACTGTTGCCACTGATGAATCATAAGTCTTGAGAACTTTTTTTTTTTTGAGGGATCAGAACTGCTCCTTATCTTGAAGGTCTGGATGGTGCAGTGAGAAAGAATGCTAAGATAATCATATAAAACCAGTAGAAATAGCGGTGGCTCCTTAACATCTGATAGAGGAACAAAGGACAGGGCTGATACAACTGACATTTCATCACAGCGTGCCCAAATCAAACAGAATCGTTTCCTGGGAGATCAAACAATGCTGCGTACTTATTAATCACGAGAGAAGCTCTCTGCTGTTCTCACAAGTCCTCTGAAACCTGTCTAACTCAAGTGGGCGAGGATCAGCCCACCCGTGACAAACTGCTGCGGCTTTATCCTACACGCTGTATATTACCCAAAATGTTATGTCTGCTCTGAACAAAATGTCCAAGTGTGACAAATGTGGGCAGTGCTCCAAGAAAGTGATCGTGTCTTCATGAGAAAATTGTACTTAAATTCAACCTTGAGGTTGGTTGATTCATTTTAATTAGACTAATTTGCAGACCTGCATGAGACGCTCATTTTTTTAAGCTGCTGTCATGCTCACTGAAATAAATATTTCATGCAGATCAGTGCACTGCTAACTAAGGTGGTCTGAAATCACATCTGAAATATTCAGTGTTTTTCTCTAGTAACTGTGGTGGTCTTTGTGCTGACCCTGAGCTCCCACTGTTTGTTACAAGATTGTAGATGCTCTAGGAAACCTTTCGCCAAAGTGCCAGGCCATCCTTTTCACCCAGAGAGCTTCTACTTCTAGATGAGAGATGTACTTGTGTAGTCCTGGCTGATTCATGTGTGACTTTATCATTCTTAAATTGCCCATGATATGCCTCTCTGCTGGAATGCATCCTATTTTGATACAGCACGAGTCAGAGTTAATGATACGATTCTTTTCATTGCTGAAAATCTTGGTAAATGAATACTAATACAGAATTTATTCTTTTGTAAGGCATTATATCTCAGTGGAAGGCATAACTATCAGATAATGCTTTTTTTTTTTTCTTATCCATCCAAGGAAGGGATGTGTTCTCAGTAGGTAAACAAGGATCTAAGAGTCTTTGAAGAAATACAAGCATCAACACATTTTATAATCACTAAAAATTTGTTTCCTGTGTGCCTGCTCTCTGATATGACACTTGATTGTCAGTTGTATTTGTTTTACTGTGTCTTACTATTTGAACTTCCTTATGAGAGGAAAAGCTTGCAGGGGCTTTTAAAATGTAAGCTAGGTTAGAGAAAGAGCTGTGCTTCATGAATTAAGTAGTTTTTCATGCAAGATGTCCCTTCTTGTGGTTTTAGTGTTGATACAGTTTGACTTGAACTTTTAAAATGGTGGGAAACAGCTAAAGGATTACAACACATCTGTAATTATTCCAGCTGCTGTTTAAACAGTTTTATTTCTTTTTCCTGTCTTTGGTAGATCTTGTAACACATATGACGTAGCCCAGGATTATTTTAACTACATAAGCATCAAATGATACTGTCTGTATCTGAAAAAGTATCAGGTCCTCTGCTTACTGTACCACTTACTGAATTAAACTTCCTGAAGTCCCTTTTTTAAGGGAAGAAAGGAGTGAAACCAGAAGATCCTAGAGCAATGGGCAAGAAATTTGTTCAGGAACAAGGAAAAGCAGCGCCTGAGAAACAAATGTGATTCAGCGTGTTGGAAGCATTATGTTCCCCAGATCTGATCTGTTCGTGATTTCACTGAAATTAAAGGCTGTCTAGTGTTCAGTTTTTGTCAGAGGGGAGTTGGGCTCACAGGAGCTGGGCAGATGCCCTGGTGATAATGCTAGTTAAGCTGTTGCAGAATGACTCAAGTGACTCTGACATGGGCTAAAAGAGTCTAATAAGTGGGGTTGCATTTTTGTCCTTGGTAACATGGCTGTGACTTACACAGCTGTCTGCTGGAGATTTATACTGTGCTCTTTTCACATGTTCCCACCAGCACTCCTACTCAGGCACTAGGCAGTCTGAGCAAGTCCATGACTGTGTTTCACGGGACTCATACCATGGTGTCAGACTTCTTGACCTCTCAAAACAAAGGCCCCAGATAAAAAAGTTCTGCTGGCTTCCCCTCCTTGTCTGCTTTTCCCGCAGTGGCCCTATGTACCTAACTCTGTTCTGTGTGTGTGGGTAAAGAGAAAAGAACAATACTGAAAGCTTAGCTGCCCCTTGTTTGGGCAGGCAAAGCTACAGGCTCTTTGCTTAAGGGCCACAGAGATTATCTCCTTCTTTTCTCTGTGTAATCATGGCATCCTAGTGTGGGACATGCAGAATCTTTCTCATGCTGCTCTCTACTTTGTACCCTTGTAGAGGAAGACTGTTGTGTGTGTTGGGATGACACCAGAGGAGGTGCTTAGTAGTTAGTGTTCCCTGTGTGTTTACTGTGAGCTGTGGTTGTCTCAGCTAAGAGGTACCAGGGAGAATTCCTATACCTATCTACTGTGAAACAGATTGTTTGTTTATGGGGATTTTGCCACACTTCTGCATCTGTGTGAACACAGGCCTATGGCAGAACTCCTGATTTTGGTCTGTATCCATTTCCATTCAGTAAGTTTGAGAAGAGTTAAAATTTCACTTTGGATTCTGTTATGGACTTCACTGAATTTGTTTGTATGGACTTGACAGCTAGAAAGATTCATTATTCAAACATTTCATTTCCAGAACCATTAATAAATAGATAATAAATAAAAGGATGTGAAGAAATAAAAGAATGGGGAAGATTTGTTACTCAAACATCTTTCCAGAGCTATGACACATCAACTTATGAACATGTAACTGGTGCTGCTGTCCTCACTGTCTGCAGTGGATCCTGCACTAGGGTGCCGGCCCATCCTCTGCATGTGCCCTGTGAGAGCTGATGCTGCAACTGGGGCAGGACAGGGCTTCCCCAGGCTGCCCATCAGGTGCCATCAGTGTGGTTGCTGCCAGCATGGCCTTCACAAGGAACGAGGGAAGGAGGGCCCAAGGAGCCTGTTGCTCTGCTGCCTGTGGTTGCCCAGGAAGCTCCTACTGTGATGGGCCATTTGTAAAAGTAAGTACTGTGTGAGGTGGAGGAGCAGAGGTGGCAGCCGAGGTCTGGCTGCTGCTTGGTGACAGCAGGGAAGGGGCCAGAGGCTGGCACATTTCCCTCTGTTGCTGCTGCAGCAGGGTCTGGCAGGGTTGGAGCATTGCCAGCTTGGGTGGTGGCATTCTTAGGTTGCTTGAGTGGCGAGGGAGGACCCATGGGTACCACTATCTCTGTGTTTTCTTCCTTTTCTGCTCCTATCAGGCTCCTGTCTTGCCCAGTAGCTGCTTCCCACAGGGGCTGGGCACCTGGGTTGCTCCTCGGGTGGCTCTTGTTCAGGTCTCCCTGCAGTGCAGGGGCAGCCGCCTCCTGTCTCTTCGGGTAACTCTTCTCTGGCAGTGTTTGAGCAGTTGTGGTTCATCTCTCTTGAAGCATGGATGCTATTAAAAGAATAACTAAAAAATGCAAAGAAGAAGACTTAGCTCCTATCGATTTGGGACTGAAAGACAGCAAGATACAGGAAGTAAGACTTTTAATTGCTAAAGACAAACATGGATAGTAAAAAGGTCTATCAGTCAGTTTAATTCTAAGGCTTGGGCTGACTAAAACAAGATATGTTGCAAATATATTGAAATAAATAAATTCATCATATCCTGATTTATTTATCTTTCCATTCCATGGGTTTGAATTCGGCTATAAGCCAAATCTGTTTTATCCATATTTCTACTACTCAGCAATGCTACCTCTAAAAAAACCTGGAAACAGACAGAAAGAAATGGAGATCTGAGCATTTGCTGTCATGCTCATCTCCTCTATTACCAAGGCTTATTTTATTGGAACCTCCATCCCTCCCATCAGAATGCTGTGAGTTGGTTTATGTGTGGAGCAACTGGCATACCTTCCTGTGAGCAGCAAATGCTTCTTCTGCTGGAAATTCAGGAACTGAGGGAGATCTTTGGCAGTTACATTGTGCTTTGGTGAATCCATGTAGATTAAGTTGACAAATGAAACTTTTCATGTTTTCATTCCAAAAAGCACTCAGAGGTCCTTTCCATCACAGTACTTCAACCTTAAACATTTCTTCATCAGTTACAACAGAGTTTCCACTATGACCCCACCAAATCATCTTAAATTGGTCACTTTCAACCAGTCACCAGAGTTTCTGTGGAGAGCTGAGGGCTGAGAAGATGCTGGCTTTGCTCTCCTCAGAATGTGAGGTAAACATTTGGTTTCCTCTTCATCAAAAAAAGGTAGTGAATCCTCTTCCTCCTTTATCCATGCTACAGATGCATCACAAGCCGTTCCTTGATGCTCTTCTGGAGGATCAAGAGAAGAGGAGCCTGAGGACTCAACAAACTTCTCTGGCTCAGTAACTGAAGATGTTTCTGATTCAGGTGACTCAATTTTATTTTTTCTTGTCTCAATTTGATCAAAGTTCTCATGTAGAGGCATTTCTGCAATGAGTTAGTCTTCGCCCTGCCAGTCAGCAAGCAAATCCAACCGAACAGTCTGGGGGTTCCACTGGGAGATGCTCAAGGGTACCCACGATGCCCACATGTCATCGCAGTGACATCGCTGTGCGGCACCTGAGTCCTGGCTGGCTGGAGCAAAGATACAGTGCAACAATGGAGCAAAGCTCTGTGCTCCTGCACAAAACCATGGGTGTTTTGAGTCAAGAAGTAATTTGTATTTAAAGGGGTTCATTCCTCACCCAGAACTTGCTTTCCCTTCCCTTTTTGGTTCCCTACATAGGTTCCTTCTGGCCTCTTTGGTGTCTTTCTGGTTCTTCAGGTCGGAGAGGGGAAATAAGTTTCCCAAGCAATGTTAACAAAATAAAATAGTAATCTTTTCCAGTTTGTTACCATTTCTTGCAAACTCTCCATGATTTCAGTAGTATGGCTTCTGCAAGGGAGTAGCTGTGTACCCAGGTGATGCTATCCAATGTCAGCCGTCTCACAGAGGCTACTCTATAGGTCCAACTAAAAAAAGACACTAAGTCAATTTTGCTGATGGCATGAACAGATGTGCAATCCCTCTTTGGTTCCTATGCTTTTAATTAGATATTTTAGAAATTTAGAAAGCAAACTAACAGAATCAGTGATGTTCTTTAAGCTTTTTAAATCACACTTTTCTCTACAGGATTGAGTGCTTAATCTGTCAAAGGAAGGCTTGGTCTGGAAATGGTGTCTGGATGCAGGACTCAAGTGTCCAGTCTCAAGGTAGGGGAAGAGGGCCGTGCTCATGGCATTGAGCTTGCCAGAATTCAAGGAACATCCGGACAATGCTCTCAGCTATATGGTGTGATTTTTGGGTGGTCCTGTGTGGAGCCAGGAGTTGGACTTGATTATCCTTGTAGGTCACTTCCAACTTGGATATTCTGTGATTTCAATGACTTGAAAATTAGCACCACTGTAATTTCCTACTGTTTGCTACTGATTAAATATACAAAATCATCTTACAACATCTATGTAGAAGTAATTATAACATAGCCCACTAATTAAGACTTCTGAAGTTTTAAGAAAATATTCTCTTCCATTACTTGGTTACTTTGTACACTTCAGTTTGTGTAGACTGGATATAAGAGAATCTATTACATCTAAATAAGCCATGTTAAATAAATATATACAAAACTAATTTCCGTCTCCAAAAGCAGCAAAGAGCAACCAGAAGGGCATGAGATGTGGAACAGTTTCCAGTTTAAGGTGAATCTCTTCTTTTTGAACATTTTAAGTCGGTGTAGTCTGCAGTAATTACTTTAAAAACAATGTCTGTTCTGTGATGAGTTATTGTCTGCTCTCAGAAGACAAAAAGTTAAGCTGACATTTTCTTAATCAAACCCAAGATTACCACACTAATTTTAAAAACTTAATTCTCTTCTGTAACACACATTCTTCTTCTCCAATTTTCTTCTCCAATTTTGAACCTTCCATGTGGAACACAGAATGTTCTGTATGTGTCCTCTTTAAAATTTCATGTGCTACAGATGAATCAGTTAGTGAAGAATTCATGACTCATTCCTACAACAAAATGTCATGAACTTCCCCACCTATGTGGCCTGATCATCCCACTCCTACTAATTTATCTCCTTGCAAACTTTCTTATTCCTTCTGCAAAAAGTTCTTCGTTTTCTTTCTGGTGTTGCATCCGTAAGGACCTTGTTATTGACTTTTTGCTGAAATGAAAGTCATGATAAAACTCAAGATTTCCACTGTTACAGTATCTAACTACAAGGATGGCTAGTATGTATCATGAGTCATCATATATTCTGTTGTACAAGGTATTACAGGCAGTGTTAATCTGAGAAATAGTGTGTATCTCTAACTGTATTAATAGGGTATCTGATTTCAAGTTTAGGCTTTGCTTTTTTCTTATTTGAAGTTTATACTCACTAAAAATGGGATGGAGAAGGCAGTAAATTAAACAAAGCCCAGTGATTTTCCATTGAGTGCTGAATGAAAGGGTTTATATCTACCAAGACAGTGGAGTTAGGCAGACAGTCAATCTTCTTGATGTGCAAAGTAGCTGAAGTCATTCCTTCTTGCAATAAGACGGGTTGAAAGAGCAAAGGTTTAAATGAAAGAAGAAAAAAAAGTAAAGTCCCCAGTCTTGAGATTTTGCATCCCTGAAATTCCTGTTAACCTTGGTTGCCAGGCCATAGAACAGAGGGCAGAAAGGGTAAGTGCCATGTATAAATAAATATGGTGGAAAACAGTGTAAGTTTGTTTATACTGGAGTGAGATTACTTAGAGATCCTAAAGTGACCTGTACAGCCTGTCTTTTGATCATTATAATGTTTCCTCTCTCATGGTTGATAGTTACCTGAGATACACACTATCCATTGGAGGATGCTTTACTTACCCTTTTACTTACCCTCAGCATATTGAAGTTCAATTAATAATGTATACATTTGTATTTCCTTAATATAATACCTTCTTTGCCCCCCCTCTCCATTTGAGATCAGAAGGCCTGCCCAAAAAGAAGCAGTTGAGCCTTATGTGTGTATTGTCTGTATTTCTGCCTTTATAGTAGAGATTTCTAAAATCAGCTTTCTGACAATCCCATGCTGTCAGCAATTTGGGACATTTGCTGACATTTCCTTTTCATGGGATGAGGATGGTGCAATACAGTCAGAAATGCACTCTCCCTTCTGTTTACTCATCCACAACATTGCTTAATGCCCCATAATTTTTAAACATAATGAATTAAAAGAAACTCTAGAATAATTTGATGACTTAATCTTTACCTTGATAAAAAGTAGAATGTAGTGCCTTGACACTACGTGAATTTTACAGTAGTTAAGACAGCAGAATTTAATGTTTTCTCTTTCCAAATAAGAAAGTTTTTTCTATATGATTTTTTTTTTTCCTGGTAAGTTGTCTCTGTTGTTCTTTCAAACTTGAAACAGCTAATACACCAGGCCAACCTGGTGTGCCCTGTGTTCTGACTTTGATGATTTTTTTATTTAGAATTCATGAGAAGATCCTTGTTAGCAAATACTCCATCCATGATAATGCCATCATCCACTATCCAGGGAGGAGGGAGAAAATGAAAACCAGAAGAAAACAAAATCCCAAACTCCCTTACTTGGTGCGGGCTCCTTCCAGCAGTCCACAAATCTTATTTGGGCATCTGGCAGGGACTTGGCAGCTTTGCAGTTGTGGGAAGTGAAAAATGATCACAGTTAAACTTACGCCTAGCATTCTCTTCTTTTTTACAAAGATAGTAAAATAGTAATGTCATACCCATTTGCAGGCTTGCGTCTATGTATAGCATTAGGTGGCCTCTCTACAGCACTCACAAACTGCTCAGAACATCAAGCATGGGCGAATTGTAGTGCTGGTGAATTTAGGCCTGATCTGAACTCCCACTCTCTCAGCTGTTTCTGAAGAGTTGGTGCGCTGTGTTCTTTTTCCTTCTCTGAATGGCACTGTGCATTACTAGTAGTAGCACATGAGCTACTACTACCTCATACTATATTGAATATCCACTTACTTTTTCCTTTCAGTGAAATAACCAAGGAATCTCGTTACCTGGTCAGATTAGGTTCTTCAATACTTCTAAATGGTCTTGTAGAGCAGTTGTGCAAAGCTGATTGAACAGACTCTCGAACGCAGACCAGGAGAGTGCTCTTTTCTCCTCCCTCTTTCCCATCTCAGGAGTTTGCTTGTTGTTTGTGGGGTTTTACCCTTATTCCATCCTCTGAGTAATCTAGCAGGAGTACTGCCATACAAGCTAATCATTCCATCACTGCATGAGCCTTCTCTTTCCATGTACTTTTTAAAAACTTCTTTCCCTGTTCCAAGTATGAGGCAAGCTGCAGCTCTTCAAGTACTAAGCAAAACTGTCTACCTACAGCTCAGTTTTTTTCATACTGATTAGATGGTATGTCTACTGAACAATCCTCCCCAGCTGAAGACAGTGATTTCATACTGGGTAGGAAAGGCAGACACTGGAGAGAATACCATGTTCTAGACATAACTGCTAAAGAGATGTAAGTGCATGAAACTTTATTCTTTATTTTTTATCAAAATCTGTGTGATATCAAGACACTTAACAGCTAGCACACCATGCATTCCAGTACTTTGTTGTTCACGTGCCATTCCTTGCTATCCTTATTTACACTGTCATAGTTAAGGCATTGGTATAAATCTGGAAGCTGCCCGTGTGAAGGCGTGAAAACATGCAGCTTCTTTATCTCCTCTTATTTCAGAGATAACATCCTTCATCTAATTCGTTTTATTCCTTATCTGAAAACTCCACTGCATCCTAAATAGATAGATAAATAAAAGGGGTCAAGTTCTTTTGCTTCTCACGCACTCCTTAAAACTTCCTTCTTCTCAAATTTGACAGGTTGTTGGCAGTTTTGTACCCATCTGTATTTACTTCTGCCTCCACCTCCTCACCATCTATTCCTAAGCACTATTTTCTCTTTCACACGGCACGGCATGAAACTAATACAGACTGCTGGATTGAGGGTCTAAACAGGATGAAGCCCCTGTAATCTCACTTAATCTCACTTTCCTTCCTTTGCCATTCAGTCCAGCTCTCCCTTCTCCCTTCCTCACAGCCATTTTTCTTAGATGACAATATAGATACCTGAAGATGTTGGTCATTATTGGAGATGTATTACTTACAGCAATGCCAACACAATACAGAGGAAAACCAATGTGAACTCATTATAAAGAATTTCACTGTAACTCTTCAAATTACACAAAACTCTTGCTAAAAGAGTTAAAATTCTGCATTCTATTTTGTCTTGGTTCTGCATTTTCTCCTATTCACTTGTTAAAGGATCTTCATTTTGGTATATCTGCTGTTCTGCATCCTTTTTGAAGTATCTGCTTCTGCTGCCCAGGCAGTAGCACATTTGATTGTTTTACCCAGACCCTACTAGCAGCTTATTTTCTGAGTTGTTGTGCTAAGGTGCACATGACTTTGTGACTGAATGGATGAAAGGGGTCACCCTTGATGAGAGCACTTGGCCGGAGTGCCATTCAGTAGATGTATCCTGGAGCTCTTCCACCTCTTTGTCACTTTACATTAAAGTTACAGATGGCCAGATCAGATCTAATTTGTTTTGTGAAAAAACATAGGTGGGTTGGGTGTAAGTATACCTTTCTCTGGTATCAAGAGTCCTTTTAGCCTCTGTTTCAGACAGACGTGTCCCCTCCTGCAGAACCAAGGATCCACTGCCTAAATCCACTTTGTAGGCCTATTCCAATACTTGCTGATACAAGCCACGCCTTCTCAAATTCCTCTAGAGATGGTTAGCTTCTCTTCAAGAGACTGTGCATCTGCTTTGTTATTACTGCAAATATATATTACATCAAATTAACCACAACTAACCCAGCTTTCCAGAATGCAGCCCTTTTCTTGCCAAGAAGGAAGTGGAACTGTTGAAGATAATTTTTCATTTTCCTGCTGTTTTGTGTTCCTGCTAGCTTTCATCTACTCAGCATGTCAACTGAATTTTTATTAAAGAAACAAAATCATTTTATCATTGGTCTCTCTTTTGGATTTGTCTGCTGACTCAAGAGCGAAATGACAAGAGGTTCCCCTTGTCTCATGAAGCACTTTTATAATTACACAACAAATGGAGCAAAACTCTTCAGAGCAAGAAAGGAACTATACTTCCCATTAATGTATTGGAACACGTCTGCTACCAGCGAGGTATTGCCCCTTCCATCCGATAGGGAGAGCCAAAGAGCTGCTCTCCACTTAATATCGGGCATGTAGAGTCCTGCTCTTCCTTTCCTCTGTCCTGCTGATGGGTTGGTGGTTTTGCTTGTGCAAAGCTGGCTATCTTATAGGAGCTATTTCTATGTATTTTTGTCTTGGGCAATGACCTAGGTCCTTGACATCCTTATCTTTTCTGATTAAGGCAAATGCTTGTTCTGTTTAATACAAATATTGACATCATCCTATTCCTCTATAATTCTGTACTGATTAATGTAAGTGTTCCTACCTTATATTAAAGATGTCACTGTAAAATTGTAGGCTTTGATTTGTTAATTTTATGTTTTGTGTTTCAACATGTCATGCAGTGTTGTCATTTTTCTTTTTAATGGTGTGATGAACTGGTCACCCTTTCTGACTTCTTTTTCTCTTTACACAAGTGCTTTAGTGTTAGCCCAGAGCCATTCCTTGCAGACAGCTCTAACTGGTAACTGTTATTTCTTTGTAATTTCTTTAAAGTGATCGCAGAACAGTGGTACAGTTTCTATGCTTTGGTAAATAGCACAGCATTTCTGAAATAACTGAATATTTTTAAACTGGTTTACTTTTGTATGGTCATATAGAACATAGTAATTAATACTGAATGCTCTTATGCACTAAATTAAACTGATTACCAAGCGTAGCTTTGAGAGAGGTTTCACTGGGGTTATATTAGCAAGACAGCACGTGTAAGGTAGGAAGAAATGTAATCCAAATATGTGGCAGATGACTGAGGTATGGGAAAGATATAATTTGTTGTATATTCTACAAGTGTCAGATTACTGTTTGCAGCTGAACAGCTGCTTTCTCATTTATATTTAATAACTAATTTTTTGAAGGAAAAATGAGAAATAAATTCCATTAGTGAAACTATAACAAGTCCAGACCAATGTTACCATGACGGCTTGAGACAGGCTGTTACAATGTAAGCCCACATACAGGCACATTCATAAGCTTCAGGGTGGAGCAATCCAGACAAATATTTTTCCAGCTTGCCAATGGATTGCATACTGTGAGGCAGCACTTCTGGGCTGTATTTTGTAAACTCCAGCCTATGTTTCTCTCTCCGAGAAGTGATATGCTGCTATTTCCAGAATGGGAGAAGGCTCCAAAGTACCACTAAATTTGAATGGTCAGTCAGCTGGAAAAAGTCAAAGCCCAAATTGCTGTCTTTTCTTCATCATGGCACAAAACATTGTCTGATTAGGCGTTGTAATGATTACTGAACTCAGTAATCAGATTTGCTTGTGAGTTATTTAGCTCCAAGTACACTTATAAGCTCTGAACATCAGGTATACTTCCCCGTTCTCCTGATTTTCCTCTGGCTCACTAAGTGCTCTTTCTTTGAGAATAATAGGGGATATTTACTGCACAAGAAATACTTTGAGATAATGCTTTTTTTACAGACTGACAAACCCCATTATTCCAAATTCTGACTGCCAAGAAGAAAAATTCTTTTCAACAGAAAAAGGATTTTATTATAATAAGTATTTCCATTAAGAAATAATAATGAAATTATTATAAGTCTCCCAATGATCTATCATGTAGGGAGGGACTTTTTATAGGGCATGTAGTAACAGGACAAGGGGAAATGGTTTTAAATTGGAAGAGGGTAGATTTAGACTATATATTAGGAAGAAATACTTTACTGTGAGGGCGGCAGGACACTGGAACAGGTTGCCCAGCGAGGTTGTGAATGCTCCCTCCCTGGAAGCATTCAAGACCAGGCTGGATGGGACTTTGAGCAACCTGGTCTAGAGGGAGGTGTCCCTGCCTATATCAGGGGGTTGGAACTATATGATCTTAAAGGTCCCTTCCAACCCAAACCATTCTATGATACCATGATTTCTGTTTCAGATTAATCAGTTGCGACATACATGAAAAATATAACTACCTTGTTTAGAATCACAGAATTACAGAATGGTTTGGGCTGGAAGGGATCTGAAACATCACCTAGTTCCCTGCCATGGACAGAGACACTTTCCACTAGATCATGTCACCCAAAGCTCCACGCAACCTGGCCCTGAACAGTTTTACAACATAAAGAATATGTCAGATGCAATCTTCACTTTCCTGGTATGGAACACTTCAAGCAGGCAGTAACTTTTCCAGCTTCAAGTCTTTCTTGTTGATGTTGCTATGGAGAGAGAGATCTCTCTACCATGTATCTGATGGTACATATCATGTACATATGATACTTGTCTGATGCATCAAAGTATGTGACAGGTACCATTCACTGTATCAAAATAAGTAAGTATTTTATTCTTTTTTTTTTTTTCCATTTGTTTTCTGTAATGTTTCCTAATATTCTTCCACCTGAGGAGACTAACATAAGCTATGAGTTTTGCCAGGGTCTGACTTTTAGTAAACTCCTAGTAGACCAAACATTTAGTCGTTTCCTTTCCTATGAGATCATGTATTTTCTGCAACTAGCTGGCATCATTCTAGCTAGGCTGGTAACCAATAGTTGTCTGTGTTGTGCTAAAAGTTCAGAGCTCAGTTTTGAGGACTTGTGTTAGGAGACTGCACAAAACACAGCTCTTTTGGCCACTCTGAAGATTTCTAGCTCTTACAATTGACAAAATGACTATTTCAACATAAGTTGTTATATGCAGTAATTCATATCCTTCCCTTTTAAAAATTCCATCTCTTTTCCTACCCATAACCGTGCATTGCTTACATGATTGCAAAGTAGAATGTTTAAGAATGGATGTGATAGTCTCCTCACCGCAATTGGAAAAAGGCTGTTCTGAGTTTAGGCCCTTGCAATGCTGATATCTGCCTTTCTGATTAACTGCTAGAACAGGCGGTTTTGTTATCGCTACCAGAGGTTTTCTTCAGCTCCTTCAGGACAAAGTTCTTTATTTTGACACTTTCAAACAGTTTGACATGTTCTATGTAAGAACAGCACAATCCTCCTCAGTTGCCAAATTAGCAATATTAACGAACTTCCATTTATAACTATTAATAGTTTCCTATAGAAGAAAGAACACTTCATGCACTCGCTCCTTGCGAATGTTTGAAACTAAAGATGATCAACTCCTTATCATTGTTAACATTAGTCTGGTGCTACTCTGGTGCAGACGAACTTGAGCTTTCTTTATCACTCAAAATGTACATGTATTTTATTCAAACAAGATCTTTTTCTTTAAACTAGATTATGTAATAAGAATTCACAGCTGAGCTTTATAAAATAGATCTTGATTCTGTCTATGCTGTGATACATAAGGGAGTAAATCTGCCCCTGCAGTGGTGTGGTGGGATGGCAGGTAGGGGCTTTTTTAGCTAGAGATCAGAATTGGTAAATAGTTTCCATTTGTTTGTTTGCATACAGATATTATCTTCCAGGACTTTAAAGACATTGACAAGAGACAGATGATGGCATGACTTTCTTCTTCTGCCTGAGCCATGTAGAAAAACTTATATTGCTGCTCTGCTGCATGAATAAATTGCTGTCTCAGAACCTGAGTAGCTTAGAAGCACCAAAGTGACTCATAACAACCCATCAGTGACATCCCAGTAATCGTGTATATACGTAAATACAGCACACATCCAGAATGAACAGAAATCAATTATTTTCAGTCTTAGAGGAGTGCACCAAAACTGGTTTAAACAGATACTGAGTATAATACAAAGTGGTGCTGTCAGGTTAAACAACTGGGCTTTCTCTTCCCATCATGTGTGCAAATTCAGTTCATTTGAATGGAGTTGTTACTTTGGAGCAAGTTAACATGACAGCCATACTCTGTTGTACCCTAATACCGAACCAAGCAGATTTTACATTTGCATTGGTTGGGAAGCAGAGTAATTCTGTAACTTCAGTGAAGTTACCCTGGATTTGTACTAACTTAAAAGGAGGACCTTGGTCTCTTATCTTCCCCAAAGTATTCTGTATGCATTTTAGAGTTCCTTAGGAATTAACAGAAATGTCAGTCATGCTTTAGCAGAGCCTAAAAATACCTTCTAGTTAAATGGATTGTCACAGAAATGCTCAAAATGTGAAAGGACATGTAACTCCGATTTTTATACTTAGGTGCATGGCCATGCTCATATATGAAGTCTCTCTTGAAAAGTGATACACCAATCAAAACAAAACACAGTTTATCACCCTTGAGACTACAACAGTGTTCTTTAACATAGACACTATGCAAATAAGGAAGAGATTGAAAAACATTTTGTAAGTGATTTCTAAGTTTTAATATCTTTGATGTCAGTGGCCAAAGTTGGATCGCCTAAATAAGGTCCAAACTGTCTCTGACTGAGCAGGCAGAACTGCCAGTAGTTTCTGCAAACCTTGGCTGTTGTGCTATTGATGAAACATAGAATTACTTAAGCAATTTTGCATTAGATTCCATATAAAAGGTGGGCAGTATCTGCTTGAACTGCTATGCTGTCTACATACAACATATATAAGAAGAACAGAAAAGTAACATAAAATCTTTTGTATTGTGGAAAGCTTCAGATCTAGCGTGTTTCCTCTGTTAGTGTCAGCAAGTCCTCTTGTTTCCCTGCTTTCTATTGTGGTGTGATACAAAGACAGTCTGTACTATTCTGACACAGATCTTCATATGCATATGGATCTTTCCTTGGGTGCATTGTTTAAAATCCTCGTTAGAAGTGGAGAAGTGCCCATTTTGTTTGCAAAATTTCTATTAGAAAAAATAATTTAAATAGTATTTATGGGTATGTAGATATGGTAGTGGATATCTTTGAATAATTAGGTGCTAATTAGTCTCTTTAAAATAGCTTCAATTGTTCCATCATTTGTTTAGCGTTTGCTCTTGTCCTTTTTTTTCTTTCGAATGTGAATTATCAGATGCTTCCAGAGTTGCATCTAGCACATGTCAAGCTCTTCAACCACTCAGCACATAGCATACATTCACAAAAGAAAATAAAATGTTCAAATTGCTGCTCTGTGACCCTATTCTTCTCCAAGGAGACCTGAAGTTCTCTCCATGGACCTGTTGTTTTGTATTCAGAAGTCAGGCAGTTCTCTTCGTGTTCAGCTCTATTGCTACAAAAGCATGCCGATAGGAGGGTCCTGCCAGGAGTCTGGGCTAGGTCCTCAGGTCAGCTGTGCTGCGGATTGTTAGGATTTCATAGGGACCATCGTGGTTAGGTGAAGCAGTTTTTGTCCTTGTGCCTGTAGAACTGTGGAACAACTGTGGAATGCGATGCACTGGGACAAGCTTCTAGCCTTATGGCCTTCCACATGTATTTACTGAAAGGCTCTTACTGAAGCTCTGTTTTGAGAGACCTGATGCTTTCCTGCCGATATTAACTTATTGGATAGTTAAAATTTATTGAGGATTTTTGAGCTGCATACCCTTGGTGCACATTGGGTTAACCAGATCCATACCAGTGAACACTTAGAGTTGTGTATAGCACCTATGGTTTGGTCTCTTTAAAGCTATGAAGGAAGTTTGTAAAGTTCTATATCTAATGTGTTTATTTTCTTTCACCTATACCTTGATTCTCTATGCTCGATTATTGTTTTTCAAATTTTGCAATGTGTATCCCCAGGCCATTTTCTGGATATTTTTGCAATTAGTTTAATGAACTTTGCTTAGGAGTTGCTATGTGATTAACAGCCATTACCTTCTTGGATTGCCAATTTTACAAATTACCTAGAGATTTCATGTTCTGCAATTAAGATTTCTTATTTCCAGAGTAAAGCCAAGACACTGTTTGTGGCAAATTCACCAGGCTAATGAACAATATGAGGGAGCTGGTTGTGGTTGTATGATGAAGAGATCCTGGCAAATCAGAGGGCTGGGCAATCACCTACTGCATGAAGTTTAACAAGAGCAGTGCTGGATTGTGGGATGGGGCAGCCTCAGATAAGTGCACAGATTGGGGGACGAGGGGCAGGAGAGCAGCCCTGCAGATGCGTGAGTTCTGGCCGACAGCAAGTTGAACATGAGCCAGCAGTGTGCTCTGCAGCCCAAAGGGACAACCAGACCCTGAGGGGCACCGGGCCCAGTACTGCCACCAGGTGAGGGGAGGGGTTGTCCTGCTCTGCTCTGTGCTGTGTGGCCTCACCTCCAACACTGGGTGCCGCTTAGGTACCACAATATAGGAAGAACATAAAACTATTAGAGAGGGTCCAAAGGAGGTCTGTGAAGACAATGAAGGGACGGAGAGACAAACGTATGGGAAGCAGCTGAGGTCCCTAGGTTTGCTCAGCGTAGAGCAGAGGAGCTGAGGGGAGGCCTCATGGCGGCTGCAGCTCCTCACAGGGAGTGGAGGGGCAGCGCTGAGCTCTGCTCTCTGTGACAGCGACAGGGCCCGAG
>JANHGO010000046.1:1420348-1473887 GCA_024606505.1 Aquila spilogaster | reverse complement strand
AGTAAATACTGAGTTGAGCGAGTGAGTGAACACAGATGGTGGCATCAAGTTGGATGTCCTCTCAGTCTTTTCTTATTTGACACTGTTACTGACTAAACAGATGCAGCAAAAGTATTTAATGGCTAGTTAGCAGGATCCTCAGGGCTTTGGGGGGGGTTCGGTGACCCTTAGTTTTGTTAGAAGAGTTTGCTTGACTGCTAAGCAAAGACTGAAAGATGCTGCAGAACTGCAAAACAAATGTGTTTAATAGTAATGGAGGGAAGGGACTCCAGTACAGAGGGGCAGTCTAAAGTGCCCTCTGACTCCAACATCAGGAGTTAGGTGAAAAAAAGGGAAGAATACCAACGGCTCGTATAGCAGAGCAGTGAACAGAGAAGCCAGTGTTGCTGCCAGCTGTATGCAGCACTTTTAATGAGATTTGAGTTAAGGATGCGATTGCAAATCTTCAACTCCAAACTTCATTTCTGTCTGAATGCATGGAGATGGATGCTGGAAATCCAGTAAGGACACACGCAGCCTCGTGAAACTCCTCCAGAGGGATCTCTTTAGGAAGTTCTAGGTATTAAATGCAATGAATTTGTATCGATGCCAAGGCATTGAACTGAGGGGCACTGTTTACCTCAGAAAAAAAGGAAAAAGATAGCGTTTGTAAAAGTGAAACTCTCCAGACGTAGGCAAAGTACAAGCTTTTGATAGCAAAACTGTCTTTGCACCCTACCTCTCATTGGGCACAATCAGATTCCAAGAAGGGCAGGGTTGATCAGCGATGCTGGTGCGGGTGGCACGGGAGGGGAAGAGCTGTGTGTGCCCTGTGACTCACACCATCCCACGTCCCGTGGCGGTGTCATTTCCCCACAGGCTCCTCTGGCTGCCAGTCACACATCACAGACTTCATTTATTCTGACAGGCCCATTTACGCATCCTTGCCTTTTTTTTTTTTTTTTTTTTTTTTTTTGTCAAAACCTTAAAGACACCTACTAAGCAGTAGACCAGCTTTTGGTTGGCTTTCACTGACAACGATGCTGATATCCTCCACAGTGTCAAAGTAAGGAAAGTATTTGTTTTCATCATTATTAATGATTATTGCATCTTCGTTAACTTAATTGATTTAGGCTGAGCAACCCTGGAGGTACTACAAAAAAATTATATTGTATTATGTGTTCTCCAGTGGATCTAGTTGAGTCAAGGGACTCTAGATATTAAACTGAAGAAACACCGATTTACACTTTTAAGGCACAATGTTACGCGCCTTGTGGTATTTTCGTGATAAAAGTCAGAAGGCAGAATATTTCCACTAGCTTTTGTGGAAAAATACTTTACTCCTATGCAACTTCCAAAATGTTTACAACTTCAGAAATGCCATTTCCAACCTAACTCAAAAAAGCAGCTAGAATAGCACTGTCTCGAATAGTAGTGTCTGTCATGTACTGTCTCAGAGAGGAGCTACTTCATTATGAGAGCTTTATTGCAGTCTGTCCTGTCTAGGACCAGCTGCCCATGTTTTTACTATTTATGGAAGAGATTATTTTCTGTAAATATGTCCATGACAAACCTTTGGCAAGAGAATAAAACTTGCATGTAACGTCACATTTCATTCCAGGTCTAGGATCTGAACAAAAATAAATTAAAAAAACCTGAAAAGTTCAAGACCTTTTTTTTTCTGCTGTTTCATCTTCAACTGTGAGCCTTTAAACAATGCCAAATGCAAACAAATGCTAAGTAATTTTCACTAATGAAGAAGGAAGGGCGTGGAGCATTTTTACCCCTTATATTCTTGGACCTTCAACACTGGAAGTGATTTAACACAATGTGCAATAAAACAAAGGAAGAGTTGCTCAGACCTAATGAGTTCAACAGATGATTAGAAGGGGTGGGAAATATAGCACCCTTTTGATTCAACCTGTCTCCAGGTGATAGAATTTCCTTTTTTTTACAGTGCAAACACATTTGTCCTTCAAATGTCCTCTTCCCTTGTGGTTCTTTGAGGTTCTTCTATTCCCCAGGGTGGCTCTAACTGATGGGAAGAGGCACCTTGATCCACGTCTGATTTTTGGTTTGAAAAAACCCCTGCGTACCTTTGGTAAAAGGTTTGTGTGAATTCCTCCCCAAACATGGTGAGCTCTGTGTTTTTTCGGGGTTGTTTGGTTTTGGGTTTTTTTTTTCCAAAAATCAAGAGAAGTTTAAACATAAAGACAGTGAACCACATACCTTGGTGTTAAACTGCCAAGCTTTGTGCAGGCAGACTTCCACAGTTGCAAATGAAGTTCACTTGCTGTCTATTGGCTTCTGCTATCTTGTCTTCCTATTCCTAGTATCTTGCTAGTCTTCGTATTCCTGTCCTTTATATGCCATGCCCTCAATCATGCTTTGAGGTAGACTACTCCTGGCTTATAAAATGTTCAAACTAGGGGTCATGCATGTTATCTTTTGCGAATGAATGAAAGGTGCATGTACCTCACCGAACTTCAGTGAGTTTTTCTTCTTTTTCCTTTTTTTTTCTCATGGAGAGAAAACAAGCAAAATGATATTTTGCTGTAAGTACAAATATGTTCCTCTTCAGCATCCTGGCTACTTCTGGATCTGTAATGTTTATCTACACTGGAGTCAAATATCACACACAAAGTACGTCAGCCAAAGACACACAAATGTAAGGAAACATTGAGAGCTTAAGTTAAGAGTGTATGTGGCTCAAGAAGTCCTAAAAATTGAAATCTGGGCACCTCCGTTGAAAAAACTGACTACCGCAGTTGGAAAATGAGGAATAACTATGGGGTGAGCAAGAAGAGGAATTACATGAAGAAGGCCTGGTAAATTATGTAGGGAGGGGCCGTTACTTGCAGCTGGTCTAACTGAAATTGTACGATGCTGATGGGTAACCAGATGCTTGACACAAATTAAAGGCTGTGTAAAACACTAATAGAGGCTGAGTCTGTACCCGTGACTGACTTTTGAATGTTAATTTTACTTTGCTCAGCTTATTTGACTTCTTATTCAGCTTCTAAATCAAATTCAGACACACTGTATATCCACCCACTTACTTGCACACCAAGTAAGCACATACATACTGATATGTAGAGAAAAGGATAATCAAAGATTGTTATTTCTATTTTTATACTCCTGGGAAGCACTTAGCAGCTTCCTGAGGAATGCTCTGTGCAGCCACGAGGTGACACTGAAATATGCCTTCGGTCTAAGCGTTCCTTCATGTTTAGGAGGCAGAGGCACAGGCTCAGTCCCTGAACTGTAAACCTGAACAGCTCTCTAGTTAAATGTTTATACTGATAGATTCCCCGTTGGAGGTTTGGGTTCACTTTGTATCAAGCTGCACAGGTTCCCCAGTGCTGTAAGTTCGCGAGGCTCCGGGAAGGATACTTTCACGGTGGGAAGAGTAATCCTTTCAGGGAGCGAAAAGCTGGAGCGGGGCGAGATGCCATCGTTTGGGGATCAGAGCGCAGCTTCTGCCCCTGCGTGTACGAACCTGTACGGCACTGCCTTTCGCGCCGTGAGTGGGAGCTTCTCGGTGCTCCCACCTCGAAGTGCAGCCCGAGAGCTGGTGTAACTGGGCCGAAGGAGTCCCGCGGGGAGAGCCACCGGGCAGGGCGCGAAGGCGCAGGAGATGGCAGGACTAGCGCCGTGGCAGAGCGGGCACGCCTGGAGAGGGCCGTTCCCCGGCGGCTGTTGGCGCGGCTCTCCGTCGACGTACGCGTCTGCGTATGACGTAGAGCAGCCCTGGTAGTGCTTGAAGTTGTGCAGGGGACTCATCCAGCCCACAGCCAGCCCGACGGTGGAGCTGTGCAGGTGATGCGGAACTCTCATGGCTGCTCCTTCTGTTAGTCAGGCCAGAAATGCTGGACTCGTGTTTCCACATGAGTGAGCTTTCTCAGATGCTTCCTGGCAGTGCAAGAACCCAGACTTCGCTGACTCTTCCCCCCCTCCCTCCCCTCTGACCCCCCTGTTCCATTCTGCATACTGTCAGGGGCTCAGTCCCAAAACTTCTGGGTGAGCCAAGATCTTTGCAGAGCTCCTACACAGATTCTTTGCATGTCTTCACAGTTATCTTTGTGTAATTAATTACTCGTTACTGGTGTGGCTCCAGAATTGTATAGCTGTGGCACAAATAGATTCTAATGCTGAAGAATGTGCAGTGGGGATTTCGTAATGTTAAACATCCTTAGTGCATTTGAGGACGCTTGCACTGTGAGCATATAGCAATAATTCTGTTTGACTGATGTCCACTTCACACTTTCAATAAAATACTGAAAATGGTAAGTGCAGCTGAGGACAAACAGATGATATTTATTGTAGGTGTTTATTTTAATCCTGAAAGATATTCAGGGCCAGTGCTCCCTCTGGTGGTTAAAAATACTCTTTTAATAAAGAATTGGATATTCCTCACCTCCATTTGTTCGCTAATGTAACACTGAGGCAATTATAATTCTGTAACACATGTTTAAAAGAGTGTGGAGAGAAACCGAGTGACTTGAGAGGGCTACTCAGATCGCACAATAGTGTTTCCCACTGTGGAGCGTAATTACTGGTCTAACACCTTGAAGCTAGTTCACTTGAATGCTCACAATTACATCAGCTGAAGGAACAAATGCAGACCCTGCCTTCACCTCTTGCGTGGCTTGGGATAGTCTGGGTAGAAACCTCCCAGGGCATTGCAAGGCTGTTGTGCATTGCTCTAGATTTCACAAGGTCACACTGGAGCATCAAGGTGGGATGCATGTTTTGGACGATGGGTTTTCTTGTTAACAGATGCACCTAGGCCTCAAGCTAATCTCTTTCAAAAGCAGTGTTTGAGACTGTTTCTAAAATCAGACTGAGGACAAGAGAAAAATAGGAAAGAATGCTGAACTGTCAGGCCGTATTTCTCTCTTTTTGGCAACTGCATCCTCAATTTTCATCTTGAAGCAGTTGGATTTCTTTGCCACACGTGCCCTTGGTGGCATTTCAGTTCAATGAACACTAGCTTTGGGGAAGAGGGAAGCATGTGTGTTTGTGAGAGAGAAAGTCTGAGCTTGTAACGACGCTGGAGTCAGCAGCAGCACTGGTCTGAAGGCGGCTGCTCCGGCAAGGTCAAGCATTTGTTGGCTCCCAGCTCCGTTCCCCTTGGAGTGCAGGCACAGCTGAGGAGCTCTGGGGGATGAACTCCCGCAAACCCCACCGCGCTGCTGTGAGAAGCTGCTCTCGCTGCCTTTCCGCCCGGCGTCCCGCGTTGCTGTGTCCTCCTCGCATCGGTTTTGGCAGCTGACTGGCCACCTGATGAGCTCCTCAGCTCACTGAGGCTGGAGCAAGCTCGCTCGCTAAAGAAAATCAGTAAATTTGGTGAGCTGAACTGGTGCAGTGGAGGCTGAGGGAATCGTACCAGCTGGTGTAAAGAAGGGTGAGGTGGCACCCTCCCTTTAAAAGGAGGAGGAGGAGGAGGGCCACCTTTGCTGGGTAGATCAGCTCAGCTGCCTTTTGACATCTCTCCCTAAGACTGAGTTTTATGCCTTTTTGGCTGAAGGGCAGGCTCCTGTCTGTCTTGCCGTCTCAGCTGCAGGGCGATCTCTGGCAGAGGCAAGTGAAGCATCTTTCAAATGGCTTGGGGAAGATCTGCACATTGTTATTCACCACGTGCCTGAGCCTCTGGAGAGCCTGAGAACATTATATTTGTACGGGCCCAGACACCCTGTGAGCCCACACTTCTGGAAACAGTTGATTTATATCCATGTTACCAGTCTCTCAAGTCTAAAATCTCCCAGTCCAGCAGTCCCTAGACAAAATAATAGGGGAAATAATTTATAATGGGGTGGTGATTATTTCCTCCCCCTCAGCACTTAATTTATTACAGCTGAATCTTCCGAAACTACTTACTTCATGTGACTCTCTTGCTTAGCAATCTGCAGTTGTTCCATGTGTCAAGCAGCATTTCATGGCTAATTTGCAAGGGTAGGTGCCAGAAAAAGTATCAGCCCATGCAGTTATGCTCCTAACAGGTTCACCTCTGTTGAGAAGTCCATTCAATTGCTTTTAATTTGAACTATCTAATGCAAAGGCATTTAGATGCATTTCACAAAAGCTGGGCTAACACAGGCATCTTGCTTATTAAATGAGTGCAACAGCGACTGAGCACTTGCTGACTTTTTACGTAGCACCTCCGCATTTTCAACAGCTGAGTGGCAGAATATTCATTTTTGTGAGCTGAGTAATGAATTCTCCTTTGTGCTTTCTGACAGTTTGTATTGAATCAGCAGAGGTACAGATGACTTGGTTACATCTGTTTGAATTTTTGAGTCTCATGAATTGATTTGTAAGAAGCAGAAGCTCTTTCAATATTACTTGCCAAGATTTTGCAGCTGTGAATATTGGAACTTGAACAATACATAACCCTTGCAGTCAAAAGTCTCATGCTCTTCACGCATCACAGCTAGAAATCTCAGTGCTGAGAGAAAAATAAGTGGGGTAGCAGCGGTGATTTGGTGCTTGCCAATTTATGTAGTGTGGGTGCTTAATGAGTTGCAGCATAAGTGCAGTGCAAACACTGGCTGTTGGGCTGTTTGGCTGGAACATTGAGTGAAGAAAGGAACTGGGCAGGCAAGCAGGGAAAGGATGCTTCTCAAGTATTTCCTTGCAATGCAAGGCATCTTCAGGACATGCTGATGTCTGTACTGCACAGCATAATAAGCAATAGTTTCATCTGAGCTTGAAGTTCCAAATAAGCCACTTTGGGTAGGAAAGCAGCAGTACAAGTGTTGCTACCCCAGTGATCTCTGGGGGCTATCTAACCAGTGACATTAAGACATGTGGAGCTCTGCATTCACATGATTTTACAGCTTCTAGGTGGTAGAGTTTCTGTATTCTCTTGTTCAGTGTAGATACTTTGACACTGATAGAATTTTACTGTGGTTTCACTGATGCCAAAAAAAAATCTCATGGTGGAAGTTGGTACTAACTGGAGCAGGAGTATTGAAGTAAGACCTTTGTTCATTAGCACTGCTTCTTTCCTTACAAGTTTTGGCACACTAGTTTTCTAAGACTGTTATACAAAGAGGCAGTCTGATACCTGGACTAAAGAAAGGGACTGGAACCCAGGAGACAGGTCTGTTACTGGGTCTTGGTGGAGTAGGTTCTCCTAACTCCTCTTGAGTTTCCATGGATGGCACGGAGGAGTAAGGTCCCATTAACTGTGTAGCCTGAGACTGCACAAATTTGGGCTACTTACCCAATACTTACTTTGGACTGCTTACCCCAAACTTGCTCCCCTGTTAGAATAAGTGGCCAAGGTGGCAGGCTGCATGGAGAGAGGGATCCGACAGCTCTCAGACACACAGTCATCTTTATGTTTCCTTACTTCCCTTGGGCAGATCACAGGCAAAAAGATGAGCTCAGTTCCAGTATGAGAAACCGTGAGTCTGCAGTATTTGGGGTGGTGCAGCCCTCCACATGCTCAGGAGTTACGCTCTCCAGGCCTTGGGACATCCAGTAGCTTGACTGGATGTCCAGAAGTCCTGGACAAATAGCCAGTTATTTTTCTTGTTGGCCTAACAGTTCAAGTCAGTAAAATAAAATGTTTCTAGGGAAACCTGGATGTGTCTTAACTCAAAGTGACTCGGTATGGTCTCGGCTCTGCTGCTGCAGCTATGTTTTACCCCTCAGACAGGACAGCCTGGGAGGTCGAAGACAGCCTTAAGAGAATTGACTATAGTTGCCTTGGAAGCCCAAGTTTTTATTTATTTCAAGCCTTGAGTTAACCTCCTTGGCAAGCTAAAGTGGTCATTACCTTAGTGAGTGATTTACAAGCACGTTAAGGCCCTTTTACAGTGCCAGAACAGTCTTAAGGGAGCCTTAGACTAAGTGAAAATCTGATCTGTAAACCTCAGTTTTATCTTCCTTAATAATGGAGGGAAGACTATTTCCCTGAGTTGCAGGGTGCAGTGGTTCAAAGTGTGTCAAAATCCTCAGATGGACAGAACTCCGGAGTGCAGAAACTATTAGTTGTGTTACTCATGACTCGTATTTCTCCATAGGTGTCAAAATAATCTTGTTTTCTTCTCATTTGCACATGTTGTGCTTTCCTTCAGCAATAGAAAACCCAGTTCTGTGTACTTGAGTGTTTTCTCCCTCCTTAGTCCATCTCCCAGCAGGTCATGAGAGCAGGTGCCCAGGGTTCCATGTGAAATCCTGGTCTGAAGTGACACAACATCTGATTTTGTAGAAATACACTTGCTCCTGCAATGCCAATTAGCCAGCCAAAGTATGGGTTTAAGAACCTCAGTAATCTGTTTAACAACATTTCAGATAGCCTTCAGATTTATAATTTCTTCAATGTTTATTCAGAGGCCTGGATCCTGATACATTCTTCCTTAAAATATTTTTCAAAACCATTTTAGTTACTTTAGAACTTGGACTTTGTACCTCTTACAGCTGACCTAGAAATATATTTCTTCAGCTGTTCTGCTGTTTGCTTTGTTTTGCTGTGTTTTGTGGTCAAACACACAGCCTCAGATTTGGGTTACTAGCAAACTTTATTCTCAAACCATGACAAAGAATACTGGGGAGTAAATAGAGGAGATCATGCCATTTCGGCACTTCATGAAAAACTGATTGTTTGCCTCAGAAAGTATCTTTTTATTGAAAAAATTATTTTGTGGGAGGAAGGAGAAGAGAAGCAGCAGGAAAATTTTTCCTGGCAGGAAATTTTAATAAATGAGTGTTATTTTGATTTCATTTTGTCATGCTCTTATCATCTCAGTTATAGTTTTCTCCCCCCCTCCCTCCTTGGCCCTGCTCTTCCTACCCATCAGTCACCTTTCTTCTCCCTTGTCTCTTCATCTTCTTAACAAAATCCTGGCCAAGGAGCTAAAAACCAACATCAACCCAGTAACTCCACAAATCTTCCAATTCCTCTCATCTTCCAAAACTGTAACCGGCACCGTGTCTGTGGGTCATCACTCAGTTTCCTCTGCCTGCATATCATAACCTTTTTTTTGCAAGATGCCTGTTATACCTGCTTGAAGAGTGATCTCTCCAAGACTCAGATGTTCTTCTCTTGTGTGCTCAGTCCTCAGCTGACCCCTGCAAGTTACCAGCATATTGCTGGGAATCTTTGTCCTGAGCAAACAGGAGAAAAGTTTCTTGCTATTCACCATCCTAAAATCCAAATACTAAATTGTTTGTTATTTACAAATCGCAATCTCATCTCTCACCATTTTGCTGAAAATAGTTAAATCTCTGCATAGCTTCCTTTTGTGTGTTTTGAGCCTTGTTGATTTTATTTTCTTGTTGGTATCCTTTGAAAATTGGTCTGTGTTTTGAGTTTCTAAAACAGGTGCCGTGTTTTTTAGCTGTTGTCCAAACTTATATACCTTTTCCTTTTTGCAGTTGCTCACTAATGTTTTATTCGTCCAATATTCCCACATTTTTTGGACAATATGAAGTGTTTCTCCCTGTTTCACACCACACCTTGAAAGGACAACTCTGCTTACTTCCTCCTACATGGAACGTTTGGCTTTTGGTTTGCTTGATTTGCTGTTTTCAGACTTTGACATGTATCATTTTTTTCCCTCTCCCCTATGCGTAGATTTTGCAGCCTTTATTCAGACAGTGTTCCTCCTGGTTTCACTGGGAGTGCAAGTATGGTGAATAGCTGCAATACTGATCTCGAGTGTGGATGGATTTTCTGCCTCTAAATTTTTCTGATTTAAATACATTTGGGGTTGTAGGGAGAGGGACAGCACAGAACACACAGGTGTCCCCTACAGCATTAAAGAAGAACCTAAAAGATGACACATAGAAGCTGTGTGTTCAGCTTCTTAGGAGGATCCTGTATCTCAAAGTACTCTGTCTCTGAACCACCCTGAAATTCAAGACAAAGTGACAAGCCTGGTCTCCAAAATCTGCTGTTGTGAATGATATATAAGAAGAGGAGTGGCATTGGCCATTCATACAGAAATGACTGCACAGTCATATTTGCAATTTTCAGGAATTTAGTTGCTGATTTGGGGTGTTAGTTTTTCTACCAGGGTTTAGGGGTATCTCTATAGGAATACAGATAGAGGAAAAGTGGCCTTCCTGATCCGAGGGGTATAAAGATGCTATGAACAGTGCTATCCAGGGAGACGACAAAAAGGTTTCATTGACATTCAAAGAATGCTTTTCTATTATGCCACACTCAGCCTCTGCCAACCTATTATTGAACCAGAAATATTTCTTTGTTTATAATAACCCTACTTTCAAATACCAACATGAAATGTTAGCTGTCACATAGAGTTTCTTACCACCTAACATGTTTCTTGAGCACAGAAACAGGGAATATGTGGGTTGCTTGAAGAAGCAGCTTCAGTTGTTTAGTTGCTAATGAGTTTTCTTCTTCCACAGGGAGAAAGAGGCTTGCCGGGACTACAGGGTGTGATTGGGTTTCCTGGAATGCAAGGACCTGAAGGTCCCCCTGGGCCACCAGGGCTTAAGGTAAGAACTTAAGGTGTAGTATTTAAAACACTCAGATTGCCCTACATTGTTGTCCCTAGGAAAGACAAAGCTATCTCTTTTCCTTTGCAGGGTGATACTGGAGAACCGGGACTGCCAGGAACAAAGGGAACAAGAGTGAGTTCTAACTTATTTTTTTTTCAATTCTGATGTCTGTGGGTTTATATGTCTTTAACCCTCCATGGCTGCCTTCAAGTGCAAGATGGGGTTAGTCTCTTCTTCGAGTTAAATCAATGACATCCCCTTGTGCTGCACAATAATTTCAAAGTTCTTGCTTTTGCCTTTGAAGTTCTTTCTGCATTAGGCAGTCAGTGCCTTTGCCCATTTGCATTTTCACCTGGTACTTAGCACTGCATCAACAGCACTGGTTTTAATATGTCTTTGATATCTTTCTGACATACCAAGAAGCTTTTTTCCAGCTTGAATATGAACCAACCTTATTACCTCATGCAAAATTCTCCTTTATGTTTGCCATCTAACCTCCTTGAAGCACTCCAGCAGAGAAGCTGACACACCCATGAGCACATACATGTTGAAAATGTGCACAAGGTGGAGAGCCAAATTAAAGCCAGGGACAAAGGTCTCTTGACTTTGCTAGAAGAGGCTCTGAATATGCCTGTAACCTTCCTGTTGTAATTTCTGTTTCATGTGGCACTTATGTAACACTTATTTTACCACATTATGTGAGCCAGGGCCATGTCTTTTGGGGGTTTGTGAGATGCCAAGCTCGTTCTGAGCATTTTCATGTTCCGTAATGTAAGGATGAAAGAGGATTCAAATGGCTTGACCAGTAATGATGCATACATTTTAAGCTATACCCTCTTGTCCACAGATTTTCAAAATGCCGTCTTGGTTTTGTTCTCCATTTACCTGCAGTTGCTGCGGCACATAGAATTTACTGAATCAACTGCAGTTTCTGAGCTATTACAGAAGGGGTATTCTGCTAGATCAAGAAATCCTTATTTCAGTCCATGATGTTCATGATACCCTGGAGTATCCTGAGTGTTAATGTAAATTGGCATCTCCTGGCAAATGTGTTTGTGTGCTAGAGTACAAGTAGACTGTATTTTAGCAATTATAAAGTTTTAGAAGATGCAAATATATTATCTGAGCACAGGATTCCCATACATCTTTTCTGCTTCATAATACATGTATTAGGAAATACTGCATGAATAAATAAGCTGGTAGGATGAAAATGATGTGCCAAGTCAAATTCCTGATTCATTACACTGAAAAGCTGTTCAAGGAGAAAGAATTATCTCAGCCCAGTAGGTTTTTTGATAATAAGGATGAATTGATACACTGATGGGAATTGTGAAAGATAGAGAAGCATCTTTACAGTGCATTAACATCCTCTTCTGCTATGAAGAGGTGCTTACAGTAAATTTCATTTTGGGAATGATGGTTGTGGAAGACAGCACCTCTGCATTCCTTTTTACCTGTACATAAGGCTCTGGTCCAGTTCCTGTTGAAGGAAATCCATATTCCTACCTAAAAAGTTAAAGAAATATAAAAAGTTGCTTTCAGTTATCGATTACTAAGGTGCCACGTTTGAGAGGTTTTGAAGATTAGAGCTGTTTTGTCAAGGAAGTTTAAAAGAAACTGTTACTTATTTTTTGACTGTCACCACTGGAGATGTGACTTGGGCTGCAGCTTGTCGTTCCTGTTTTGTGGGTTTGTCATTTCAGTTTATGTTTTTGTCAATTGCAGGGCCCCCCAGGAGCATCAGGCTTCCCAGGAAACCCAGGCCTTCCTGTATGTATGAAGTATATGTGTTTTTACAAAGAACATCAAAGTTTTAATCGTGACATCTGACCTGGTTTATTGCTAATAATGCTAGTTACTTTACTTTCTTTTCATGTAGGGCATTCCTGGACAAGATGGCCCTCCTGGTCCACCTGGCATTCCAGGATGTAATGGCACAAAGGTGACATTTACATATGTTTATAACAGCATCTCTGTGTTGAAATAAAAACATCCCTCAAGCATAGGTTCCCTAAACAAAACCAATTTCTCTGTTCCCCTTAGGGTGAAAGAGGTCCAGTAGGTCCCCCAGGTTTACCAGGACTGACTGGGAGCATAGTAAGTAGATTCTTTCATGCTTGATTCACTTGTTTCAACCCTGATTCTTGAAATGCAAATATAACTGTATGAAATGATATAGAGTGTAAGATGTAAAATATACAATACTGAGGAACAATAACATCAAATATGTCTTTTTTTCACAGGGACCCCCAGGACCTCCTGGAATGAAGGTACATTTTACTCTGAGTGTGTTCATATCCTGCTTCCAACAACAAGAATTAGGGTGAACTCTACACCCTCTAAGACTAGCAGTCCTGACTTGAGGACTGAAAAAATGTACCACCATGTTTCTCTTTGTACTCTGTCCTGCAGTCCCACTAAATAAAGACAGTGGGGTGACCTCCACTCAATAAAAATTGAACATACATGTTGTTCCATGCAGGTCTTAAAAGTGTAAGTATTACATGGATTACAACAGAAAAAAGTAGTAAATACCATTAATTATGTATAAACAGTATGGTGGCCACCCAATTGTGTATAAAGATTTAGATAGGTTTTATGGTTCAAACATTTGTTTTGATATTGATATTTCATTTATCTAAATAGTTTCACATAGATAATGTTTGTGGAAGAAGGTCATATAGCCCACAATATGAGAAGCATCCAACACATACTAAACAGTTTTCATAAAGAAAAAAATTGAACTAACTAACTAGGTATCTGAGCACGTTTTGTGAACTGGAGAATGAAATATTGAATGCCAACAGAGAGCTTTTGCTCTTCTAAATGAACAGATATAATTTGGAACTGTAAGCTAAATGTAAGCCTAAATGTAGTCTCAGTTTTGTAATGACATGACTACCTGAATTGCAAAATGCCCTTTTCTCTTTCTCTCACATGGGAAGAACTGACTTAGTCTATAAACACTCAAGGACTCAAATGTTTCTTCCCTAGGCATGTATGCAGAGGTACACAACTCCTGAAATAAAGTCACTCACCATATTGCAACTTTGTACAAAAATGCAGGAAAAATGGGATCTTTTGCTATCAAAAAAAAAGGGACATAAAGAAGTGGATAACAATCAGAATGGTTTTCTAAAGTAAGACAAAGTGGATTCCTTTTTTTTAAGAAAAAGGATGCCATAAATAGCTTTTATGTCAAAATTAGGTGTAAGACTGAAGATCTCCGCCTGGAAAAGAGATTGCGAGGTTACCACTTCTCTCAGCAGCCAGGTCAGATGCTCCAGTTGTGTGGTGACACTGTAGTAGTGATAGATTTGGTGGGAAAATCTTTCTGATTACCTATTAAGTATAGAAAATAAGGGTATGAAGGAAGATTTGGTACTGGAATCTCTCCAGGTGGCTTTAAAGGACATTTGGCAATTAAGGTCTTAACTTTTAATATCTCCTGCTATGTTTCAGCTGAATTAAAAGGAGTAAAGTGACTTTTTTTAAGTCAGCTTACCAAATGAGTCCGAACTTTGCATAGCTCCAACTTTCCTCTCATCTCAATATAAGTGGTTTTGAATGTATTTGAATGCATGTTCGAGTATTCTTCTTTTTCTTTTCTTATTATAGGGAGATCCAGGTGAAGTGATTGGTCTTTTACCTCCTAGTGTGCTAAAAGGTGATAAAGGCTTTCCTGGCCAACCTGGACTACCTGTAAGTCTAAGTGATATTTGAATAGTAGTGAGCTTCAATTAAATTTATATCAGCATCATGAAATTACCAAATAAATATCACTTTTTAATTATGCCATTTTAATTTTTCATAGGGTCCGCCTGGAACTCCAGGGTTTCAGGGACCAATGGGTCCACAAGGGCCTCCAGGAGATCCAGTAAGTTTCCTCTCATGGTGATTTGCACTTTACTTACAAAGCTTTATTGTAGGAAAGTTCTACAAGGTGTGTATAGCTGGTGTTTGTTGGGATTTGGGAAAGACAACCTGTGGTTCCAGGCTTCATGTTTAGCCTCCTGGACTCTACCAAGGCAGGAATGACTACATAACATAGGTTTTTAATAGCAGCTGCTCCTACAGTCCTCTTCTCTTCTTGCAGGCTTGGAGGGTTTTTTTGTGGGGGAGGGGTTGCAATAGTTATTCCTCCTTTCCCCACTTCCCCCACTTAATTCATAGAAAATAAAGCACAAGCCTAGCAGGCAAATCAAAATCTGAATCAAAATGTTTGCTGAGGTTCTTATAGCAGCCACAGTAAGTAGTACTGTGGAAAGTGGGGTATCAACTGTCTGTTATTATGGTAATTGCCAAATGCTGAACACATTTTAGCTATTTGACATTTTGACAGGTCTAACAGATACCTAATATCTTCTCTTCCTGTATTGGATGCAGGTAACACTAGCAGGGATCAGTTATATCCATCTGGTAGAAGTCCACACAGTGTATCTGGCTATTAATGAGCTGTGTGAGATTTCTTACCCTTCTGAAGAAAACTGAAAGTGATGTAAAGAAAAATGGTAGTACAGTTTAGTCAGCATTTGCACTTGCTGGTTTGAAAAGGAACAATTTTAATGAAAGAAAGGTGAGGACTAATATTTAGCACGCAAAACTGCAAAAAAAAAAAAAGTCAGCAATAAAGTTATTTTACAGTGCAGTACCATAGATTTTCTTTTTGATTGTCTCTTGTCTAGATGCTGATTAGGTCCAACACTCTTAACTGCAAAACAAGTTCTGATGAGAGATCTTAGACAGATTCTGTTTGGTTTTATTATTTATTCTAAGTTGTGAGTTAAGCACAGTAGCAGAAAAAGACTTTACATCTTGGTTTAATGGAAGATTTGCATTTTTGCTATCTTTATAGAATAAGGCATTATTCCACCTAGTGTACTATATACTTATATATGCTAAAATATACTGTCTTGTAGGGTCCCCCAGGGCCACCAGGACTCCCAGGTGAGAAGGTAAGACTCTTTTTATTATAAAGATTAGGTCTATTTGTTTATTTATTTGGCACACAAGATAAAATCTGGAAACTAATGGTCCTAAAGGATTGGGGTTTTTACATTTTGGGATCTATTTTTATGTCTTAATGGGCATCATAAAGAGAGATTTTTAATACATTTTTTAGTTTTTTTTCAAATTTGTTTAGATCTGTTATCTCACTTGATCAAATCAGTAGTATTTACAACATTCTATGATTATTTGAACTCATCTAAAATGTCAAAATTTTCACTAAAATGTTGAAAAAAGAGCACACTAACATTAAATTATCTGGTAAATTTCATTCTATCCATTTTTTTTCACAAATTGCTGTGCCGCAGGACTTAAAAAAAACAGGGAGGGTTAGGACATAATTATTTATTTATTTCACACGTACATTTAAAAGACGTATTCTGTCCTTATATCCTCTCTTAACTTTTGCCGCGTACAAAATACCTTCATATGTGTGTATGCATGCATGCAATGCACTGCTGATAAATATTGACTAAGTATGTGTAATTTATATTTTCAGGGCTACATGGGCTTGGGCTTTCAGGGTCCCAAAGGTGAAAAGGTAAGTCTCTTGAAAACTCCTAGAGAACAACTGTCAGAAATATTCTTGATAGTTTGTTTTAAATAAGTAAACTGTTGGAATCAATCAGTGGAGAAAATCAGCATTGTAATTTTTGGAAGACTTGAGTAAATCTGTAATTTACACATAAATGAACAAAAGTCATGAACCGTTACAGGCTTTGTTCATGATGATGTTATACCTGACATTAATTTAGGTCGTCATCCTGTTTTCCAACTGTGACAAGTACCAACTACTTTAGTTTGCAGTAGGCGGATCTGGAAACATTTACTCTGTATATTAGGACTCATCATGAGATTTATTTGAAATAGATTTAGTTCTGAGGAATGAGATGTAATGTGCTGTTCAGAATGATCAGAATTAATTGTGGTAGGACTCTTGAGGGCCTGTCTGCCTTAGTTTGGTTTGGTAGTGTATACTTTTGAAGCAGTTCTTTCAGTTGTCCCCTTTTACTGTGTTTCGACTCAACCAGGAGCAGTTTTCAGAGCACACAGACTGGTTTACTTTTGAATGAGACTAAGCCAAAAGATGTGCTCCAGGATCCCATTTATTCTCTTAACCAGCATCAAATGGGAGGTAAAATGTGTTAGGTTTAATCTGTTACCTCTCCCACTGAGAGGTCTTGGCTAAAGTGCCTTATGTTGTGTTTTCAGGAGCTAAGAAATGCATGCAGTCATGGGTTATTTGGTAAATTGATAGTGTGTCTTGAGCCCTTCTCCAGAGGCTTCTCATGAGTGTCATTGACAGAAGCCTTTTTGAGTATTAGGTGGGGTGGGGGGTTATCCACCACCTTGTTTATGTATATTGAGCCACACTATTCCTAATGGATAGAATTTTTTGTGACGTGGCATGTTGTTGAAATTAACTTGTTATCATAAAATTTCTTGAAAAATGCTGGTCATAGAAGTATGTGGAGATTTCTTGGACTCCTCAGCAAAAAATTAATGTCTTTGTCTTCAGCAAAAAATTAATGGTATTGCTATGCCTTGCTGCTTGACAGAAATGTATCAAGCCTTTTTGGAGGTGTTTTACTGTAAAAGATAGTGCTTTTGCATTATATAAGGAGATGAAGTTCTCTGTCCCTGCTATGGATACATACATACTAAAAAAGTACGATCCAGTTACCATCTTGAAGTTGGCCTTTACGGACAGTTGCAAAGCTGATGGAACCCTATAAGCTTTGACTAATGTTTTCCTTTAGGCATCAACTTTCTGCACCTGACCTCTTTTCTCCTCATCCTTCCTCCTAAAGGAGGCACTAAAATCTTTTGTACCATTACAATACTCGGTATTAATCAATCTTCACCCCAACAGGAGATTCAGAGATCTTTCTTCAGGGCAGCTTCTGGCTGTCACCCATTACACAGTTGTGTCTCCTATGACTGTGTATGTAACCCTTCCTCTGACTGATTTTGCTGAAATAAGAATTTAAAAAAACCATTTAGCTATATTTTTAACAGTGAGTGGTAGTTCTCTTTAACATTATTGGTCTTAGTTATGTTTGTTCTCAGTGTCAGTACTGTTTTCAATGGACTGTCCCGGATTTGCTGTTGACAGGGAGAACAAGGGGTAAGGGGCCCCCCAGGCCCCCCAGGACCAGCACCACATATGAAGGAAAAAGGGAGTGAAATCATAAGGGGAGAAAAGGTGAGACCTTAAATGATTAATCTTGTTGTACTCTTCATTAAAATACGATCAATAGGAATTAGGAAACAAAAGTAAAACAGGAAAAAGAAAATATTAAGTCAGCTAGAGCCAATTTTTCAAAAATTTCTCCCTGTTTTTCTCCCTGAATTTTGATTGTCTTTCTAGAAGTTTCTCTGAAAGATATATGATAAATGCATAAATAATTGTATAAATAAGTAACACATACAGCAGAGGACTTTCTGAGGAAGGAGGATTGATAAGCATAGTCCTGTAAACACCAAATATTCTAAAACTTTGAATTAAGTAGCTTATACTGAACTTTTCATACACAGAATCACATTCATGGAATCTGAGTGCTAATGAATTTTTCAGTTATTGAATTAGGCAGTCTAAAGCTAGCTAATGGATTCACATTTTGTGTTTATCTAACTTCTTGCACACCATACTATTAGGCATAGTTCTTGAAGTGGAGAACAGGGTTAAATGTGCTTTTGCTGACATGAAGAATTAAATTATTTACAACCTAAATGAATAATGGTTAAGATTTTGCTTACTAATCTACATTTTTTTTATCATTTCATTAGGGTGATCCAGGTGAAAAGGGTGAACAGGGAGCCCCAGTAAGTATTGTGTAGATTTTTTTTTTTTTTACTATAATAATTGTGAAGAATCTGATAATGGCCCTGAATATCTTTATAGCTATTTGATAAAAGCAAATTTACTTTAGAATTTGGCAGTATTTTTAATCTGGTGTGTATTTATTTTCCAGGGACTGCCGGGTTCAGGTTTCAAAGGAGAAAAGGGTGAACCTGGAAAGCCTGGTCCACGTGTAAGTATGCTTAACTTTATCAATACCATAATTACAGTCATTGTATTGTTTCCATAAGTTAATTAAACTTAGTAACCATGCAAATTTGGTATATTTCAAACAAGCAAGTTTTGCTGTAGGACAGGTGTACAAGACAAGGAAGTAATAACATACAGTAATATTAGTATGTAACAAGCTTTCAGGTAACTAAAGACACCCAACAGTAGCTTGCAGTGCTAAAGGGAAAGGCAAGACTCCCGTTGATCCCAGCTGAAGCAAGATTAAGTCATTCCAGAACAGAAAGAAAAGCAAAGCAAAACAAATCACTCCGTAAGAATGACTTTAGCTAAATGGAAAAAAGAACATGTTGAATTTTTTTCAAATACTCTTAGGTGCAATCTACAAAATAATCCTGCTTAGCATAAAGGTACTGTTTCTTACAAAGACAACGAATGGAGCAAAAAATTTAGATGACTGAGATACGTTCGCTTGCTGGTTTCTAGCCTGACTGTAGATGCTTGAGGCCATAAGGTCTGTTACATTTGCCTAGTCTGACCTATATTGTAGTCTCATCCATACAACTTCTGCATGAGTCATGCTATATCTTTCGTAGCTGAGCTGGTAGCAAAATCATACATTTTCTACATGCAAATGTATCTAAAGTATTGTTTCTCAAATTGTGGGTCTTCGTAAACTGTTAGGAAAAGACCCAGCACATCTATAGGCATTGAATTGTACTTCAATCTGGAAAAGAGAAAATTTCCCTCTACTGTACTTGAAGGTCAAATGTTCTGTCATCCTTTCAGTAAAGATATGTGATAGGATTATCTTTGCTATCACGTATGTATTTTTACTCTTACAGTAAATGAGGGCTTGAAAGCTAGAAGAATGGAAAAATGTTGGCCTAGAACTTGCTGAGGAAACCAGAGCATCTTTGAATTGTTCAAAAATATAGCTTTCTGTTTCTGCAGAGTTCCCTGAACAAAGTTTCTGAGATATTTTATATATAATTGTTGCTGTTGAAGGAAATCATAGCTACTTCTGAAATTAAGATAAAGTTGGAAAGATGAACAGATGTTAAGATCTGATATTTTCATTTCATGGAATGAAACCATATGATTAATTCCAATCACAGTGCATATTTGAAGACTCTCCTGACTTTACAGATCATATTTTTAATTAATCATTAGAAATTACTGGTAACCCTTCTTTGTAAGACACCATAGCTGCACACTTCGGTGGTGGTGGCCTGTTCATGTTTAATGTATCATTTTTATCCTTCAATTGCATTGTTTTAGGTGGAATTTTTTGACCTAAACTGATGGGATTATATTTTAGACTGAATTGCATGCACTGTTACTTTGTGTGTTAAGTATATACATTTTCTTGGGTTTATGGGACATATTCATATTGTTTATGATATGCATCCAATCTAAGTACTGTCACACCAACTAAAAGCCAGTGGATTAGACTACAAGCCTACGTGCCGGTCACTTCGTAGTCTATAGGAAGACAAAGGGAATGGTGAAAAGTAGGTTAGTCCATCTAGGTCATTTATCATGTACCTGTTGATTACCTCCAAGGACTCTAATCCCCTCTGTAGGCTAACACAGTGGTCTAATAGTGAATCATTTTGCTCTCGAGGATTCTAGGTTATCATCCGCCTTGTGATTTGAAATTACTGCTTTCAATTTAGAGGAAGTGTTTTTTACCACTAGATTATCACACGATCTGATACAGGGCCATGCTCCAAGACTTCTGCTGAAACTGGGCTACCGAGTGTTTATGAATAAAGGTTTTGTGAGGCTGGAGAGTATATATATAGAAAGGGATTGCTGTGAAGGGAAAAGTTTCTGGGTCTGGTTCCAGTTTCCTGTGCTGTTGATATATTTTGTCCTGAAGCCTCCTTGACTGGGAAATCCATATGTTATTCCTGGATCTGGGAACAGATTTGCAGGATTTTATTTAATTCTGCATCTTGTGGGATGTTGAGTAACATAAGCACTAGGCATTCACAGTTTGCCTGCTTTGTACTGTTGGCACTGTTAGCTGTGTTAGCACACTTCGATTATTGCGTTACAATAGTGATTGTTTTGTTCTAGTGTTTCACCCACTGTATTTGGAAATTGCATGTATGTGGCCATCTGTTTAAGCAGAGTGGAACTTGGTGTTTTACAGGGAAAGCCTGGAAAAGATGGTGAACCAGGACCGAAAGGAGAACCCGTATGTATTTTACTGAATTTCCAGTACTGTTTCTTACATTCCAAACAAAAGAACTGTCTGTGTATTGTAAAAGGTTGACATTTTCTAGCCTTCTGAATTGTTCACTTAAAGTTGTTGCTTCCAGTGAATTAGTGACTGGTTTGAAAATTTGAAACTTTAATGCTGGCAGGACTAAGATGCAACTATATTTGTTTTTTCTGGTTTTGCTGTCTTCTACACACAGGGTTTGCCTGGTGGGTTTGGGATTCCAGGACGACCCGGGGAGCCTGGTACGAAGGTGCGTAGTAGCAGCCTTTGCTTCCCGTCACACAGAATGAGGAGTTAAGAGCTTGTATGGCGTGTTCATAGATGTATATTAAAGCAATCAATGCACATAAAGCAGTATTGAATGAATGTTACTAAATCGTAAAGTCATCACTCAGAGACTAGGAAAAGTCAAAATTAAGGTAGCTTAGGTATCCCTGGTTTAGATCTCTTATATGAATTGATTAATGCAGGCTTTATTTTCACAAGCTCTTTGCCCAGCCACCATATGTACAAATGTACTTTCCTAAAAATTCCAGTTTCTTTTTACATCGTGTAAAGCAATACAGGCCCGCAAACTAACTACTTACTGCTTATTATAATGGTCCAGGTACTTGCCATTTGAAAGTTGTATGAATCTGTATCAAAGTGTTCATTTGCTAAGGAAGTCCTATTTTGTGGGGAAGAAAATCTGATCTGGATTTAAAATGTAAATTGTATTTTGATTTAGGGTGACAAAGGTGAACGAGGTTTTCCAGGACCTCCAGGAAGAGTAAGTAAAATAAATTTGTGGTTTATTTTACACGTAAATGAAAATACAAAATATGTGAAAGTCAAACTGCTCAAACAATGAGGAAAAAAAGAGAGACTATGCATGTTCTGATCTCATTCTAATCGGTCATGTTCTCATTTTTTCTTAACGGAAACAAAAGTTGGATACAGTTCTTTTAATTATGTTTGAAATTTGGGAAAGGAGCTCTCAAAGAATATGAATTTCAAATGTTTTGGACTATGAAAATTATAGGCATTGTTAATCAATACAAAGTATCCAAGAGAGTTTAAAAGAGTAAGTCTGTCAGCTTTACAGTCTGTAATTTTTTTTAAGACTTGAAATAAAAAATGGGATTAGTCAGCAACAAATAGATCATTGATGGTGCTCCTTCCCCAACATGGGGGAAAATTCTCAACACCTGCTAATTTGATTTGAAAAATTGTGCATACTTCCTTAATATTTTATTGTAAATGTTAGTATCCTATATGTCAAGCTCAGATCAGTATTAGCAGAAATTGCCCAAACAGAATATGTTAAAATTAAATGTAGTACAAACCTAATGGGTCAGTGCTTAGACCATGCTGAGGTTACTTGGCATCATTCTTGTTCAAAAAGGTGCTATAAAGCTCTCCACTTAATCCTACTACTGATATGAAGGAATTTTGGTAGAGTAGGAAATATTTATTTTCTCTGATAATTCCTCAGCAGCTACAACCCTCTCACAGCAGTTGTTGTGTATTGCTGAAATAGCAAGTATAACCAAAACTGCTCAAAATTGTTATTACAAAACAAAATGGCCTCTGTACCATCAGGTCAAGATGGGGGAGGTACAAATGAGGGCACAGTTGTGTGTTTCTAGTATCCTAGTCTTTGTCCTGTGATTCAGGTTATAGATCCTGGACCAGTAGATACCTTTGGTGAAAAAGGAGAGCCTGGAGTTTCAGGTTTGCCTGGACTGAAAGGTCAAAAAGGTGAAAAAGGTATGTATTTTGTCTTGTCTTTTTGATTGAGTCATGCTTTTAGTTTTCTTATTAAAGGAAATTAAAATTGCACTATATGTGAGCTCAGGAACTCATTATATGACAGTGAAATGTTCCAGTTATTTCATTGCTTTCAGGTTATTACATTTTGTTGTAGTTTGTAGGATGATTCTTCTCATCATAAATAAGACTGCCTTTCAGTTATAGACTGGAAGAGGATAAACTGGGATCTGTTTTGATGGCAGTTAAATAATCCAGTGAGATTATTTAAGAAAGATGGAGATCAACACAAGCATAAAGAGGGTAATAATGCAGAGAATCTTGAGACTCCTTTAAAAAAGTCAGTAGCTAAATTTTAATCTTAAAACTGGCTTGCATAATTTATGAAATTCTTCAGTAAACAGAGAAAATCAAGCATTCCCTTTCCCATTTTCCCCATTACAGACCTTACCCTATTGAAGAAAGATCAGTGGAAAAGATGGCACACAGCAGGGCCTTTTCCCTATATGTATTGTTCGCAGATATCTATAGATATAGATTATTTAACTTAACCTTTGATTCAGGGCATACTAGCTTGTAACATGTACTTAAATAATATGTGCTAAACGTTCACTGACGTTGGCATTGCTGACTTCATTGTCTAATTGAAAACCTCTCTTTCTAAAGGTTTCCCTGGTATACAAGGAATGCCAGGACCTCCAGGTATGAATTTATTATGGCCACTGATTTTGTTCACATTTTTCCTGTGTTCTTCTTGGGTGAAGAGTCCTGAGAGATGTTCTCCTTAAGCTGCTGCCAGTTACTGCCTGACTTATGGAACACCCCGGCAGTGACCTCTCCGGTGGTCTAATCATCCCCCTAGACCCTTCCTGTAGATTGCTTTTCTCCTGTCTCTGATGTGATCCAGCCTTGCTCTTTGTGTAGAGCCCTGATAACTTTCTGCTTAAATTGAAGAAGTAGCGTGCACAGGTCATCAGAGATAGCCCAGAGAGTACGGCTCCATTGGGCAAGAAGAGTTGTAAAATGTGAATACATGCATGGGTATGTGCATATGTACCTATGTATGTAAACTCACATGTAGATAATTTGTTTTGCTCTCACTTCAGCTCTATATGTGTTTGCATAAATATAATAAAACAAGGTTTGCAGGGAGAAATAATAACATTTATTAGATCGAAGTCATTCCTGAAGGCTTCCTGCTTTTTCTTGACTGTAACTTGATCTAATAAAAGTTATTTCTTTTGCCAGCAAATGTTGCCTTTTTCATGGTCTTAACATCTTCGCATCTATGACAACACTGCTATTATGTATATATGTGAACGTACATGTGTTTGAACTAAACCATGATACTTGCTTTTTAAAAATTAAGGAAATCATGTGTGGAAACCTGACTAGCACATCCTGCAGTGATACTACTATTACCTCCTTTGCTTGCATTTTCTATCTTGACAGTGAGCTAAACATGAAATTAATGTAAGCCAGGGTCAGATAGTTTCCAGGAAATTTTTCACAGTTTAGGGATGAGATACTATATACTGCAGGCTGTAATAGTCCCTAAAGAATTCTGTGTGACAAGACAAGAAGAATGGTAGCTCTTAGTCTGTCATCGCCCTACAGAAATTGAGATTTGTGTGACTTTCATTGTTCCTGCGATGTTGCAGAAGGCTCAGAATGGTTTAGCGATCAAGTCTAGTGATTAGCTGTGAACTGAAATAACTCACCGAAGTATGAAGACTTGTGTGACTGTTCAAATACCTAAAAGGATATCTTAAGTAGGTTTTTTTCTACCTGTTTAACTGCTTTTCTTTATTGGGTGTTGTTTGCTTATTATTCCTACAAACAGATTTGGTTTTAGCATTCCTGAAATGTGCTAGCATTGTTGAATATTTATTTACTGAAGTTCTTAGACACGCTGTCCCTTTCTAGGTGTGTTTAAGATTTGGTTTATTATGAAATAAGGAAGTGTGTAATAGTTTCTAAGTGTAATAGCTAAACTAACTCCTGTGTCGCCACTATTTACTACCCAGCAAAAGTTGATTCCACTAAATCTCAGAAAGGCACTTAGTACAGATTAAGTGTGTTTGTCTAGGGACCTAACCCTAAGTGAGTTACTCTGAGCTGTAGTGAGTATATAACCTCAATTTTGTATAAATCATCAATACTAAAAATACTGTCCCTTTTTTATTTTGCACTAACATTTCTCCATTTCTCTCTGAAACCTAATGGAAGCTAATGTGTTGATAATGTTACTGTCTTTTCACTTGTCACTTTTTTCATGTATGTTTTACTCTGTCCAAAGGTCGACCACTTCCAGACAGGGTAGGATCACCTGGTGTCCCTGGAGAGAGAGGTGAAAAAGGTGAAAAGGGTTCTCCGGGATTCTCTTTACCCGGACCCCCTGGAAGAGATGGTTTCCCAGGTCCCCCAGGGTTGCCGGGCCCACCAGGTCCTCCAGGCAAAACAGGTAGGTAAAGCACTTGGTTGCTTTTCACAATAATGTACATTGCATGCACATAAAAAAGAAAAAAGAGACAAGATTATAAAAGCTACAATCAGAATGCATCTACATTGTGGAAGAAACATATCTGAGTTGTTAAGGGACCAAGTAAAAGCTGTTCTGTGATGCAGCAACCCTCTTGTTTCCTTACTGGGACAAGGATTCTTTGCTAAATAAATGTTTTTAAAATTTCTTCAAAAGTTCATTGTGGACTGTTACAACATAACCAAATAATTGATCTTAATACATATTAGTTTCCTCTGTGTCCTAATGTGCCAACCTAGAGATATTTGTAGATTTTCAATTAAAAAAATAACAGATACTAATATTGTTCTTAGCATAAAAGGTAGCTGTTCAATATCACAATTTACAAGTCCACAGTACCAATCGATGTAACAGATTGAACAGGTGTAAGCACTGCAGACTGAGATACTAGTCTGCCAAAAGTTTTTATTGTAAAAAGAAATTATCTTACAGAATGGGGTCAACACATGCTTCATAGACGTAAATGAAAAGCTAGTAATGATGTGACAAATACATAATAATATTGGTCGTAAGGATAACAACATTATACAGCTATGTGTAATTAGATTCTGATAAAACATTTTTAAAGAGAAAAATGTTTTGGTTTTGCTCTGCAATGAAGCAATGAAAAAAGTGCATATGAAAATGGTCCATGCTTAACAGCTCCTTACCACTGATGTTTTAACTCTTCTGTTGAAGGAAGACTTTTGCTATAGGTGATACTGATATTGTGAGTTAAATTGTGATTTCAACATAAAGAATGATATACCTATTACAGTAGTTTAGGTACTAAAGTATTGAACATTATTCTCTGTGGAATTCCTAACCAAAAATACGTTGTTCAAAAACAATTGAAGATGCCTAGTTGTTGCTGTGTTTGCCGATGAAGCAGTACAAAATCCAGCACCTAGAACATGGAATTAAATAGCCAAATCTTACCTTGCCCTAAAAATAAGAGCAGTTCCTGTTTTTCATACAACATGTTTCTGTCCCTGCTTAATTCTGCTCCTTCCCCAGACACTTCTTTAGCTTTCTTCAAGTGCATAATGGGAAACAATTTGTTTTCATTTAACTGTTGTTTGCCAAACTTCACATTAACGTTTTGACTACTGGCTTTGGCCAAAATGATGTCATATAGTATTGGGTCAGAACAAGCACAATTTATATTCTCATATCAAGCCTGCTAAATATTCTCATTTGTTACCTATTTCAGTTCCTAACATATGAAGTTTCTTGTTTTCAGGAAGCTTGATCAGTGTGAAGAAATTAAATAGATGTTAACAAGCTGCTCTTGACCTAGAAAGTTTCCTAAAACATTGTGAACAGAAGTCAGGGTAAAAAAAACTCTACTTAATTAATTTCTTCAGGACGTCAATATTCTCCATTCTCTTCAGGGTCAAACCACCAATTTTTCACCCATAGCACCTTTCTTAACCAAAGCTTAAAATACAAATAGATTTTATGTGAAAGTTGTTTGTAACCTTATTATGGCAGAGCCTGTCTTTTCTCTGTAATTCTCAGGTTTTCTTAAGCAGTATGTATGGAATAGATACATTCCTAGATAGATATAGCTATTCATAAATATATTGATCTGATTGATGCATCATAAATGCATCCCTATAATGGAAACTTGCACTTGTCAAACAATATTCTTTATTGCATTTCCTTTGCAGATGGAATTGATCAATGCCAGCAAGGAGAACCTGGTGCACCAGGTAGTCCTGGACTTCCAGGAAGAGATGGATTTCCAGGAGAGATGGGAGAGAAAGGTAATACTATTTTAAAGTGATTGCTTTGTAGTGCTCTATACTCTGGAGCTTGGCTATGTAAAGAGGCTGAGCAAGTTAGGGTGGATCCAGGAAAAGTGTACTTAAAGTTAGTTAAACAAACAGTTCATGGACATGGAAGATGTTTCCTGAATCTCTGGTGAGTAAAAGAAGGATATTGGGTATTGAGTTGTGTGACACAAACTTCACTTACATTTCACTTAGCCTACAGATTGCTGGAAAGTGATAAGGGATGGTGCAGGGCTGAAAGAGGAGCTGGGAAGAAAGAAAGGGTTGAGGATAGCCCCATTAAGTGTAAATTGAGTTGTTCATGGCAATTTAAGATGTGAATTCTGAGATGAAGAATTAGAGAGGGGCAGATGAGTTGGGAGTGGAAATGGTTTATGAATCATTGCCATGAGTATAATTGAAGCTAAAATTGTAACACCTATACATAGGACTGTCAACCGTGTGTTTTAGCAGCATTGACTAAATGGACATATAAAAAAATGAGCTGCAGTCATTTACATGATGGTTGATCCTTCCTAATCTCATTCTGCTCACTGCTTTTCTAAAACTGCAGAATTGCAGTCACTATAGAGATTCTCCTTTTTCTGCTTTAATCTTTTTATTTCTTCTATACCCAGTGTATATTTCTTTTCTTCTTTTTGATCCTCTTCAGCCTGTTCCCTTTTAACTGTTCTGTTAAATATTATCCCTAGGATAAGACTTAAGTTGATTTTCATGCCATTCTTTAAAAAATTTTAAAGAATTTTGAATATCAGTTTGCTGATAAATTCTCTTTGAAGCATGTAATTAGAAGTAGCACTTTTTTTTTTATTCTTTCAATATGAAGTGTATCAAATTGACATTTGCCCCTGAATCTACCTGCTTGCAGTTGTCTTAAATCTTTTCATTGTTATTCGTTACTTCTGCTGGGGTTTTTTTTCAGGTGACAAAGGTGAATCCTGTGCCTTATGTGATAAAGTAGGACCTCCTGGACTTCCAGGACCACAAGGGCCACCAGGTCCAGCAGGTAAAAACTCATTAACTACCTGAGAATTAACTATGTAGGCTAAAATATAAACATGCAGCATATATGATAAAATTACTTTTTGTCCCACTAATCAAATTGTTTGTGAAACTAATGAAAGGAGGATGGACTATTCCTATTTTTGGCCTGATTCCAAATTTCTGATGCAATCAGCAAGAATTACCAAGGAAGCAGAAATTGCCCACAGCGGAGGGTCTTTGCAAACTGTGGCCCAAATATTTTCACAGAAGATTGTGAAAGTGAAAAATAATGTGGGAAGCATTTGCCGTATGTGCCCAGGCTTGGCAGTGGCCCATATATATATATCTTCCCAATCCTAGCATTAAATGATGAGGCCGAAAAAAACAGTTATTTTTCTGCTACCATATGAGAGAAGTGCCACATGCAAACAGTGATATTGTACCAGGTGTTTGTTCTAGTGGCTGTTAAGAAAAATGAATACGGTTTAGATAGTTTCAAGACTGCGGTGGGTTGTATGATAGGTCTAAATAGTAAGGTGAACTCATTCCTAAGTCAAATGAATCATCAACTTCTGAGTTTATGAATGCAGGCACATATAGTACATGAGCACATGAATCCAGACAACTTCACTGACTTTAGCAGGATTATGTTGATACAACTGGGGATGGAATGAGACACTTTGAGAAGGATCACAAAGAATTCACATACAATGAACTATTTGTAAAAGCATGTAATAAACAGAATTGTATTTTTGTCTCTCTGATAAGGTTTTCCAGGACAATCAGGTTTCAAGGGTGACAGAGGCTTACCTGGACTTGATGGCCTTCCAGGGGTACCTGTAAGTAATGCCTTGCCAAATGCTATGTGTCCTGTGAGGCATGTGATCAAAAAGCATGTGATGGTCAGTGTGGTTGAGTAATAGTTCTGTTTAAAAACAGACCAGCCCAGTGATATGATAAAATTAAGGAACTATGCTTAGCAAAATAAACTAGGAAGCAGTGTGGTTGAGCTGTGAGAGGAAGAAAGAGCTGTCAGAAATGGGTTCTGTTTCTGTGTTTGCCCATCATATGAACTCAGCAGGACACATGACCTTCTGGCTGAGCAACCTAAGCAGTGGAGTTGGGTAAAAAGTAGGATTTTTGCAGGAAACACAGGTCTGCCCTGACCTCCTCATGAATCGTTCCAATAACTCCGCTGTTGTGTACATATATTGAGAGAGAGACAGTGCCATCTAGTGTAGTGTAAGCAATCTAATATTAGCATGCAATATACTTTGGCAGTTTGTCTGAATTTTGGGAAATGTGTGCAGCATATTCCATAAAACATAATTAGTTAGCAGGAAAGCTAAATAGTTTTGAAGAAATAAAGGAAGGCTGTGAAAGTGGATAGTATCCTGATAATATGATCACAACAAATTATGCTGACCCAGCGCAACACAACTCTCAGTGAGTAAGGCTGGATATCAGAGGCAGAACAGCCATAAGCATAGCACTTGTCTAAAATGTAACACAAATTACTCCTCGATAAGCAGCGTACTAGCACATTTGATCTTTTCAGAGTTGACTTGAGTGTCCCTACATACACTGTGGTATGCTGTCAAGACCTACCTTAGCATACACATTCCTGTAGTATAACATGGATTTTGACGCCATTCCTAACGTAAGCAGACTGAGTTTGTCAGAGTCTTTCCAGACTTTTTTCCCCAAAGCTGTTTTCTCCTTCCAGCTGATCACTTTTGGCAACATAACTTCTCAGTGACATTCATGTGCACTAGCTTTAACACACACTGGAGTTATGCAAGCTCCCTCTATCACCAGTGGTGAGAGAGAGGCACCTTCAGAAGTTAAACCAACCCACCTGTATGAATTCCTTACTCAAGGAATCTATTTCTCTCCCTTGAGTATAAATAAAGGCTAGATACCTGAATTCAGCCAGTGAAAGTTAGCTGGGATGGGGAGTGCATTCTCTATTTCCACTGTGATAAATAAGATGGTATTACTCAGCGACTGAATTAACTATAATATCAATGGGATCCATGAAAGACACAGTGGAGAAAAATAAAAGACATCATAGCGTATTTAAGCATTTTTCATGTCAGGCATTTGTTCGCAGGACATGTTTTGCCACACCTTTGTATTTTCCTTTTATTGCCTCTTAAGTTCTGTTCATGTCTTTCATCAGACAAGGACTGGCTGCTGTTCTGAATGCTTTTAAGGTTGTTTTGCTCCACAAAGTTCAGCCAGGTGGTGATCCAGCATACTGTTTAGCTTGGAAAAACTACATAGAGGCCAGCCTCGCAAGCTCACATTGTTTAGAGCCATGCCAGAGCATCATGCCAGGACCCACCAAAGCTAATGGAAAGATTACCTTTGACTGTGTTCTGGTTCAGGTTTAAGTGGAGGGCACACATCAGACATAAGCAGTGGACATTGCACATGAAGTTTGTGCTTTACTACCCTAGTGAGTAGCTCTGATTCACTGGAAATGAGAGAGACTGTTCCTATGAGAAAAGTTCATCTGAGTCCCAGAAAAATTGGAATTCTGGAAATCCTATGGGTATCTTATTAGGTAATTAATTTCTTCCCAGGAGAGCTTACAAAACTCTTTTCTGAACATGTGCATAGTATTCTGGTACTACCAACTGACTGTGATTGTTAATTGTACAAAATCAGTGAATGTTAGTAATGAAGGGACACATGTATTTGTGTCAGCTAAATATCATAAATAAACTACCCAGGGAAAAGCTTTCAGCCTTCAGTTAGCCTTAACTCTTGTGCAAATAACGTTTGAGTTTTGTGTAAGATAATTAATTTCATTTTGTAGACAATCTATATATTTGATTAATATTACAGTTCATTTAAATTTAATCAATTAAATAAGCAATTTAAACCTATAAGTTGGACTGAGTTTGTCTTTGCATACTGGAAGTGTGTTATTTTCCTGTGCTAGTACTACTTCTGCTGGTATTGTAAATTATCATGGAAGTGTAGAGATACTTTTGTTGCGTTTGCGTCAGGGAAATAAGTTCCACAGTGTTACAGAATTCATCATTTAAAGGTTCGGGCAGACACTATAACTCCGAAAATGCCTTTTTAAAAAGCCCCATTTACCTTGATGCTGATGTTGTATAAATAAGTATAACTGAAATCCAGTGGGTAGTCTATGGAAAATTCAGAGTAGTTTTTTGGTGTCATGGCCTGCAGTTCTCGTGTAAGTGGTGTAAGTTTATATGCACCATCTAAAATGATATACCCGTGATATGATAAGTAACAAAATGGTTGAGACAAGAAGATTTGCATTAATTCCTTATTCACACTGCTGTGTCCTGGAAAATATTCTCATTTGACCTCCTCAATTGAAAACTTAATGGTTTACTTGATTTGGGTCTAGTCTTTAATTTCTGAAGATTTGTTTTCTTTTGTGTCAGTTGAAAGGTTGGTAGAGCAACTGATGACATCTCAATTTATGAAATTTCAGGGGCCCCCCGGCACGCCAGGACTTATGGGCAGCCCTGGGGCAAAAGGAGAACCAGGAGATTTTTCTTATGATTCTATCCTGAAAGGTGAAAAGGGAGAACCTGGTTTCCCAGGACAACCAGGTACTCCTGGAAGAGAAGGAAGACCGGGAAAAGATGGATTGCCAGGTCTCCAGGGTCCAAAAGGAGCATCGGTATGTGTGTTTCTTTATGTTTACATATTGTCCTGCTGTGTGTTTATTTATGTTTACATACTGTCCTATATATTCTGTCTTTCAGATCAGAATTCACATGCTTTTATGCCCTTTATATGCTTTATGTTTATTGGCCTCATTCATTGTTCCACTTCTTGTCGTTACCTTGAGTAGTTCATTCTTCCTCAGAGGAAGGCTCCAGTTTCCCTGGAACTAGTGAGGAGGATGGTCCTTCAACAACAGACTATTTCAGAGTTAGATTTTGACCCTTTCTTTTTGCATGTCATGCAAATAAGTGATCTGACTCAGATGTATTCAGCATGGCTTTTAGGACTTTTAGGACTGTAGAGCAAGGTTACTTCCCCCACAAAGTTGTGGGCATGGACAATAGTTTTGTTCCTTTCTCCCTTTCTGACAGCTTGATGGTGAGAACTAGTGTGGATGATTTAGCTGATACCTGGAGATAACTGAAGGAATGCCATTATCTGAGTAGAGATTGTTAAGACAAGATTCAGCTCTGTTCTAGCACACTTCTCTTCTTGTGGAAACTAATGCTTCAAAGTCTTGCACTGATAGAGAGTTCAGCTGATATGGATGTGGAGCTGAATGTGGAGCTCACATCTGCTCCCAGATCCACCACTGGGAACACAGCCTACCTGGTCCAGTTAGCTGCATTGCACACTAGGTATGAGTTCCATGTCCTATTCCATGTGGAACCCAGTTCTATTTCCATTGAACTCAGTGATGAAAAATCCACATTCTTCAGCCTTACAGATACATGTGCTAAATCAAAGTTACAAAATTTTCAAAGAGAAAGGATGACATGTTGTATCTTGCCAATCAGGCAAGAAGTACGCTTATACTTTCCAAAAATTAGGGTACGGCTGGCTTGAAAGGAGAACGCGGTCCCCCTGGCCAACCTGGATTCCCTGGAGTACGTGGTGAAAGAGGTTTTCCTGGCCCTCCTGGGATAGGCGCTGCAGGGTTACCTGGTGACAAAGGAGACAGAGGCTTTGCTGGAACCCCAGGTTTACCAGGCCTTCCAGGTAATGCTATCATATGCTTTAAAAAAAAAAAAAAAAAATTAAAAAAGAATTGTGCCCTTTAAGTGGTACAACTTAGAGGATCACCGGAATTTAAGATTGAAATAAAAAGACTTTCTAATTTAAATCAGTGTTTGCTTTCAACAGTATAATTGCAAATCTTTGAGGGTGATTTTCTTGAAGAGTTTGTTAGGCCAAACAGGGTGGTTTAGGTTCATCCTATGAAACTTCTACAAAAAAAACTTCGTAACAAGTCAGTTGTAACGGTACGGATGGACTAGTGTTGCTGGCTAGGTGAAACTCCCTTGTTTAATTTCATCAGTTCCTGTACTTAATACATCTTTACATTCACAGGAGCAAAAGGCGAAGCAGGACGAACTGTACCACTCCCTGGACCTCCTGGGGTGGATGGCCTTCCTGGGCCACCTGGTTTCCCTGGACCCCAAGGTACGGTACAGTAGCCTGTTAATCTTTGTCTGATGATCGTAATGGCTCTGTTCCCCAGAAGCTAGCCTTTGTATTAATATTTGTCTTGTTTTGCCTTGCAAAGGTGACAAAGGGAATCCTGGGCTTCCAGGTAGACCCGGCCCGCCAGGAGAAAAAGGTGCTGTTGGGCAGCCAGGCATAGGGTTCCCTGGACCTCCAGGACCCAAAGGTAAGATAAAGTTATCCATCTAACAGAGCTGGTGTAACTGGAGTGTGGATGGAGGCCTGCGCTATCATCCGTCATGGCTGCACGACATTCGGGAGGTGCAGCTGAAGAGCGTCCCTTGCGAAAGTCCACAGGCACCACCATAAGCACACTTTCAATGCACACTTGCTTTGTGCAGTGATCTGGTGCAGGTACAGACAGTGTCAAAGCTACTGCCAGAATAGAAAGGGATACAGTACATCTCACATGGTAGCAACTGAGGTTGCTGAGAGATGAGGTGACCTTTCTGAGAGATGAAGCACTGTGGGTGGTTGGTCAAAAAAGCATGCTGACATAACTATAGCATTTTGGGGCCAGAGCTAGCAGCTCTGCTGTGTCCCAGGCAGCTGAGAGTGGTTTGGTTAGAATACCAGCTTACTCAGCGTAAGTTCAGTCTTCCCTGCATGGCCATTGTCAGGGTATGCACAGAGCTTAGAGGGAATCTAAATGTTAATATTCTAGTTTTGGATTTTTGGGAGATGTATTTCATAGTGCTGCTACTCATTTAGAACTAGATGACTGAGCTTTCAGCAGCCACCTCAATCCCCAAAATTCTTTCGTGTTTTCATTATTATTTCATTTATTATGATTCCACACACCAGTGAACTGGGAGGGTCAGAAAGACTTAATAAGGAGAAAGGGCAAATCTTTACCTGTGACCACCTCTAGTTCCTCCAAGACTGGTGTGGGACGAGCCTGAACAGAAGAGGCCCATTGCATCTGGAAAAGGATTGCTGTATGCTCTTTGATGCCAGCAAGAAAGGAATGGCATATCAAATACATTTCTTTCAAGGACCCTTCCTTGAATTCAGCTCTGCCCAATGACTTCCCTGGAGCTTAGTCTAAAAGGTGGATTTCCCAATCCCTGAGACCGTTGCCGGGGAGAGGAGCTTCATCTCAATTTATTGAGCATGTGCAGGTGTTGAGTGAGTGCTATCTTTAAGCAATTTGCAGAATGTTTTACGTATTCCTTCCTGCATTCCCAAGGCACAGTGCATGGGCCAGTTGTGGCATAGAAGCCTTCTGTGTGCAGCCCACAGTGGGATGCGTAGCAGGACATGCCACATGACATATACTAAACAAAAGGTGTTGATTCAGAGATGGATTTTGTCCATCCCTCAGTCTGATGCCCCACATATTAAGTTGCCTTTTCTGAAGATGACTTTGGGAACCCAGTTTTGCAGACAGGATGTTTCTCAATGACATGAACCCACAAGGCTATTTATTTAAGAGGAGACACTCAGCATTTATTTCTTCTGGATAGTTGTTTCTCATCAGAAGCCAAATGCTGCACGAAGCTCAGCGTTTGAATCTCTGTTGAGGCATTTGGGTGCTGGCATCCTTAGAAGTTTGACATAAGAGACTACACAGACCTTTTGAAACATGTCCCTGTGAGGATGTGAATAGTTCAGTTAGAAGCTTGAAGAAACAGCAAGGACTCTTACAGGCAGAGACAGTAATGATGTAAGGGGTTTTTTTTGTTTTGTAGGTTTCCAAGGTCAGTCTGGCTCTCCTGGTCTGCCGGGGACTCCGGGAAGCCGTGGCCTGGATGGTTTGCCAGGTGTACCAGGTTTACAAGGTCAAAAAGTAGGTGTCATCTGCTGATACTGTTATCTGTGACTGCCCGTGTTAACAGAAGTGTGTGCAAAGATCCTGCTCTTTAAAAACAAAAAAGTTGGCCAAACCGTCTTTCATCTTATGTTTCCCACTACGCACACAAAGGAACAGAGTAGAAGGATGAATGCTTGACATTAATGCTAACGGGCTTATGGCTCTCCCCAGAAGTCATGTATAGCACTCTGCCTCTGAGTGATTTAAATAATACAGTCAGTGAATGAATTCTTGGTTTTGATGTGTTGATTCCCAATCTATTGTGTTTCTTTGGCTAGGGTGAACCTGGTGTGGGTCTCCCTGGCCCTAAGGGGTTGCCAGGCCCCCCAGGCCCAGCTGGCATCCCTGGAGAAAAGGGAAATCCAGGACTGCCTGGCTTACGCGGAGAGCAAGGCTTCCCGGGCGTCCCGGGACAGCAAGGATTCAGAGGTAACGTCGCCTGAAAAAGACAGCTCTGTATTTCTATTTCTTTTTCAAAGTCGCTCCCCTGTAGGTGCAGAAGACAGTCTATTCACCACTGAGATACCCTACTGATACCTCAGGGTATTGCCCTTTTTCCTTCCCCTCGTTTTCTCCTACCAACCACCAGGAGCGAACGCTAGCAGCAAAGCAGCCCTTCCTCCGAGCCCAGGCAGGCGGTGTTAGAGGCTGAAATCAGGTCTTTGTTGGCCACGTGCTTCCAAAACACCTTGTCTAGCATCTTCCGCAAACGTCGGAGGACGCTCGGTCCATGTCTCTGTCTCCCCGCAGGCGACCCCGGCCTCCCAGGACTGCAAGGCTCGCAGGGCCCTCCGGGCGCGCCGGGGCTGGGCCCCCAGGGATCGCCGGGACCCGCTGGGCAGCCGGGACCCCAGGGCCCGCCAGGTGAGAGGAAAACACTCCCCCCACAGTGCTTCAGAGCAGACTTTTGGCATAAACGTATGTTGGCGTTGGTAACAGCGTTGCTCGCGAACTGTTTTGTGGTGTGAGGTCGGTGGGGCTGCACGGGGAGGCGTGTCGGCGGGCCGCCTCCCTCTGGGACAAAACGCAGGGCGAGGCCTCCTGAGAAAACGCCGGCCATTTTCTTCCGTCTCCTCAGGTCGTCGGTGGGTAGTATATATAGGGTCAAAGCCTCACTTAGAAAATGAGGACTATTTCTGCTGTCTGGCTTTGAGCATTCTTCATGCCATGTAATTTCTGAACCGCAGGTGGACATTATCAGATATTCTTGTTAACGGTGTTCCCCGTGCTCCGTTAAGGACTAATCCTGTATCTTCTGTTTCTCCTAGGATTTCCTGGAATAAAAGGAGAAAGGGGCTTCCCTGGTATCCCAGGTCTAGACATGCCAGGACCAAAAGGGGATAAAGGTAGCCAGGGCCAGCCGGGAGTACCAGGGTCTGTGGGGTTACCCGGCCTGCCGGGTCCGCAGGGGACCATTGGACAGAAAGGATCAGCAGGTAAACGTCTTTTCCCTTGGAAACCAGCATCTTTGACAACTGTTTTATTAAGCTGTGGTAGCATGCCCTTTCACTTGGTTAGGAATTGATCCATCAAAGAGTCCAGGCTTGGGAAACCACACGGGCTGATGTCAGTAAAGCAGCTCTGTGCATGTGTAACTGAACTGCTACTCAAGTCCTTCAGTGGATCAAATCCAGCGACTTGCAGGAACTAGCCTTTAGCGTGTAATAATGAAAGGGGATTATTCTGCACAGTTTCAGTGACAGAATGTGGTTTTAATAATGCCTTTGTTAATGACAGCACTGTTTACTGTCATAGGAAGTTTTAAGAATCTGTCAAAAACCCATTACAAAGGGTGTTTTATTCTGGTTTTCATAACACTGTTTTTACTGTTGTTTTCTCTGACAGGCTATTTTAGATTAATCACCTTCTTTGTCCCATTTGTCCTTTAGTAGTGCAATTCCTAATATGATAGGGAGTAAATAATTCCATTTCTTGTACTTCTTTACACTGCTTGCTTTATTTCTGTTATTCACTTTTTCACGTTGGTTTCAGGAGCCAAAGGAGAAATGGGAGTTATGGGAACTCCTGGATTGCCAGGAACTCCTGGACCAGTTGGAGATCGAGGGTTGCCTGGTGAGAAAGGTAAGAGAGAGATTTTCTCAAAATCAAAATTGTAAAATCTGTCTTTTTTCCCGACAGAAGACAAGTCTGGAAATAACCAAATATAAGGAGTATGCTTGGCCTAAGGAATGTTTTATGTCAAGTAACTTCCCTGTAAGTTAGAAATAGTGTAATTTAGAAAGCCATATCCTAGGACCAGTCATGTATTTGGGCACTGAGCCAGGATTTTTGATCTGTTCTTCAACAACGTACGGGTTTGCTAGGTGCAGGGATGCCATAGATATTACTCCAAGAAAAAACACTGTGTTTGAAATTATAAAAAGCCAGCAGGAAGGTCTTAATTAAATCCTTCAAATAATGCCCTGTATTACTGCCAAACTCCTATCCCTATTGTTTTGAGAGTCTAAAATTAATGGCTGTGAAGCAAGAAAAATATGTCAACTTTTTTGACAGAGCTATTGTGAAGTCCTGGTATAAAAAAACTTCATATTACATAAATGAGATGTTCCAGAGCATGGTATTCAGTGCTCAAAATTTGAATAAATAGCTAATTGCATTTGTTGTTGTCTACTACATATTTTTGAAAAGTTTTATATGCCACTATAATATTCTGTGCTATCCCTTTATAGGTAGCCAAGGTTTCAAAGGTGTAGTTGGACCTCAGGGTGATCCTGGTGTCAAAGGAGATAAAGGTGAAGCTGGTCTCCCAGGAAAACCTGGAACGATGGATACTATGGACATGGTTAGTCTCAAAGGCCAAAAGGGAGATCCAGGAGAAAAAGGTAACTTTAATCTCTAACTGTGGATAAGTTTAATTAACGCTCATATACTGTTAAGCAGCAATGCTTTTGAGTTCAGTTGTATCTTAGTTTTAGACAACAGTTTTTAAAATAAGATTAAAGAATTTCACATAGCAAATGCGGATATTTTTCCAGTGTCTTTCAACTCCATAGAAACAAAGATTAATCACAGACAGAAGGGGTTTTGGTTGAATGGAGGAGGTTCAATTTGCCCTTATAAAATCCATTTTACCTCTTACCAGAAGAGTCTCAAAAGAAAAGGAATTTTAAAAGTAGAAACTAGGGCTTGCCAGAAGAGAATAGCTGTCTTTCCTGTAAAACATATAGTGGAAACACTGTTGTGGCCATGAAGACCAACGGATACTGTAAGAAAAAGTAGGCAGCCTTTTTTGGCACACATATATGCCAGGGATACCAAGAGATCAAGTTATGTCAGTTTAGAAACATCTGGAAATATGCAGGAGAAAGGCAATCAGCTTTCTACTTAGAAACTTAATGGTGGTAGAGATATTAGGTTTTTTAGACAATGCATTCTTCTTGGATTTTTATTTTTACTGCTACATGAAAATTTCGTTGTTTAAGATCATTCTCCTGTTTTTATTTTCAAAGAAAACATAGTGTATGTTTCATATATTTTTATTATTTGTCCTTTTTTTATTAAGATTTACTTTTTATTAAAAAATCTCGTACGAGTTTTTAAATAAATGATAACTGGTTTAGTTAAAATAGAATTGTAGGGCTTAGAAGAGAGCTGCCGAGATCACATAGTTTTCCATTTCCCTGAACCAAATCCTTCAGCCTTTCATTGGATATCATGTTTTCTGAAATAATTATCATTCTTGTTAGCCTTTCTGACTTCCCCCCAGTTTGGCTGCATCCTTGTTAGAGTGCACTTTGCTGAAACAAGTGAAGTACTTAACTCAGGCCATGCTAGAATGAAATTTCCCTTTCTTGAAACAACAGCCGACTCAGTTTGTGATTAGCTATAATCCTTAGTCCTTCACTTCTGGACTGCTGCCTATGCAGTCGTTTTTCATTTCGTATGCATGCTTTTGACTTCTCCTTACCACATATGTGGTGTATTACACTTTTTGAATTTCATGATGTTGATTTTCAACCTTTACTCCAACTCTTCAAAACCCTTCTGCAGTCTAATCCTGTCCTCTTTTCAAGCCTTTTCAGTTTAGTGTCATCTGTACGTTTCATCAGTGTATTCTCTGTTGGGCCCAGGACAGATCACTTGCGACTACTTTCCAGTTTGACAGTGGATCACCAGTAACTATACCATGTTTTATTTGAACTGTGGGAACAGGAGAGTTGCCCAGATTAGGTACCTCTTATCTCCATGTCCTGACTACTTGTCAGAATGAGACCTGGGCTCGTGTGTCCTGGTTGGGTCTCGGAGAAACCTAGGCATGTGGATAGGCAGTGCCTCCCAGCTTGGACAGCCAGGGACTGCAGGGGAGGGGAGGAGCAAGTGTAGAGTGTATCTGCCTCTAAACTGAGAAGCGGCTTCTGAGAGCACTTTTGTATTTGATGAGGCTCCCAGCCTATAAAGATTTAACCTAGATTAATTTTTCTCATTTGTTTCTGATCTTGATACATATGGTGGCATGGAAAACTTTAAAACAAGTCCACATAGGTTGTTTTTCATTACTTTCTTATCTACTCTTCACCTGTGGGTTGACTGACTGATAATTAGTTTTATCTCCTTTCCAGAAATCCAAATTAGGCACACTGGTTACATGCATATAAAGAAGCCTTTGCTGAGAAATTCAAATGGTTTATTTCTTTGGTTTCTAACTTCTTCATCAATCCAGCACTAATAATGCATGCTTGCAAACTTGTATGCTCTACCTTTTCCTGACCACACACAGTCTACAGATTGGCCTGGCTCACACAGCCTGGACAGGTAGGTTCCAAACAGACCCCCGCCTGCAAATTTCTGCTGTTATTCTGCCCATCTCATCCTCTTCAACTCAAAGATACTTAGTACCAGCAGAGAAAAATAACCTAATTATACTCCATAACTTTGCTGATCTGTTAGCTGCCTTCATCTCTGTAGACTTGAATATCACAGTAATGTTTTAAAAAGCTTCTAAAATACAAACTGCAGAGAAGACACAGTATTTTTCTGGGAGATTGTCAGTGGTGTTTAATGAATAAATTTGGTATTGCACATCTTGGGATGTTTTTAATAAGATCCACTTACTTAAAAACATTCAGCGAGCTATCTTCAGTAACCTGTTGTCCTGCACCTATATGCAACACTAACAGAAAGAGTTATGACCAAAAAGCTTGGCCCTTAAAGCTGGAGAAGAGGCACACCACAGAATAAGAGGTGGAGCCTTCTGGAATGATGAAGATGCTTTAACATTAGATAGAACTGAGGAAACAGCGAATTTCTGGCTGTGAACTGGTTGTTCACATGTACCTTTTTAGACAGCAGAACAGTCAAATCGATCATTTCTGTTATACCTGATATTGTCTGGCACTTCTGAAGTAACTCATTAATCTAACTCAAACACATGTTCATTTGCAATTTCTTTTAAAGATATAACTTGCCTTGAAATTTGCACAGACACCTGTAAAATTGTAATAGTTTGCAGCCTTTCCCTAGCCCTGATTTACTGACTGGAGAGTTGTATTTTACTCAAGTGTGACTCTACTGTACAATGTACGAAGCTTGAATTCAGCCATTTCGTTGTTCAGCAGAGAGAAGCAACAGTGATCAAAAATTAACTAGAAGGATTATTATATGGCATTACAGTAAATTTTGATAAAACTGATCTCACTCTGTGTGTTTTCTTGGTGTCCAGGGGACCATGGAGCAACAGGAGAAAAAGGGTTACGTGGGGAATATGGAGAACCAGGAATTCCAGGGAGGGATGGTGAACCTGGTACTCCAGGACATCCAGGTACATCTCAAGCTAGCAACAGAGAGACTGTTCAGCGGGTATTTTAAACCTCATTGACTAATGGGACTCCTAATTTCTCTGCTGTCCGTAGGACCAAAAGGTGATCAGGGCCCCCCAGGGTTCCCAGGGGATCCAGGAATTCCAGGACAAAAAGGATCGGTTGGTGAAATGGGTTTGCCAGGTACTGATTGCTGGGAATTTCTCATTATTTTTTCCTCAAGTTAATATAGAACATTATGAGACACCTGTATGGAGTATTTGTTGGTGTAGATCTACTGAACGGTTGCACTATTTGCAGTGTCTGAACTTCAGGCTTTTGGGACATTGCTTTCTCAATCCTATTGTGATATACAAATAATAGGATGGTTTCCTAAGTTTCTACATACAAATCCTTTAGCTGGATGTGTAGGATTTGTGTATTTGTTGCAGACAGGCAGTTTTTCAAGTAATACCTTTTGTCTGTCTGTCTCTGTCTCTGCTAGTGTGTGAAGTGCATTCAGGTTCTTGTGTATTTTCCCCCTTCTAAAAAGTTTGGTGAGTTGCTGTGTACTTCATGTTAATTACAAACTGTAGTGGTCTGGGAAGAGTGTTGTTGTGGAGGGGATTGGTAAAGAATAGAATGGAGAAGAACCTATATCTCAACACAGAAACTTTGTCTCCATTCAGATGGCCTTGTGGCTAGCGTATTTAGGAAATCAAAGGTGAAAGACTGAAATGATAAAGGGGGACAGAAAAATTTGCTACAGCAGAGTCCCTTTCTCACTGTGGTCCTGTTAGAAATTATTCAAATCAACATAAACTTCTATTCAAATCATATTTTTAGCAAGAGTTCTGTTTGCTCTGAATCCAAGATTACAATCTTCTATGAGGAGAGCTTATCTTCCCATAAAAAGTCCCATTTAGAGAGTGAATCTCAAAAGTTAATTTACAGGCTATTTTCGTGAGTTACATTACTTTTCTAGCTCTGAATAGCTAAGGCAACACTGAAAAATCATTGTCAACACTGCCAGGGTACACTCGTTCTGATACACCCATTTTTCCTTTTCACTTGCTAGGAACACCTGGAGAAAAGGGTCTGCCGGGAGTACCGGGTTCACCAGGCACACCAGGGTTTCCTGGGCAAAAAGGTGAAAAAGGAGACAAAGGAGCACCAGGTTTTCCTGGAATTGGCTTTCCAGGGTCTCCTGGTGAGAAGGTATTTACACCCCTAAGGATTTAATTGTCTGTCTACCAAGTAACTCATTTGAAAAGATGCTGTTGGCCTTTTAAGTTATTTTATTATATTTTCTATTATGCTCATTTAAATACCTGATAAAAAACTTGAAAGGTGTGCATATGTGCAGGTTTAGATGCATTCTGTTTGATGGGACTGTTATGTCTAGGGTTCTTATTTATTCTGTCTCTTCAGAATAGGCTAATTTACAGTGCTAGAAATGTGAGGTAAGGGAATAACTTTTAAAAATGCTAAGTAAATAAAGTGAAAAGGGCTTCTTACAAACAGAGCAAATAATCACACTGAAATAGTGTTACTGTACTTTTACAGAGATACTGGGAAGCTAGAAAAACCTATAAAATGCTCAGATATTACTGAAAAAAGAACTGTATTAATACTGTGTGTAAAGTTAATTTAATCTCTAATAGGATTCTCATTTGTTTCACATTCCTTTTCCTAGCTATACAATAACAGTAATCATGAATTTATGAGTAAAAATTGTAAAAATAAAACTTATTAATCTGGTAGCACACTTGCTGAAGACTTGAAAAAAGATTTTTTTGAAGATTATTAAGTGTAATAAGTAACTTAAGAGGCTAATTTGGAAAAGACTTTGTAAAAACCATTATAAAAATGCATAGAAAACTACTCATTTTCATATGTAGGTATTAAGCAATTCCTAGAAAAGTCAGTAATTCTGATAGTGGAATTTAATGGCGAATTTAATCCTAAATTACTTTGTTTCTAAATGGAAAAAGAATGAAATTCTTTATAAGTATGATGGATAAGAGGGGTGACATCTAGCATTGCAAATGGAAAAAGCTGTTTCAGAATTAATGTGTGGATTTTATAATGTGTGTTGCTTCTTCTAGGGAGAACCAGGAAGAACGGGTAGTCCAGGTTTATCTGGAGATAAGGGTGAAAAGGGTAGTGCAGGAATTCCTGGAATGCCGGGTGCCCCAGGTCCCAAAGGTTCCCCTGGCATGGCAGGATTTCCAGGCAAGTGTTTATGCTTAAATAAAACAGATATTGCAGTGAAAAGTTAATGTGAAACTTACACCAAATATCCTGCATGTAAACCCATGTTGTCTTCCTTTCTTTAGGGAGCCCTGGCCGCCAGGGAGAAAAGGGTGAAAAAGGACTTCCTGGCTTAAGTGGCATTCCAGGTTTAAAAGGAGAACCAGGTAGAAAAGAAATACAAAACACTAAATGCTACTTAAAGTATTGTTCACCTGCAGGCAGTGGCTAAAACAAATACTATGGCATTCTACATTCATTTTGGCTCAGATATTTCCTGGTACATTTGTTCATTTCATAAGCAAAAACAGACAGTGCTGTTTCCCAGGTAAATCTGAGTCAGTGTAGTTTGGGGCTAATACTACTTTTGCACTGTTTGTGGAAGAGATTTTACCACCTTCCACAAGACTGGTTGTTGCTACACCCATTAGTTCTGTGGTTTCTGAGTTCATTTAAAAACAATAAAGTGATCCATGGGCCCAAACCTGAATCACCACATTAGCATCATTACACAGATGTTAAAGAGGAAATATTTTGCTGTTGTGAGTATAACAACATTTTTTAACTTGGAGCCTTGTGTTCTTAGTTTACTGGCTGCAGGACACATCTCATTGGACAATTGGCTGTGCTATTCACAAGCCTTTGCTGGAGTTCCTGCACTCTAAACTCACCAAGATTCATGATAATTAGCTATGTCAAAATCTGTAATACTTGAGCCCTGTCTCACACTGATTTAATTCAGAAGTAACCTCAGCGAAAAGTCACACTGAAGTCATCAGGCAGTATCTGCTTGGTCTCTGTGGGAGCAAAAGAATAAGTAAAGCTTTTCTTTAGAGGAAAAAAATGTGTAAAAAAAAAAAAAGACTGATGATTCATAGGTGACATGAAAATGTTAATGATTTTTCAGGTGAACCTGGCGTTCCGGGTCCTGCTGGTTCCATTGGACAGAAGGGTGAACCAGGTTATGATGGGATTCCAGGTGCAGCTGGTGCAAAGGGTGAACAAGGTACTGTGATTGTCATGTTAAGTTTATGGGGTACAAAAATGCACAGAGACAGGCTACACAAGAGTAGCTGGTAAAGGGGTGTGCTCGGTTTGAGGTACTTTGCATGGAACCCTAGAAAATAAAGTTAGTATAGTGTCTTGCAAACTACTATCATCCATCATTGTAAAGCTGATCATTTGGATGAGCAACTGTGTTTAATCAGTGTAATCTTGAAAGAACTTCTTTCACAAGAGCTGGCAATACTTTAAAGAATTGGCATGTTTTGGAATTAATTTCAGTCTGCAACTTAGCTGTGAAATAATGGAGCAGGCTTGCCTTTTCTTAGGGTAGGATTTTCAGTCATACAAGACCAATTATGCTAGATACAATACCAATACATAACAAAGACAGTCTCTGCCTTGAAGAACTTTTGCATAAACCATTTATTTAGATTTTGTATTTGCTTAATAGAGTTTTGTTCATTACAGGTTAAATTTAAGTACTGTCTCATCTTCTAATTTTTTGCTGCCTCTATATTACAGGTATTCCAGGTAGAGGACTTCCAGGATTTCCCGGTGCAAAGGGAGATAAAGGTAAAACACTTCTTCAAACAAGCAGCAAACCTCCCTCCCAACATACTATAAACATAATTCTGGAATTCAGACATACTTTCTCCATCATTCTTTTACATGCTATACCTTTTCAGAGCAGGCAGAAACTCTGAGAGGCTCAAATACTAATTTCTATTACAGTGGCAGCATCTTGGACATGAGTTAGATATGCCCTAAAATAGGTAATTATTCATAGTGTGGAATTTACTGCAAGCTGTGCTGTGATGAGGTAATATAAATAACTCCTGTATTTGTGTGCTGTGCTTTTGACTCCAAGTGTTTCTGTTTTCCTACTAATTTTGCAAGAATCAAAGTCTAGTGAGGCTCTGTGCACCAGACAGCTAAAGATAGCAGTTCCATGGCCAGGTTACTGCAGTATTTTTTTTTACCTGAGTCTGTTGTGCAGCCCAGATGCAATTTTATTCATTGCTAAAATAGTTATTCTCTATAGCTCAGTAGAGCATGTCTAAGCTATGCACAGGAGCATGGTGCGGAGATGCGAAACATAGCAGAGACCTGATGAGATCTTACTGAAAATTGTTATTACCTGGACTCAGGACTTAGTAGCTTGGGTACAGGCACATAGCTATCACAATTTCAAGAACACTTGTGATCTTCACAAAGTGTGTCACTACACTGTGCTGTGAGAATGGCTTGATTGGCTTGAGTCAGTGCTTGTTCAAGGTGTCTGTAATGCACCATGCTCCATTTTATGAAATAAGTATGTCCTAGACACTAGACTGCAATAGATATAGTAGTGAAGAAATATCAGGCTGCTGCTGATAAAGGAAACTGTGTACAATTAAAGGATTTTCAATTTTAAACTTCCAGAAAACAAAAAAGATTCAACTAGTCCCTCTATGAAATTAACCCGGCATGGCAGATTTTGAAGAACTTGCATAGATTGAAGTACCAATGCCCTACCTCACTCATTCATTCTATAAATACAGGAAACTTGTGTGGACAATCAAAAGTGATAAACCAGAATTGTAGAATAACTTCTATTTACAATCTCAGAGTAATTAACAGTCATTAATTGCTGAGAAAGCCCTAATGTTAGAGAAATAACTTTAATAAACAAACTTTCTAATCGTAGCTCAGTAAGGCATGTAGAATGCTAGATTATGAGAGCACTTCTCTCACTTTACCCATCTCTCTCATTTTGTCAGCACAGCTCATTTAAAAATATCTGGGTTTAGACTTAATAGATATCCAACTGACATTGTTTGTGTTCCAGATGTATTGTAGTTCCAAAGAAACAAGTCCAGGATTTAAAGACCCTGTTCTGTTTAGGCAAAGAGCCAGCAATAGTGTTCTTTATACATCTTATTTCTCTTATTATTGTACTTATACCAGCTAATCTCTATTCTTTTTGCTCAGTCATGATCTAAAATTCAACTGAATTGCAAATGTTAACTATTCGTACAAGCCTGAAAGTAAGTACTAAGTGTCTAAATCTAGATCTTAGTAAAAAAAAATTGCAGTTTTCTCCAGGAGCAACTCCTTTTGTGCTTAGTCAAGCAAAACATCCATTACTCAGCTATGACAACAATAATTGCAATGGAGTAAGGGTTCGGGGACTTCATATTCCTTGTGGAAGGACTGACAGAGAGATGCTGAATGTTCATCTATTTTTAGAGTGAATTAAAATAGCCCAGTGATCAGTTTAGCTAAGGAAAGATATGTCAGTCAAACTACTCTTTTCCTCATACTTCATGTCATAATGTGGAGAATAATGCAGTTTTCCTAAAGTTTTTCATTTTTACACAAATGTATAAAGACAAGGTCAATATTTCCTTAAGGAATAAATCTTACTCTTGAGTGGATAATAAGGCAGAAGGTTTCAGTGATTGTGACCCTTTCTCTAATCATGTTTTGGGCGTTGTTTCAAATCTTAGGTGCGAAAGGTGATGTGGGTTTCCCGGGATCCCCCGGAAGTCCGGGGATCCCAGGCCTGAAAGGAGAACCAGGATATGCTGGTCCGCCAGGCCCTAAGGGCAGCCAAGGTCTTCCTGGACTACCAGGAAGTGCAATTGAGGGCCCTAAAGGAGACAGAGGACCCCAAGGCCAGCCTGGCCTTCCAGGTAATTCTTTATCTGTAGGATTAATGTACTGCTGTTAATCAAAGCTCGCCTAATTAATTAATAATATGATCAATATTGCGTATGCTTGCTTATCCTCTTGTCACAGATCAGAGAAAAAGCTCCCCTTCACAGGCAGTTTGGCATTATGTCCTAGAACAGGCTGATTTTACGTCCTCAGGCAGTTGGTTTTGTCCAGAAGTCCTTCTGCCGTTGAGAAGTTTGCCTCCCATTTCCATGTTTCCCTCTGGACTTTATTTACTGTTTTGAGGCAGCCATGGCTGTATGTTCCCATGTCCTGGAGTGTTAATGTGTTTAAAAACGGCCCAGCGTGGCCTTACCTTGGCAGTGGCCCTGTGCTAGAGGCTAAGGAGGAGAGGAGAGCAGAGCTGCAATATGTCTCTAGCATGTTCATACCTGAGAACATACCGTCGGTTTGTTCTGCACATATAGAAACTCTCCACTATTTTCCATCAGCCACAGGCTGATAAGTGATAGATGTCCAGTCAGATGGGAAGTCAGACGGACCTCCCTGCAACAGATTCTCCTACTTATTTTCTTGAAATGTTGTTACGATAATTACTTTGATTCTGCCCATCTGTAGATTGAGCCAGCTTGTCCTCCATCAGGTACTGCTCTGAACAACTTTTGCCACTAAATACTCCCTTCTTCTGGTTTGTAGGTTTACCAGGTCCCACAGGGCCACCAGGACCCCCAGGTCTGAAAGGGGCCAAAGGAGAGCAGGGGAGCAATGGCTGGCCTGGGACTCCTGGGGGTCCGGGAGTCAAAGGTGATCCGGGTTTCCAGGGACTGCCAGTAAGTTCCTTTCAGTACACTCCAGATTTGCTGAAAGCTGGTTCTTGTAATTAATGGATATATTAATCATAGATGGTTCTTGTTCAAAATAATGATACTTTATGCTCAAAGTGCCTTTGGACTCACCGATGATGATGTAAAGTCAGTTTGAAAACATTTCAATTCTCTCCTTTTAAAGGCTGCCTACCAGTAAGTCCCAGTGAGCTAATGATCTTGTTAGAAATTTATAGATAGTGAGTGGTAACATACAACACCCAGAATATAATTTACAGTGTATTAACAGTACAGGATGGCTGCAGCACATCCATAAATCCTGCAAATGCATTAGTAGTTAATTTTAAAGGTTGCATATTTCACGATAAATTGCCTTCTGAAAATACCTGAACTGTTTGGTTTTGTTATGAAACCTTTCAAATAAGGTGCACTTTCAGTACTGTCAGTGATGAAATATAGCTGCTGATTTAGAAATACAAACAGGCAATGCTATTAATACATTGTTGTCATATATTATTCATTTTCCCTGGTCTAAAACAGTCCCTTTTCTGTGTATTAGGGAGAATGAAGTAGAATAGGACAGTCAGCTATAATAGTTGGTCTTCTATACTCTTACTCTCGGAGTGTCTGCTGCCTTTTTCCACACTTAAAAATATGCTCTATATTTTAACTTTTCATTTCCTCTTTCCTACTAAGAAAATAATAATACTAATAATAAAATTTATGGAAGAAGGAATAAGAAAGCAGGTAGGTATGACTCAAAAATTCCTAGTGTGCAAAAGGAAGGAAGACTCAGGAATAAGGTCCTGATGTGAAAAGCAGGATACTGATAGTGGACTTGAAAGGTCCATATTATTCTTGATAATGCAAAGATCTGTTGCATCCTTTTCTGCATCCAGGAGTAGCTTCACAGAGACATTAAGCATTTGCTTCTGTGTTCTAACACTAGATCTTGGCTATGCCTTTTTATCTGTGAGACCAGACCATGTCATGTCATGTCATGTCATGTCATACCATGTCATGTCATACCATGTCATGTCATACCATACCATACCATACCATACCATACCATACTAGCTTTGAAGGTAGTAAACTTCAAAATAACATTCCAGTGTATTTTCTGTGTTTTAAGAATTTGCAGTACTTCTGCAGAGAGCTAAATTTCCATACCCCGGGAAATTCTAAAACTTTCACAGGTTGATATTCCAGTCCAAGACTGTTTGTTTATCAAGAATGGGAAGTGCCAAAGGATTTTGATTCTGTGCCTTCAGTCAGAAGAAAATGTGTTATTATCCTTGAGTCACAATGCATAGTATTGGGTTGTTAACTCAGTGGGAAATGCTCCAGTGAGAGTTATTTCAATATTAAATTTCCTCTGGTGATACATACCAGGTTTCTTATGTCTTCATCCTCCGCAGTGTGACAGGCTCCTGCCCTGATTACAGCTCAGTTGCTCATACAGGTCTCCAGGTACATGGTAACCTATATCAGAAAGGAGATTTTGTTACAACATGGGTGACACAGCCTGTCCAAAAATCCTATCCAAAAAAAGTGAATGTGGAGATCAGATGGTGAAATACAAATCCCATGGGGTTTTCTGTGTATTTTAATGCTGAAATGAGATAAGAAACATTTTCATAATTTTCACAAACTGAAATAGTTTTGTTTTGTTTGGAACAGACCCAAAACAAAATGTTGTTTGCCAGCTATATCTGATGGGGAAAAAAAAAAGTTTAAGAAACTGCATACTGTTGTGGAAAAAGTATTTTGATGGAAAGCTTCCAATAAACTCCTTTTATAAATAATTCCATTTCATAATTATAATCTAAAAAAAAAGTTACTAAAAAAACCTTCTTTAATGAGATTGTCTGACTCATGACTGTCTTCTGAATGAATGTTAGCCCTCCTGTTTTGTGCTACAGAAGTTCACGTTATGATACAAAGAGAGGGCCATTTCTTTAAACAGTCCTGCATACTCTGGCTATGTGACTGAAGGAAACCAGGGAACCTTACTTCATTAATACCTCCCTTACCACTCCGAGGGTAGCGTTTCTTTTGTTTAACTTTGGAAGTCTCACTGTTGACATCAGTTTTTGAGCTAGTCATCTCTTCTCCCTTTATAGTCAGTGGAAAGAACTAGACGTTAGTAGGGAGCCATTCTTCTCACCTTAATATAAACATCTAACTTACATCAAATGAAAAGTCACTCCTGTGTGTGTCTATTCAATTGCTCTCCAAATATGATGAGATGAATCCTACCATTGGTATTATTTTTCACTGAGTACTCAGTTCACATCTCTAACCTCTGATCGGTAAGTTACTTAGCAAAGGGATTTTGTTTCTTTCCTCTGCCTGTGTTCCACATTTTACTATATAGGGGACTAGCACTGCCATATTGCAGCCAGGGAGAAACTCTAAACTATACTTACAAGCTTTTTGCAGATGATCTGCAACAGGCAAAAGAAGAAAAGGAAATTGGCAGTCATTTAAATGACTATTTACAGTGTCTTTTGAAATATGGGCTTGGTTTTCCTTGAAGGGAGGCTACAATGAACTTGTTACCATTCATTTCAGGGGAGAAGTTTATAATAGTGAAGGCAGAAGGAGGAGTTCACATTGTGTTTGAAGTGTTTAAGTCCTTGAGTATTTTAGCCCTGTTGAAAAGTAGAAATCTTCAGAGGATTATAAATTGTTGAGCATGTTTAATTTCATTCCACATGTGAATGTAGACATTTTCAAGTCTGCTGTGGTCTAGAATGAACCCATTTAATTATCTAACTAGCAACCGCCTGCTGGGGCTGCACTGAAATTAGTATTTGCTGAGATTTGTTCTTACTGATGTTTTTCATAACAATATAGTCTGTGGTTGAGCACCTTTTTATTATCTGTACTGTTAATGAGACCTTATTCTGATCTAGTATCTTTGTAAGGCAAAAAATAGTTTAGTAAGAACAAGGTGTCATGCTTGTTCCTGTAAGAGAAGCTTCTTATCTAATCATGGTAGAGAATAACCATTCCTTAAACTGAATGGCTTTTCTCTCATATTAACATTTTTTTAATACATTTCCAAAAATACACAGCCTATTTGAAAGTCATATCATAATGGTGTAGGATAACTATACTTCACTTTTTCTTTTATACAGGGTAGTCCTGGTTTACCAGGAGATATTGGTCAAAAGGGTGATCTGGGACCTCCAGGCGTTCCAGGCATTCCAGGTGAGAAGGAAATTTACCATATTCCTAAAAAGTATGCAAAGATGTCTCTTTCATATCCTTCCTCTCTCAAAAAAAGATGCTCAAAGAATGCTGACTCTATGTTACAAATTATTGAAATAGGACATTAAAAGCTGCGTCAAAAAGCATACAAGAATATCAAGATTTTGTCAAGGTTTTTTGCCTTTTGCCTGTTGTCTGGCTTTGCCAATTTTAAGTGTGCACTTGCTTTAAAAGGTGGATGTAAAATCAATTGTTTAGACATTACAAGTCAAGATTTTCTTGAGAATTGGAGAGGCAAATGTTATAGCTATATTTGAGGAAACACAGGCTCAGTATGTCTCCATTGTTGATTATATTGCTGCTACTGTAACCATTGTATACATGAAAACACTGCGTGTATAAAAAAATGTGGTTATTAATAGAAAAAAATGTAATTCCCATAATTTAGAGAAAGATATTATTCATTAAAGTAAGAGAAACTTGTTTTCAGTCATCATTTCTTATGTGACTTAGTACTGTTGTTTGTATCTTGTTCTTGCAAACAGTTAAAAAGTACTTGTGCAAATGAAGTCGTGGCCCTTACATGACTATGGGGTCGTACATGATTATTGTGCACATATCCTTCCAAATCAAGAAATTATTGAATTTTCATGTAAATATTTCCTTTGACTTCAGGTCCAAAAGGATCCCCTGGCTTCCCAGGCCTTAAGGGTGAGCGAGGTGACCAAGGTCTTCCTGGATCTAAAGGTATACTATAAAGACTTGCTTTTTGCGCAGATGTTGTTAAAATGGTTATTTGTGACTAATCAATGGATATATCCCTCCGCCTTTTATTCAGTGTGAAAAGGTAGAATATGAAACTAAATATCATGGTATCAGCATCTGAATGGTCAGATTTAAGTATTGAGTAGAGAGTGAATGTATTTGTCTCCTGCTCTGAAAAATCAACACTGAGGTTTTGTCATTATTAGAACCTTTAAATGATATACTAGAACCATAGAATCATAGAATGGTTTGGGTTGGAAGGGACCTTTAGAGATCATCTAGTCCAACCCCCCTGCCATGGACAGGGGCATCTTTCACTAGATCAGGTTGCTCAAAGCCCCATCCAACCTGAGTTCGAACATTTCCAATGATGGGGCATCCACAACTTCTCTGGGCAACCTGTTCCAGTGTTTCAACACCCTCGTAAAAAAAATTCTTCCCTAAGTCCAATCTAAATCTACCTTCTTTCTGTTTAAAATCGTTGCCTCTTGTCCTGTCACTCTAGACCCCAGTAAAAAGTCTCTCTCTGTCTTTCTTAAAAGCTCACTTTAGATATTGAAATCCCACAATAAGGTCTTCCCAGAGCCTTCTCTTCTCCAGGCTGAACAACTCCAACTGTCTCAGCCTGTCCTCATAGGAGAGGTGCTCCAGCCCTCTGATCATTTTCATGGCCTTTCTCTGGACCCACTCTAACAGGTCCATGTCTTTCTTGTGCTGGGGACCCCAGAGCTGAAGGCAGTACTGCAGGTGGGGTCTCACAAGAGCAGAGGGGAGAATCACCTCCCTCGACCTGCTGGCCACACTTCTTTTGATGCAGTCCAGAATACGATTGGCTTTCTGGGCTGTGAGCACACATTGCCGTCTCATATCCAATTTTTCATCTACCTGTATCCTCAAGTCCTTCTCTGCAGGGCTGCTCTCAATCCATTCATCCCCCAGTCTGTACTGATATTGGGCATTGCCGTGACCCCGGTGCAAGACCTTGCACTTGGCCTTGTTGAACTTTGTGAGGTTCACATTGGCCCACTTCTCAAGCATGTCAAGGTCCTTCTGGGTGGCATCCCTTCCCTCTAGTGTATTGACTACACCACTCAGCTTTGTGTCATCCACAAACTTGCTGAGGGTACTCCATGAAACCTAAGGTCTGGACCGCTATTTCAGTCCTTGGGAGGTCTGTTTGAGTGGAGACATCAGCATAGATAGGCTGTAGTGCTTCTGTTTGGGTTTCAGCCACAGCCTTGCAGTTGCTGTGGTGGACACCATTTTCTTTCAGGAGGTCAGAGTCTCCTTACAGCTCTTAGAAGAAGAGTCCACTTAAAAAATGATAATTCTTTTGAAAGATGTCATCCTTCCAATTGTATTTCCCTGGAGACCTCAAGCTTCTGGGTATGCTTGCAGAGCCATCAGGCAGTTGGTGTGACCGTCGGGGCTGCAGCCTAAGCCTGCTGTTGAGCTAAGCAGGCAGCAGCCTGATAACGGGCAGAGTGGAACTCGTCTGAGCAAACCGCCGCGCAAACTGCCAGTACCACCCTTAACAGATGCCGCTCCTTGTTTGTGCACCCTGGTTGCAGTGCTTCTGATCAGAGCTACATCTGTGGGCCTGCTCTGCCCTGTCTGGTGGGAGATGGGAATGTAGGTGGTAGCAATATGGTTTCCAGCAGCAACATCTGCAGCTACTTAGGTGTTACCGGAGGCTTGTCAGTGGCGGAGGCCCAGCCCAGGCTGTTTCCCCCACTGTGTCTTGAACCCTCAGTCAACTTCAAGTTTGGCTTCTTAATAGGTATGACCCTACTCAATCCACATATAAAGTCTTGGACACATTGGTATCTTGTAGGCTCTGTCTATTCTCTTGACTACATAAATGGCAATACAAGGTAACATTATTTTCTCACTTTTTTATTGTGCAATACTAAATACGTGCTGATTTCCTCTGTTAACTTTGGCAGGTTTACAAGGCCCACCAGGCCCGCCAGGTGCTTTTCAGCTTGTTAAAGGGGATCCTGGCTTACCTGGCCCTGTAGGACCAGTTGGTCTCAAAGGTTTCCCAGGACTTCCAGGTCCCAAAGGACAGCAAGGTGAGAGGATCTAACTTGCCAGTAGAAATAAATTTTAAGTAATGTAAAAATAGACGAATAGTAGGTTAGACACTAGAAGAGGCTGTGTTTAGGATGATGAATTGCTGTTACTTGTCTCCGATCACAGTAGACCACTTTTAAGTGATACTTGCTGAGTTACGATGTATGGCTATTTGCCTCTCATGTTCAGGACATT
>JANHGO010000046.1:1383326-1420248 GCA_024606505.1 Aquila spilogaster | reverse complement strand
TGGCAGGGGGGTTGGACTAGATGATCTCTGGAGGTCCCTTCCAACCCCTACAATTCTGTGATTCTGTGATACTGTGAAATTAATGGCAGAAATTGCCAGAATAGTGTATTTTAAGATGAAAAATAACACTAACCTAATGGATCAGTGCTTAGAACATGCTGAGATTTCTTTACATCATCTTCATTCAGAAAGGTGCTATCAACCTCTCCACTTAACCCTACTACTGATATGAAGAAATTTTGGTAGAGTAGGAAATCCTTATTTTCTTAGCAGCTACAACATTCTCACAACAGTTGTTGCCTATCACTGAGATTGGCGGTATGATCAAAGCTTCTCAAAGCTGTTATCACAAAACAAAGTGGCTTCTGTACCATCAGGTTGGAATGGATGAGATGAAACTGGAGCACAGCTGCATGTTTCTAGTGTCCTTGTCTTTTTCCTGCGATTTAGATTATAGATGCTGGACCAATAGATACTTTTGGTGAAAAAGGAGACCCTGGAGTTTCAGGTTTGCCTGGACTGAAAGGTCAAAAAGGTGAAAAAGGTATGTATTTTGACTTGTCTTTTTGAGTGAGCTATGCTTTTATTTTTCATGTTAAAGGAAATTAAAATCCCACTGTCTGTAAGCTCAGAGGCTCTATATCACGGCGGAATGTTCTAGTTATTTATATCTAATTTTTTTTCCGAACTATTACGTTTTGTCATAGTTTGTGGTATGCTTCTTCTCATCGTAAATAAGACTGCATTTGATTAACAGTTTGGAAGAGGTTAAAATGGGGTCTGGGTTAAGGAGGTTAAGTAAACCAGTGAGATTATTTAATAAATACAGAAATCAATGCAAGCACAAAGATTAAAAGATTTTAATCTTAAAATTGATTTGCATAATTTACAATATTCCTCAGTAGACGGGGAAAAATTGAACATTCCCATTTTTCTACACTACCTTTTCACTACATGTTTTGTTCGGAGACATCTATGGATTATTTAACTTAACCTTTGATTCAGAGAGTACTTGCTATGATACCTACCGAAATAATATGTGCTAGGAGTTCACTTGTATTGGCATTGCTGGCTTGATTGCCTAATTGAAAACATCTCTTTTTGAAGGTTTCCCTGGTGCCCAAGGAGTCCCAGGAATTCCAGGTATGAATGTGTGGCCACTGATTTGTTCAATTTTTTCCTTTGTCCTTGGGTGGAGAGTCCTGAGAGGTGGTCTTCTCAGCTGCATCCAGCCCGATTTACATGGTGCCCAGGACATGGCCTCTCTGAGGGCCTAATCCCACCCTTGACTTTTTCCATGGATTGCTTTTCTGATGTGATACAGCCTTACTCTTTTTGTAGGGCTGTGATAACTCCTAATAGTGAGTGAAGTATGAAATTATTGTGAACCAGGGTTTGATAGTTGCCAGGATTTCTCACAGTTTAGGAAGGAGATACTAAATACCATAGGCTGTAGTAATCCCTAAAGAGGAATTGTGGCTCTTAGTCTGTCATTACCCTTTTGAAATTAAGATTTACATTAATATAGATTTATACATAGGTGTATAAATCTTCCTCCATTGTAACAGAGGGCTAAAAATAGTTTAGAAATCAAGTCTAATGATCAGTTGTTAACAAAAATAACTCATTAAAGTAGAAAGACCTGTTTGTCTGTACAAATAGCTAGAAGGAGATTTTGATGAGCTTTTTTCTATCTGTTTAGCTGCTTGTCTTCATTGGCTGCTGTTTACTTATTATTCCTACAAGCAGTTCTAGTTTTAGCATGCCTGGAAATCTGCTAGCCTTGTCTGAATACTTATTTACTGAAGTTCTTAGAGATGCCGTCCATTTCTAGATGTGTTTAAGATTTGAGTTGTTATGAGATAAGGAAGAATATAATGGTTTCTAAATGCAATGACTAACTGAACTCCTTTATCACCACTTTTTCCCAGCCATCAAAAATGGGTTGAATTAAATCTCAGAAAGTCACTTTTTCCAATGTTTGCTCAGGGACTTAATGGAAGGAAGTTATCCTGAGCTTTAGAGAGCATATGCCTTGAATTTTTTATAAATCACCAACTGTAAAAGTACTGCACCACTTTATTTTGCACTAGGATTTTCCCATTTCTTTCTGAAACCCAATGGAAGCTAATGTGTTGACAATGTTCTTCTTACTTGCAACTTTTTTCACCTGTGTTTTACTCTGTCCAAAGGTCGACCAGTTCCAGACATGATAGGATCACCTGGTGTCCCTGGCCAGAGAGGTGAAAAGGGTGAGAAGGGTTCTCCAGGGTTCCCTATACCTGGACCTCCTGGAAGAGATGGTTTCCCAGGCCCGCCTGGGTTGCCCGGCCCACCAGGTCCTCCAGGCGTAACAGGTAAGTAAATGCTCAGTTGCTTTTCACTATGAAGTCTCAGTAATGCACACTGCATGCTCATGTTAAAGGAGACAAGATTGTAAAAGCTATAATCAGGATGCATTTACATCTTGGAAGAAGCGTATATGAGCTGTTAATGGATCAAGTGAAAAAAATTATCAGATACTAGTATCGTTCTTAGCGTAAAATATGCTCATCATGTATCCCAGTTTACAAGTCTGCAGTACCAGTGTAACACAGACTGAACACATATAAGAACTTCGAACTGAAGTACACCATCTTTTTAATTTCTTAGAAGTGTTCATTGTAAAATGAAATTATCTTACAAGAGAATGAGGTTAACACCATATAGAGGTAAATGAAGTGCTAGTAATGATGGGACAAATATATACAAATAGTATTTGTAGTAACAATAACAGTATATTAATATAGCTATGTGTAATTAGCTTCTGATAAAGCATTTTTAAAGGGGAAGATAAAGTATTTGATTAAACTAGACATTGCACAAAAAAGTCCATTTTTGATAGTACATATCAGTCAACATCAAATGTAATTCAAATAAAGAAGCATGTCTGTAAGGGTTACTTGTTATGCAGAGTTATATTAATAGTTTATTTAGTAAATACTAGATTTGGATGCTTCCAGTTTCTTCCTAGTTTTGTGTTTTATGGTTCTATTACTGTATTTGTCATGAATATACTTTCTATGAGCCCTGGACCATCTGTGCCTTCAAACAGTATTGCAAACAAATTGTTTCAACATGAGACTTTAATCATATATATTTTTTGGTTCCTCACAGTGTTCATTTGGACTTTGTATTGTGTAATTGTAAATTGAACTGTTTGATGTTATTTTTTAACTAAAGAACAATAACATAAAAATGACAAGAAAACAAAGACAGATGATAATAGAAAATACAAAATATTAAAAGTAATATTCTGCTTTTCTATGTAGTTTTAGGCATAGGTTTTTAGTTTCATGCAGCCTATGATTCATTTGTGTAACATTCTGTAGATTTTATTAAAAAATTGAAAGCTACATAGTGCCTTTCCATAATTGTGATTTTGTTAAATTTTTTAAAGGTTAAATATGAAATAGAAGTTGATAACCCCATTACAGTAGCTTAAAGAGTCTTAAACTGTTGGAAGAAGCATTATTCTCCATGGAATTCCTAAACCAAAAGTGTCTGCCAATGAGCCAGTACAAAGTGCAACCCTTAGTGTAGGGAATTAAATAGCAAACTCTCACCTTATCCCTTAAATTAATAAGAACAATTCCCATTTTTTTATTAAACATATTTATCTCATTGCTTAATTTTGCTCCTTCTCCAGACATTTCTTCAGGTTTCTTCAGATGTGTAATGGGAAAAAATAATTTATTAATTGTATTTAACTGTTGTTTCCCAAACTTCACTTGAACTTTTTCACTACTGACTTTGGCCAAAATAATGTCAGTTTGTATTAGGTCAGAGCCTATGTCATAACATCAAACAGAATAAGCTCAATTTGTATTCCTATATCATTTGCTGAATCTTCTCATTTGTTACCTATTTCAGTTCCTAGTATACTTAGTTTCTCATTTTCAGAAAGATTTTTCAATCTAAACAGATGTTAACAGTCTGCTCTTGACCAGAAAGTTTTCTATATTTCTAGGTTAGGTATAAAATCATTATATAATGGATTTCTTTAGAACATCAACATTTTCCATTTCCCTCAAGGTTAAGAGAGAAATTTTTTCATCCAAAGCACTTCTCTTAGCCAAAGCTTACAATAAAAATAGGTTTTCTGTGAAGGTTGTTTTTGAAACCTTGTTATGGCAAAGCCATTTTTATTTATGTAATCCCAGGGATTTCTTAAGTGGTCTATCTGGAATCAGTAGAAAGAATTCCAGTTAAATTTTTTCAGATTAGAAGACAGAAATAAAAAAAATGAAAGGCTATCCTGATTTGTGACTACTCATGGATACGTTTAAGACATTCATAAGTGAAGACTTATAAAATAAACTTGCGTTTGTCAAACAATAGTCTCTATTGCATTTTAATTGCAGATGGAATTGATCAATGTCAGCAGGGGCAACCTGGTGCACCAGGTATACCTGGACCTCCAGGGCAACATGGATTTCCAGGAGAAATGGGAGAGAAAGGTAATATTATTTAAAGTGAAGGTACAGTTGCTTCCTATTGCTTTGTATGCTGTGGCTTGGATATGTCAAGGTGTTGATGGAGTCAACATGATCCAGAGAAACAGTACTTAAAATTAGTTACAGAAACAGTTAATGAATGTGCAGAGTACTTGATGGGTCTCTGGTGAGTAAAAGAAAGATACTGTCTATTGAGTTGGTTGACACAAACTTCACTTATATTTCACTTAGCCTACACATAGCTTTGAAGAAAAAAGGGTTGAGTATAGACTCATTAAGTACAAATTGAGCTGTTCATGGCAATTTAAGGTATGACTTCTGAGATGAAGAATTTGAGAAGGGAAGATGAGCTGGCAAAGGCAATGGTTTATGAATCATTACCTTGGTTATAATTGAATATAAAATTGCTACACTTGTAAGTACTACTGTCAACTATGTGTTTCAGCAGTATCAACTAAATGGACATGTACAAAAAATGAGCTACACTCATTTTCATAATGGTTCCTAATTTCATTCTATGGACTTCTTTTCTAAAACTGCAAAATTGCAGTGGCTGTAGAGTTTCTTCTTTTTCCACTTTAAACTCTTCCTATCTTCTATACCCGGTGTATATTTCTCTTCCTTTTGATCCTCTTCAGTCTGGTTCCTTCTAACACTCCTATTAAATACTATCTGTAGGATAATACATAAGCTGATTTTCATTTTATTCCCTCAAAAGTTTTAAAGGCTTTTGAATACCAGTTTACTGATAAATTCGCTTTGAGCTGTATAGTTAGAAATAACACATTTATTTTTATTCTTTCAACATGCACTGTATAAAATTGACATTTGCCACTGGATTCCGCCTCCTGCAGCTGCCTTAAGTCTTGTCATTGTTATTCATTACTTTTTTTTTTCTTTTCAGGTGAAAAAGGTGAAACCTGTGCCTTGTGTGATAAAGTAGGACCTCCTGGACTCCCAGGACCACAAGGACTACCAGGTCCAGCAGGTAAAAGAACATTAACAACCTGAGAATTAACTGCCAAGGATAAAACCTGAAGGTGCAGTGTATACTATGTGATTATTATTTTTTCTCCCATTAATCAAATTGCTTGTGAAACTAATGGGGAAATAAAAAAAAAAAAAAAAAAAACAAACAAAAAACCAACCCCAAACAGAATATTCTTATTTTTGGCCTGATTCTTAATTCCCACTGAGATTGACAAGAGCTACCAAGGAAGCAGAAGCTGGCCACAGTGGAGCATCTTTGCAAACTGTGATCCAACTTGTGAAAGTGAAAAGTGTGGGAAATGTTTGCTCTATGTACTCAGGCTTGGCAGTAGCTCATACATAACGTTCCCAATCCTAGCATCAAGTTGTGTGGCCAAAAAGAGATGAATTATCTGCTACCATATCAGAGAAGTGCAACATGTATACAGTGATAACATACTTATTCATTTTTCTGCACAGACACTGGAACAAATACTGTTTGCCTGATAGGTCAGATGACCCATCAGCTTCTGAGCTTGTGGATGCAGATGCATGGAACACGTTAGCACATGAACGTGGACAACTTCACTGACTTTAGCAGAGTTACATTTGTTAATTAGGCACTTTGTGAAGAATCAGAAAGGCTTCACATTCAACGAGCTGTTTGTAAAAGAGTGTAATAAACGGAATTCTACTTTTCTGTCTCTGATAAGGTTTTCCGGGACAGTCAGGTTTCAAGGGCGACAGAGGCTTACCTGGACTTGATGGCCTTCCGGGCGTACCTGTAAGTAATGCCTTAGCAAATGCTATCTGTGTATTTTCTATTATATGACCAAAAATATTCAGTGTTTGTGTAATAGTTCTGTTTAAAAATAGACCAGCGCAGTGATATAATAAAATGAAGGAACTGGATATACCTAGCAAAATAAACTAAGAAGCAGTGCTGTCTAGCTGTGAGAAGAAAAAAACAGCTGTCAGAAATGGGTTATATTTCTGTGCTTACCCATCAGATAAACTCAGCAGTGGGACTGGGTAAAAAGTAGGATTTCATATGAACTAGATGCAGGTCTGCCCTGACCTTCTCTTGTAGCAGAGCATCTATCAGGTAACTCTTTGCTAGTGTTTACATAATATATTGAGGGAGTGCCATCTAGTGTAGTGTAAGCAGTTAGTCAATATTAGCATGCAGTATACTTCAACAGTTTGAGTGTTCTATGTGCCATGTACTCTATGAAATCTAGTCAATGAGATCACAATTTTGTTGATGCGGCATAACAAAGCTCTCAGTGAGTAAGGCTGGATATCAGAATCAGAACAGCTCTAATCATAGCACATGCCTGAAAAGGCAACACAAGTCACTCCTAGATGAGCAATGTACTAGCGAATAACATTTGATCTTGTCAGAGTTCACTTGAGAGTCCCTGCATACACTGTGGTATGTTCTGAAGACTCACTTCAGCATACATGCTCCTCTAGCATAAGTTAGATTTTTGACACCATTCCTAATGTAAGTAGACTGAGTTTGCTGGAGTCTTTGCAGGCTTTTTCCCAAAGCTGTTTTCTTCTTCCATTTGAGCATTTTCGGCAACATATGAGTAGCTTCCCAGTGACTTTCATGTGCACTAACTGTAACACACACTGGAATTAACCAAACTTCCTCTCTATCACTAGTGGTGAGAGAGATGCACCTTCAGAAGATAAACCAAGCCTCATATATAGATTTCTTGCTCAAGGAATCTGTTTCTTGCTCTTAAGTATGAATAAATGCTAGATACCTGTATTTAGATGACAACAACTAGCTGGATGGATTCCATTCTCTGTTTCCACCATGATAAACATGGTAGAAAATGGCAAACAATAAAAGACATGCTAGTATATTTAAGCCTTTTTTAGGTCTTTCATTTGTTTTCAGCACATATTTACAATATCTTTACATTTTCCTTTTTTTTGCCTCTTAAGTTCAGTGTATGTCTTTCATCAGAAAAGGACTGGCTACATTTCTGAATGCCTTTAAGCTTTTCTTGGTCTACAGAATTCAGCCAGGTGGTGATCCAGTGTACAGTTTGTCTTGGAAAAACTGTTACACAGAGGCCAGCTTTGCAAACTGAAATTGTTCAAATCCATGGCAGAGCATCAGTGTCTGATTCTGGAACCATCAAACCTAATGGAAAGATTATCTTTGACTTTGTTCTACTCCAGGTTTAAGTGGAAGGTACACATAAGACATAAGCAGTGGACATTGCCCATAAAGTCTGAGCTTTACGCTAGTTCTGTTTCACTTGAAAACAGAATGTTCCAATGAAAAAAGTGCATACAAGTCCTAGACAATACATAGAGAAAGGCTGGAATTCTAGAAATCATATAGGTGTATTGTTATGTAGATAATTTTTCTTCCCTGGAGAGCTTGCAAAACTTCTGAACATGTGCATAGTTTTCTACGCCCCAGCAGACTGTGGATGTTAACTGTACAAAATCAGTGAATGTTGGTAATCATGTGAAATGTGTATTTTCATCATAAAATAAACCATAAAATGAAGAGCTTTCAGTCTTCAGTTAGTCTTAGCTCTTGTGCAAATAACACCTGAATTTTATATAAAACAATGATCTTAGTATACAATCTATGCATTTCAATTGAATTAGAGCTTTCTGAAAGAAGAAAGAAGAATTATGTGTTTTGGATTTGTATAGACAGTTTAAATGCGCAAGTACTACTTCTGATGGTATTGTAAATTATCTTTAAGGATAGAGATACCTTTGTTTTATTTTTGTCATACAAATAGGGTCCATGGCATTACAAACAATGAATTTTACTGTTGGGGCAGACACATTAGCTCTGACAAAACCTTTTTAAAAATCCTAGATTACCTTGATATTGTATTAATAGATGAAACTGAAATCCAGTGGGTAGTATATTGAAAATTCAGAATAGATCTTAGGTGCCCAAACCTGCAATTCTTTTGTAAATAGTGTACGTTTATATTCACCATCTAAAGTGCTATACCTGTGATGTGGTATAGTGACAACATGGTCAAGGCAGGAAGATTTGCACTAATTCCTTATTTACACTGCTGTATCTGGTTTAATATTCTCATTTGACCTCCTTGGTTGAAAACCAAATTGTTTGATTTGTATCTACTCTTTAATTTCTGAAGATTTCTTTTCTTTTTGATCAGTTGAAGAGTTGATAGGGCAACTGATGACATCTGATTTTATGAAATTTCAGGGGCCCCCAGGTGCTCCAGGACTTATTGGCCGCCCTGGGGCAAAAGGAGAACCAGGAGATTTTACTTATGATTCCATCCTGAAAGGTGAGAAGGGAGATCCTGGTTTCCCAGGACAACCAGGTATTCCTGGAAGAGAAGGAACACCAGGAAAAGACGGATTGCCAGGTCCTCAAGGTCCAAAAGGAGCATCGGTATGTGTGTTTCTTTGTTTACGTGCTGTGCTGCAGCATGTTTCTTTATTTTTGCATCTTGTCCTATGTATGTTTTATGTTTGTTGGCCTCATGCTTTGTTCAACATCTTGTCTTTAACTTGAGTAGTTCATTCCTCCTCAGAAGGTTCCAGTTTCCCTAGAGCTGGTAAAGAATAGGGCCCTTCAACAGCAGAGTATTTCAGAGTTTGATTTTGACCTCTCTGAATATGTCATGCAAATACGTGATCCAGCTCAGACATACTCAGATTATTTGACTTCCTGCTTTCCAGTCTAAAGAGCAAGGTTACTTCCCCCACAAAGCTGTGGGTGTAAGCAGTATTTTTGTTCCTTTCCCCCTTTCTCATAGCTTTATAATGAGAACTAGTAAGGATGATTTAACTCTTATCTGGAGAATATTGAAGGCATGCACTTGTCCAAGTAGAGATCGTTAGTACAAGATTCAGCTCTGTTCTAGCATACTTACCTTTTGTAGAAACTAATATTTCTAAGTCTTTCCATGCTAGAGAACTGGTATGGATGTAGATCTGCTTCTGCAGCTCAGATGTGTTCCGAGATCCACAATTAGGGAAGCAGCCTAAATGGTCCTTTTGCCTGCATTGCACACTAGGTGTGATTTTTGTGTGCTGGTCTACGTGGAACCCAGATCTATTTCTACTGTGTTCGGTGATAAAGAATTGACCTTCTTTGGTGTAACAGATAAGGATACTGTGCTAGATCCAAGTTAAAAAATATTCACACAGTTAGAAGAGTGTATTCTATCTTACCTACATTTACCCTTTCCAAAAATTAGGGGACAGCTGGCTTGAAAGGAGAACGTGGTCCCCCAGGCCAACCTGGATTCCCTGGAGTACGTGGTGAAAGAGGTTTACCCGGCCCTCCTGGGATAGGCACTGCAGGTTTACCTGGTGACAAAGGAGACAGAGGTTTTGCTGGAACCCCAGGTTTACCAGGTCTTCCAGGTAATGCTATAGCATGTTCTTTTAAAACAATTAAAAATGTAAAAAACTCTCTTTTAAGTGAGCATCCACTGAAATTTAAGATGGAAAAAAAAGACTAATTTAGACCAATGGAACAGTGTTTTCTTTCAGCAGCTTACTTGCACCTTTTTGAGGTCAGTTTTCTTTTTTTTCAGTTAGGCCAAACAAGATGGTTTAAGCTCATCTTAAACCTAATTCTCTGTAGTTTTCTATGAACTTTCCATAATAAACTTGATAAAATGTAGGTTGTAATGGCATGGAGAGACTAACACTGCTGGCCAGGTGGATTAAACTTCTCTATTTAGTTTAATGTGTTCCCTTACTTAATACATCTTTATATTTACAGGTGCAAAGGGTGAAGCAGGACGAACTGTACCACTCCCTGGACCTCCTGGGGCAGATGGCCTTCCTGGACCACCTGGTTTCCCTGGACCCCAAGGTGGAGCATCCTTTTAATCTTTGTCTGATTATCATAATGGCTTTGTTTCCCAGAAGCTAACATTTGTATTAACATTTTTCTTGCTTACACTTGTGAAGGTGACAAAGGAAATCCTGGGCCTCAAGGGAGACCTGGCCTGCCAGGAGAAAAAGGTGCTGTTGGGCAGCCAGGTATAGGGTTCCCTGGACCTCCAGGACCCAAAGGTGAGAAAAACTTATCTACCTGTGATCTAACAGAGCTAGTGTAACTGCAGTGTGGATGGAGGACTACTGTCATCCAGCCATGGCTGTACGGAGGGATCTGGGACGTGTAGCAGAACTTCCCTTGTGAAAGTCTGGAAGAACCACAGTAAGCATATTCTCAAGGCACACCTGCTTTGTGCAGTGATGTAGAGCAGATACAAGCAGTGTCAACACTACTGCCAGAACAGAAAGCGATACAGTGCATATTACATTGCAGCAACTGAGGTTTCTGAGAGATGAGATGGCCTTGCTGAAAGATGATGCACAGCTTAGGTTGGTAAAAAAAAAAGGATGTAGACACAACAATTACTTTTTTGGACCAGCTCTAGCAACTCTGGTTCGTTCCAGGTGAATGTGAGTGGCTTGGTCAAAATACAGGCATAGCCAGCATAAAGTTAAGCTTCTTCAAATGGCCATTGTCAGGGTATGTGCATAGCAGAGAGCCTAAATGTTTGTTTCTCATTTTGGATTTTCAGGAAATGTATTTTATAATGCAGCTGCTACTCATTCTGCATTAGATGACTGATCTTTCCTCAACACGCCTCAACTCCTAGACTCTTTTGTCTTCATTATTATTTCATTTACTGAGATTCCACACATAACAAATTGGGAGGGTCAGAAAGGCTTTTAGAAAAGGCTGATCTACCTGTGAAGATCTCTAGTTCATCCAAAACTGCCACGACACTAAACAGGAGTTTCATAGCATCTAGAAAAGGATTGCTGTACGCTCTTCAATGCCAGTGGGAAAAAAATGATATGTAAAAGACTCTTCTTTCACATACGCTTCCTTCAATGCAGCTCTGCCCCATGACTTTCCCAGGGCTTGGCTTAAAGGCTGAATTTTGTACTCCCTGAGATCTTTACCTAGGAAAGGAGCTTCATTTCAATTTACTGAATGCTGGTATTGAGCAAGCATTATCTTTAAGTGATCTGCAGCATACTGTCTGTATTCTTTCTGGCATTCAGACGGCACGGTCCATGGGCCAGCTGTGGCAGAGAAACATGTGTGACCCACAGAGATATGCGTAAGACACGTTAGGCTACATATACTGATCAAAAGGTGTTGACTCCAAGATGGCTTCTGTTGTGCATCCCTCAGTCTTACGTCCCACATATTGAGTTACTGTTCTGCTTACAAAGAAGCAAAATTGCTTCTGACAGATTCTTGGCGATACCAGGCAAAGCATTCACAGGTAGGCCAACAATCACATATAGAAAGAAGAAAGGAACTCATCCAACTGGTGAAGGGGCACTCTGGCTGTGCAGCACTCCTTTTCAGGGAGCAGCCTAGGTCCAAGAGACACTTGCCATCCTTAGCTGGCTCTTATATGAGCCCAGCATGGCTCCACCCTGGGCCAACCCCATCTGGTCACATGGGAATCACAGGTGCAAACAGTTTGCCTGTGCTCCCTGGGCCAGCCACACTCCTTCACCAGGTGCTCAATCAACATTTCAAGCCCTGACCTAACAGTTCCCCTACTGCTGCCCTCTGTGAAGAAGACTTTTGGAACACAGCTTTTCAGACGGGATGTTCCTCAATAGCGCTAACCCACAGGGATTTAATTTAAGAGCACTTAGAATTTATTTCTTTGTGGCATGAAACTCCGTGTTTAAATATCTGTTCACAGAATCACAAAGTGTCCTCTGCTGAGGACACTGACGTTTGGATGCTGGCATCCTTAGAAATTTGGTGTAAGAGACTACACAGACCTTTTAAGCATGATCCTTTGAGGGTGTGAGTAGTTCAGTTAGAAGTCTGAAGAAACAACAGGGGATGCTTACAGGGACAGGTAGTAATGAGCTTTCTTTTGTAGGTTTCCCAGGTCAGCCTGGCTCACCTGGTCTGCCGGGAACTCCTGGAACCCCTGGCCTGGATGGTTTTCCAGGCACACCAGGTTTACAAGGTCAAAAAGTAAGTGTCTGCTGCTGATGCTGTTTTCTGTGACTGTTCACGTGAGCAGGAATCTGAACAAATATCCTGCTTTTTATTAAAAAAAAAAAAAAGAAAGTTGGCCAAACTGTCCTGTATCTTGTGTTTCTTCTCACTGTACAGGCAAAAGAACAAAGTAGGTGAATGCTTGATGTTAACTCTGAATGGCTTGTATATATGCCCTGAAGTAACGTGCACTGTTATTTTTCTGAGTAGTTTAAATAGTTAAATCAGTTCTTGGTTTTAATGTATTGATTCCCAATCTGTTGTGTTTCTATGGCTAGGGTGAACCTGGAGTGGGTCTTCCTGGCCCTAAAGGATTACCAGGCATCCCAGGCCCAGCTGGTATTCCTGGAGAAAAGGGAAATCCAGGGCTGCCTGGCTTACGAGGCGAACAAGGATTCCCGGGTATACCTGGGCAACAAGGATTCAGAGGTATTGTAATATTATAATATTGTCAGAAAAATAAAGATACAGTTCTGCATTTCTATTTCTTTTCTACAGTTACTCCCCTGTAGAAGCAGAGAAAAGCCTATTCACCACATAATTCCTACTGATTTCTCAAGGTGTTTTCATTTTTCCTTTCTCTCTCCTCCTTTTCACCTACCACAACTACTGGAAATGGCAAGCAATAAAAAGCAAGCCTTTCCCTGAGCCCAGGCAGGAGGTATTAGAGGCTGAAATGAGGTTTTGTTGGCCAAGTGGTTTCTAAGCATCTGTCTAGCATCTTCAGCAAACAAGGTCTCAAGGACTCTGGTCTCTGTCTCCCTGCAGGAGATCCAGGCCTCCCGGGACTACAGGGCTTGCCAGGCCCCCAGGGCTCACCAGGAGTGGGCCCACAGGGATTGCCAGGGCCCGCTGGACAGCCGGGACCCGAGGGGCCACCAGGTGAGAGAAAAATGATCCCATGCTGATGATTGGAAGTGTTGGTTTTTTTTTTTTTTTTTTTTTTGGCATAAATCAATGTTGATGTTCTTAAAAGCATTGCTCATGAACTGCTTTGCAATATAAGATCCATGGTGGGGTTACGGGGAGCATGGCAGGAGACCTCATCCATCTGCTCTGTAAAGCAGTGCAAAGGCTGAGAAAATGTCTGTCATTTTGTTCGGTCTCCTCAGGTTGCTGCGGCTAATACGTACAGGATTGAGGCTGTAGGCAGGAAATGAGAAATATTTCTGTTCTTTTGATGTAAATAGGGAAACTGACTTTGAATCTTCATTCAGTAATTTCTGAGGACATTCTTGGGTATGCTTGTTAACTGTTCTGTGTTTTCTTCTAAAGACTAATCCCATGTCATCTGTTCTTCATAGGATTTCCTGGAATAAAAGGAGAAAGGGGCTTCCCTGGTATTCCAGGTCTAGATATGCCAGGACCAAAAGGGGATAAAGGTAGCCAGGGCCAGCCTGGAGTACCAGGGTCTGTGGGGTTACCTGGCCTGCCAGGTCCACAAGGATCTGTTGGACTGAAAGGATCAGCAGGTAAACATATTTATTTCTGGAAAAGTAAGCTACCTTGGAAACTGGTGTCTTTGACAACTGTTCTATGAAGTCCTGTTAGCATGCCCCTTCACTCAATTAGAAATTGATCTATCAAAGAACTTAAGCTTGGGGAAAACATATGGGCTGCTATCAGCAAAGCTTCTCTGTGAATGTGTATCTTTAACCTCATAATGAAATGTTTTGATGGATGAAATACAGCTATCTGCAGGAACAAGGCCTTAATCTGTGGTAATGGAAGATGATTATTCAGTGATAGAATGTAATTTTAATAAAGCCTTTATTAATGACATCATTGTTTTACTGTAGTTGCAAGTTTTAAGAATCTGTCAAAAATCTATTACAAACTGTGATTTATTCTGGTAGTACGATTTTACTGTTCTTTCTGTTTTCTTTCTGTTTACTTACTTCGTAGTATGATTTTACTGTTATCAGGCTATTTTAGATTAGATCATCCTCTCTGCAGCATTTTTCCTTAAGTAGAGCAATCCCTAATGCAGTTGGGAGTAAATCATTCCACTTCTCATATTTCTGTTATTCACTCTTTCATTTTGGTTTCAGGAGCCAAAGGAGAAATGGGAGTTATGGGAACTCCTGGGTTGCCAGGGACTCCTGGACCAGTTGGAGATCGAGGGTTCCCTGGTGAAAAAGGTGAGACAGAGATTTTCTTAAATTTTTCTAGAATATTTTAAAATCAACTTTTTTCCCAGCTGAAGACAAGTCTGGAAATAACCAAATGCATGGAATATGCTTGGCCTAAGGAATGTTTTATGTCAAGTAACATCCCTGTAAGTTAGAAATGGTATAATCTAGAAAGCCATATCCTAGGAGCAGTCATGTATTTGGGCACTGAGACAAGATTTTTGGTCTGTTCTTCAACAACATAAGGGTTGGCTAGGTAAGAGCATGCTGTAGGTATTACTCCCAGAAAAATGCTGTGTTTTAAGTTATAAGTAGCCAGCAGGATGGACTTAATTCAATCCTTCAATTGGTACCCTATTTTTAAATTCTTAAGTTTCTATTCCCATTGTTTTGAGAGAGACGTGGCTCTGAAGAAAGAGAGAGAATAGCTGTGAAGTAGGAGAAAGATACCACTTTTTTTTCAGTAGAGATACTGTGAAGTCCTTGTATATATATTAAAAAAAAAAGTAATCTGCATATGAGATAAAAGAAGTGTTCCAGAGTATGTTAGCCCATGTTCAAGATTTGAATAAATAGTTGTTCTTGCCTACTAAATATCTCTGCAAAGTTTTATACTCCACTATAACATTCTGTGCTTTACAGGTAGCCAAGGTTTGAAAGGTGTGGTTGGACCTCAGGGTGATCCAGGCGTCAAAGGGGATAAAGGTGAAGCTGGTCTTCCGGGAATACCTGGAAGCATGGACACCATGGACATGGTCAGTCTCAAAGGCCAAAAGGGAGATCCTGGAGAAAAAGGTAACTTCTGTCTCTGACTAGTTAGTTGATTTTAGTTGTATCTTAGCTTTAGATAACAGGTTTCAAAACAAGATTTAAGAATTTCACACAGCAAACGCAAATATTTTTCTAGCATCCTCAACTCCATAGAAATAAAGACCAATCACAGACAGAAGGGATTTTGATTGGGTGGAAGAAACTAGAAACTAGAGCTTGCTGAAAGAGTAAAGCATGTCTTTCATGTATATGAAATAATGGAAACAGCGTTGCTATAAAGACCACCTGAGGGCTTATAAAGAACCTGAGGGCTGGAAGGGAGTTATGGAGATAATGTAATCTTCCATTTCCTTCAACCAGATCTTTAAAAACTTTCATCATGTTTTTTGAAATAATTATATTCTTCTTACCCTTCTGAATTCTTCCCAACTTCGCTGCATCCTTGTTGCAGCGTACTGTGTTGAAACAACTGAAGTAATTCAACTCAGGCCCTGCTGGAAAGAAATTTACCTTATTTGAGATGGTTACTGACTTGGTTTTTGATTAGCTATAATCCTTAATCTTTTTCTCCTTGACTGCTGCTTACGCAATTTTGTATGCTTTTGAAATACTCCTTGCCAAAAATGTGGTGTATTGCACTTTTTGAATTTCATGATGATGATTTCCAACCTGTTCTCCAAATCTTCAAAACCTTTTCACAGCTAATCCTGTCGTCTTTTCATGCCTATCCGGTGTGATGAATTCTACAGATTACCCTGATAAATTCTCTCCTGGGCCCAGGACGGAGCCCTTGAGACTCTTTTCCAGTTTGGCAGCAAATAACTGTACTTTATTATATTTAAACTGAGTACGGGAGAGTTTCCCAGTTTCCCAGTCTAGCTATCTGTTCTCTCCATGTCTGACTACTCATGAAAGTAAGACCTGGGCTCTTGTGTGCTGGATGGGACTCAGAGAAACATAGGATGTGGACAGGCAATGCCTCACAGCTTGAACAGCCTAGTGTCAGAGACTGCAAGGATGGGCAGGGTCAAGTGTGGAGTGTGTCTGCCTCTAAGCTGAGATGCAGCTTCTGACAGCACTTTTGTGTTTGGTGAAGCTCTCAGCCTGTAACAACTTCACCTAGATCTCTTTCTCTCATTTGTTTCTGATCTTCATATATTTGGTGGTGTGAAAAGCTTTAAAACAAGTCTGCCTAGTTTGTTTTTCATTACTTTTCTGCTATCGATCTGTAGGTTGATTTGTTTATGGTTTTATTTCCTTTCCAGAAATGAATATCATTCGCAGTGGTTACATGTATATAAATAAGCTTTATGGCATTAAAGATGCTTTAATATTAGACAGAACTAGGGAAACATGACATTTCTGCCTGTGAACTGGCTGCTCACATGTACCTGCTTAGACAGCAGAACAGCCAATTCAAATCATTTTTGTTAATACCTGATATTGGCTGGCACATCAAAAATAACTAATTAATCTAACTCAGACATATGCGTTCTTTTGCAATACACTGAATTTCTTGTAAAGATGCAATACGCCTTGTAACTTGCATGGATGCCTGCAAAATTTCAACAGTTTGCAGCCTTCTCTCAACACTGGTTTGACTGGAGGGTTGGCTGTTAGTCAGGTGTGACTACTGTAGAATGTGCATGATGCTAGAATTCAGCCATTCCCTTGATCAGCAGAAAGAAGCAACTAGAAGGACCATTATATGGCACGACAGTAAATTTTGATAAAAATCATCTGTGTTTGTTTTCTTTTTGTCTAGGGGACCTTGGGCCAATAGGAGAAAAAGGGTTACGTGGGGAGTATGGAGAACCAGGAATTCCAGGAAGGGATGGTGAACCTGGTACGCCAGGACAACCAGGTATATCTGAAGCTAGCAACAGAGAGATTGTTAAATAAGGTACTTTAAACCACATTAACTAATGGAACTCTTAATTTCTCTGCTCTCCTTAGGACCAAAAGGTGATCAGGGCCCACCAGGGTACCCAGGAGACCCAGGAATTCCAGGACAAAAAGGATCAGTTGGTGAAATGGGTTTGCCAGGTACTGATTGCTAAGATTTCTTTTATTTTTTTCCCCACAAGATTATCTGGAGCATTATGAGTAGCCTATATAGAATGTTAGTTGGTATGGATCTACTAATGATGAAAGTATTTTCAGTGCCTGAACTGTAGGCTTTGGAGATGTTGCTTTTTCAGCCCTCTTCTTGGTATACAAATAATTTTCATTCAACGTCTTCTGAAGTTTCTGTGTGTAAATCCTTTAACTGGATATTAGATGGTACTTTATGCACCAAAAAGAAGGGACGTATGGAGTATTTATGTTTTTGTTGCAGGTGGGCAGTTTTTCAAGTGGTATCTGTCTGTCTCTCTCTCTTTCTCTCTCTCTGCTAACATGTGAACTGCTTTAAACTTCTTGTGTATTTTCCTCCTTCTAAGAAGTTTGGTGAGTTCCAGTGTACTGAACAGTATTTACAAACTGTAGTGCTTTGAGGTTGTTGTGGTGGAGGGGATTCGTAAAGAACAGAATGAAGAAAAAACCTGTATCTCAACAAGGAAGCTTTATCTCCATTCAGATGGCCTTCTGCCTATCTAGGGAATCAAAGATAGAAGACAGAAATGGTGGAGGGAGACAGAAATATCTGCTACAGCGGAGTCTCTTTGTCACTGTTGTCCTGTTCGATATTAATCAAATCAACATAAACTTTTATTCAAACCATATCAATAGCTCTGTTTTCTACTAATCCAAGATTATAACCTTCTCTTATCAGGTGAGTTTATCTTCCCATAAAAGGTCCCCTTAAGGTGATGAATCTCAGAATTGAACTTACTAGCTATTGTAATAAGATATATTGTTTTTCTAGCTCTAAGTAGTTAAGGCAATGCTGAAAAATCCTTGTCAACACTGTTAAGATACCACTAGCTCTGATACACGCGTTTTTCCTTTGCTAGGAACACCTGGAGAAAAGGGTCTGCCTGGAATACCAGGTTCACCAGGCACACCAGGGTTCCCTGGGCAAAAAGGTGAAAAAGGAAGCAAAGGAGCAGCAGGTTTACCTGGAATTGGCTTTCCAGGATCTCCTGGTGAGAAGGTATTTATTTACACCCCTAAGGATTTAATTATCTTGTTTCTGATGACTACTTCATTTAAAAAGATACCTTTGACCTTTAAGCTATTTTGTTGTATTTTCTATTATGCTCGTTTAAATACCTGATGAAAAACTTGAATATTTGCACAGACTTAGATGCATTCTGTTTGGTGGGACCACTACGTTCAGAGTTTTCATTTATTCTCTCTCTCCAGAACAGGCTAAATTTACATTGCTAGGAATGTGGAGGAGGGAAAGAACTAAAAACACAGAGGAAGTAAATTTTAAAAAGACTTCTTACAAACAGATCAAATAGGCATACTGAAATATTGTTTCTGTACTTTTACAAAGATATTGGGAAGCTGAAAAAAACTGAAACGCTCAGATATTACTGAAAAGAGAACTGTATTACTACAGTCTGTAAAGTTAATTTCACTTATAGCAGTATTCTAATAGGATTCTAACTTGTTTCACCTTGCTTTTTCTAGTTGTACAATGACACTAATCCTGAATTTATAAGTGAAAATTGTAAAAATAAAACTTACTAATCTGGCAGTAAATTTACAGAAGTCTTAAAAAAGATTTTTTTTTTAAGATGATTAAGTGTAATCAGCAAGTTATGAGGCTAATTTGGAGAAGCCTTTGTAAAATCCTTCACAAAAATGTATAGAAGACTGCTCGTTTTCATGTGCAGTTATTAAGCAATTGCTAAAAAGTCAATGTTTCTGATAGTGGAATTTAATACAAAGTTTAATCTTAAATTACTCTGTTTCTGAATGGAGAAAGAGTGAAATTCTTTTTAAATTTGATAAGTAAGAGCGAGTGATGTCTACCATTGCAAGTAGAAAATGTTGTTTCAGAATTAATTTGTGGTTTTTATAATGCTGCTACTTCTAGGGAGAACCAGGAAGAACAGGTAGTCCGGGTTCATCTGGAGACAAAGGTGAAAAGGGTAATGCAGGAATTCCAGGAATCCCAGGTGCTCCAGGTCCCAAAGGATCCCCTGGCATAGCAGGATTTCCAGGCAAGTGTTTAATGCTTTAATAAAACAGAAATTGCAATGAAACAAATATTTTCAAGCTTAGAACAAATATCCAGTGTATGAACCCACGTCTTCTTGCTTTCTTTAGGAAGCCCAGGCCTCCATGGAGCAAAGGGTGAAAAAGGACTTCCTGGCTTAAGTGGCATCCCAGGTTTAAAAGGAGAACCAGGTAGAGAAGAAATATAAAACACCAAATGCTCCTTAAAGTATTATTCACCTCCAAGCAGTAGCTAAAAGAAATACTGTGGCTTTCTACGTTCATTCTGGCTCAGATATTTCCTGTTATATTTGTTCATTTCATGAAGGAAAAAACACAGTGCTGTTTCCCAGGTAAATCTGAGTCAATGTAGCATAGGGCTGTTTGCAGTGTTTATGGAAGGAATTTTACTACCTTCCACGAGACTGGTTATTGCTATAGTTGTTAGCTATGTTGGCTTTGAGTGCGTTTAATAACAGTAAAGTTGATCCATGGGCTCAAACCTGAATTACCACATTGAGCATCATTACAAAGATAAAGAGAGTGAAGTAATTCTGTTGTTGTCAGGAGTACAACAACATTTTTGAACTTGTAGTCTACTGTTCTTAGTTTTCTGGCTGTAGGATACATCACCTCATTGAACATGGGCCATGCTATTCACAAGTCTTTGCAGGAATTCCGACACTCAAAACTCTCTGAGATTCACTGTAATTAGCTATGTGGAACAGAGTAGTACTTGAACCCTGACTTGTGCTGACTTAATTCAGAAGTAACTTCAGAGAAAAGTTACACTTCAGTCATCGTGAGTTATCTTTGATCTTTGTGGGAATAGAAGAATAAGTTAATCTTTTATTTAGAGAAGAAATGTGTGTAAAAACAAGTCTGATGATTCATAGGTGAAATGAAAATGGCAATGGTTTTTCAGGTGAACCTGGTGTTCCTGGTCCTGCTGGTTCCATTGGTCAGAAGGGTGAACCAGGCTATGATGGGATTCCAGGCACAGCTGGTGCAAAGGGTGAACAAGGTACTGTGGCTGTCATGTTATGTTTATGTGGTACAAAAGTGCACAAACCAGGCAAACACGAGAAGCTGGGAGAAGGGTGTGTTGGTTTTGAGATACTTCATCCTTAACCTGGAACCTAAAAAAGTGAATTTAATACTGCAAGCTACTATCATCACTCAATAAAGCTGATGATATAGATGAGCAACTGTGTTTAACTGATATAATCATGAACAGTTTTTTTCCACAAAAGCTAGTAATACTTCAAAAAATTGTTATGTTTTGGAATTAGTTTCCCTTTGCAAGTCAGCTGGAAAATAATGAATTGTCTTTCCTTAGAGTTTTCAGTCAGACAGGACCCATTGTGCTAGATGCGCTACCATCATGTAACAAAGATGGTCTATACCCTGAAGAACTTTTGTATAAACTATTTATTTAGATTTTATATTTGCTTAATAGTGTTTTGTTCATTACAGCTTGAGTGTAATTTCTGTCCTATTTTCTCATTTTCTGCTGCCTCTGTATTCCAGGTGTTCCAGGTAGAGGACTTCCAGGATTTCCAGGTGCAAAGGGAGATAAAGGTAAAGCACTTTTTAAGCAAACAGCCATCCTTCCTCTCAACTTACTCTAAACATAATTCTGTCATTCAGACATACTTACTACTTCATTATTTTACATGCTATACCTTTTCAGAGCAGGCAGAAACTCAGAGGCTCAAATACTAATTTCTGTTACAGTGGCAGCATCTTGGACATGAGTTAGATATGCCCTAAAATAGGTAATTACTCATAGTGTGGAATTTACTGCAAGCTGTGCTGTGATGAGGTAATACAAATAACTCCTGTATTTGTGTGCTGTGTTTTTGTTTCCAAGTATTTTTGTTTCCCTACTAATTTTGTAAGCATTGAAGTCTAGTGAAAATCTTTGCACTAGTCAGCTTAAGATAACAGTTTGTGGCCAAGGTACCACAGTCATTTTTTTTTTAAATTGAGACTGTTGTGCAGCCTTGATACAATCCTATTCATTGCTAAAACAGGTATTCTTTGTAGCTTAGTAGAGCATGTCTAAACTATGCACAGGAGCTTGGTGCAGAGGTGCCAAAAACATCAGAGACCAAATGAGGTCTTACTGAAAACTATTATCACCTGGACTCAAGACTTGCTACCTTGCTAGGCACATAGTTAACACAAGTTGAAGACCACTTCTGGTTTTCACAAAACTGTGCTGTGAGATTGTCTTGATTGGCTTGAGTCAGTACTTGTTCAAAGTATCTGTATGCACCATGTCCCACTTATGAAATAAGTATGTCCTAGAAACTGGACTGCAATAGATACATTACTGAAGATACATCGAACTGTTGCTGATACAAAAAAAAAAAAAACAAAACTGTGTACAATTATAGGATTTTAAATTTTAGAAGTACAGAAAATGAAAAAGATTCAGCTAGTTTCCATCTATAAAATGTACATGACATGACAGATTCCGGAGAATTCACATAGCTTGAAATATTACTGTCTTGCGTCATTCATGCTGTAAGTTGTAAGTACATGATACTTGTGTGGACAATCAATAGTGATGAACCATCACTTTAGAACATTATATTTACCATCTCAGAGTAATTAACGGTCACTTTGATTGCCTTCGTATTAGAGAATTACTTTAATAAGCAAATATTCTATTCACAGGTCAGTAAGGCATGTACAATGCTGGATTATGAAATTACTTTTCCCATCCCACCCATTTTGTGCATTTTGCCAACACAGCTCATTAAAAATACCTAGTCTTAGAGTAAGCGAAAATCCAACTGACATCATTTATGTTTCGGAAGTATTGTAGTTCCAAAAAGCAAGTCGTCCTTCTTTCCCCAGCTCCTTGACTAAGCAGTATTCTTTGTACATTTCATTTCTCTTATTATTATACTTTATATTAGCTATTATATATCTTTTTCTTCAGTCATGATCTAAAATTCAACTAAATTGCATATTTTTAGTATTTGTACAATCTTGAAAGTACTAAGTTTTATCTAGATCATAGTAAGCATATTCCCTTTCTCTCCAATAGCAAGTTCTTCAGTGCTTATTAAAGTAAAACATTGATTATTTGCATGTGGTGATAATAATTGTAATGAAACAAGGATTCAAGGGGATTGTTCCCTGTGTAAGGGCTGACAAAGATGTTAAAGGTTTATCTGTTTTTATAGTGAATGCAAATATCCCAGCAGTCAGTTTAGCTAACAATAGATCTTTTGGTTAACCTCTTTTCTCTCATTTCATAACAATGATGTAGAGAATAATATGCTTTTCCTGAGGTTTTGCATTTTTTTTTGTGCAAATATATAAAGGCAAGGTTAATATTTTCTTAAGAAATAGAGCTTGTTATGAGAGGATAATAAGGCAGAAGATTTCATTGATGGTGATCTTTTTTTCTAATCAAATTCTGGGTTTCTTTTCAACTTTTAGGTGCGAAAGGTGAAGTGGGTTTCCCAGGATCCCCAGGAAGCCCAGGCATTCCAGGCTTAAAAGGAGAACAAGGGTATACTGGCCCACCGGGCCCTAAAGGCAACCAAGGTCTTCCTGGACTTCCAGGAAGTGCAATTGAGGGTCCTAAAGGAGACAGAGGGCCCCAAGGCCAACCTGGCCTTCCAGGTGATTCTTCATCTTAATATTAAACTACTGCTGTTAATCAATTCCCCCACTAATTGATTAATAATATAACCAATATTACATGTTGTTTTTTATCCTCTCCTCAGAGACCAGGGAACTGCTATCCTTCATAGGCAGTTTGGCATTATGTCATAGAACAGACAGATTTGATGTCCTCAGGCTGTTAGCTTTTTCCATAAGTTTTTCTGACATTGAGAAGTTTGCCTCTCATTTCCACCTGTTTTTCCTCTAGGCTTTATTTACTGTTTTGGGGCAGCTGTGGCTTTATGTTCCTATGTCCTGGAGTGTTAATCTATTCAAAAATAGCCAATGTGGCCTTACCATAGCAAGCACTCTGTGCTGGAGGTTAAGGAGGAGAGTAGAGCAGAACTGTAATACATCTCTAGCACATTCATACCTGAGATCTACAGTATGTTTTTCTGCTCATATAGAACTCTCTACATTATTGTCTATCAGTCAGAGACATAACAAATGCTAGATGCCCAGTCGGATGGGTAATCGTGTACACCTCCCTGCAACAGATTCTCCTACATATTTTCTTGAAATATTGTTGATAATACTTTAATTCCAACCTTCTGCATTTTGATCCAGCTTGAACTCCAGAAGGTACTACTTTGTACAGAGCAAATTTTTTCACTAAATATTTTCTTTTTCCTCTGGTCTATAGGTTTACCAGGTCCAACAGGGCCACCAGGACCTCCAGGTCTGAAAGGGGCTAAAGGAGAGCAGGGGAGCGATGGCTGGCCTGGAGCCCCTGGAGGTCCAGGAGATAAAGGTGATCCAGGTTTCCAGGGACTGCCAGTAAGTAACCTTCAGCACACAGTCTAGACCTGCAGAAACCTGGTTCTTATAATTAATGAGTATATTAATCACAGATGCCTCATGTTCAAAATAATGATATTTTATGCTCAAAATGACTTTGGACTTAGTGCTGATGGTGTAAAGTCAGTTTCAAAATGTGGGATCTTGGCTATTTGTTTTTGTCTTTGAGAGCATCATTTTATGATATGAGCTCTGAACATAGTATATATCAAAAGAGCATTCCAATATACTTTCCTTTCAGATTAATTAGGGAATTCAAAAGCTTTTTACAGGTTTATATTCCACTTCAAGACTGTTTTTTAAGAATAAGAAATGGCAAAGGATTTTGATTCCATGTCTTCGATCAGAGCAAAGTGCTTTAGAATCCTTCAGCTGCAATGCTTAGCATCAGTTTATCAACCCAATGTGAAATGCACCAATTTCCATTCTAAACTTCCTCTCGTGGGGATAATGATGAGTTTTTGATGTCTTCATCCTTTTCCATGTGACTGTCTCTGCCCTGATTATGTATCAGATTAAATTGTTTATAGAGATCTGCTGATACTTGGAAACCTAAATGGAAATTAAGTTAAATCATGAGTGAGTGCAACCAATCCAAAAAGTCTATTCAAAAAGGAAATGCAGAAGTTGGACCCCGAAATATAAATCCCATTATAAATCAATCTATTTTATTATTATAAACAAAACCAGAAGTCATTAAACACCTCCAAATTTTACTGAGATCATCTGACTCATGATTGTCTTCTGAATGAGTGGTAGCCCTTTTCATCTGTGCTGCACAAGTTTGTGTTATGGTATAAAGCAAGGGCCATTTCTTTAAAAAATTCTACGTACCATGGTTATATGACTACAAGAAATCAGGTAACTTGACATTATGAATGCCTCCCTTACCACTCAAAGGGTAGGATTTCTTTCATTTAACTTTGGAAGTCTTACTGTTGACATTCGTTTTTGAGATAGCCATCTCTTCTCCCTTTATAGTCAGTGGAAAGAATTAAGCATTTGTAGGGATCCATTTTTCTTACCTTAATGTAAACATCTAACCTGCATCAGATGAAAAATCACTTCTGTGTGTATCTTTTCTATTGCTATTGTAAAACAAAATGGATCAGTGTTATTTTTCAATGAGTACTCAAGTCACATCTCCAACCTCTGATTGGTAGGTTACTTAGCAAAGGGATTTTGTTTCTTTCCTCCATGTGTTCTACGTTATATTATACAGGGGACTGTCATTACTGTCTTACTTCAGACTTGGGTTAGCAGTTATCTGGGGAAAAAACTCTAAGCTATGCTTAAAAGCTTTTTGCACATGAGCTGCAGTAGACAAAAGAAGAAAAGCATGTTGGCAGTCAGGTAAATAGTTATTTACAGTATCTTCTGAAACACAGGCTTGGTTTTCCTTGAAATGAAGCTATTACAAATTTGTCATTAATTTCAGTGTAGCAGTTTGTAACAGTGAAGGCCAGAGGAAGATTTCATATTGCTTAAAAAGTTTAAGTTCTTTAGAATTTTACCCTATTGAAAATAAACCTTCAAGGGTTTATGAATTTCTGAGTACGTTTAATTTCATTCCATGTGTGGATGTAGAAGTTTTAAAGTCTACTGTAATCTGGAATTAACCTTGTTTGATTATCTGCCTACCGTCTGATGGAGATGCACTGAAATTAGTGTCTCATTTGCTGATGTTTGTGTTTACTGAAGTTTCTCATGATGGTATGGTCTATGATTGAAGATTTATTTATTAACTATATAGTTAATGAGACACCCTATTCTGATCTAGTATTTTGTGAAGTGAAAATAGTTTAGTAGGGTGCCAAACTTGTTCATATAGGAGAAGTTTCTTATCTAATCATGGCAGAGAATGATTCCTTAAATGTAATGACTTTTCCCTTGTATTATTTTTTTCATAGATTTCCAAAACTAAACAGTCTATTTGAAGTTCGTATCACAATAGTGTAGGATAACTATACTTTGCTTTCTCTTTTATACAGGGTAGTCCTGGTTTGCCAGGAGGTGCTGGTGAAAAGGGTGATCTAGGGCCTCCTGGTGTTCCAGGTGTTCCAGGTGAGGAGAAACTTTGACATATTCCTAAAAAGCTGAATCAGTCTTTCATTTCCTTCCTCTTTCTCTCTCAAAAAAAAAAAAAAAATGCTCAGAGAAAGTTGACTTTATGTTACAAGATATTTGAAACAGAACATTGAAAGCTGCATCAAAAAGCAATCAAGAATATTGGGATTTTTATTAAGTTTTTTTTCAAATCTTTTTCCTGTTTTCTTACTTTGACAATTTTAAGTGCAGGTTTCCTTTAGAAAATAGACGTAATTTCAATTGTTTGGACATTACCACTCAGGAATCTTCAGGATTTTCTTTAGTGGGGGAGGCAAGTGTTATAGCTGTTTAGGAAGAAACATGGATTCAATATATCTTCTAAACTGTTGCTACTGTCATCATCACATACGTGAAAACACTGTATGTAGAAAAAATACAGTTATTAATAGAAAAAAAAATCTTCTAGTTTAGAAAGATTATTAATTAAATAAAGAGAAATTTGTTTTCAGGCATCAGTTCTTTAGTGACAGTGCATTTGGTACTTGCATGAATAAAATTGTGGTTCTTGCATGATCATGAGATCGTACCTGATTATTCTGAACCTGTTGCTTTCAAATAAAAAACTACTGAGTATTCATATAGACATTTTCTTTGGCTTCAGGTCCAAAAGGATCTGCAGGCTTCCCAGGCCTCAAGGGTGAGCGAGGTGACCAAGGTCTTCCTGGATCTAAAGGTATAATGTAAAGACTAGCTTCTTCTTCCTTTTTTTTTTTTATTTTTTTTTTCTTCCAGATTTTGTTATTAAAATGGTTATTTGTGACTAACCAATGCATATCTCCCCCACACTTCTATTGGGTATAAAAAGGTAGAATATGACAACAGATACTGTGGTATCGCTATTCACTTGTTCAGGTAAGTTTTGAGTATTGAGTAGAGCTTTGAGTAGAGCATTGGTTTTTTCTTGCTTTGGAAGATCAATATTGAGGTTTTCATAGAATTAGATCCTTCAAATGGGAATATTAAGTAACACTATTTTCTCACTTTTTTATTGTGCCACTCTGTGTATGTTCTGATTTCCTTTATTAATTTTCCAGGTTTACAAGGCCCACCGGGCCCCCCAGGTGCTTTTCAACTTATCAAAGGGGATCCTGGCTTACCTGGCCCAGTAGGACCAGTTGGTCTCAAGGGATTCCCAGGACTTCCAGGTCCCAAAGGGCAACAAGGTGAGAGAATTTGTAACTTGCCAGTAGAGATACATTTTAAGTAATGCAAAAATAGGCCAATGGCAGGCTAGACACTAGAAAATGTTTGGTGTAGCACTATTCATCTTTTTATAAGTCACTCAAGTTTTGTTGGCCAGGGAGAATAGTACTTCTCTTTGAAGCTCTTCCAAAGGAGTGCCAGAAACAAATGCCTTCCTTAGGGATTTTTATAGGCTCTCTCTCTGTAGTTGTCACACCTGTATCTGAGATCAGTGTTAAACAGGATGATATGCCACATTTCCCAGAAGGTATTTGGTTGAGTACCTTCTGTCTTTAGTCTTGAATCCAAACTTAATTATTGTATACCTCTGAGTGAGGGCAAGCCTAAGGAAAAACACCTTGATCCTGGAGTGGAGAGGGCTTCCTGGGGAAGCTTGTTCCGTAGCCCTCAACTTTCACTTTTAGCCCAAACATTGCAATTTTTATACAGAAAAGGTGAACTGCAAAAATAAAACACAATAGGAAATAAGGAAATGGAGCAAAGGGCCAGACTAAATGCTAGTAGAGGGGCATGTATCCTTCGGAATGACAGGGGTTGAAGAGTTTGAGCTCAGAAGCATTCTTCAGCTGTTAAGATTTTAATGGAAAGCTTTATTCCTGATTGTTTTATAAAGACATGAGGAGGGATTATGGTGGAATACAATTTTTTTTTCTTCTGTTTAATACAGAAGAAAATATGTAAGTTTGCTCTTGAAGGTAGGATCACAACTTTGCAACTATTGCCCGTTAGGAAGTAGCTTATGACATCTCAGTGACTGGGCACAGCATGTGTTTGCTTGTATGGGTTCTGTTGCTGTTCTGTAGTAGTTCAATACAATAATGAATTATTGCTTTTAAGTGATCATTAAAAGAACAGCTGTGACTAACTAAAACTACTGATATGCCACAGAAGACTGGTATGGTACCGATGGTTTTAGTTTATTTTTCACAAAGTCAGAGTTACTGAGTTTGTGTAGTACTCAAAGCATCCATTGATGCTGAAACGAATGAAAAGAAGACACAATAGATATTTGAAAAACCTATTTGTTTTTTTTATTTTTCTAATTTTTCCATTGTTCATGACCCTACTTTTTATGGTATATTTTTGAATATGTTGTATGATAAGCAGAGGGAAGAGACTGCTGTCTTTCCTTTTTGTAGTCCAGGCAAATACCAGTTGATATAGAAGCACACACACACTGCTTATTTTTTCTGTTCTGTTGTCTCTACTACAATGATTTTACCTGCACTATCCTACATATTTGCTGTAGATACTGAAGTATGCACGCTGAATCTGAATGAGCATGGTCTATGCTGAAGTGTGCTAGTGCTGTGTACTACATCAAAAGCTGGAAAGTCAGAACTGACATGACATAGCATTCAGTAATAACTATTCTTTGTTTTTAAACAGGAGTAACAGGACCTTCAGGTGTACCTGGACCACCTGGTAGTCCAGGGTTTGATGGCAGACCCGGGCAAAAAGGAGAAGTTGGTCCTTATGGTCCCCCAGGTATGCACATGACTTCTTTGAAGACTTGATGCCTTCACAGAAAAATAACATGAGAGGTTAGGTGTGAAAGTACCTAATCTCAGTTCTGTAGTTATATAGGCAGGGCTAAACAGTGTAGGTGGTTGACAAGATCTGAAATTGTCTGCAGATGCTGCATGAAAAGCAGCTAGAACTAGATTTCAGTAGATGATATTTAAGGTCTCTTCCAACCCATACCATTCTGTGTTTCTATTATGAGAGAGAGGAGGGGAAGGTAATATGGTCACAGTACCACTACAGATTGTGAGAGTTTACTGATATTTTAATGTTTCACAAAAGATAAGTTTTAAAAATTGTGGTATGTTTTGAACAATTGTTTTCTAAAGTTTATGAATAGTTAGTAAACACCAATTCTTGAGACTCTGTTATGTAGTATAACTACAGCCTGTTAAAATTCAAAGTGTTTTTTCCTTAGATGCTCTCAAATGCACTATAGTAACTACACAAATAACAAATGATTGCTTACTGCTACCTAAATTCAAGCAGATTAACTCTCTGATACCAGGTGATGTCTGTAGAGATTAAAGACGCTTTCTATTGTAGGGCCCAGAGGATTCCCTGGTCCACCTGGCCCTGATGGTTTGCCTGGGGCTATGGGCCCACCAGGTGCAGCATCTGTTGCTCATGGCTTCCTTGTTACCAGACACAGTCAAACCACTGAAGAACCACAATGTCCATTTGGAACAAGGCTGATTTACCATGGCTACTCTTTGCTTTATGTACAAGGAAATGAAAGAGCACATGGCCAAGATCTGGGTAAGGAGAGACTAAATTAGTATTCAAGTAAAATGAATACAAATTCAACAAACCAGATGTTTCTTTCATTTGTAAAACTGCATGGAGCATGATCAGTGTGATAGAACTCAGTTGGCTCAGCTGAAACAGAAATTTGAGGGAAGTCCTCTATTGTTATCCAGAGCTAACTAATGGGAGGGCAGATAGAAGATGGATCCAGACTCTTCTCAGAAAGGCTCAATGATACTAGAAGAAGCAACAGACATAAGGATGAGATATTCCAGTGAGATAAATGATTTTTCACTATAGCTGTGCTCAAGCACTGGAGTAAGAACCTGAAGAGGTTTTTGCATCTCTGTCTTTGGAGATACTCATGACTCAATTGAGTATGGACCTGAGCAATGTGATCCAATTGGCAGGGGTTGGGATAGGTGACCTCTAGAGATCTATTCCAGTCTAAATTATTCTTTAATTGTGCAGGCAAGACTAGGCTATTGCCCTGCCCTGTTCCTTCCTTATGAAGTTGACATATCTAGATAGTATTTGTTCTGGGCCCTTCAGAGCAAGTGCTTTTAAGCTGCTACTGTAAATATTTGTTTGGCAACTGGTAATGGTTTAACAAAAATGGGCTAACCTTTCACTTTTCAGGCACTGCAGGGAGCTGTCTTCGTAAATTTAGTACTATGCCTTTCTTATTCTGCAATATCAACAATGTATGTAACTTTGCATCGAGGAATGACTATTCCTACTGGCTGTCCACTCCTGAACCCATGCCAATGAGTATGGCACCTATCACTGGTGAAAGTATCAGACCATTCATCAGCAGGTACAGTTTAAATTCTGTTGTGTTTATAAAATGAAGAAGCCTGTGAAAGGTGTGCATGGTACTTTTATTTCCTTGCAAAAAGCTCATATTCTATATGTTTTTATTTCTTGCCTTTAAAATCGGAATTCTTTTGATGAAGTACCTCAAAGCGTGAATGTATTCAGTTCAGACTTTGATCAAAAATGAATTCATTTTGGAGGAAACCCAAACAAGTAAGGTAGTCTGTTTTGAGTCTAATTGAAACAAAAACATCTACTTCGAAATAGTGTTTTGCAAAAGCTGTGATGTACTTTGAAGGGGAGAAAGGTATGAATTTATTCACAACTCCTGTCCAAAACAATTCAACTTTCCTTTGTAGCTAGAAACTTTTTAGGACTCAATTTCCTTTGCCTGCAAATGGCAGTATAATTTATCTTACAGTAGACTGCAAGGCTTCTTTTGGACAGGCTGCTTGAATACAGCTATTACCATCTGACTTACAGGAAATAGTTGCAAAATCAATAATCTATATTTTAATATATCCAGATTCTCGGCTAGCATAAATTGTGGCACTTACATTGGACATAGCTGTTCTGTATCAGTCCAACATGCTAAAATTTTGGTCGATTTTCAATCTTCAAAAAAATATCCTGGTGTAATATGCATCGTGCTGAAGGCAGAGGTGTCAGCAGAAGTGTGGTAAACTCTACCACTGTCATTAGTCAAGAGTCTGACAAAGGAAGCTCCAGCCTAAAACTCTAATGATAATCAGTAGATGTAAGCATTGCTTAGATTCTCATAGTTGTTTCTAACCTTTACTAGCTGTTTTTGATCTCTCTTCCTGCCATATAATGTGTATAGGAATGGAGATGGTTGGCATTGCTTTCTCAGGCTGATATATAGCATGTAAGAGAAAGGACAGTTAAAATTATTAGAAGGTTGTAGTCTTGACTTACTGATATATTCAAAAAACCTATTTGTTCCTACTGCAAAAGATCTTTTATTTACTTTTGCATAATAGAATCCATTGTGTTTTGTACGTGTCCTCCATACTCTACTTGTGGTATAGTGGCAAAAAAATGTATATTCCTTGAAAATTAGGTGGGTAGATTCTCAAGAGTGACTAGTTTTTGTTGGTCTTACATATTTGGTTGTTAAGTTGATATGAGTGGAAGGGATTTGATGTGCATAACGATTTGAATGAGCAATCTTAGAAATTCAAGTTCCTTTTATGCCATCTGTGATCAAACACATGAGATTTTGCGCCTGTGACAATCACTTTTCAAAATCTTGCTCAATGAAGTACCAACAAGCATTTTGCTTTCTTATGCATATGGACTAGCTTTCATACCATTGAAATGTGTATGTATATATGCATATGTTGCATATGTAGGTTGCTCCAAAAGTAATGCCTCCTATGTATTTCCTTCGAAACTGTAACAGGTACAAAGAGCACAATAACTCTATCTCATAGAGCACATTCCCAGCCACAAAACTCTGTTTTTCAACATTGTCGTCACCATTAGCTACGCATTTTAGCCAGCAAAGAGCCTGCATACTGCACTCGTAAAAAAAATCTCTGTGGCCATTTGGAACATGACTTGTCTTTCCTGTTGATGTCAGTCTGCTGAAACATACCACCCACCACCTCACTGTTGGGTCTCCATAAATGTTTTGCAAGCACCGATGAATGTCAGTGGGTGCCATTTCTTCTGCATAGAAGAATTCAATGACATCCCTTTGCTTCATCCACATTTCCATGTCAGACAGTGTTTGCCAGACTGCCTCTCTGCTTCCATCTCTCACACAGCAACAACATGCAACAGAATATTGGTGGGAAGGTTCAGCCTCTACTACTGTACCACCAACATCTGTGTATGACATTGTGGGACAACACAATAAAATGGGAGGCATTACTTTCAGAGCAGCCTTCATTTATTCAGATACATGAGTTTTTCTCCTTTTAGCCATGTCAAAGAGTGAGAGAATTGTAATGCACCTTTTTTAGAACCAGCAAGGAATCTAAGAAAACTGTTCTCTCAATTTATTTTATTAGCTGAAGTCTTTAAACCAACAATTTTCCCTGTTCAAAAGTTGAAAAGGTGTGGAAGTGTCACTTGCTGCCTTGGGTCATGGGACTTCTTTTCATGTAAGACCTTCCACTGAAACACCAGAAACCTCTTGAAGCAGTGAGAGCTCCAAGAATGGAGGCAGCTTTTACATTCTTTTAACTTACTCTTTCACTGATATTTTTCTTAAAATAGCTGTTTAGCTTCTGCACTAAAGATGAAGGCAGTAGGTGTGAGAGAAGTCTTAACAAGTCAGAAATAGAAAGCTTTCATTCTGAATTCCTTTCCTTTTGTGTATTTTCTAGAATCCAAATAAATCTTTTTGCACTTGAGTTTTTTTTCACAGCCCTAACAGTAGAATTAAGACAATTTACTTGTAGGTATCTGTTTTGAATCATTTTCATCACTGCTTACTGCAGAAGCCAATTTAGGAGTTGTACAAGAGGAAAATGGATATCTATCAAATTCCTTACTCCCAGCTTTCATATTATAATTGCCAACCTACTTTGTGTTTTCTGTAATTCCCCTGTGAAAACAAGATTGGTCTTAGAGTATTCAGTGACTTAGCAGTTCTGTGAAACAATAAATTTACTAAAGTAAAAGAACTGGACCAACTTTTGAAGAATTTCTTTCAAGTACGTTGTTCTGTTACTTCACTAGAAATCTCTTATGGGAAATACAGACCACAAATATAAATAAAAGCCACTTTCAAGGAAAATGCACAGGAAAGAGTCTGCATCACGTTAGAGGTTGGCAGGAAGTATTTTTGCAAGATCTCTTCTAGAGAGATGACTTTCTGGAATTCACTGAGGGCTGCTCTCAGGGTGATGAATGGCTGATATTTGTCTCTGATTACAGTAGACCACTTCATAAGTGATACCTGCTGAGTTACGATGTTAGACCATTTGCCTCTGGTGTTCATGACATTGAGCACTTTAAGGAACAGTACAAATGGGACTAGTGAAAGACAAACACGTTCAAATATTCAGATAAGAAGTCTCTTGTTCTGTGCCCTTAGGAAGGCTAATATGAACGAGACTTAAGTGGTTAAGTGGTCCCTAAGTACATGAGAAATGAAAAAGAAGCAGATATTTTTTTCTAAATGAGACGGTTTCATCTTTGACATGTTTTTGAAGGTGACAATATTTTCTAGTTCAAACTTTCTGAAAAAAGTCTCTTCAGAAAAGAGAGGTTTAGGCCTCATGTGCATGCATCTCATTCACATCTTGGTCATTCTAGGTGCTCCGTGTGTGAAGCTCCTGCTATGGTAATAGCTGTTCACAGTCAAACAATTCAGATACCACCATGTCCTGAAGGCTGGAGTTCCCTTTGGATTGGTTACTCCTTTGTCATGGTAAGTGCACTGGGGCATACTCTGAACTGAGAAAAGCATTTCTTTCAGGCATTTGATATACACTCCCACTCTGGGAAAGCTAACTGTGTCACTTTAGGTCTCAGGAGGGCATTAGACCTCTGCCCTTTTTGATGACTTGAGAACAATTCAGTTTAATTATTAAATGAGAATAACACAACAGCAGTTTGTTATTCATTTTTTGGGAAATGTACACAGCGTATTCTGTTGTTTACGGCTCCAACACAGAATCTAAGTGTGGAATAAATGAGGAAATGAACATAATTTTCTATGGTCCTTCCACATCTATGTTGCAGCAGCCTCCTCAGGGAGTACCATATCGGTGCCTGTCTTCTTCCCATTTCTTTTCATAAATAAACCTTTATTTTTCAGATAGTATTTTTGATTAGCTATCAAGTTTCTTCAGCTGTATCTATGCTACAAAAATCAATAGGGCCATGGAATAATCTGAGGAGCCAATCTGTAGTCCACCGTAGTGGTTAGCATGCAGTAGGTACCTACAGCCTATATTAGTGCGCGTGTATCTTCTGACCTATATCAATAGCCACTCTCCTATGCATGGTGTGAGCATGATCTGAGGAACAGAATGGACCCAGAGATGTTAGCGCTCCGCAGTGGGAAAGAGGCTACTGTAATGTGAGGAAGGAACTGAGTTTAGCTATTCAGATATAAACCATACTGATCTGTATGCCCTCTGGGCAAGAGAGCTGGCCCTTCTCTTCTACTAGTACAGACATAGCTTGGGTTTTTCTGTCAGTCCTGAGGGATTTCTGTGCATACAGCTGTCCTGAGGTTCATGTTGGTCATGTGCTGTGTTGCCATTGAACTAGTCAGCCCAGTGCCACCTTAGGAACTCTTCAGCTCCTCCTTGAGCAGAAGACTGAAGCAACAGACTCAACAGAGGATGAGGAGAGGATGAAAAGAGATGTGAAGAAGCATTTGTGCAAGAGAGATAACAGAAATTGTAGTAGGACTGGTGAAAAGTCCCTTTCTCACTGATGGTTTTGCATTTTCCTAGCACACCAGTGCTGGAGCTGAGGGCTCTGGCCAGGCCCTGGCGTCTCCTGGTTCCTGCCTGGAGGAGTTCCGCAGCGCTCCCTTCATTGAATGCCATGGCCGGGGCACCTGCAATTATTATGCAAATGCTTACAGCTTCTGGCTTGCCACTATAGAGAGGAATGAGATGTTCAAGTAAGTTCATGGTTTATTTATTGGTATTTGAGACTCTGTCAAGCCTTGTCACTGAATAACAGAAGTATTGTTTGAGTGTAATACATAGTTGAAGTATTGGCCGTGCCCCAGTGTGGTTAGTATATATAGTTAATGATTTTAATAACAAAAAGGAAAAATTATAATAGCTCTGGGGGGAATTAATGAGTGTATCTTCCATTAGTCTTTATAGTTTGTTACTTGCGCTTGGTATTTTGCTCTTTGGCATAATCTAACAATGTTTTAATTTCCGCTATGTTAGATTGTATTCACTGAGTCGTAGCTGGGATAGGCTGACATTCTGATTGAAATTAAGTTAGAATTTAACATTTCCCTCAGTGGGTGTTAACATGTAATATAACCACTTGAAATTATTGCAAGTATTGAACATGGAGAGGGAGGAATCTAAGTAAGCTGAACTGTTATTTACTGCTCTGCAATGGTGGAGGAAGTATGTCTGAATAAACTGCAGCTGAAGGCAGAGGTCTTAGGCATTTCTTCAGTCCTTCTAAGGTTCTAATGTCAGGAATTAAGCGGTAGTAGAATTTGTTCTGGTCTCCTGCACATAACTGTGTTTTTCAACACAATCTCATTTCTTCCTTCCAAATTATATTAGCATGTTAGTGTATAGACCATTTCCCAGGTCTACAAAGCTTACCTGATTAGCAAACACTCCTGGAGTGCAGGCAAGCATCCTTTTTCCACAGTGTTCCAGGCTGCCACTTTGAGTACCCTTCATCTGTTCATGTCTTCTGCTTGTAGGTGTGGCCGCTCCTTAGCCTGTCTCAGTCAGATTGAAGCAGTTCTGACTGTTTGTCTATGAGATAATTGCCAAATAAATAGGTGGAAGAGTTGAGCACTGTGTCTGATAATAACTGGAGCGGTGATAATCTCATCAGTGAGAAAATCCACTAAAAGAGCCCATGTGTGAATTTTGGAGTAAGCACTGGCTCCATTGGAAGACGGAAAGCTGGTCAGAAAAACTTAGAGGAGTCGGCACCAGAATTCTTTGTGTTCATTGAGCCCTACGTAGAGACCTCTTAAGTTCATATACTTTTCTGGCTACAAACTATGTCTCAAATTACTAAAATAATCTCAGGTTAGGGTACCTGTTATGCTGTGCTAAATCACAAGTACTCTTCAGTTTCCTATAAACTTATAATCCTTTTTCAAGAGAAAAAGTCAAGTGTAAGCACACTTTTGTCTGAAAATGCTCTCTTTCCAGTTGCTAGGAGTAACTCCTTATGATGCTTTAGGCACTAAAGATTTTGGTTTGTCTTTCTTTATGACACCACTTCACTTATTTCATTTGCTGGCTCTTCATTATTCTGCAAAGTCACAAAAAATAGTGGGAATTTATGAAAAATCCAAGGTCTTCAGTTTCCTTGCTTAATTATTTTTTTTTTTACTGCCTAAATTTCAGTATGTTTTCAAACTTCTGATTAAGTAGGTAGTGTTTTCTGCTTAAGAAAACCTTCAGCCTACAGACAGAACTGAATTCTTAGGTAACTGGATGTGACCTATGTTTATAAGTCATCTTGTGACAGTTTGTGACCTACATTTGAAAGCGAATGTACATCGAAGAAATCAGGGATAACTTCTTGATTCAGCACAGCTTAAAGAGGCATTTGGCTGTGTGCAAAGTTTGCCTTGTCGATTGAAACCTTACCATTTGTAGTAACAGTTGTTAATGGGTCTTTTCATTTCTTTATTTTTAATAGGAAACCGACTCCGTCAACTTTGAAAGCCGGGGATCTGCGCTCAAACGTTAGCCGTTGTCAAGTCTGTATGAGAAATACATAATGACTTTTGAATTTCAACTTATTTCACACAATATGGTGCTATTTGTTTAACAGCAATGAAGCCTAGACATATATCATATGTACCTCATTGTTGTCCA
>JANHGO010000046.1:1359069-1383226 GCA_024606505.1 Aquila spilogaster | reverse complement strand
CTCATCCTTACTCCAGGATGTATTTGTTAGGATATCTTCTGTCTTTAGTGTTGAATCCAAACTTAATTACTGTGTGTCTCTGGGAGAAGACAAGCATGAGGAAAAACACCTTGATCTTGGAGTAGAAAGTGCTTCCTGAGGAAGCCTGTTCCATAGTCCTAGATTTTGTCTCTTAGTCCAGACATTGCAATTTTTACAAAGAGAAGGTAAACTGCAAAAATTAAACACATTAGGGAATAAGAGAATGGAGCAAAGGGTAAGGCAAAGGAAATGCTGTCACAAGGACACATGTCCTTCAGAATGACAGGACATGCAGAGTGGGAGCTCAGGGGTGTTCTTAAGATTCTAAGGGAAAGCTTTGTTCCTGACTATTTTATAAGAAGGTGATGGGGAACTACAGTGGCATATAATGAATATCTTCTTTCTATTTAATATAATAGATATGGAAGTTTGCTCTTGAAGGTGGGGTTACAACTCTGCAACTGCTGTCCACTAGGAAATAGCCATGAAATATCTCAGTGATTGAACACAGCATGGGTTTGCTTTTATGGGATCTGTCACTGTTCTCTAGTAGTCAGTTCAATACATGAACACAATATTTCTTTTTGAGTGATCAGGAAAAGGACAGCTATGACTACCTAAAGCTTCTGATGTGCCACAGAAATGTTGGTGTGGTGCTGATGGTGTTAACTTCTTTTTCCCAAAGTCAGAGTTACTGAGTTTATGTAGGACTCAAAGCGTCCCTAGAAACTGATAAAGGGAAGACATGATATATGTCTGAAAACCTGTTTGGGAAGAAGCTAAGATAATACTGATTTTCCCACTGTTCATGACCCTACATTTTTATGGTCTGTTTTTGATTGAGTCATGTGATAAGCAGAGAGCAAAGAGATTGCTGCCGTTCCTTTTCATATTCCAGGCAAATACTAGTTATTTTAGAAGCACACCCTCTGCTTACTGCTCTGTTCTTCTCTACTATAATCACTTCACCTGCAGTAACCCACATATGTGCTCTAGGTATTGAAATATACGCACTGGATCTGCAGGAGTTTATGCTGAGGTGTGCCTGTGCCATACTGTATTAAAAGCCAAAAAGTCAGAACTAACGTGAAGTAATATCCAATAATACTACTCCTTGTTTTTCAACAGGGGTGACAGGACCTTCAGGTATACCTGGACCACCTGGTAGTCCAGGGTTTGATGGCAAACCTGGGCAAAAAGGAGAAGTTGGTCCTTATGGTCCTCCAGGTAAGACCATGAGTTCTTCAAAGTCTTGATTCCTTCACAGAAAAATAACATAGGAGATTAGGTGTGAATGTATGTAATTTCACTTCTTTAGTTATGTAGGCAGAGTACTGCTATCTCTGGAGGTAAAAGGAAACTCTCTGTATTGTAGGGCCCAGAGGATTCCCTGGTCCACCTGGCCCTGAAGGTTTGCCTGGGGCTATGGGCCCACCAGGTGCACCATCTGTTGCTCATGGCTTCCTTGTTACCAGACACAGTCAAACCACTGAAGAACCATCATGTCCATTTGGAACAAGGCTGATTTACCATGGCTACTCCTTGCTTTATGTACAAGGCAATGAAAGAGCACATGGCCAAGATCTGGGTAAGTAGAGATCAAATTTAGAATTCATTACAAACCAAATGTTTCTTTCATTTGTAGAACTGTATTGAACAAACCTGTGTAATTATTCTTGGCTAGCTGGTGCTTTATTATGCCTTCTAGGTTGGTACAAATAAAGGTTTGGTGTACAGTGGAAAGAGTGTCAGTTTACTTAAGAAGGTCTTTATCACAGCCTTTGATATGGTCATCCATAGTATCTTTGTAGTCAGATCAGTGAGATACAGGCTGGCTAAGCAGTATGATAAGGTGAGTGGAATATCAGTGGGTCCATCAAGCTCAGGTGGATGTGATCAGATGTACAAAGTCTGAGTGGTGGTTGTTGATTAGTGATGTCCCTCAGGAATTAGTACTGGGCCAGTACTGTTTAATGAATTTATTAATGACTTGAGTGATGGGACAGAGTGCACTCTCAGCGAGTTTGTGGGTAATGCCAGATTGGGAGGAATGCTTGATTCCCTAGTGGACACAGCTGCTATTCAGAAGGACCTAGCCAAGCTGGAGAAAAGGGCTGAGAAGAACCTCAAGAAGCTCAGTAAAGGCAAATGCAAAGGGGTACACCTAGAATGAAATAACCTCATGCAACAGAACAGACTGGGGACTGACTGCTATTTCCAGTAGCAGCAGTACAGACTGCTAGAAAGCTGCTTTGCAGAAAAGGACCTGGGAGCCCTGGTGAGCAACACTGAACATGAGTTAGCAGTGTGCCCTTGCAGCAACTACCCCATTCTCCACTGTCCAAGCTACTGGGCTCTATTGGCAAAAGTGCAAGCAGCAGATGGAGAGAGGTGATTCTTCCCGTCTGTTTGGCAGTTGTGAGACCACATCTGGTATATTGTGCCCAGACTTGGGCGTCCCAGAACAAGGAAGATGTTGATATACCACAGTGAATACAACAGCTAGCTACTAAAATGGTTAGTGGGGTCTGGACAGTCTGATGGAACTGGGTTTGCTCAGACTTAACAGAAATTAAGGGAGAGGCCTTTATTGCTGTCTACAGCTGTCTACAGGGAGGGTAGAGAAGATGGAGCCAAACTCTTCTCAGAGGGGCTCAGTGACAGAAGAAGCAATGGATGCAAGTATGAGAGATATTCCAGTGAAACATAAAGAAAAGCTTTTTTTACCATGCTGGTGCTTAAATGTTGGAACAGGACACCAGAGAGTTTGTTGAGTCTCTGTCTTCGGAGATATTCAGAGCTCAACTGGCGGTGGACCCAAGCAATCTGATCTAACTGTCAGGGGTTTAGGATAGATGACCTTTAGAGGTCTATTCCAACCTAAGTTATTCCATAATTCTACAGGCAAGACTGGGCTATTCCTTGCCTTGCCCTGTTCCTTCCTTATGGAGCTAAGAGGAGTCACTTCTGAGAGAACTGGGCCCTCTGGAGCAAGTGTCATCTGCTTTTTAGCTGGTCCTGGGAATATTTGTTTGGCAGTTGCAATGTTTTAACAAAAATGACTTAACAAGTAACCTTTCACTTAACATTTCAGGCACAGCAGGAAGCTGTCTTCGTAAATTTAGTACCATGCCTTTCTTATTCTGCAATATCAACAATGTATGTAACTTTGCATCAAGGAATGACTATTCTTACTGGCTGTCCACTCCTGAACCCATGCCAATGAGTATGGCTCCTATCACTGGTGATAATATCAGACCATTCATCAGCAGGTATGGTTTCAGTTCTGCTGTGTTTGTAAAATGAAGAAGCCTGTGAAAAGTGCGTATGGTACTTTATTTTTTTGGAAAAGGCTTTTAATCTGTATATTTTTATTTCCTGCTTTTAAATTTAAAGTTTGAGTTCCTTGGATGAAATGTTTCAAAGTGTGCATGTTTTCAGTTTAGACTTTGATCAAAAATAAATCCATTTTGGGGGAAACCCAAAGAAATAGAGTAGTCTATTTTGAATCTAATTGAAATGAAAAGATTTACTTTGAAATGATGTTTTGCAAAAGCTATGATGTACTTTGAAGGAGAAAAAGGTTTGAATTTATTCACAATCCTCATCCAAAACAATTCTTTTTTTGACTAGCCATAGCTAGAAGCTTTTTAGGGCTCAGTTTCCTTTTGTTTGAAAATGGTAGCATTATTTATCATACAGTAGACTGCCAGGCTTCTTCCATTGTTTTGGACATGCTGCTTGAATACAGCCATTATTGTCTGAATTAAAGGAAACAGTTGCAAAATCAATCATCTATTTTTTAATAATTCCAGATTCTCAGCTAGCATATACTGTGGCACTTATATCAGACATAACTGTTCTGCATCAGTCCAACTTGTTGAACTTTTGGTCCATTTTAAATTTTAAGGCCACTAGCAAAAACTATCCTGGCATAATATGCCCAGTGCTGAAGGCAGAGGTGTGAGCAAGAGTGTGGTGAACTGTACCATTGTCATGAGATAAGAATCTGACAAGGGAATCTCCAACTTAGAACATAAATGATAATCATTAGATATAGGCATTACTATGATTCCCATCATTGCTTCTAATCTGTATCAGCTCTTGTTGATCCCTCTTCCTGCCATATAAAGTGAAAGGGAGTGGAGATTGCTGTTATTGTTTTCTCGGGTCTGTGTATACCACCCGAGAGAAAGGACAATTCACATCATCAGTGGGTTGTAGTCTTGACGGCTTGGTACGTTCAGAAAACTATTTGGCTCTTCTGCAAAACATTTTTTATTTATTTTGCATAATACAATCCATCTTGTGTCTGCAGTTGTGCTCTGTACTCTATTTTTGGTTTAGTGCCATAGAAATTGGTATGCCTTGAAAATAAGCGGGCAGATTGAGGGCTAGATTCTCAAGAGAGACTATGGTTTTTCTCGGTCTTACTTTTTTGGTTGTTCATTGGATATGAATGGAAGGGGCTTGACTTTCAGAAGGATTCAAATGACCAGCTTCTGAAATTCATATTCCTTTTATGCCACCCCTGATCAAGCACCCAACATAACCTTTAACAATCACTTTTGAAACTCTTGCTCAAGGAGGTACCCACCAACATTTTGCCTTATCTTATGCATATAGAGTAGCTTTTGCACCATAAAAATGTATGTGTGTGTGTATGTATATGTATGTGTGTATATGGCTTTTTCTTCTTTTAGCCATAGCAGAGAGTGAGGCAATTGTAATACACATTTTTTTAAACCAGCAAGGAATCCAAAAAGACTATTCTTTCAATTTATTTTATTAGTTGAGGCTTTTAAAGCAACAGTTTTCCCTGTCCAAAAGTTGAAAAGGTGTAGCAGTGTCACTTGCTGCCTTGGGTCATGGGACTTTTTTTCATGTAAGGCCTTCCACTGAAATACCAGAAATCTCTTGAAGCAAAGCAGAGCTCCAAGAATAGAGGCAGCTTTACATTCTTTTAACTTACTCTTCCACTGATGTGTTTCTTAAAATAACTGTCTTGCTTCTGCACTAAAGATGAAGGCAGTAGGTATGAAAGCAGTCTTCACAAGTCGGAAATAGGCTTTCATTGTGAATTCCTTTGCTTCTGTGCATTTTCCAGAATCCAACTTAATCCATTTTGCACGTGATTCTTTTCAATGCTCTGATAACAGGAATCAGACTGTTTAGTTCTAAGGATCTGTTTTGAATCATTTTCATAATTGCTAACTGCAGTAGCCAATTTAGGAGTTGTACAAGGAAAAATGAATTATATCTACCAAATTCCTTATTACCAGCTCCCATATTAAAATTTCCAGGCCAACTCACTTTTTTTATCGTTCTCCTGTGAAGGCACAGTGGGTCGTTGGATTATTCGGTAACCTAGCAGTTCTGAGACACAATGAATTTATCTAAGGTAAAAGAACTGGTGCTGCATAGCTTTCTGAAGAGTTGCTTTCAAGTTCATTGTTCAAGTTACTTTGCTAGAAATCTCTTACTGGAGATAAAGACCACAAATGTAAATAAAAGCCACTTTCAAGGAAAATGCATGGGGAAGAGTCTGCATTATATTAGGTTAGCAGTGATTACCTTTGTAAGACATTTTCCAGAGAGATGGCTTTCTCTCTGGAAGTCACTCAGGGCTGTGTTTAGGATGATGAATTGCTGTTACTTGTCTCTGATCACAGTAGACCACTTTTAAGTGATACTTGCTGAGTTACGATGTATGGCTATTTGCCTCTCATGTTCAGGACATTGAGTGCTTTTAGAAACTACAGTACAAATGGGACTACAAAAAGATAAATACATTTAAATATTCAGATAAGAGGTCTCTTGTTCTTTGCTCATAGGAAAGCTAGCAGGAATGAGACTTAATAGTTAAGCTGTCCCTAAGTAAATAAGGAAAAAAAAAAAGGAACCAGTTGGTTGTTTTTCTAAATGGAACATTTTGATTTTCCTTTGTTTGTGAAGGTGACAACATTTTCTAATTCAAGATTCCTTAAAGAAAGTAACCTCTGAAAAAAGAAGAAGTATTAATCCTCAAGTGCATGTAGCTCATTCATGTCTTGGTCTTTCTAGATGCTCTGTGTGTGAAGCTCCTGCTATGGTAATAGCCGTTCACAGCCAAACAATTCAAATACCACAGTGTCCTGAAGGCTGGAGTTCACTTTGGATTGGTTACTCCTTTGTCATGGTAAGTGCACTGGGGCATACTATGAGCTGAGAAAAGCATTTGTGTCAGGCATTTGAACTACGCTCCTGCTCTGGGAAAGTTAATATCTGACTGTGTCACTTCAGGCCTTAGGAGGGCATTAGACCTCTACCTTTTCTGGTGACTTTAAAAAGATTCTGGCGAATTACTAAATGAGAATAATGCAACAGCAATTAGTTGTTCACTTCTGGGGAAATGCACACAGCTTGCTCTCTTGTTTGCAGCTCCAGCACAGGATCCAAATGCTGAATAAATGAGGAAATAAGCATAATTTTCCATTGTCCTTCTACATCTATGTTGCAGGAGCTTCCTAGAGTGGTAGCATATCAGTGCCTGTCCTCTTCCTGTTTTTTGATGAATAAGCCTTCAGTTTTCAAATGGCATTTTAGACCTTTTATCCACTTTCTTCAGCTCTGTCTGTACTAGTAAAATAAATAGGGCTAAGGAGTGGCCTGGAAGAGCTACTCTGCAGTCCTCCGTAGTGGTTAGTTGTTAGCATGCTTTCTGTCATGGTCACAGCCTGTATCAACAGCCACTCTCCCAGGCAATGTCTGGGCATGGTCTGAGAAACAGCACAGATCCAGAGCTGTTAGCACTCGGCAGTGGGAGAGAGGCCACTGTGATGTGGGGCAGGAATTTGGTTAAGCTATTCAATATAAACCATACCAGTCTGTATGCCTTCTGGGCTGGAGAGCTGGCCCTGACCTGTTGCTGGTATAGGGATAGCTACTGTCAGTCCTGAAGGATTTCTGTGGGTACAGCTGCCCTGAAGTTGATGTTGCTGGTGTGTTGTGCTGCCGCTAAGTGAGAGAACCCATTGCCACCTCTGGAGCCCTTCAGCTCCTCCTTCTTGCTCCTCCTTGAGCTGAGGGACAAAACAGCAGATGGACACAACAGAGGACAAGGAGAGGCATGTGAAGAAATATTTGTGTGAGAGAGTTAATAGATGTTGTAGCAGAAGAGGTAAAGACTCCCTCTCTGACTGATGCTTTTGTGTTTTTCTAGCACACCAGTGCTGGTGCGGAGGGCTCTGGCCAGGCCCTGGCATCCCCTGGTTCCTGCCTAGAGGAGTTTCGCAGCGCTCCCTTCATTGAATGCCATGGCCGGGGCACCTGCAATTATTACGCAAATGCTTACAGCTTCTGGCTTGCTACTATAGAGAGGAATGAGATGTTCAAGTAAGTTCATGATTTATTTATCAGTATTTGAGACTCAGTGAAGCCCTGTCAGTGTGTCAGTGATGTCAGTGAAGCCAAATAAGAGAAGTATTGTTTGAATGTAATACATGGTTCAAGTATTGGCTGTACCTCAGCCTGGTTAGTATATCCCGTTAATGATTTTCGTAACAAAAAGAAAAAAATTATAATAGCTTTTGGGGGAATCAATGAATGTATCTTCTGTTAGTGTTTACAGTGTGTCATTAGTACCTAGTGTTTTGCTTTTCAGAATAATCTAACAATGTTTGCATTTCCACTAGTTTGACTGTATTCACCAAGTCATAACTGGGATAGGCTGACGTACCGACTGAAATTAAGTTAGAATATAATATTCCTCCTAGTGGATGTTAACACATAGTAGAACCACTTGAAATTAATGCAGGTGTTGAACTAAGTGAGCTGAACAATTATTTACCTTTCCCTGATGTTGGAGGAAGTATGTCTGAATAAAATGCAGCTGAGGGCAGAGGTCTTAGGCATTTCTTCAGTACTGCTGAGGTTCTAATTTCAGGAATTAAGTGGTGGTAGGCTTTGTTCTGGTCTCCTGCACATAAGTATTTTTCAACACAGTCTAATTTGTTCCATACAAATTTTATTAATATGCTAGCATATAGACCAGTTCCCAGGTCTGGATAGCTTACCTACCTGATCAGCAGACATTCCTCTGGAGTGCAGGCAAGCATCCTCTTCCACCGCAGTCCAGGCTGCCACTGGTGGTACCCTTCATCTCCTCATGTCTTCTAGATCTGTGACTGCTCCTTAGCCTGTCTCAGTCAAAATGAAGCAGGTTGTTTAGCCAGTTTTGACTGTTTGTCTACGGGATAGTTGTCAACTGCGTAGGTAGAAAAATTGAGCACCGGGACTGATGATCACTGGGGCTGCGATAATCTCATCAGCCAGATAACCTACTACTGAAAGAGCCCATTTGCCAACACTGGGGTAAGCACTGGCTCCCTAGGAAAGAAGCAAGCTGGTCAGAGGAAAATTGAGAGGGGTCAGCACTACAGTTGTTTGTATTCATTGAGTCCTACCCAGAGACCTGTCAAATTCATACCCTTTTCTGGCTGCAAACTGTATCTGAAATTAATAAAATATTCCCAGATCAGGGGACCCATCCTACTATCATAATTCACAAATACTCTTCAGTTTCCTATAAATTCAATGTAAGCACACTTTTGTCTGAAAGTGCTTTATTTCCAGTTGCTAGGAGTAACTCCTTATGATAGGTTAGAGACTGAAGATTTTGGTTTGTCTTTCTATACGGCATCACATAATTTCCTTTGCTGGCTTTTCATTTTTCTGTGAAGTCACAAGAGTTAGCAGAAACTCCTGAACAGTCAAATGTCTTCAGTTTCTTTGCCCAATCTTTTTTTTACTACCCAAATTCCAGCATGTTTTCAAACTGCTGATTAAACAGGTAGTGTCTTCTGGTTAAGAAAATGTTCAGCCTTGTGACAGAACCAAATTCTGAAGTAACTGGAAGTGGACAATATTTAAAACTAATCTTGAGATAGTTTGTGACCAAACTTGAAAGTGAATATACATTAGAGAACTTAGGGACACCTTCTTGATTCAGCACAGCTTAAAGAGGCACTTGGCTGCAGGCAAAGTTTGCGTTGTCAATTATAAACCTGAAAACAGTTTGTATCAACAATTGTTAATGGGTCTTTTCCTTTATTTATTTTTAATAGGAAACCGACTCCCTCAACTTTGAAAGCAGGGGATCTGCGCTCAAATGTTAGCCGTTGTCAAGTCTGTATGAGAAAAACATAATGACTTTTGAATTTCAACTAATTTCACACAATATGGTGCTATTTGTTTAACAGCAATGAAGCCTAGACATATATCATATGTACCTCATTGTTGTCCAATATGAAAACAGTAAAGTGCCTTTTAGGAACTTGCATAACTAACACACACTGCTTTACTGGCCCTGTCCTTGCTGAAGAAGAAAAGAGACAACAAAGATAAGCTTCAAATGTTGACATGCCAAATGGCACTTTTGATCAAAATATATGTATTTTTTATATAAATGCAATGCACTGATAGAATAAAAAGTCAGCGTTTATCCAGAAAAAATGCAAAGGTGCTAGGAGGTATGCAGTTCTGCCTTATACTGTTTGACCCCCCTTTCTCATTCTTGTATTATATATTTAGATTCATTTTTCTTCCCCAGATAAGTTTGTTGTTACCATTATCTAGGTGTCTCAAAATCCCAAACTCTTGGGTATGTACTTATTGTTTCTGTACAAAGCAATACTAATGTAAAAAAGAGTTTTGGGATTACAGACTGTGGATAAGCAACGTGTAACCATCTTTTCACAACATAGAGTGCCATCCTGCAAACCTTTGCTTCTGTTTGTAGTCTTTAGTGCTATTGGTTTTAATGGGACTACATCTGGAAGAGATTGCCAAATTGGTTTCCTAAATAGGCAAGTAAGTGTTTCTGCTATGTTGGTACTATGCAGCTTCTTTATGCAGTAGAACAAACTTTCCTGTGGAATAAAGAATGATCCAGCAATGGTCAAGAAAAAATATATATATAAATATTTTAGTAATTTATATAGATATCAACCATTAGGCTAATCAAGCTCTGAGTTTATCATTTCAAAAAGAAGCTTACAAAAGTTTTCTTCTTTTCAGTGTCATGAATTAGATGTTAAATGCCAAAATATGATGTGAAATGTTCATTTTACATAGGCCATTTCAATGCTGAAGTTGCAGAGACTGAACCCAGGTTAATAGTTATTTGTGTTTATTATAGTAAATCCTGCTTTGAGCTTATAGTCTTTATTCTGTATTTAATATTTTTCAGGGTTTCAAACACTACTCACACACTGAATGACTTGATTTTGAAAAATACAAGGCCTTAATTTTGTTAATATTGTGCCAAAAAAATTCTTCAAAGTGTCCTCAGAAATATTTCTAAAGAATTTCTATGCAATGATACCATTGAGCACATCTGTGTCCAAAAGTGTTTTATAGACTATTGCCATGCAAACACCGAAAGATTTTTTACAAATGCCAAGGCCTTAATGTAATTTCTTACATGTGTATTTCTTAAGAATTCAAGTTTGTAATAAAACTATTTGTGTAAAAAAACAGAAGAAAAGAAAAAGTTTTTACTAATTTGTCATTAGCATTCATTTACAGCAATGAATTAATTTTTAATAAGCCACCAATAAATGCACAAGCTTGATGCAATCCTAGATTATTTTTGTTTTGCACATCTTTCAGATGTACAAAGCACCTTCAAATGGGGAAAACAGGATACTGTATTGACACCTCTATTGTTACCTTGTAAGAACCGGTACTGGTGGACAAAACATGGGTTATGCATCTGTTACGGAAATATATTTGATATGAACATGTTACAAAAATCTGCTAACTTCATCTTAGCTCATGGGAAGCAATCAAGTTATACACATTTTTCACTCTTCCCTTGAATTTTCAATGCACAAATCAGAACTGAATTTTACAGGATAAAAATTAAAAGGTGAATCTTGGCTCTGGTTGTCTGAAGAGGAGATGGGCCATGACATATTTTCCTTGGCAAAAGCACTCAATTTGTTAATGTTTCATGTTGTTTTCCCAAATTTGTGAAGAGGCTGCTGCTGCTGTTCTGAATTCACTGTCACTTAAATTCCTTGAGGACATTGGCTGGCCAAATGACCGAGGGCCCCCGGATGGAAACTGGCCATTTCCTTTAGCACCTATCTTAACTCTCACGGAAGTTTTGACAGACAATCATTTTACTTATAAATGACCAGTCCTCACAAAGGACCCTTACCAGCTTTTAAAATACAAGAATCTGGTTATGTCGAATCAGCCTGATGCAGGGTTTTTCAAAGTGCCACGTGTTATTCAGAAGAAGACTACAGGGTGATTCCTTGTGGCATCTAGGAATAATTAAGCAGACATTCAGCCTTCTCTAACTCAGAGGATCCAAGCTGCTGCTCAGACTTTTTACTTGCATTCTGTAGCTTATCTCCTGGTCAGCTAGGGATTTAATTTGCTTTGTTCGAATTGTCTCAGAACTGCCAAACAGTTGAATTTATAAAGTCCTGCATGTATGTTTAAACCATATCTGTGCATGAGAAAACAATTCCTTTTGCTAGTGAAGGGACTCCTCACTGCAGCTGGGTGTGTACTAACCTGTGTTTTCTCAACTAGGAGCATTCTGGAAACAAGGTCCTTTGAAAATTTTCAAACACTGTTTGAACTAGAGTTTGATGTCTTATCTAGTAGCAATTATTTATTCCATAACCTCCAGCTCATAAAATGACCTAAGCCATTGTCATGCTAAAGATGCTATTTCTACTTAAGTCAGTGAGTAAACTTTTCAGTGGTTATCAAATACCAGTCTATTGATCTATTGAAATGTTGTGAATGCTAGATTTTGATGCCCTCGGTGAGGAAGAGCCCATGTACTAAAGCAGAACAAAAGTGTGAAACCCTTTCTTGCTTTCAAAAACCTGTAAGTATCCCATATTCAGTCATTTATGGCCAGCAGTGTTGCTGCAGTACAGTTCGTTGTGTGAACAGGCAACTGCAAACACATCATTTGTTAAAATTGTCTTGCATAAGCTTAAATTTCAGGAGAAAGCTTTCCTGAAGCAGTACAGCTTGTTCGGTAGGCCTGATTGTTTTTGAATGCAGTACTTGAAGGGTAACTTTCATGACCCAAATAAATACATTTCTAAGACAGCAGGTGGTGCCCGTGCTCTCTTTATGGTCAGACTGGTACTAGCAGCTTTACACTAACAAATGCCTTGGTCTTTAACCCACTAAAATGTAAAGCAGCCTGGCAGTTCTCTGTTTTCCCAAGTCTCTGTCTCTATTCTGACATGTTCTAGTCACCAGCAATTTTCCTTCTGAAATAGGAATGGAGCAGTCTTCGGTAAAAAAAAAAAAAATTAAATTTCTATACATAGATGAAATAAAAATAGAATATAATGAAATAATCCAATATATATTTTGAAGCGAATGATCTCTTAGCCTGTCTTTTCTGACAGATGTACATTTGGTTTATATCTTTTGTCCTTTCCATAGCAGTAACTTCCTTGATGAAATACACTTTTTTCTATGAAACAGGACTCCTGAGAACAATATCCCCGTACTAGGCTCCCAGAAAAGCGATTGTATTAAAGCCATACCTTTTTATGACTGAAATTGTAAAGCTGCGTGACTTTTTGAGAATTCCTTTCCTGCCTTTCATGTTTTACAAATCTTGAGTAATCTGCCCCAACTACACGAGGCAGAACATAAAGAGGTAGGACAGAGGGCCAGGCCCACGGGTCCCGGAGCACCCACTGCACCCAGTAAACAGAAAACACGGCACCTGGCACAAAGGCAGAGCCCTCACAATTTGAAGTCGCAAGTGTCTTGGTGTCTGCCTGTCTGTCCGTCCCTTGCTGGGGGAAGGATGACCGGCCATGCCCGCACTCGGACGTCAGGAGGAGTCCGGCAGCGTCCTTCCCGAGGCTGCGGCGGAGCTCCCTCTCTCGCTGCTGCTCACGTAGAACGTGACGCATTTCTACCTCTTCATACAGAAATAATCTTTATTATGAACTTCACGTTCCGAATTGGATAACACAGTGAGAGCGTGAGAGACTGGCGTGGATCCTTAAATGCATACATCAGGCTCGGGCTAATGCTGAGACCAGTGATGGTCTGGGATATAATTAATCATTATTAAGAAGTATTCAGTGGCCGCATGGAAGCATTCAGCCTCTCTGTTTTCAGGCTGAGGTAACAGTGTAGAGAGAAGGAAATCACTCCACCCATCCATTAGTTATACTATGGTTTATTTAGTATGAACTTGATATTAATTGTGAGTTTGTAATATTGAGGGGGTCTGTACAGCATAATTATGGATAAAAAATAATATGCCAACTTACTTTTAGCACTAACAGCTAGGCAAGAAGCACCACATGTTCTCTGTGAAAGTCAGAGCAACCTCAAAAAAATAATTTCCTGACAGTATGATTTTTTTTTAAACCATTCTCTTGCTTCAGAGTGTCAGAAGAAAGTCCTTCCAAAAAATGCAAGGAGGGGCATGTGTGGTTTTTGGTTATTTCTCTCTAGCAAACAATATGCTTGTTGTGTCGCTTGAGGTGTTAATACCTGTGAGAGGATAAATCAGTACTACTTCTCATGAACTCTATGGTAAAGATATTCCACCCAGCCAGGCTTTCTGACACACATTCTGTCTTCAGCTCCCACTGTAAGAGGATGTTACTCTGAGCTGAATATTCCTCCTTATATTTCAGTGTTGATTGCTACAGATATATTCCCTTCCAGCTTCTTACTGTCTTCAAACCAAAGAGAACAGAGCGTTGCTTTTATGTAAACAATCAAAAGATTTACAAATGTCTGAATCTTTTAGTTTTACATATGTTAGAGAGCTGCCTTCATTTTCCTCTGGCTATATGCAGTCAGCTATATTTATTATAATTGGCGTGCAGAGGACAGAAGACTTGACAGAGTGAAAGCTATAGATGGAACATGATCATTTGATGCTCTGTCAACTTCTGTCTCACCTAAGAAAACATGTTAAATTTCATGCAGAATTGTGGCAGCCTTCATTTGTCATCTCAGCTCCATGAAGTATGATTTACAATGTAGTAAATAAGCATGTAAAATGGCCTGGGCAGAGGAGGAGGTCCTTGTAAAACAGTTTAAAGGGCGTTGGTCAAACCTTTTTATTGTTATTAACACACAGCTTTTAGACCGGTGTAACTCACCATGTGCTTTCCCTAGAACGTACCTCTCAGGCTTGCACCAAAATGGTTCTTTCTTGCCGTCGGTTCCTGGAAGAGGTTCAAAGTGGAGAGTGCTAGCACATGCCCAGTGCTCTCTTCTGCCAAAGCTTTTATTATCTTCGTGGGCATAGTAGCTGGCAGTGGAAGATGTTCCCCTCTTCCTGTTTCCTCTAAATAATTATAGCAGCATTTTTTCCAGCCTAATTTTGGACATGAACCTGTGTGTGAGATCTGATCAAAGTGGCAACCAAATCATAGGGACTTGAAATGCAATCACATGTCAAGAATTGTTTCTGTGTACCACTTTCAAAAGCGTATCTGGGAATCCCCACATTATCCGTGATGCTCAGACACCGATTCCCAGGGGAGCCTCAGTACCTTTTGTTTTACAGTTACATCAAGAACTACCTCCCATGATCGTAGCGTGGAAGATGTGTTGCAGCATCTGTGGGAACTCTGACAGGCAAGAAGGTGAGTACCCGAGGGAAGTGAATGAAGACTCTTGGTAGCTCAACAGGCACATCTACAAACAAAATGGCTTTGCTCTCATTTCCACATAGCCTAGACTACAGCTTTTTCACAGATTGTTTTGACCACCCTTGATCAGCAGTTGGGAACTGACAGCCGCCTCTCTTCAAAGCTAATACCGTCCAGGCCTTTTAGCATCGTCCCTGAACAGAGGGAAGGACCCAGTCCAGGGCAGTGAATGATACACCCTGTCTTATTCTCAGCCCTCCCTTTCCCAGTAAAAAACACATAGAAAAGAAGTTCTGGCATTCCAATAAAAATACACTGCAGCTCTCCTCCTCCTCTGTTCAAAGGCAAATCTTACTTCAGGGAAGGATGGTGAACTCTCTAAAACTGGGGGGGGGCGGGCAGGGATCTGCAATGGAAATTTGAGAAAATATTCTCTAGATAATATATTCACATTATACCAACAGTTACGCAGACTTAAGAAAGACAATATCTGAAATGCTATAATCGCCTACAGTTATGAGGGAATTTGAGGGAACACCCTTAAAAGTGGGGATTTCTTAACAGGAAAGCTACAGAAGTTATGAAGGCCAAACTGAAAAAATATAGAAATCACACTGGCTGAGTAGACTCTCCTGAACACAACCTTACACATTTGAAATAAAAATTACATTCAGAATTGGAAGACTACTGCAATCACTAGTGGTGCGAACCAGAAGCACAGCATTTCCCGGAGGAAGGCACTGCGACCTGAGCATCACAGGTACCGAGAACTCTGCAGAGGGAGTAACTGGGATTCTGCTCAGATGCATTGCTTTGGAGCCCCTGCAAGGTTTCACCTACAACCACTTGCTTTTTCAGGGAACCAACCTAAAAAATTGAGCAGGTCCTACCAGTCAAATCCTGAGACTGTCCTTGAGGACAGTTGTGAAGAGGACCTGGAAGCTATAGCCAAGCGCTTGATTCACCACTATGAAAAAAGAGTGAGCTCTTCTGTGCAGCTTCAGTAGCAACGCATTTTTTGGTATGTTTTGTCCTGATCTATTGTAGCCAGAGAAATCTAGCCAACACGTATATTAATAACTATTAGCAAGAAGTAGGTTTCTTTCCAGAAACACACAGTACAGTGGAAATTTTTAAACTTTTTCTCCTCTTTTTCAGGCAAATTGCAGAGAATCACAGAGAGAGAGAGACGTTTTGTAGTTGTTTGTTTGCTCTTGCAAGGCACTGAACATGACCCCTCAGGAATGTGTAGGAGAGGAAATGAAAAGCAGACGTGGGAAGCTGAAAAAGCAGCACTTCTCCTCTATCATTAAGTATATAATAAGGTAGATTACATCAGTTGTTGGCCTAGTCTCCCTGGTGAACAGGTGTCATAGATACAGCACTGTCTAATCAAATATTAACTCATCATGTGGCAGCAAGTAATAGGAGAGGGAACGTGTAAGATCATCTACCTCCTTTCACATGCAGCCAACTCTTCCGTGAGGCACTACGGTTCAGCAAAGGACATTCTTGTCATTCTTATGGAGTGAATCTAATTTTATATAGTTGTATAGACTTGCAACAACCAATTTTTTTCTGCTTCCTATAACAAAAGTACATTGGATACCAACGTATGAATAGCCACAAACTCAGGTAAAGGGTTATGTTTATGTACGTAGTTATAAAGTAAACCCATAGGAGTTTAGTAGTAATTATCTTCAACCATTACTTAGAATAAATTGATATACAAGGTTTTTGATTCATATATTTCTACGTTGTTTACAATTGCAAATAAATGCCATTGCTCCCATTTTACAAGCAGGAAACATGGAAGTGAAATTACATGCAGTTAGTTAGAAAAGAAGTCAGTCCTCAGCTCCTGTCCCTGCTCGATCATGGTCTGCCCCAAAGCGTCTGGCACTCCAGGACAGTGATAAAAAAAGAAATACTTGTTTAGTTTTTGAATATGCCATTGCATGTGTTAGACTTTTTACTTCAACAACCGTATATAGAATCCAGAGTTGCAGTAGTTTTAAAATGGCAGCTGGATCAGCTATGTGGGTATTGTACATAAGATGTCAAATAACATGAGAGGAGGCACCTGATGAGAGTCACTTTCTGTCTTATCAGTCACTTTCTTGGAGGAAAAGAAAGTCACTAGTGTATGGCATTCAAAGTAGAGCCTCCGAAGCAAACTAATGATAGATGAAACAAGGCAAGAAATTTTTTTCAGGAAAGACAGCGTATCACTTACTCTTTTTCTTTGGGCTCCAGGAAGAGTCAGTATAGGAGAAACGATGGCTGGGAGAGGATGTTCTGGATGACCAGGTGTCCTGACATATAGACTCTTACAAGTGTGCTTCTTGATCCATCCTAGCCATCCGTTTTCCGAGATCAGAAGCCTAAAACTCCTCCACATGGTTTCAAAGGGGGGGGCTAAAAACTCTTCCTGTTTAATAGAGAAGGGACTTAGAAAATTAGGTGTAAATTGACCATAAACTAATTCAGCCTGGAGAGTCCTTTATAACCATCAAAGAAGAGAGATTTGGAGCTGTTTTTTCAATAAAAATGTAGATGCACAAAAAATGTTAAGTGCTAAGGCCTGACAAATTTGCACAGTTATTTGGTGGGATTGCCTGAGCTGGCAGGACTGAAGAACTAAGATGCTTTCCATCCCAAGCTGTGTTAGCACTTACTGAAAAGAAATGCACAGCTGTTGGCCATATCTGCAGTTTCCTGTTATCAGATATTGCCCTTCCATGTTTTGGTGGGATTTTTATCATGAATAATATAGATACATTATCAACAGTTATTTTATATATATTTTACACCTAAGAACTATTATCCCATCATCCGTACTACTTGTCCAAAACATTATTAAAATTCAGCTGATAGGAGGGTCAACCTAATGCATAAGAGTTAAGTAGTCCTGCTGTGTAGTTTTTAATTACTCAATGAAGGTGGGAGGCACGCCAACAGCTGGGGAGATGTAGGTGTGAATTTTAGCTCTGACTCAGCTCCACCTTGAAGGGCGATACAGGTGCAGACTGTTCCCGCTCCACCCCGCTCGCTTTTGGGAAGAAGCCCAGAGGCACGGGAAGGGGTGGGCGAGCTGGCGGTGAGCCCCAGCAGGTTCCTGAGGTGGGCGGTCAGGGAGTTGGGACTGGTGGGTGGATGGATGGTGGGCTACGTTTGCTCTGGGGGTGGGACGTGGCCAAAGCGCACAGCCTGCAAACACAACGCCTGCCCCGCCGTGCAAATACAGCTGGTGTCGTCCCACCCTGCTGCTGCTCAGGTCGATGTTGGTCCACGGGAGCAGAGCCGGTGAAGCTTGAGCACCTTCAAAAATCCCTCGTGATGTATTTAAAGAGAAGGGTTCAAAACAAGCACTCCTAAGCCACCTGTTGATGATAAAGCCTTGTCAATTTATTTGAGCTTGATTGAGGCTGTCTCTGTGGGTTCTGTATTGTATCACCTTCAACATCTTTTGGATACCTTAATGTGACAGAGCCAGTGAAAGGAGGCAGTCGTCTTGAACTCTCACTTCTGGAAAGGAGAGCGGTAAGAGCTTGTCATCAGTTTTTATTAACACTAAATATTTTAGCAAGCTCTTGCCATTGTAAGTATTGTGGGGAAAACAAAGCAGTCATCTGCCTCCTCTAGCAATTTTCATAGCTCATGAGACTAATCGTTCCTGTCAGGTAGCTGGGTAGCTTTTTCATTCTTTATAGCTGACAGCCTTTGTGCATTTGGTATTGAAAGCACAGGCTTCAGCCTTATGCTACAAAGAATATCCTACACATTTTAATCACTTCCTAGAATCACTCACCTTTTGACAGAGGCACAGCACTGCACTGCAAAGCACAGAAAGGACGGCGTTGAGACTACAGGATTCTTACTCTCCAGAAGATTTGTTGGTAGTGGTGTAATGCTTTCAGTAAAAGGCATTGAGAACAGGCTCCAGTGTAATCTTGGTGAACTTGTGATCCTTACTTTTATTTCATCCTCAGTGTGTGCTGTGAGTTGATCTAGATTTAATTTTTTAAAATAGCCGTATTATTGGTGGGTCCTGGAGGGCTTGTTACAGAGAAGGAAACACAGAATAAGAATATTCTCTTGTTTTTGTAAGGAGAAGTGGAGATGCATTACCGACAGAGAGATTCTGCTGCAGTAAACTTGTACTGGTGGGACAGGTTTAAGCACTTAATCCTTTTGCTGCTCCTGTTATAACAATTCCTAGAATATGGCAACCCTAACAGGATGTTTTTCATAGAGATTAAAAAGGATTATTCATTTTAGTGACTCATCTCCAGCCAGCCCATTGTTGAAAGCTGTGGCCGATTGTACAAACAGCGTGTTTTCCTGATGAAAGGAAAGCAAATTGAAGAGACCTATTCCTTTTCAGCCACCATCTAGTCTGACCTTTGCTCTCTGTTATCAATATAACCGTTAAAAATCCCCAATCGTGTGTTAGCCCAAGCATCTGTCTCTCCCTGTCCTTTACCTCTACAGACTACTTAGAGACAAACACCACAACACCATGTACTGTCTACCCCTCTGCTCTGTTTCAGAGTGGTGTGACGTCTGTGTGTCAATATTAGGGGCACAGCCTCATCTGGTCCTGCTTAGAAGTTAGTTCTGGAAACAATAGGCCCAAGAATATTTTCTGCAACAAAAGAAGTCCTCTTTTGACAAGGTAAGACGAGCAGCTGGGTGGAAGCACAAGAGCAAGTAAAATGCTCCATAAAAAGATGCAAAGATATCTTGCTTTCTTACGGAAAGGCAGGAATTGTGGTGCTAAGTAAGGGTCTCCACTCTCATGTTCCTCTACTACATGTACAAAAAGTCTGTCCCTTTCCGAAGGGCAAACTATAAACTCCTGGTTGAATTTTCTGTCCTCTTAATCTGCTTGGAAAAGGTTTAAATAGTGAGAACAAACAACAAAAGCCTTTACTTTAAAAAAAATACAGCCTAGCTTGGAGTGTCTCTTTTAATATTATCTTTCCTGGCACAATTAGGGAGCTTCTTAGCTTTTGCTTATCACCAAGGGTTTCTCTGTGAAAAGCTTGCCACTTAAGTTTTTTTCATATGTGGGAAAGTTGATTGGCTTTCTAAGAACTACTTTTAATCTTTCAGTCTTGTAGGTCTTCTTCTGACTTGTTATCTATTACTTTATGGACACGAATTGCCAGAAGTCTTTTGAAGTATAACAAATGCATACATTCAAGATAAGTTTTGGGGATATGTTCTCTAAATAACTAATCATAATTTTCTTACATTGTAAACAAAATGGTCTTCAGTTAAATATCATGGAACAAAAATTGCTTGGATGAATGATTTTCCTGTGAAGCAGGAAATATATATTCTCTTGCCATCATTGACAGGGTAGGTACATATTGCCATCTGGGTGTCCTGAGAAAGCACCTGGCTTGCTTCCTTACCTGCTGCTCTCGTCCTTTCTCAGTGGCCACATCAAAGTGCACTATAAACACAAAAATGTCATCAAATGCCAAGCTTTCAACCTTACATAATGCCATTTGCTCTGGGCTTTTGCAATGTGATTGATCATCCCTGTTCCGCAGGTGGAGGAGCTGAGGCAAAGATGCCTGCGAGCCACGGGCTGGGCGTAGAGCTAGAGCCCAACTTCTTCACACACTCTCTGCCTGCTCTGGGGCCATTTCCACACCCGCTGCTGTCGTCGTGTCCACAATTACTGCCAATTACCGCCAGTACTTTACAGCTGTATAAAAACGTTCCTTCTGAAATGTTAAAGCATCTTATGAGACCGTATGATAATACTACAGTCGTATAACAATGCACGCTGCGGTACTAAACCGATATCAACCACAGCTAACGTTAAAGGCACTTTTTCTGCTCCGCTTTCTTCCTCTGTGCCTAGGTAGCTGAATGCTGGTGAAGTGCCTGATTTTACACGTGTTATTTGATATGTGTCTGTGTAGGTCACTAAGAGTACATTAGGAATGCAGTGACATTTGTCATTCAAACTATCACATCGACCAAGCCGCTGTGAGCGTTAATTATTTCACAAGTGACTGCACTCAGTTATGTGTCTCAGGCTGGCATGTTGCCAAATAAGGGTAATTTTTTTTTTTTTTTTTTTTTTTTTTAATGAGTCAAAATTTCCTTTCCACACTAGTACCCTGTTAGATGGGATCTTGGTCCTTAGATACTTTCAGAGGAATATGAAGACACATTGGGTGACAAACAAAAAGAGGTTAAAATTGCAAACTGCTAGCTGTCCTATGGTTTCTTTCTCTTTGGCAGATTGCTGAGGTTCCTGCTACGCTGTTCAGTCTTTAAGGAACTGAAAGGCAAGAAGCTATTTCATTGCCCACAAGAACTCAAGGGGGTTTGTATTATAGTCAAGTAGCAAGAAGCCATTTCAATTGGTGCTGTTGCCAGGAAGCTCACAGTATAGTTTAAGTCTTTGTCATGAATCCATAAGGTTTTTTTCTTACTATAGGCTGAAGTGAGAACCATAAACTATACTAAAAATCAATATAATTTAGTAGTGTATTATGGAGAGAACAAACAGGGTTTTTCTAGAATTTGGGAACAAATTGTCTGTAGACTACTGCTGATGGCTTAATCTCCATTTCATTCTGTGAACAATAGGACATATGGCCAGCTGGGGTTTACTAGATACTTCCAAAGCATCGTTATTTCCAGTTAGAAATGCTATCCGCTGTGAAGTCAAATCCCCACCGTGGAGGCTGCTGAGTCTTTGCACTCTGCCAGCGTAAAGGCGCTACCCTGATTGTATGTAGCCCAACTGGAGCCGTGGCTCTGACGGGAAACTGAGCAGAGACGGAGCAGCCTGGAAACTCTGTCCCTGGTCATTATGTTCATTGCTGCTATAAAAAGTCTTCAGTCAATTATGAATTTTGTCAGAACATTCTAATACGGATGGAAGGAGAAGGTCACTTTGAAAATAGCTCATATTTATTTGTCTGTCAATGCTCATAAGAAATTATACACATACAGCAGATGCTGGACTGGCTGTGCCCTTTGTTTTTAACACAGGCAATTAAAACAAAAAGAAGAATGTCCAAGCTGTATAGTTTTAATAATCCCAAAGATTAGCAACTAATCCCAAACCATAATGAATTTTCCATCAGCACCACTTGTAGGTCACTGTCACTATAAATCTAGTCCAATGAAGTCCATTACCCAAAGGAATGCTTATGGACTGCAGAAAAACAGAACAGAAGCCAGGGTCAGTGATGGAAAAAAACCAAAAATAATAAAACATCACCCAGAAGGTGCTGTATTGACAACCTGTAGATGGCAGTGCGCTCAACTCGACTCCTACTCACAAACTCCACAAGGAAAATACCTTTAGGGAGGTAAACACCCATCATCTTTCCATTTACATCACTTTCTGTTCCATTCCATCTTCATAATACCAAGTCTTAGTGCCACATGGCTACCAGAGTCCTTGCCTTTAATCACAAATGTCCTCTGAGTGACTGTTAGGCATATTGGGTGAAAAGACTTGGACTTCTGCTCAAGTACCTGAATTCTGGACAAAATGGTTCCACCTCTGTGACCCTATAGAGAAATAGGAGTGTGAGGGGAGACATGTCCTTGAGAAAACGGGAAAAAAATCCTCTGGTCAGAGCATGCCTTTGCTGAGTACGTAATATGAGCACTGCCAGTGTAGCATGAAGTACCAAAAAGTCAGTCCTAAATTTCTCGTGGTGACCCACAGGTACTTGAGGCCATAGCCCATGGAATTCTGATGTTCTGGTGCACATGAAGTATCTTAAGACCAAAACTGTGAACCAGAAGCCTTCTGTTCAGAAGCCGACTTATCTAGGAGGGAAGGGGAGTACATGGGATTACTTTAAACTATGTTGTGACTAAACACTGACATGAAACCATGACCTGAGTGAATGTCTGAAATGGTATCAAAAACGTATCTGTGTGAACAAACAAACATTTGATGCTGTCTCCTGCAATCCAGGTTAGGATGTTATTGCCTGGATGAGTGGACAACTAGATTGATAAGAAATCAGTTGGATGGTCAGGCTCAGAGGGTCACGGTCAGTGGATCATCTTCTGCCTGGAGCGTGCAACGGGGTAGGTACCGCAGGGTCTATCCTGGGACCGGTGCTGCCTAATCTTGTTATCAGTGACCTGGAGGAGGTCACGGAGCGCACTCTCGTCAGGTTTGCAGGTAATGCCAAATTGGGGGTGGCCGGCCGATACTCTCCATGGAAGGGCTGTCATTCAGAGGCTCCTAGACAGGCTGGAGGGATAGGCCAGCAGAACCCTCATGAAATTCAAGAAAACAAATGCGAAGTGCTGCACCTGGGAAGGAATTGCCTCTTGCAGTGATACAGGCTGGGGACAGACTGCCTGGGGAGCAGCTCTGGGGAAAGGGTGCTGGGGGCCCTGGGAGCCGGGCAGGAGCCGGCAGCGAGCCCCGGCAGCAGAGACGGCCAGCAGCATCTGGGGCTGCATCAGCAGGAGCACAGCGAGGAGGTCGGGGCAGGGGTTGTCCCTTCTGCCCAGCGCTTCTTGTTAGACCACATCTGGGTACTGTGGCCAGTTCGGTGCCCCCCGGTGCGGAAAGACACCCATAACCTCCTTGGAGCAGGGGTACGCAAGGGACCTCATGAGGTCCCTTCCAACACAAACTATTTTATGATTCCATTATTCTAACCAATAATATTAGATGTAGGAGCGTGAAGAATATTTCTCCTGTTGTGATGCTATTCCCATCCAATTACGCACCGGTGATAAATCCTGGCTGGGGACAGTAACCCAGACCCGCGCATCTTGACCACTGGCATAAATCAGCGTACACTTTATTGACTCAAAAGTGTTTAAATATAGCAGCTGCTGTTGCTCATTTTTTTACTGTGAATGGCAAATTTGTCAACAGAATAGTTCAATGCTTCTTCTCAAATATGGAACAAAGAACCAAATTAAGAGTTATGCTTTTTTTCCATCACTATTTACAGTTTACCACCAGTATCCTGTAATGGACCTGAGTGTGACTCAGAGAGTACTTTTTTTTTTTTTTAATTTGTTCTTTTTTTAAAGCTCTGTTATAATTTTAAATTTTATTGATCATTCACTGTGACTGGTGACATTTCACTGATTCCTTCAGCTTCCGCTATCTCCTTCCTTTTTAAAGTTAAAACCTATCATCACTGACATTTTTCTTTCCTTCCCAGATTCTAAATATTTATTTTGATACCAGAGATGAGATCGCTCTGCATCTTTTTAATTTAATCCATTGCATTTTTCAGGGTTGCTCAATCACAGTTTTTTATTTAGCATCCAAGAACTACTTCTTAAACATTTCCTCGTGTGCTTTTCTAAAGCATTTCTCACTCTATATATACATTCCAGTCTATAATGTTGCCAGTTAGTTTAAACATTAAAAAATTACTATTTAAAGCTTGATAAAACATAATGCCGATTAGTAGCAGTACCATTGTCAAATAAATTTAACCCAATCATGATCA
>JANHGO010000046.1:1299566-1352005 GCA_024606505.1 Aquila spilogaster | reverse complement strand
GCCTTGCTGCTTCAGCAGCTGCACCGTGTCTACGTGACCCTTCTCAGAAAGCCATACTTCAATAAAACTCTCCACACAACCCCAGTCTAATCTCTTTAAGTTTGAAGCCATTTCCCCTTGTTCTGTCATCACAGACCTCGCTAGAGTCTGCCCCTTCTTTCCTGTAGCTCCCCTTTACGTTTTGAAAGGCTGCTATCAGGTCACTTGGAGCCTTCTCTTCTCCAGGCTGAACAGCCCCAGCTCTCTCAGCCCATATTTGTAGGAGAGGTGTTCCATTCCATGGATCATTTTTATAGCCCTTCTCTGGATGCGCTCCAACGGGTCTCTCCTGTACTGAGGACTCCACATCTAGACACAGTACTGCAGGTGAGGTCTCACCAGTGCAGAGTAGAGGGGCACCTCCCTTGGCCTGTTGGCCATGCTTCTTTTGATGCAGCCCAGGATATGGTTGGCTTTCTGGGCTGTGAGGGCACACTGCTGGATCATGTCCCGCTTCCCATCCACCGCTACTCCCAGGTACTTTTTGGCAGGGCTGTGCTCAATACTTTCATCCTTCAGCTTGTATTGGTAGTAGAAGTTGCCTTGACCCAGGTGCAAGACCTTGCACTTAGGTTTGTTGAACCTTCTGATGTTCCTGTGGGCCCACTGCTCAAGTCTGTCTATGTTCCTCTGGATGGCATCCTGTCCCTTAGGCGTTTTGACTGCACCACACAGCTTGGCATCATCTGCAAACTTGGTGAGGGTGCACTCGACCCCACTGTCAATGTCCCTGATGAAGATGTTAAATCGTATCAATACTAGTAATAATGACCCCTGGAGGACACCACTCATCACTGATCTCCAGCCAGACATGGAGCCATTGACCACCACCCTCTGGACTCAATCCTGCAGCCAGTTCATCATCCATTGAACAGTCCACCCATCAAATCCAAATGTTTCCAATTTGGAGAGAAGGATGTTGTGGGGAACTGTGTCATGGACCTTACTAAAGTCCTGATAGATGACATCAGTGACTCTTCCCTTGAGTATTGATGCAGTGACACCATCATAAAAGGCCACTAGGTTGGTCAAGCGGGATTTGCCGTTGGTGAAGCCATGCTGGTTCTCCTGTATCACCTCCTGTCTTCCATGTGCCTTAGCATAGTGTCCAGGAAGATCTGCTCCATGATCTTTCCCAGCACAGAGGTGAGACTGACAGGTTGGTAGTTCCTGTGATCATCCTTTTTACCCTTCTTAAAAATGGGAGTGATGTTGCCTTTTTTCTAGTCACTAGGGATTTCACCTGACCTCTGTGGCTTTTCAAATATCACGAGTGGCTTGGTGACTACATCAGCTAATTCCCTTAGGACTCTGGGATGAATCTCATCGTAACTTGTGGATGTTCAGGCTCCTCAGGTGGTCACGAACCTGATCTTTGCTTACAGTGGGAAGGACGTTGCTTCCCCGATCCCCTCCTTCCAAATCAAACATATGAGGGTCGTGTGACAAGCAGTTATCATCGACAGGCTCTGCTTGTTCAGGTGGACGAGTCACAAGGCTCACTTTTCTGCCTTGGTCTCTAACTGTCACCCATAGGCTTTCTACTTGCTCGTGAGTGTTCCACACCAATTTAAAAATACCAAGTCTTATTGCTACATTGCTCCAAATTACAGCTATCACAAATATTTCTGAATGGTTGTTAGGTGTGTTGAGTGAAAAGACTTCGGCTTTTGATTGAGTACCTGAAACTGGGTTAAAATTATTCTACCTCTGTGACCCTATAGAGAAACAAGTGTTTGAGGGGAGTCATTTCCTTGAGAAAATGAAAAAAATCCCCTGCTCAGGGCACACCTTTGCAGAGTTTATTGTATGAACACTGCCAGTGTAACTTGAAACATGAAAAAGAAAGTCCTAATTTGCTGCTGGTGACTTCATAGGTACCTGAGGCCGCAGCCAATGAAAGACTGAGCTGCTGGTGCAGATGAAATCCCAAACTGTGAACCAGAAGTCTGGTTATTTATTAATTATTATGGTTAATTAACCATAATTAATCAGAAATTAATTATCATAGAATCATTGAAAGATTTGAGTAGGAATTCTAGTCCAACTCTCCTGCAATGAACAGGGACACATACAGCTAGATGAGGGTGCTCAGAGCCCCATTTAGTCTGACCTGGAATGTCTCCAATGTATACATTTTGTGATTCCACAATTCTAACGAATGATACCATGCACTGAAGCATGAAGAATATTCCTCCTGTTCATATGCTATTCCTATCCAGTTTTGTGCTTGTGATAAATCCTGGCTTGGAAGAGTAAGCCAGACCTGTGCATCTTGACCACTGGCATGAATTAGTGTACAATTTATTGACTCAAAATTGCTTAGATATAGCAGAGACCATTAGCTCCTTTTTGTTGATTTTTAACTGTGAATGGCAACTTTATCAACACAATGTGGATGGCTGTATTTCAATGCTCCCTCTCCTTTTCCACATTATCACCAATCGCCACAGACATCTTTGTTCCTGCCAAGATTTTAAACATTTATTCTGAGAATTTCTTTACTACTCTGCACCTTTTAAAAGAATCCATTGCATTGATCACCACTATTAAACCACAGTTTCTTATTCAGCATCTAATGTACGTTTCTGGGTGTGCTTTTTAAAAACATCTTCTCACTTTAAATATACATACCAGTCTACTGCGCTGCCAATGAGTCTAAGCATTGAGAAATGGCTCTTCAAAGCTTGATAAAATGTAATATTTGTTAGTACCACTACTTAAGTCAACTAAATTTGACCAGAGCATGGTTACTAATGTACAGGAAAGCCAAAATAAGCAGCTATTTGTTTTTTGTTCATCAAGATGAGCTCTAACATGGCAACTCTTTTACCATCATCTTCTATGACTGTTTTAAGGACTCTGTAATTACCGTACCCAACTCTCCACACAGATGTTGCTGGTATTGGTTCTCAACGCTTTTCAGTCTCCCATTAAAAATGTCAGATGTTGCTACCTAAAATGTGAGGCCCTTCTTCTGAGCACTCCTAAATTATTTCCTGCAGCACAGATAACACATGGACACTGCCTTCAGAGATCGCTTCCAACCCCAACATACTAATTGTACCTATGATTTCTTCAGATGTGCTGTCAACATTCTAGTATTGTCTGTGCTTACTGCTTCTAATTTTTCACAACACTTATTATCTTTTAACTGCTTCTAACTGAGCACATTGTAAACAGAATATGGAAGCCTGCGTGTTTCCAAGGCCCCTGAACTTTGACAGCATTGCTGTTTTTCGTAGAACTGGGTTTCAGGTTCCAAAGAGGTATCTGACACTTTTGTAGTCAGTGGGATCCTGTAGACATGACTTTAGACCACAGCTCTGGTGCTACAGCCTTCCTGAGCCCCTAATTGCTGAGATACTTTTCCTTTTAAGCTGGAGGAGCTCTGGTTTCTGGACACATGTAGAGCCGAAACTGTGGAAGAGGGTAATTGAAGAGACAGGAATGGAAAGTATAGCACTCTGAAAAATGAAAGATTCTGTGAAGCCCCTCCAAGTTTGATCTCACCCTCCTGGTTTATCCTTGGTTTGATCAGCGCTCTTGCACTATGTTGTCATTCCTTCCCCAGCGAGATTTTCTGGCCAGTCTTTATCTTTTCCTTACAGAACTGGTGTCCAGGTTGCAAAAGCCATGGCTCCTTTCCTCATCAGCTTTGTCGGAAAAAAACCCAACACATTGCAAGACAGTGAACCATCATTCCTGTGTGGAGGCAGCATGCTTTGATGGCCCTTGACATCCCTGCACCCATCCCAGCCACAGCCTTCCCACCAGGGTATGCGGTACTCTGCTGTTTCTGCTCCACTTTCCCCCAGCTGCTTCAACCCACAGTTTAAGAAATTGCCTTCTCAGCACTCTTAAATGCTCCAATAAGAAAAACCTAGCGTGTGTAGTTAATCATTGATATTACTTTTTATTAACCTGCCACTAAAGGTTCAGAATAGGAGACTCCCGAGTCTTCTGAGGAATAGGGAGGCAGGGAAAGGTGTGCTCTCTCCATTACTGACTGCGTTCCAGCCACTGACACATCACTGGGCGTCAACCACAGCAACTATAGGAACTGCTGTAATTTGAGGCCATTTCTCAAGGATTTTCCACTGGCTCCGGATCCTCCAGACTTATGAGCTCTACAGTTGTTCCCCATTCCACCTTGGAAACTTCTATACTGGCTTGTGAAAACAGCCACCTATTTTGGCCCTGACCTATCCTTCCTGGGTAGAATCAGCCCTCTGAGGCTCATGCAAGTTCCCTAATTGCTGCTTGATTACAGGGGAATACGCAGGAGGGATGCCAAGCGGACTCTTTCCAGTTTCTTGTACGTATATAGAATCACAGAATCGTTAAGGTTGAAAAAGACCACTAAGGTCATTTAGTCCAACTGCCATGGTATGCGTGGTACACCGTATGTAGAATACATGGATGCCTACGTAGATGTGCCTGTATCTTTAGCTGATCTCAGTTGCAGGCTGCATCTGTGCTTTAGGGAGATAAGGCAGCTCCCACTTAGGAAGCTGAGCTCTGCCCTACTGAGGGAAAACATCATGGAGTGAAGTGGGGTTAACAGAAAAGGAGCTCTCACACAGGTACTATCCAGCTGTGTGCATCAGCCAGAGACTCCAAGTTTTGCTGAGCCTGTAGTCAAGTTTGCACAGATACCTGTGATTACTGAGCAAGGATATGGTAGGTGAGAAAAGCATGAAGAGGTAGAAGAGGTAGCAGTACATCTACAATTACATGGTTTCCCAAAGATTTTCAAACTATTGATGTGATTTGAAGTGAAGCTCCTATCACCCCTTTGGGCCTATTTTCTTATGTATGCTAAATGTGCGGATTCATTAGGAAAGGGAATATTGGCAAAATTTTAAATTACTTAGAACAGCTGATTAACAAAGAGACAGAGAACAGATGATGAACCCAAAGACCATTAAGCTGTGCTAGTGTTTGTCTTCACACTCACAAAGAGGTAACCTGCACAGCTGAGCTTTCTGCATGGGATTAGAAATGTACTAAGGGAGGATATGTCTCTAACAGACACATCTATGCCAGACGGTGAAATTTGAAGTTATCCCTACACATTGCTCAGAATTGCATGCTAACTCGAAAACAACTACATAAAGTTACTCTTTCAGCCTCTGTGAAAATCTAATGGCTGTTAAAAGCAGTAATGTTGCATCTTTACTCCTAAAATTCCAAGATGCATTTTGTTTGGGTCGTTCCTATTTAATTAGAGCTTTTATCAAGTGAATTTAGTTTTACCTTTAAGAATCCCTAGCACACACCGCTGAAACTCTTTGTCCTGCACCCTCCAGAAGCTCAGGTTACACAGTGCTGATCGTTACCTAGATGCTAGACAAAGCAGGCCTCTGTCCCGGCCCTTGGCTCACAGTGCCTTCTGAAAAAACACATACTGTCTGGGAACAAAATACTACCTGCGTGAAATACCCGGAGTGGTGGAATGAGTAGCTAAAAAAAAAAAACAACAAGCACCAATAGAGTTGAAATTTCCTGGAAATTTGGAAAGCAAATGTCTCGAACAGTGCTTCGTTCTGTATTTTTATTTTGCACTGACGAATCTGCTGAATTTTCTCATATATGCCAAATACAAAAGCCAAGTGAAGTGAAGGAGCCCATGCTGATGACACAGAAGGAAATCAGCATGTTGAAGCAATGGAGACAGATTTGCTTGTTAAAGAGCATAGGAATGGAAAAAAGTCTCTGGATCTTTATTACGCTGGATGGAAAAAAAAGTTCCGTGCTCATGTGCTTGTTGTAAAATTCTGTTGTTGCTGAAAAGGTATCGTCTTACTAAAAAACACTACTAAAAGAGGTGACGTCCCTGGGCACTCTGCTCTGGGTGTCCCTCCTGGAGCAGGGGCTGGGGCAGGTGGACCCAGACAGCCCTGTTCACCTCAACCAGTCTGTGAGTCTGTGACTCTGTGAATCACATCTGCTTTTGCTTGACAAGTTATTTTACTAAGTTCTAGGTGCAGCTTGGTCCTGATACTTTTTCTAGTACAATTTCCATGGGTCTACAGCTTTCCAATTGGGCACAGTCTAATGGGCATGATGGAGAAGATCATGGGTTTACATAAACAAATTTAACTTGGTAGAAGATGGCTCTTGGTAATAAAATGCTGATTAGAAAAGACAGGATGGTCAGGTTCCATACTGAATCACCCAAAATGATACCAATGAAGATGGACTGTTCCCTCCTACTACTTCAACAGAAACGGGAATGGTTGCAGCATGAAAAACAGATGTCCCATTCACAGTGAACCTGAAGATATATGAAGAAAGAGTTGTTTTAAGACAAAAAGTCAGTAGATATCTCTGCACTGCTGTTTGAATATAGGTCTGATCATGTGATGATCCCAAACTTGATTCTTATCCACTCTGTGGGCTGAAGACAAGCAGTGCAGGACGAGACGCTTGGGCCTGGCTTAACTCTTAAGTTTAGGTTTGAATTCACTCTCTTCACCAGATCCATTCTTACTGAATAAGGCTCTTTAGCCTAGGAAACACACTAAAGGGGGCAAAGGAGGCAAGAGGAAATGACATAAGATGTGAGGAAATGCCCTCAAGTATACCAGGGGAGGATTAGACTGGATATTAGAAAAACTTCATTCACGGAGAGAGTGGTTAGGCATTGGAGTGGGCTGCCCAGAGAGGTGGTGGAATTGCTATTTAAAAGACGTGTGAATGCAGTGCTTAAAATCATAGAGTTATCAAATCATGGAATCATAGAATGGCTTACATTGGAATGGAACCTAAAGACCATCTATTTCCAACCCCGTGCTGTGTGTAGGGGTGCCCCCCCAAGGTCAGCTGCCCAGGGCCCCATCCAACCTGGCCTTGAGCGCCTCCAGGGATGGGGCACCACAGCCCCTCTGGGCAGCCTGTGCCAGTGCCTCACTGCCCTCTGAGTAAAAAACTTCCTCATAATATCTAATCTAAATCATCCCTCTTTTTGTTTAAAATTATTTTCCCTTATTTTATCACTATCAGACAACATAAAAAATTCGTCTCCTTTCTGTTTATAAGCTCCTTTTACTGGAAGGATGCAACGAGGTTTTCTTGGAGCCTTCTCTCCTCTAGACTGAACAAGAGCAGCTTGCTTAGCCTGTCTTTGCAGGAGAAGTGTTCCAGTCCTCTGATCATCTTCACAGCCCTCCTCTGGTCTCACTCCAACAGCTTCACATCCCTCCTGCATTGGGGGCCCCAGGCCTGAATGCAGTACTTCAGATGGGGCCTCATAAGGGTCGAGTAGAGGGGGACAGTCACCTCCTTCTCCCTGCTGGCCACTCCTCTTCTGTTGCAGTCCAGGATGTAGTTGGTCTTTCAGGCTGAAACTGCACATTGTTGGCTCGTGTCAAACTTTTTGCCCACCAGAACCCCCAGAACTGGTGGGTCTTGGTAGGGCTGCTCTCAATGAGTTCTTTTCCCACTCTGTACTTGTATCTGGGATAGTCTTGACCCAAGTGACACACCCTGCACTTGGCCTTATTGATTCTCATTAGATTCTCATGGGCCCACTTTTCAAGCCTGCCCAGGTCCAATGGGTGTTATCCCTTCCTTCTACTGTGTCAATTGCACCATTTAGCTTAGTGTTATCAGCAAACTTGCTGAGGGTGTGCTTGATCCCACCATCTATGTTTGGGGATGTGGTAGTGTTAGGTGATGGCAGGACTTGATGACCTTAAAGGTCTTTTACAATCTGAATTATTCTATGATTCCTCAAGTCTATGATTCTAGGAACCACGTGCAAAAGGCTGCTATTTAGACTAGTTAATGGGCAGATTAAAGATACAACATTAACATCATGTAATCACTGCCCCTTCTGTTATCTTGAGCTGGGAGAAGAAAGCACCCGGAGCAACGTTGTCAAGGTTTCCTGCTGCCAGCCAGCAGAAAGCAGTAAGCAGACACACATGCCCAAGCAATGCAGCCCTGCCAACTGCAACCCAGATGCACAGTCAAAAAGACTTTGTCAAGTCCCTGGCTCTGGCTAGCGAGGAGCATGCAGGTTATTTCTAAACTTTAGCAGCCACAGTTAGCTCACTTCTACGTGCAGTCTGGACACTCCTAAAATATCTGTCGCAGGACATAAACATTTATGGTTTCTTTAACGCCAAACCCTTGGGCTCAGAACCAGTGAAGGTTAAATGAATACCTGCTATTATTCTTAGCTATTGCAGCTTAAAGTAAACTCAGCATACTTCGTTATTTAAAAATCAGTTACTTCATGCTTTCAGTGAGTGTGAGGACAGTCCCGCCAGTCTGGCCAGCCGATAGTCCTGGGTTCTCCATGGGGCCACCCATAGTGTCACATGGGCCGCTGCTGTATGCTGTGTGACTTCTGCTGAAGGAGGGCTGAAAAACCTCTTCACAAAGCAAAAAATAAACCCTGAAACCATTGCAATAGAAGAGGGCCAGAGGAGTTTCTCATCCAGTTTAATCTCCAGCATTTGGACCTGATTCCTATGGGTGTAGCTGCCTGCTGCAGGGCACAAGTGTTTGTGCACAAGTGTTTTGCTCCCTTGCTCGTTTGTTCTGGCTTCATGCCTGTGTTTCAGTTCCTGCCTCTATAGCATGCAATCACAAGGTATGCAGACGTGGAGTCATGCAGCTCAGCTTTACATAGTTACCCAAGGCATGAAATCACTAAGCTACGGCCTCTTTCTCGAATAAAGATTACACATTTTATTCTCATGGGACATGAAATTTTATAGGAAATAGCTTTGCTTATCAGGAGAGTATTTGCAGTATATCTCAAATCATGGGAAAGCTCTCAAGATATCTGTAACATTCTCACAAATCCTTTTTTCTTTCTGCTTGCGTTGATGTGTTCACACACAAGGAATTACCTGCAAAAGGGTTTTGACTTTGTTTTATTTTGATTTTCCTTCCATACCAGGAATCTTTCTTCAGTGACTGTTCGACACTGAGACAAATTTCAGCAGTAAAATATCAGTGATTTCACCTGGTGTAAATACCATCTATTGTTATGTTCTGAGAGACTTGAGGCTGTAACTCCATCCCGTGGAGCTGAGTTGTGATCACCTTACTCTCTCAAAGAGGACAAGTCCTGTTGCAGTACTTACTAGATTAACCAGACATAGAATGTGAATACAACAGTTCACAATCACAATGAGCAAATGCCCTTGAGAAAAAAAAGAGTTCCGCTTTAGCAGAACATCAACAAATGAACTTGTTATGAATAGCATTAACAATAACAAGTAGCACTGCCATTCTGTTCTGCTAACTATATAAGACATGAAGTCACAAAGTGAAACCTCCAACTGATACAAGAGAGAATGAAATTCACTCTTTCACACCAAAGCTGACTAGAAATAACAACAGTTGAATATTATTATTATTTTTTAACCTGTTGTTGCTCAGCTATAGGTCCTTTCCAACAGCGACAGCTTCGTATGATAAATCTTGCAGGTGCTGATTTACAGTCAAAATGTGCATAGAACTATGCAGATGAATAAGGTGGACCCATTCAAGAAGTTAAAGATATAATCTTGCAGGCACATGTGAATGATCTCTTTAAGTGATAGTTGTGATATGATTCAATTATCTCAATGTGTGTATGCATTTGCAAGATAAGGCCTAAAGCATAAAACAATGCTGGATTTTAAAAAGAAAAAATATTTTTTTCTGGAAGAACAGAGGAAATATTGACTTTTCAGACTTTACTTTACGTGTCTTTCTACTTAAACTGTATGTATGGGTTAGGGGTTTTTAATTTAGGTATGTGGTGGAATGGGACTCAGAGTTGGAAAAACAGGAAACAAAAATAAGAAAGAATGTTTTTATCATATGAAAGAGGACAGTGATAGAGGTGGAGTCTGATGTTGACAAGCAGCCAGAAGGCAAAGCAACATCAAGTTAAAACTCTGTCTTTGCTGATTTTAGGGTTGGGAGGTGAAGGGAAAGATTTTGAAGGTGAGAGAATGCATGTGGAACAATTGTTGCATTGAAAAATCCTAAACAAAGACACGTGCAAGGCAGCAGTCAGCATCATATTTATCCCTCTTCTCCACACTGTGATTTAATTCTGCTAGTTTAGCTCAGACAAATGCAGTATTTCTCTTTATCATGGTTTTGAATGGGAAGATTCATCATGAAAGCCACACATTTATATCAATAGCAAAATGTCTATCTAGAGACCAGAATTCACACTTCCTGCATCTATGGGCACTGACCCAAGATGAGGACAGTCAGCGTGAGGTTAGCATTCAGGATCAAATTGAAGGACCAAATGATTCTCACCCGAAACTGTCTTTAAAATTGATAGCTGAGATTTGGTTAGAGACTAAAATATGTGAATTGTGGTGACAGCACTTAAGGGCCCACTCACCTAAGCTCACATAGATGTCTAAGGCCATTTGAGATGCCCTAGGTTGTGCCATCTGGCTTACAGCTGACCCTCCTGAAACAAGTAGGACAGACAGGTCTGTGCTGTATCTACCAGTCAACACAGATGTCTCAGATACCTGCATGCATCTGACACTGACTCCTATGTCTAGCGATACATCTGAACCAACTGAAATGACTCCTAATGCCTGTCTGAGAAGGAGCTTCTAAGATGCTTTCCAAGCTCTCCTAAATTGAGATACTTTAAACATGGTATGATTTCCATATTGCCTTAATTTCAGCTCGGATGGAATTGTTTTTCTTCAGAGTGTCTGGTATGATGCATTATTTTGGTTCTAGGAGAAAAACAATGTTGATAACACACCAGTGTTTATAGTTGTTTCTGAGCAGGGAGACAAGGAGCATGGAGGGGACAGAATCAGGACAGATGATTTAAACTGGCCAAAGAGATATTCCATACCATATGACATAGTGTGTCACATGTGATTAATAAAGTATTGCAATGAGAAAAAGAAAAAAACTCCTCCCAACGGAGGTGCACTGTGCCCAGAGGTACAGCCCTGTGTTCACTTCAACTCCTGTGACGAGCTCCTGGTGAAGGCGTGCCATGTCATTTGAAAATGGCACACCAGATGATACTAGGGGATACCTAATGGTACTCTCCAACATACATATCTTTCCTTATTAACTTTCACTTTGATATCTGACTGCTAAACATCTAAACGTAGGGGAAATTAAACCCAGCCTAAGGATCTGGTTCCAGAAGAATTGGCAGGAGTCAGGTCTGGTCTACACAGCAACAAAAATATTTTCCGTGTATTAGTGCAACTTTATCTGAATGATGACATACTGGTGCGAACGCTTTCACTCTGGGACCTTTTTCCAGTTCTGCTTATACTGCTTGTGAGGAGACTGGGGTAAACCAGTTCCAGGATAAGTGTGCCTGCGTGGCACAACTCTTCACATTTCACCCTGGAGGCAAAGGCCTGGGGATAGGAGAAGAGAAAGGAGTAACAGTAAAGTAAAAAAAGGAAAGTAAATGTAAAGTCAGTGTTGCAGGGGAGGTTATCTGAACCATGGACAAGGGTAGTAAGAGGAAGCACCCGTTGAAGTTCCTTCCATCTAATAGCGATGATAGGATGTTGGTGCCATTTTTTTCTGTTTCTGAATTGTTTGCCATTTCTTAATTACTAACTGCTCCTTTCATTGTGAGCTCTTCATTTGATACAAATTGTTTCAATGTGTCTTTGAACTGCCTGTTAGAACACACTGCTTAATTCCCTCCGGTTTTCAAGAACTGAATATCTCAAGCACTCAAAAACGTTTAGAAATAATTCCACAGCCACAAAACATTACGATCTTTGCAAGCACTTGAAGTAGAAAATGCTGCTGGTTCTTAAGATGGACAGTCTATTTTAAAAGAAGTTGTGCATTTCATTTAAAATGCAAGCACGTAAACATAGTTTGTTGGTTTAAAGCAATTTTAACATAAACTGTCCCTTAAAATGACATCAGTCCTCAAAGGTTCTTTTTTTTTGCTGCCATTACCAGCAGTCTCCAATCCTGCAAACAGTTGTGGATGACAATTGCAGTAGTGTACTCGACTTCACTGGGACAGCATGCTACAGTAATGTTATGCATGACAGTTTTTACATAGGTAGGGGCACTGTAAGGTATTTGTACCTCCCAAGTGAGGAACCTAACTTCAGGTTTGCATGTGGTGTTTGTGGTTATTAGGTTTCCTATACAGAAAACCAGATAAACAAATCTCAGCAAAAGCCTATAGAGACTGTCCTGAACAACCTTTTAATCTGGCATCCTATTAAAAAGCCCATCAAATTCAGTAGGCAGCTACTGCTCACAATGATGGAACCTTTCTTCTGAAGATGGTATGGACCGTGGTCACAAGAGAACTAATTTCATTCTGGGACTACAAACATACTTCAAGACACGTATCCGTAGTAAAGCTCAAAACAAACAAAAAATGTTTTGTGTTATCAAGGACCTATGGCACAGTTTTATTAAAAGCGCTGTTAAAAGGTATTACAAAGGAAGTAGTGAAGACAGTCCTTCAATATTTATTTTGCTGTGCGTTGTTTCATCACCAACTTTAATTTTTCCATTTTCTCTAAGCAAAGCCAATCCAATTACTCTCTTCTAGGAAATGTTTGAATTATTATCTTCAACATGCAAATACGGGAAGTCAATGTCATATTTACTAAGGGATCTCTACTATGCAAAGTTCGGAAGCTTTACAGTATTATTTGTTATACTGGCAGAGGTATTTTTGTTCCATTAAAAACATATGCTATTCCTTAGTATTAAGACAGATTAAGTTCACAGATACAGTGGGATCCTATTATAGCAATCTGATTCTGTTTTTAAACAGAGCAATTTCATTATATGCATGACACCTGGTTATAATATAACTGTTTTGATGTGCAACAGAGATCTGGGAATCTGACTTTCTTACAGTATATGTAAAAGGTGGTTGTATTTGTAGTCTCTAAAAGTAGATTCAGTTGTATAAGTGCTTGAATACATATCATCTGTGTTAAACATATGCTCTTTTTAGGCCTGAATTTGCCACTCCATTTTTTCGGGAGGGGGTGGGGGGGCAATGACTGTAATGCACTTCAAACTGACCAGGCATCTCAGAAATCAAGTTTAATTGAAAGCCATCTTGCAAGAAAACTTAACACATGTTATCAGTAACTTGCACTGCAAATAACAAAAACAACAACAAATAATTGAAGTATTTGTAGGATGAGGCACATCCCACAGCTGCAGGAAGAACATAGTGTGTTACAGGATAGAATCAAGCCATGCACAGATTTAAGCTTCAGAAGTCATGAGAGAGGACCTTGAGAATGCAACCTCAAAATACTATGAAGAAGAAGAGCAACCTATTTGTGGTGTTTTTATCACATCTGGTCCCAGAGCTTGGATATGACTGAAGGCCTGCTCATAAACAGCTGAGATGTGGCACAGTTTCTCCTTTAGCCTCTTCCAGAGAGGCATCTTTCCAATGAGCAAAGGCTTAGTTAAGGAATTAGATCTCCTTCAAGACCATCTGTAGCTTGTTTTTCTAATTAGAAGGTCTGTCCACAAACAACTCGTTAAGTTGGGAGAGAAAAAAAAACATATCAGAAAGAAGCTTAGGGTTTTAGAAAGATGTGAAAACTCACAAGGGAGGAAAATAAAACGAAAAGCCATGCTTTCCAGAACACAAAACATCACTTTTTGATTGTGTCATGTCAATGAGTACCAGCAATTACACGTATAATATAAAACTAAAAGAAACTGGGTCTTCCATTCATTATTCTCCATCATAATTGATGGAATATTTACAGCACTGGCTTGATCTTCCTATTAGATTTATGTGAGCTGACTGTAGTGCCTTGGATAACCTCAGTTTAAATTAGTGTGGCTGTGGAAGGATTGTTGCTCTGCAGCTCAGGCTGCAGGATAGGAAAATAATTTCATGAGGTTAGAAATTGCTTTTTAGACTTGTTGCTATGAAATGCCAGATGAATGTATGCAAAATTTTCATTTTCACAAATGTGCCTGCTGATACAAGGCTGGAGAATGCGAGTTTCCGGCATGCTGGGCTGGATCACTGAGTGCTTCCCAGGCAGAATGCCCCTAACCAACAGGGCACTGAGACCACTGAGTGGATAGAGATCTGAATCTAGCACTCTGAAAACAAATGAAGGAAAGCAAAGCGGATTCCAGCAACAGCAAACAAATATTTTCTTTCCCCTATCTAATGGTTGAAAAAAAAAGAAAAATGTTCCGCTGTTTTCCTAGTGAAGCACCACTCATGTCTTACTTATCACAGCCTACCCATCTCTCCTTTCCTTGACTCTTCTGTAAGGTTTGTGGCAAGCCAGCTCCTGGTCACTCCCTGCTCAACATGACAGAATGACAAGTTACCAAGTCAGAGACATGAAAACTGCTTACAGGTCAGAGGAAAGGGACAGGAACTTCATTTTAGGCACTCTAAATGACTCATGAGGGCCAAACTTAGCAATGCCTAAATTAGCTAACGTGAATAATTTGAATAAAATTTATGCACTTGTGTAGCTTTGAGGATCTAACCAGTGTTCATTATTGTTATATATCTATTTATTTCTCTATATAGAATAATGAATAATATTAGAATATCCCATACTCCAGAGACTAGACTCTGGAACAAGAAAGATGTCATGTTAGGGAACACTTAAACTGGGCATTTTAAGTTTTTGGGTCCTGATAGATTGTATACATGAGTGCTGATGTCACCATGAAGACTCTCTCAATTATCTTTGCAAAGTCTTGGTGACTGGTGGGTGTTGCTTAGGACTGGCATGGAGCAAATTTGTCTCTTAAGGATTGAGAGCAACTCTGCAGAACCCTGGGGGTACTGGTGGATGGGAAGCTGGACATGATCCAGTAATGTGCCCTCACAGCCCAGAAAGCCAACCATATCCTGGGCTGCATCAAAAGAGGCGTGGCCATCAGGCCAAGGGAGGTCATCCTGCCCCTCTACTCTGCACTGGTGAGACCTCACCTGGAGCACTGTGTCCAGATGTGGAGTTCAGTACAGGAGACACAGACCTGTTGGAGTGCATCCAGAGAAGGGCCATAAAAATGATGCAAGGGATGGAACACCTCTCCTACAAAGACAGGCTGAGAGAGCTGAGACCATTCAGCCTGGAGAAGAGAAGGCTCTAAGGTGACCTGATAGCAGCCTTTCAAAATATAAAGGGGAGCTACAACAAAGAAGAGGACAGACTCTTAAGCAGGGTCTGTGGTAATAGAACAAGGCTTCAAACTTAAAGAGAGTAGACTGAGGTTGGATATAAGGAAAAAGTCTTTTACAGTGAGGGTGGTGAGGCACTGGAACAGGTTGCCCAGAGACGTGGTGGATGCCCTGTCCCTGGAGACTTTCAAGGCCATGCTGGATCAGGTCCTGGGCAACCTGATCGAGCTGTGGATGTCCCTGTTCATTGCAGGGGAGTTGGACTAGAGAGCCTTTAAAGGTCCCTTCCGACCCTAAGGATTTCTATGATTCTAAGTAGTATTTCTGGAGGCAGGTTGTAAAAATTGGGCTAAGACTAGACTGAAAGCAGAGAGGTATACATTTATGACATAGGATTTCTGCTTTTCTTCTTAGTATGCAGTTACGCTGGTAATTCTATCATAAGGGTGACATGTTATGTCAATTCTATGGAGTATTTTCCTTTTATGGTCATGCTTTGTTGCCCATCTAGCTGCTTATATGAGCACTGCCTTGGCTGCTTGGCAATGCACTATAATTAATATTATTCTGAGTACCACTGACTTTAAACCAATGTTTTGTAAATGCTATTATTATTATTATTAGAAAAAAGGTTTCATATGCCAGATGAGTAATTATAGTAGTGGAACGAGGCTTTCTTAGTACTAATTTCTATGCTATTCAATGGCACAAATGTATTTTATTAAGATAAGTACATCTCTTCAATGGGCAAAGCCATTTGAGTGTATCAGACACTTCATGTGAAAGAAATTACATGTCACATAAACCGTTTCCTCTTTCACCATTGCTAAAGTGGAGTCTTGTTTGCCTTTTGTTCTTTCTTCATGCATGTTTATCTGTCATTTCAGAGTCACTGCCCGGAAGCAGCAACTGCTGCCATACAGCTGGAAAATTGAAGATGTACATGTTTCTGGAAAGAATCAGATTTACTATGCATGCTCTGTCTAGTCTATCACTTCTCAGAAATACTGGACGGTGTGATATATGCACACACTGTTGTGTTTGGGAAATCCCAGTATGAAATGCAATGCATTGTGTGGGCATGTGTCCTCTCTGACCTACAACACAGTCCACAAGACCTGTAATACATTTGATGGCTCATTAGTAAACTGGATGGCTGCACTGCTCTGTTACAACTGGATCTTCTGCTTATTTAATACTATACAGGTCAGAGTGTATAAAGAAATGCTGTGTACAGAGTGCTTAGGGCTGAATTAGTCACGAGCTGTGTGGGAATGCACACTTACAATAGGGCAGTGCTTCTCTCTGCTGTTTTTATAATTATAGCAAAGACAATGGAAAGTAAGGGGGAAAGAAAGTCTTTGCACCTCAGAGACACTATGTAAACACAGTGTTGGAGTTCCAAGCAAAATACAGGTGAGAGGAGAAAAAATTCTAAGGCAAAGTGAATAGAAAGGTTGCCCAGGTAAAAACTAAGTTTAGTTGTGCCCTCTGCAGCTTCCCCCTGGAGCACACGTGGGAACGATGTGATTTCTATGCAATTAGCTACAGACTTTTAAACATTAGGTGAAACTGCGGTTTTTCAAAGGCTTATAACTGGACTGTTTTGGGTGAGAAAAATAAGAAGCCATTAATCTCCCCGCAGATTTCAAGTAATTTCTGTGAAGCTGTAGGTGTAAGGATAGATTTTAAGAGTTTAAAAATGGTATAAAACTCCATCTTTTCCCCACACTAGCTCTTGTGGGTGGTTAGACCTTGCAGTGTCAAATTTTATGCAAAAATTCCATGTACCGTGTCCACCTCTATCTGAAGTCTTCCATATATGTAGATAGAGATTGATAAATCCTATAATAGGAAGTCTTGAATTGTAATAGAAAGTAATGTAATAGAAAGTACTGGCTGGCTTCCTAGGTGGGATAGCTACCAGCCACAACAAGCACAGAAATGGAAAAATATGTATATATATACTTCATTTATTGATTTTAAACACCAACATTCTAGTAAAATATGTTATCCTGACATTGTGTTTTGGTACCTCACCCAAGACTTAATTGAGTCAGCTCAAAAAACATACTGACTTCCCTTAGCTTTGTATCAGATTCTGGCTGAACAAGCAAATGCTCATAAGAGACGCAAGCAATAATAAACACAACCAGGTTTTATTTTTAATGTGGATTTGGAAGAGGAAGGAGATATTAGGCTGAGAAATGTTTCTTTTAGTCAAGGTGAAAGAAAGGAAAAATATAACTGAGATGTCTCTTTCAAAGATTCATTTAAATGGGACCGCTGTCAAAGGAGGTAATTATTTTTTTATCATGAGAGCTTGACAGCCTCCTTTTAGGGCTGAAATGCAGAAACAAAATGAATTTTTTTGTATGATGGATTAAGTTAATGCACAGTGGCTTTTGGAGTGGGAAAACCAGAGAAATGATTAGGTTACTTTTATTACTTTAGCTAGAGACTGGATAATGCTGTTACAACTAGTCACTGTGGTATAATTAATAGACCTTCAATCTGTCCCAGCCCAGTTTGTGCTGGAAATCAGAATCAGTCTCCTAGTAGTGTCAGAGTACCAAGGCTCACTGGTTCTGCCTCCTCTTATTTCTTACGTGGCATGTAAGTAGGGGTATGGTCCTAAGTGTTTATTTACATGTTTCTGATGACAATGTTGTTTACCACTGGTGGAAAGAGCATTTAAGAAAATGAGTGTGTGTGGGGGGATATTAATAAAATAAATGTAACGAAGGCTGTGAATACTTGAGTGTTACAGACAGTGTGCTAAAAGCAAGGCAATGTAATTTGTTGTGGATATAGTGTAAACCTTGAAGACACTCAGTCTATTTCTTTGCCTCTCTGCTACACTCTGCAGGATCTCAGGAATATGAGGTTCAGAGGTCTCTAGACCTTTTTTCCATTTTACTCTCAATTGTTTGCAGTAGACGTCCCTATGCTCCTCATGCATATATATACCTGTTTACAACTTTTCTCCCTGAAAGTCTGTCTGCAATTTGTTAGGAAAAAAGCATATGCTTGCCTTCCTTACCTAATCGCAAGTTGCTCATCTGCTGTCCTCATAGATTTTGTTTCACATTTTCTGTTTATTTTCAAGCCTTGTGGACTGTGCATACTGAAGGCTTACAACTTTTCCAATCGTGCTTGACTTAGCAGATGTTTATGAGAGAGTTTAGGACCCCTTAGGTGATGAGGAGAAATACATACATTTTATTCCATATGAAGCAAAATTTGTAGGGATGGAGCCCTCATCTGCATCCAACATTTTGGCAATGGATGTATAATTAAAGAGAAAAGGTCTGTGTTGCACACATGCTGTTCTGATTTCTGAATGGGTGACCTGGCCTCCTAAGCCCAGCAGTGGACATACCATAGTCACTCTCCTGGCTGCTTCGAGGAGGAGGTGGCTCCCCTCAGGCTGGAAGGTCTCCTTGTGAGGTGCTGATGAAGGCCAGCGGCATCTCCTCCTGTCCCAGGGGCTTGGCCATCTGGTTCATGACTTCGGAGGGCTGTCTCAGCCTGAGGACTGTTGTCACACTGCACTTCCTGCCTGAGGTCTGTTGGAGTACAGCTACACCCAGCCTGGTTAATTTTGACCCTGCCTGGACAATGTGACACCCCAACCTGACCTTGTCCAGTTCCCATAGCCCTTCATGGCCATCCCAAGGCTGAGGTCAGCCCTGGTGACCACCCCTGGACCTGCTGAGCCCCACTGCCATTGCCATCAGCTCTTGCTCCATTGCCTGCACAGGCACAGGGTAGCAAGTACCACCACAGGAAATCCCGTCTGTGGATTTCGAGTATTACCACAGAAGGCTCAGATACACAATTAGTTTCCAGAGCTTAACTAGCTGCCACCCATCAGCTGGCACGGTAACTGCCTTTGTGTGTTCTTAGTCTCTAGCAAATGCAAGATAATTCAGCTTATCTAAACTCTTTATTACGGCAGGCTCAATTAAATCCAATTACCTCACCTTTGCTACTAGACTGTACACACAGAGGATTACTGCCACCCTCCTGATGGTGGGAAATCTGACAGTTTCTGAGCCCAGCATAAATATTCTCAATGCACTTCAGGATAATTTATACCAGTTGTTTGCCCAGATCTCTACCTCTGAGTGAAGGTGGTATGCTTCAAATGTTTGTGCCTGTTTGGAAAGGAATTTGCATTAAGGTAAACTGGTGACAATGGAGATGAAGAACCATGCTCCACAACAAATGGATAGTCATAGACTCAGGGTTCCGTGATGTTCAAGCATAGCAAGGTTAGGGGAATTCTTGACAGGAACCCCAGGCCCTTCATAGTTAGCCAGAAGTTAGCAGAGATGTTTCCAGGGATGAAATCATGCACTATTTTTCTTTCATTATTCAGTGTATTTAAATGAGAGACAAACTGAAGCTCAAATTTCCCCAGTACATTTTCAGTTAGGTTTTGGAGACGTTTACTGCTAAGCAAGTACACAAGATGAAAAACATAACTAGAAGGGATGGAAGAAGTCTAAGTATGCAGGAAAAAGGATCAATCCAGCAGAAAGTGGTGGGGGGAGAATGGTGTTATAAGAGACCTCTGAGGGGACAAGAAAATTTTAATGAAAATTAGGCCACAGACATAGGAAGGACCACTTTAATCAAACATATATTCTAAGGCCCTGATGAGAGAGATATTTATAGAAAAAAATTATGCACATGTGATGCTCTGCCATCTGAGGCTTACTGACTCCCAGAAATCTGTTAGTTAGGCAATTTATTATGCACATGATAGAAGCACACGGCAGTGGCTACAAAATAGGGTGCATGTTTCTTTTTCTATTTTTTCATAAAACAAGGTAGCATGCACAGTCTGTAGAGCAAGGTGATCACACAGTATTAGCAGCCTTTCAGGTAAGGCAGTGATGGTCTGTAATTCTGTACCTAAAAAAAGAGATCTCTATTTCCCTCACGCAGATTTTATGGGTTTTGAAGAACTAATTTCATACCAGAATTATCTTGAGTGCCATACTGTTAGCACTCCAGAAAAGTATTCCAGCACCTGCTCTCACATAAAATTAGCTCTACTTATATCCCTAAAAAGAAGACCAAATTAATTATACTATCTGCTAAGAATATCGCATGCATCTCCCAAGAGCCATGCTATTGTAAATATTCATCAGTTTCTATTCACACAGTAATTGGAAGAGGTGACACAATACATTATGGGCAATTTCAGCTTCAAAATAAGTGGAAGCCCAAATGTTTGGTGTAGATATAACAATGTTTGTAACAAGTTTAAAATGCACACTCCTAGAGTTTTGTTTATTGTCCAATGACAGAATCTAAAAACTAGGAAAAAAACAACTATGATGTCCATGTCAATTTTTGTGTAAGCCACCCTTTCCAAGCATTGTGACGGATGGTGAGTCAAGTGACTTGCTTTGTATATTCAGCACATGGTTGCTCCTATTTACAACATGGATTTCAATAATGTCCAAGCCAGTAAGGTAAACCTTGAAAGCATTTGCTATTTATAAATCACTGAACTTCGAACAAGAACACATCATAGATTGGAATCTGACCTTAACAGAAATAAAATCTAAAGGCGATTGAAACTCACACAGTCATTATACCACTTCTCACACAATATCATATTTAAAACAAGTTCTCCTTGGAGCTTCTCCACCAAACATAGTTCATAGGTCAAAGCATTCAGCTTGATTTATCATAGCCTTAAATATATATAACTTCCTTATATGTGAGTGGCTTTAGAGGGAAAAAAACAGAATGAAGAAAGAAACTGGGAAATGGCACTGATGAGTTTCTCAAAGTAAGCTCAAAACCAGCCTGAGAGGTAGAAGTTTGGCATCCAATTCAATCAAATTCCCTCCTGCCAAATAGCAACAGTGGGACAACTGAGGATTTTTCAGGTTAATTCCAGATTCCATCAACAGTCAAATAAACACAAATAACTAGTGATTTTCACTGTTTCTATTTACTTGTAAAGATTCTTTAATACAGAATTATTAATACAGAGTCTGAACTCTGGGAAGTATCAGACCTACCATATCTGCTTTCTGTGAGTTTACATAAGACATCTGACCAGCCTCACTAACTGCAGGTATGACACAGAGTCACAAGGTGCACTGATGATTCTAGCTATGTAGGACTGCAAAAGTCAGGACAATGACATCCAAAAGCCTGCCCCATACACAAACCCTCAAGCTGCCAAGGCAGTCCTGGAAAGGGAGGGATGAGAAGACACCCCGTGTGCTTTCTGTGCTGTGGTAACAAAACAGCTGGGAGAGAATGGGAGCTGATGTTATCTTCAGCTGACCTAGATGGATTTGGAAGAGGACATATGTCTACAGCTTCAGCCAGGGGTTATAAATACGGGATTAAGTTCCCATTCCTTTATACTACACTTCCATGTAGGAAAGCCGAGTTACCTCAGTGTTTCCACAGTTGCAAAGTACTGATCTTTGCCATAATGACTAAATAGCCATGTTTCCATTCCAGAGTTGTCTGTCTTTTATAGGTCACCCATTACAAAGACCCCTTTAGTGAGTTTTTCATGTAGCAATTGTATCTGGGGATCGTATCTTTTTGGTGGCACGATATCATTCCTATGACTGGCACTCAGTAAATAAAAGATAGGTTTTCAGAGTTTGGAATCAGATAGATGAAAGTCACTATGATCCTCTTAACAATCCGTGCAAAATGCGGGTAGTGTGCTTAGATAAAGAGCAATGTTGTAGCCATGAGAAAGATCTATTAATCTGTCTGAGCCGAGAAGAAATTACAGACATGAAAGAAAAGGAACAGAACATTATATTATTTATGGGAGCGTCTTCAATTGGTGTGCAATGTCCTCAGCTCTCCTCATGCACAGCATGAAGCCCAGCTGTTGATCAGGCACACAAACAGTGTCACTCTCACTCCGCATTTTAACCATGCCAAAGTGACTGTCAGCAGGCATGCTCCATAGGGATACATATGGAGAGGAAGGAAGGACAGAATAAAAATAACACTCCCATCTAAAGAGAGGGATTTTGCACTCATGTTGGAGATGGCAAACTGGTCACATCAGACACCACAGTGAGTAAGTAATTAGACCTTATGTGTTCATGTAGGGGTGACTCCTTTATCTGGCGGCCAAGCATTCTCCTGGTTAAGGAGTAGCTGCTGAGTGACAGAAACCATGGGTTAAGATGCCACAGTGAAGGGCTCGTTTTACAAACTTGGTCTCTTAAAAAGTGAGATCTCCCTGAAGCATATTTAAAAATCTTCATTGGCTTAGTTTTTCCAGTCTAGCCAGTCAAGTTAGTGTCTCCCATCCACATGTAATGAATAAAAGGCAAATGCTTTGATAGAGAGTTCAGACAGGAACAAATTTATTGTGGTCTGCTGTTGTTCTATTACCTTGCAGGAGACAGGCTTTGGGGAACTGAAAACAGCATTTTACTGGTTTGTAAAGTGTCACAGTGTACCTTTTTTCTTGCATAGCTTGGTTGTTCTGTCAAATACTGGTTAAAAAACAGATGATTGTTCTGCTCAGCCTAAAAGCACAGAACAACCTTCTGATATTAGGCCATTTGTGTTAAGTTTGATAAACACCTGGGGGCCAAAAGGAAGGACTGTCTGTGCTGAAGTCTGGAACAAAAATCGGACAGGCATTTTATTAATGATATCCCAGGGTAAAAGGGCCCTCAGAAAATCTTTTTTTACATCCCATTATAATGCAAGCAATTGTGCTGAGATTCAGGGAAAGATGAAGCGATGATTTTAACAGATAGAGAGTGGATTGTAATTTGGAGGTAAAATAGGTCCCTTCTCCATTAATAATTTACAGGGATAAAATTTACATTGACTTCATGAGGAATATGCCCCAGGTAGCAGCACTTAAAGCACTCTGAGGCTTGAGCCCTGGACATTTGGAAGCAGTGAGTTCATAGGGGAAAATTCTGCTGTTCACTTTGCATTCCTGATTTCTGCTTTATTTCTGTGATTAAAGGAGTATCTGCCACCTTTGCTCCTCTTTAATGTTTCAGTTTCGCAAGATGATAATGTCTTTCAGAATGTGTGGAGGGGTTACCTACCATCTGAAACACAAAGATGTTATTTTCATACTGACAGGAGCAGCCCGTGATCTTCAATATCACTAATTGGGAAATGACCCATAGTTACCTGATGACATGTGGCTATACTTAATTCCCAGTCATCTATGAGTGTCAAATGCTAAAGGCAACGTATGAAGACATTTGGTGAATCTGTAACATTTTCTGGAAGAATCTGAATCCGTATGCTCATTCATAGACTTTTACAGATTTCACAGCACAGCAGTAAATGAATAAACTAATTTGAGATCTACAAAGTTAAATTACCTGCCCAAAGCTGCAAAGTTGACAACTCTCTGTAAATAATAGAACCATAGAATCATAGAATGACTTCTGTTGAAAAGTTGCCCTCCCCCACAAGCTCAGGCTGCCCAGGGCCCCATCCAACCTGGCCTCAAACACCTCCGGGGATGGAGCACCCACTGCTTTTCAGGGCAGCCTGTGCCAGTACTTTACCACCATCTGAGTAACCGATTTCTTCCTAACGCCTAAAATAAATCTTCTTTTAATTTAAAACTATCCTTCCCTGTCCTAACACTATCTGCCTGTGTAAAAAATTGATCTCACCCTTTTGTTTATAAGTTCCTGTTCAGTAGTGGAAGGCCACAATGTGGTCTTTCTGGAGCCTTCTCTTCTACAAGCTGCAAAAGCCCATCTCCCTCAGCCTGTCTTCATAAGAGAGGTGCTCCAGCCTTCAGGAATCCTCTGCTCAAATGGGGGCATATTCTGAAAATATCAAGGGAATTTGTTTTCACTCCTGCAAAGCTAATGACAAGCAGTGTTATGAGTTCTGTCTTCAGAAAAAATACCTGACCTGACATTTATAGGAGTAACTTTCAGCCCAGCAGTGGTCTTAGAGCAGATAATCACAGGCAAGAGGTTCTGCCTGGATCTCTACTGCAAAATTTTCCAGTAACAGATTCTCAGCCCAAAGATAAGTGCCTCAGGCTGGAATACGTTCACCCAACTTAAGACTGCCACTGTTAGACATTATTTGCCCTAATGAGGGAAAATGGGAATTGCTTGAAAGAAAACCAGGGAGGGAGCTAAAAGGGAGTGATCAGGTGTCCAGGAGCTGAGTCCACTCGCTTGCCTTCTTGTTGAACAGCAGGAACTGTGTTTGTGGCTCCTGAGAGTCACGTTGCCTTAGAAGGGCACAAGGAAAAAGTGTCCTGTCCCTCTCCGTCTGTAAACCAACCCTCAGAAAAAGAATACAAGATGTGTAAGTTTTTCTTTTAGAGATGCCAGCCTTCCAGGAACTCCTGGAGTAGTGCTTCTTCACATGGCTTTTCACCAAGAAAGTGTTTATCCCACCTGACACACCCAAGGGGAAATAAATACGAATCCATCCTACTTGTCTTATCACACTAGGAGCACAGAAACACTCCTGATCCTCTTGCCTTCCCCTGTGCAGCAGCAGAGCCTTACCCTCAAATTCAAAATCTGTATGGAGGAATATTGAGCGTCATCATTTGTCCCTTGCTTTGGATACCCTGAGACGGAGCTGTGCTCTGTGTTGCAAAGAAAACCAATTCGCAAACACTCTTGCGTCTTTTTCTGTTTTCAGTTTGCATCAGAAAGTACTTTCTTTGGGATTTTTTTTCCTCCACCACCACCACAGAGCAGTGATGTTCTTCTGTTGTTGTTCTTCTCCATCAGCTGGAGGAATTAAGCAAACGTGTTTTATTTGTCAACCTGGCACATGGAAAGAAAGCAAAAAGAACAAATCCAGCATCACAGGATGCTAAGAAAATGACTTCTATTTTTAGTCTGGTACATTTTCAGACATGTAAACACCTCTGTTAATCGCAGACCCTGAGGCAGTGCTCTAGGGACTATTGAATTGCTTGGAAAGCTGGCAGCCTTATGTGGCATACCAGTGAAGGACTTGACAAGGCTAATTGTGTTCCAAGTTGTTTTCAGCACCAATGGGAAATGAGGTCTGTGTCCTGGATGTACTGTACAAATGGAGTAGTAATGACGGAGGAAAGGGAGGTGGAGAGAGCAGGGTGCTGAATAAAGGTAACAGGATCTACAAGCATATGACATTTCACTAACATATTTGGCTTCTGGAATTTGAAAAGCAGTTGCACGTTTAAAGGGAGTGTGATGTACTATTGAGAGTGCCTGTATTTCCTCTGGAAGATTTAAATGGCTGTTAGGGCTTGAGTACATCTTTCTACCTCCCTTCCCTGTAAGAGTAAGAATATGAAATTCATTATTGATGAAATTCCCGCTCTATACAAGAATTTTTTCAAATCCACAGAAGTTATTTTTTTCCTCCCATACACTTATCAAGCCTAAAATTAATATGAACAAAGTTTCGATCTCTAGTAATAACATTTCAGGATTGTCCTCTTCCCAGTAGTAACAAATGATTCACAAGTACGTTATTGTTTGTTTTTTCATCTTCAGGTATGGGTTTCCACCTAATCTATTGCTTGAGTGACTTATCTGCTGCCCAGTGAAGTGTTCCTTAAAGAGTTCTTAAATAAAAATCTCTGTGAACAGATGAAACTTCTGCCATGTTTGCACCTGCTTATCTCACACATAAAATTAGCTCAGTTCATCACATTAAATGTATTTAACCAAACAACTTTCACAGCATTTGGCATGTGTTCGTCAACTGTTTATGTGATGTTCTGGGTTCTGGTGGGAGGAGACAGGTAGCCTTTCATGGCTCAGAGCTCCAGGAAAACCAGCTTCTTTTCTGTGTCACAGGAACAAACATGCTATCAAAACACCTAATTGCATTTAACATTTCCTCATTTTATGAGCACAGTAGTAGATTTGTGCTAGGTCTGCCTTTGGTGCACTCTTGTTTTTCTCTGTTGTGCTGTTAAGCATACGTCTCCAGCAGAAGGTAAGCTGTTTTTTCTTTCTTAGGGGATATCTTCTGGTCTTACAGTGGCAATTCATTGTAAGATTGTCACCACGGTCAAGTGTGCTAGCTCTTAAGAGCTTGTAAGTGCTCTGACTGAGGGCTTAATAACAGGAAATTTTTGGAAATGCAATCTCAAAGGGAAATCATTGGCATCATGGGGCTCAGGAATAATCTGTCTACCAGAATAATAAAAAGGAAGCCAGATAAAAGGATGAAAGGATATGAGAGGAGGCATGGAGGAATGGAGGCTTGGGGTAGCCAGGAAATGAGAGAAGGTCTGGAAGAGTATCAGGGGTGTGATGGAAAGAGATTGCGAGAAGTATTTCCAGAAGAGAGAAGCCTGGCAGAGAAGTATGAAGTTGTGTTAAATGGAGTGATGCATGCCTTGGCCTGGGAGCAGGGGTAGACCGAGGCTTGCAATGCGAGGCCTCTCCTTCCAGGGCTCTGTGCCAGACAGCAAAAGAGTTTTTGTTTGGGAGCTGGCTGACAGGCAAAACTATAAGCCCATCTTCCTGAAGGTACTGTTCAGGCTTTAGTTGGTACACCTAGAACAAACTCCTGAGAATGTTGCTTTCCATCAAACTTGTTCAGTTAGACCTGGACTAGGAAGATCCAGTAAGCTGGGTATGTCCTACAACAACATAGTGTAGATGGTGTTCTCTGGCAGTGAAATGAAGGGGCTAAAATATCTTTTCTCTCAACCAGATAAGCTTTTCCCACCTTTACTCTCTACAGGAGAGTATGGTCTCTGACCATGCTCTGCTGGGATTCATGGCTCTATATGGGCCAGTAGAAGTCAAGCCATGCCAAGGATTACACCAACTGAGTGGCATGCCCTTGCTATAGTATCTGCCATTTGGCCCTATACAGTTGTCCAGTAATGTCATAACCCATGAATGTGCACTGGGGTTCCGAAACCAATGGGATGAGGATGTCTTGTGCAGAGAAATATTTGCATCATTCTTTAGCTCTGAAAATGAATTGGAAGTCTTCAAGAAACACTTCCAATCAGTGTAGGTGTTCCTGCTTTCTGCTATACTTGGCATGAACAAGATCAGCATTTAAAACCTGCACAAGGATGAGCATAGAACTTGTCTCCCCCAGTTTCCCCTGTCACATTGATGATGACAAGTTGACAGGGCCACCCGTACACCAAATACATCCAAATACATCCAAAAAGTTGATACAGGGATGACAAGTTGAATATAGTGATAGTCTCCTTCTGTGAAGACTCTGAATACTTCAAATTAAGTCAGTTGATGGGAGATGGATTAGAGAGTTTGTTCCCAAGATGCTACAGTAAATATTTATGATTACTGTGCAACTCTACCAAGAAATTAATGGTCAATCTGTATGGGTGTGTGTTATATTGTAACCTATAGGATAGGTTCCTGATTATTTAATCTGGGATCACAGTTAGAGAACATACCTGTCTCACATGCCCTGTCCTTTTATATCCAGTCTTTGGATTAATGAGGAAGGAAAGTAAAGACGTGCATCCCTGCACCCCTTTGCAAAAAATGAGCTAGGATGTAGCCAAGGTACCTGTGCAGATCCATAAATCAAAGAATATTCAGATATTCCAATCCTATGCACAGACATAGTCAATCTCAAAACAACTTACAACAACTTTCATGAGAATCTGTACTGAGAGAATTTATACCTATCAAGACCAAGAGCTGCTATGATTACTCCACAGACTTTAGCACAAAAATGGCAATATATTCTGCCAACAAACACTGTGCTGTTCGATTGCGGTAGGACTATCAGCCCCAAATTGCCATCTGTGTCTCCTGCAGTGTTCAGTGTCCCATGCGGCTAATTAGCTGGCATATCCCATCGTATGAAAGAAGGAATTGTTCTATCTTGTTGGAGCAATTTTTTTGTTCTGAATACAAGATATTTATGCTTGTTCATCTAAAAGGTAGTATATTTTACGGTGATTCATGGCAGGTTTTGGTTACATGCAAAACAAAAAGGACACAATCTTGACTCTAAGGAATTTATGCAATTCCAACAAAAAGCTTAGAGGGGCAGGAAGATGAGTAGACATACATTGTCAAAATTGCTTCAGATGGAAAACTGGGTTTCCAAAGAAAAAAAAAATTCACAAGAAATTCTTGCTTTGAATTGACTTGTTGGTTAAAAATCATCCAGAAATTTAAGTTCTGATATTCTGCTGCAGAGTCTTTCAAGAATTAGCTTGTTTCGGGTTTTCGTTCTTCTTTGCATCTATTTCCCCTCCATGAACTGAAATGCTGTTCCAGTCCCACAGATGCAATCTCCTTTGCTAATGGGAGACCATGTGGCGTCTCACGGAATATGTAGGCTAAACAATAAACCTTATTTACAGAGAAGAGTGCACAATAAATAGTCTGTAACTCCTGGTGGAATAGGAATATTTCACCAAAATAAGAATCAGAGCAAGTTTTCGTGAGGCAATTGTGAAAGAAATTTCATTTCATTGGTTTAGCCTGTCTTTCCCTTGTGGAAGGGCACTGTCTCGATGCCAAACAGACATCAAGGAGCCAGAAGTGTGGGGGATTTGTAACTCAAAAGATGAAGAGAGGAGATTGCTTGCTAAAATGCTTGGAGCTGACAGTATTGCTACTAGCCTAGGGCTGTTTAAAGAATTATAACATGGCATATTCATTCAAATTCTTCTGGCTCTAGAAGATTATTGAAATAAATACATGGTTGCTTACTTTCGCAGTACAAATTTGCCTAAATAATTTTACATACCACAGAGAAATAAACATTTGGCCCGAGACACCTATTCTGAACTCAAGAAGCAATGAAAACTTATCTAAATATAATTAACCAAAATTTTTCATAATTAATAGATCTTCTTAATTACTGGGACAAAACTCCCATCTACCTCCAGCTAAAATGCTCCTGCTTCAAGTGCTCTGGGATACAAACTATCTTTTCCCACCCAGAATCTAAGGGCAGTACTGATGGATGTTTGTTTCATGCACAAAGCCTGTGATGAAAACAAAATTCCAAATGAAGCCCTAAAGACAGCAGAAAGGCGGGATACAGCAGCAGGGCTCTTTCTTTACCAGGGATTTTCTTGTTGCTTTACGGAGTTAAGGAGGTGGTCTGGTGGGGATGTGTATCTTCTCAGCTGAATCCCGTACATGAAATAATTTCCTGTTCTTGGTGTTTTAAAAAGTAATTATTTAGCCACACCCAGAGAAAACTCAGGGTATACTGGAAAACTGTTGGACAGGTTAACTGCGATCAGAGCAACGATGATCTCTGTGGAGTCACTGCCTTGGTAAGTCACGTTGATCTGCTGCTGGGTTTTCAAGAGCTGTTTGCAACTTCAGAACTACAATAAATCTGTAATAATTCATCTCAGAAACCTCTCTCGGGGGTTCTTTTCCCCAAGTACTTTGCCAGCTTTCTCAAGCATGCTTACGCGTGTATTGACACTTCAGCTTTTTGGGTATTTCTGTTTCTTTCCCCATATGAACCACTCCTTAAAATGGCCCGCTTCCCCCTGGCACCAGGAGTGAAACTGAAACAGCTTGTCCTGGCAACTGCTGCTAGTCTACAGTAACTGGATGTATTACAAATAAAAACAACAACAAAACAATTGTTTTTCCTCATTCCTTCCCAGTAGAAATCAATTAGTCACAGCCTTTATTTAGCACATGTGACATTTACCTAAGCAAAGGCAACTGGTGAGCCGGTTATGTGTAAGAGTCCTGGGGAGCACAGGTCTTACTCATGCTCCAGGCCTCGCTTTGTTGTCCTGCTTGTCACCAAGGGTTAGTCATTATTCAGAGCAGTGGAGGATGCTTCTCTTAAGAGGACAAACTGCTGCGAGATCCAACGCTTATGAATTTGGAAGGAGTTGGAAGGGGAAACTGTCTTCTTTACTTCCAGGTGTAAGTGCCGACCATGAACATGCAAAGAGCTTCCCCTGTTGGGTTGGCTTCCTACCAGGACCACGACTTCAGTGTAAAACGTCACTTTTGGTGCTTGCTGGCTGCTGTCCACCAGATCTCCATGTGTGCCCGCTCGTGCCAAGGCTCATGCACAGAGTCATGCACTCACTGCTTTATCAGAGGGTACCCGTTCACCTTCCTCCGCATCCACGTCCCTCTGTGCTTGTTCCCCAGGCCCCCAGCAGAAGTGGTGAACCATTTTATCTTCCTGACAGACACCTGATACATGGCATGTGGTTGCAGTTTTCTTGGGAATGCTGCTCCAGTCAGGTGAAAATTCAGCTGGGAGGGAAAAAAATGATAGTAAAGAAAGTCTCAGTTTCTTCTGGGGGGAGGGGGTGGTGGTGGTTGTTTTGGATAAGCTAAATCTCATGGGAGTTGTGGCCCCAGGGGATCTGCTGCAGATCTGGGTTTACTTCCCTTTTTGGGCTGAGGCCGTGAAGAGCTACATCACCCACGTGCAAAACAAACACCTTGGCCACCTGTCACTCTGTATCACCTCTGGAGCAATGTGCCTTTTTCCTCTGCAGCCTCCCTGTGCTGGTATGTGTTGGAGAAGTAGTGCAGCTGGGGTCTAAGCTCTGTCTCCCACACAGTGCGTGCCCTACTTATTCTTGATCTTCCTCAGCTGCAGCCTCCTCCCAGTGTTGTGACTCCAGCTTGTCGTATCCTTTGCATTTATCACCAGCACCTCAGACAGGATTGAGTCAAATGAGAGGTTTAAGGCAACACGTGAAGGATTTTCTCAAGGTTTCCCTTCACTTCAACCAGAAATATTGGGAGTATTTCTTGATTTGTGCCAAATCAATTCCCTTCTTTGGATTTTCACCCCATTACTGTCACATCAGACACTTTCAGTGTCTCGGTTCCGGCCAGCCTTGTGTGCTCCGGCATTTTGAGGGGCGGTTTCTGTCTGTCAGCTGTCTCACTTAGGAAAAGGAGCTTTCTTGTCTCTGGCATTGCTTTGAATGAGAAACAACGTTCTCACCTCCTAGTTTTATCTAGGTATCACCCTGCTTCTGCAGAGCAAGCTGTTGCGGTGCGTGAACTCACACGAGAACATTCTTTAACTCTATCCGCTGGTGATTAATCGTTGCTTAGATTCAGAATATATAAAAATTTTATTTTTAAAAGTTCCAGTGCTATACACAAAAGCCTCCAAGGGCGACTTTGAAGTTTGAACATAATTATTTGGCAAGCAGTGTGGGGTCTGCTGACATGCTTGGTTAAAGAACATATTGTGCTAATTTGCAGTTACACTAACGGAGATAAGAAGCTTGAACTACAGAATTGAGTACAATCAGGGACATGTAAATGGGGCCGATGTTATGTCTGCTGAATCTCCTGAGGTTCTGGCTCTAGTTTAGAGCATTTCTTTATTTAAAACCCCGCTGTTAGAGAGAGAAATGTGTTGGATATTCCAGAGGAATGTGAAAGCTGGAAGACTCCCCAAAAAACGAGATTTCCCTTTAATGCTTGATGTGTCGTTCATCTATTGTTACCTGCTTTTCTTCTCCTGGCTAATTACAGAAGATAGGAATTTTATTTCCCTTTTTAATACTTCCACCAATGTCAAGGATTTTATTGGATGAACTGATGGGTTCTGAACTTCACAAAGATTCCCCAGGCAAGGGGATAGGGCAGCAAGGAAGCATAAGGACGTTGGTCTTCTAGTTTGGCCTTACTGAGGGTACCTCAGGGTGAACTTTGGTGATTTGTGTAGGAGTAAATTAAAATGCCTGCTCCATTTTTCTGCCAGACATTATTACCCCAGTAGCAGAGGCAGCAGAAAGGGTGATATACCCTTCTCTCAGCTACAGAGGTCACAGCCTGGTGTATTCACTGAAACTGCAGTAAGTCTTAGCATTTGGGCAGTAACTCCTGGCTGTGTGGGCAGGCAGCTGAGAATAATAACCTCTTAAATTACTTCAGCGTACATTGCAAGAACTTATTTAGGGCCAGTATGCATAATCCAGGGTGCAGATTTTCAAAGGTGCATTTCCTCCCATGAAGCTCTGTGTAAGGGCTGTGCATTTGCACATAGGTAACTGCGTGTATCACTATCAAAACAGAGCACGTGAATTTGTCTCATGTACAGCGTGGGTGGATACTCATAGTCCTATTGATGACAGAAATGTACCCTTGGCTTTAGAAACCCTGTGTGTCTGCCTGTGTAAAATGGATGATAACAGCACTGTGCTCCGTCAGCTGGCTGGGAACCCCGAGGTGGCAAGTCTGAAGTCGGACACTTCTCCTTCAGACTAGAGGTTCATGTTGTGTCAAGCCTTGAAGGTATCATGTAAAACCGTTGGAGTTTCCCTGGGGAAAAAATGATTTTCACAGAAAGCAAGATCCTTCTTTCCCTCTCCAAGGAAATGCTGCTTCTCATCAGTGCACCCCAGCGTGCCATGCCCCCAGCCCCTTGAGTCTGTCCTACTGCATGCCCCTCAGAACCTTACATGTATCATAGGTTTGCCGTCTGTATTGCTAATTCCTGCTCACAGGCAGAGGTGTACAGTTCAGTAATCAGCTCAATTACCAGTAACACCACTGCCATGCCTCTGAAAATACTTCACCGCATGGAAGCTTTGTGGATTAGCAAACAGTGGCTATAAAACTGTGATCTTTGTGTTAATTAATTTATTTTTGGTCAGAGGGTTAATTATGTTCTATAATCCCACATAATTACTAGATTCTTAATGGAGCCCAATAAAATGATTAACAAAGCTATTCTGAAATAATTATGCTAGTGCTCTTTTTGTAGAGAAAGCAACAGCAACAAACACAGTTGATACAGAGCAAACAAGAGCTATGACAATCTGCTTTCCTCCTCCCCATCACCTCTGCTGGTCTAGTTCCCCATCAAAAGACTTTAAACAGGCTTCTGGAGTTGCATTGATCTCGGTTGACTATGGACTCTCAGAATTCTCTGAATGGATATTACTTACACCCTCATTCTCGGGATTTCCTTAGAAATCTGTGATGATAGTGAGATCTGTGTCCTCTTCAAGTCTAAATGAAACTATTCTTTCCCTAGCTTTCACTCAGTTTTAAAAAGTATTAATTTATAAAGAGGAGTACTTGACATTTAATTTGGGATGGAGGAGAAGCTGGCTGGTGGTTTTCTGTGGTAGATACATCTCTTCAGGAAATGCCTGCTGGCAGCAGGACTTCAGGGGCTGTGTAAAGATATCCAAACTGACACTTGGAAAAAATGACTTCATTCTTGACTTGGAGTTTTTGTTGTTGCTAAGGGTTTTATGCTTACAGAAGTAGAGTACACCCGAGTGTGTGCCAGGATGCAGACACAATATCAGTGGAGTGTGCATGGGGTTTGGCGAATAGTTATCTGAATGAGTGGTGAACTGGCTGCCCAGGGAGGTGGTGGAGTCACTGTGGAGGTGTTCAAGAACTGTGTGCATGTGGCACTGAGGGACATGGTCAGTGGGCATGGTGGTCGGGATGGGTTGGTGGTTGGACTAGAAGATCTTAGAGGTCTTTTCCAACCTTAATGACTCTGTGATTCTATTCTATAAATAGTGAACAGGTATACTGATGGTGATATGTGAGCTACCATTCATGTTCATATGGCTTGCAGCAGAAATCACTCAGGAAATACAGTTAATATGAGGCATCCTCAGTGATCCTCTTAGTGATCACCCACATTATCAAATCAATAAAAATGCTGACCTGATCTACCCCAGCTTAAACAACACTCTGCTCAGGTTGACATCTGAAGTTGGAGTCCCCATGCAACGTTTGACAGCTGCAAGCAGTGGCAGAAGCTTACTTTTAACTGAGGAACAACAGGTCTTTTTGCTTCTGAAGAATGATATAGATCAAATCTGTTTTCTGGTTTTGATTCTGTTCCTCAGAAAATGAGTACTATTAACACCGTCCAAGTACATATTACATTTTGAAAGAGTAGATGTTTCCTTTTTTCCATATAGTCTTTGGCTGCCCCTGGTTTGCAACATTTCTGTTCCCCTCCCTCTGCCCTGAAGAATCCTGATAATGGGTTTGGGTGAAATAATCAAAAAATAAAAGTAGTGAAATGCATGAAAACTCAGGAGAGTGTCCGCTTTTTCCTGGAATGCTTCCTTTGAACAAAGTTTGCTGTAATTTAAACAAAACGTGGTCTTTTCTTCTTCTTCTGTTAGAGAAGATCAGCCTAAGCATGACTTCTTAACAGTGGGTAATACACCTGTAGAGAAGTTACCTTATCATAAATACAATCACTACTCTTATTTGTTAAATTTACCTTGCTGGTAGCCAAGCTACATTGTATAGTCTGGGTAACCATAACAAAATTTTAACATTATTTTTAAACACAGACTGTGGTTCTGATTAGAAACTTCAATTACTCTGTGTTTTCCATCCATTTGCTTCCTTTCTTCTCTTTCCCCAGCAGCAGATTGCAAATACTCCAGAAAGTGAGGACCTGAGACATGCATTTCTCCTTAAAAGCAATGATTTTATGAATGTTTTTTACTTTCTTCAGAATAAAAGAATATGTAAATGGAGATCTGGTACTGGAGATGTTACTCTCCTTGCACCCCTTCTCTCGAACTCCATTTATCTTTTAACCCTAAATAGGTTTGTTGTGGCTTTTAGACTGAAGCTTCATATTGTAGGGTGTGGATTTTTGATGCGACTGTGGATGTAAGGTAGGTATCTGGAGCCTGAGAGACAGACATACTGTCTTGGGGACTGGTGTAAACCACCTGTACTGATTTTCAGGATAGACCTGAGAGAGGATATCTACCTGCACAGTGGCCCAGTGGTCAGAAAGCTAATTATCTTTCTAATTTACTAGCTTGCTACCTTGTTAGCAAACTGACTGCTGAGAGTCAGCAATGCTTCATGTATCTTAAATTGGCACTGCACTGAGGAGCAGAGCCATAACTTTAAGAGCCTTTAAAGGATGAGTGGCTATTACCGATCTATAAAACATTATTGCATAGCAATTTATTCCACAAAAACAAAATGATACAAGGAGAGACTGTATTCATTACATCAACAGCACACTTCAAAAAACAAGATTGACGTTCTATAAGCGGCACATGTGTAGGAAAAAGAACTTTATAAAACAAATAATGAAAGGAACAAACTGTTACAGTCTGATGTAATTTCAGTAATTTGGTAATTGAGAATTTCCACCCACTACCCGTGAAAGGAAAAGTACACACAGTCCTGCACACTCATTATGTATTTACTTCTTTGATAGTGGCAAACATGTAAGTTGTTGAAATGATGGCTTTGGATCCTTTTTCATTATTCCTTGGCCATTCACAGAGATATATCATTGCGTCTTAAATTTAGGAAGTGGGAAATTTTTATTTTGATGAATGATATATCATTCCCAATCGGAAGAGACAAAATTTCAACCAAAGCAAAACCAACTATTTAGATATTTTTTTTCTATTTTTTCTTCTTTTTTTTCCCCCAGCAAGACAAAATAAGCGTATTGGTAATAAAATGGTATGACAGTTTATAGTTGATTCTTTTCAGGCCGCAGTAATGAAAACTATCCTTTTGAATATAATTACGTATGTGAACAATCATCACAATCTGCCAGTTTTCATTGCTGTGAAGTTAATCTTTCATCTTTTAAAATATTTATTAATAGATCCAGATGAGTTACATAGAGAACAGCAGCAGCTATGGCCTCAATTATAAATGTTTGTACTAATTGCTAGAAAAGTGTGTATACATACACAGACATATATCAGTATTCCAGACACACACCAGAAATGTCTGCACTGGTAAAAGTAAAATCAAACTCATATTTTCCATTTCCATTTGTGAACCTACCTTTCTGTTATGCTGTAATCTGTACTGACTTATTAAGTTCAGGCACTGCTTATCATTCAAACTTAGATTATTCATACAAACCAAGCCTGAACATCAGATACTGGAAGGTCAATTTTTGGCACTGCACTTCTGGAAAGATATGAACTTGTTGGAAAGAATCTGAAGAGAAGGAAGATGAATGAGCAGAGATCCTTGAAAAGATTGAAGGAATCAAGCTTGTTTAGTCTAGAAAAGAGTGGACTGAGGAGGAAAATTTAATACTTTTCAGATATCTGAAAAGCAGCTTTGCGTATCTATTTTCCAAGCTGGTGACTGATAAAGCAAGAAGGAATGGTCTTAAACTATACTGAAGGAGAGACAGATAAAACACCAAGAAATATGCTGTAACAGTATGGCCAGAGAAACACTGGAAGAGTGCTCGAAATCTCCATCATCTCAAGATCTTTACGGGCAGGTTAGAAAAACAAGAGGCAAGAGTCTAGGGGAGTGGTGGAGGAAAGAAAGAAATGAAGGCATTGAACTAGGGAATCTTTTGAGGTTCTTTTGAAAACCCCTTGCTTCTGGATTACATGATTTTGTATCCTGGACCATACCTGTAGAGTACTCATTCCCTTCAGTGCCCTTGTAGGTGTTCACAGTAGGGGCAGATCTCCTTTTCCAGATTAGTGGAAAAGTTTACCATCCTATGTCATTGTATGCAGCATCATCTTGTTCTATCTTTCCAGCCAGCTAATAGAGGGGCCCATGTGGATGATCCAAAACCATGGCAGTCAAATAAATCAGAGTAGTAAAGACCTATCTGAAGGATGTATGCTGCCCTGGCTGTCTCATCTGACTGAGCAACTCCTGCTGGTAGGTCTCCAGCAAGAACAACAGCATGAAGAGGATGAGGCTGGGCTAATGAGTTGAGCAGGTTTTATTCTCCCCACTTATGGCTCTGTGGACACTGCTTTGACCATAATTGCCCTGCTGATTTTGTTGCTCTCCTACCTGACATCCTTTCTTCAGAAAGCAAGTCTCTTTACCATTTCTTTTACATCCAATTCATTTTCAGATTATTATTATTATTTTTTTTTTTGCTCTATTGGACAAAATCCATGTATCACAGGTTGCACCTCTGACATTTTTTCTCGACATAAAGTTAATATGTGTTAGGATAAGTTACAGCCAGTGCAAGACAGAGCAGAGTTGGAGGCTGTAGTTGTCCTCTGCAAGAAACGGACAAGATAGATAATGTTTTACCGTTGTTTTAAATATCATACTCATTTTGAAATATCGCCTTTCTGGCAGACTGGGTCCCTTCTTAAAGAACTGCCAGCACAGAGCTGATAATGCATTACACAGTGCAAAATCAGTCCAAGAAGTTATAGTGGTAACTGGCAAGGCCTCCTCTGCTTAACAGCCTGTTAATATTTAGAAGGTAACTCGACATTTCAGCTCTTTGCAAGCTGAAACTCAGGATACCATTCCTGATTCTGAAGAGGAGAACAAAATTTACTGAGAGACTGATTAAATGTCACTTCTCAGACTCTTACACTGACACCCAAAAAGGACTCAGAGGTTGTGCACTCTCTCTTCTGGTGCACAAATTCCAGTCAGACCCAGCCCCACTAACCCATGCCCTTGGAGCAGAGGGAGCTGAGAACACCCATGTACTGAGTAGCAAACCACCCCAGTCAGCCACTGGAAGGTGTGATGGGCAGAGGTGCCCTGAAAAGCCTTGTTTCCTCCTACTCAAGGCACAGCATTATGTTTGGGATGTAGGGAGGCTCTTTCAGATCTTCGTGAAAGGGACTTCCATGAGACAGGAGGTAAAAATGACAGGACAGAACGAGGAAAGGACAATCACCTCTGCAAATGGATCCCTCTTGGGATCTACACTGAGCCTTGCAGCTATGATATGCACCGGCATGCATCTGAACACCCCTATCACAGGTGAACATGTAAATTATTCTACTTCCTACTTGGTATCTTTGAGTGAATCTGTAGTTACCAGACTGATTTTGGTCAGAGCTGGAAAATGCCCTTAGCCTTGCATCTCCCACACCTCAGAGCTCTCCTCTACCTGAGGAGACTCTGGTCAGGGGGAGGAGACTGATGTCATCACCTTCTCTTCCTCTAGCTACATCTGGCAAGAGGAGAGTCCTCCCCTGCTCTAGTTTTGAAAGAAATGTAAGAAAAATATTCAGGACTGTGAATCTTGTGGGAGACAACAAAACAAGGCACATACATTTCAGAGTATAAAAGAAAAGCCTTTCCCAAATAACTGTCCTACTTGAGTCCAACTCTCAGTATCCAGTTGTAGCTGTTGTATGTCCCTTCTGGGACATGTGCCTTTCCCTGACCAGCACTGGTGTAGAGCTACAAATTATGCTCTTGATCAAAGCACTGAAAAATGTGGCATTGCAATGTACTCATGGTTGTGACATCTCCAGCACTGACCTATTTGGGGACAGAAATACTTTGCTTCTGAATACATCATATCTTAGATTGTAGATGTGTCCTTTTTGAGACTGTGGGAGAGAAGGGAGAAGTGTTCCTGCCAGAGACAGTCACTGTATTACACAGATACTTTGTCAGGGACCTCATCACACTGGACATGTTTACCAATACATTGTGTAAATCATGATGCTGTTGAACCCAAGTCCATGACTGCTAACAGCTTAAAATAAACCCCAAACTTTCTTACCGTTTCTTGTGACCTTGCATCCATCTGGCACATCTTTTGCCCTACCTTGCATTTCTGGACCCTTTAAAATTCCCAGGTGTGTGTAAGCATGACTCACACATCCTCCATCTGCTCTGTGATCCACATTGGGCATAAGAAGCTTACATCAATATCATGAAGCCAAAGGGCTTCCTTCAAACTAGGCACACTTTTTGCGTGTGTATTTTGCCATCTTAAAGGGACATTCCCATCTGAAGATTTTATTGTGCTTACACATTACTATTTGGAAGATGAAGAGGACTATGAACCTCTGCAACACTTTAAAAACATCAGCAACACAAGGGAGGATGAAAATAGATCCCAAAGACTCAAACATTTTACGCAAATTCTTCGAGACTTAGAATTGTCGTATAAATTACCATGACTCTGATTATTCTTAAATAAGAGATTTAAAGTTCTTGTTCTTCATGATAGTCGCATTTTCTTATTTTACAAAGACAGAACACAGTTTTGGCAAGAGACACTGTACTTAAGATCTATGTCTCTGTGCTCGCTGTCCCCTCACAAAGGCAAACACAGGTAAATATGCATTTCTTCCAGACTAGAAATTGAAATCCCTGCCAGGTATGGCATAACATTAATGAAGATCAATACGCTTTGTGTGGGGTATTAGAAACAGCTATAAAAATGGAAACTAGTTCTATTTTGTAAGTGCTCAATTTACAGTTTTACTCATGCTAATCTTATGGAATTTTACAAGATAGTTAAAATTATGTCTGTAGTTTCTTCTAAATAGATCCTTCTATCTGTAAAGCAGTTCTGGAAACACTGCTTGACAAGATAATACTTAGAAATCAATAGCAAATGGTGCACAGCAGGGGAAATCAGTAACACTCATTAAGCAGGACATTATTTTCATGGGTACTGGTCAGAACAGAAAGACATTTACCAGAGCAAAACTCGCTATTTAGAAATACAACTATTTAGAAATACAACTTCGCCTAAAACATTTCAGCAGCGCTGCCAAGGAGTAAGTGACTTCAGGAAATGAGAAGTAACTGGTTTTGCTCAGGGAAGCATGTTCCTTTTCTTAAAATAATTCCATAACCTTTCACTTGCAGATGAATTGCAAGTAGCAAGGCATTTGTAAGAGCTGTAGAGGTATGCCTGAATGATGAGCAGCCCCCTCCCAGCCGCAGTTCTTGGGGTGGGGGTTTGGGGAGAGACAGTAGCAGCAGCCTTCTTAGGGTTGCCATTCACACTTCATACAGGATATATATGGAAAATAGAGTAACACTGGTGCTGTTCCAAATGTATATTAGAAAGCACCGAAGTGGATATAATTTATCCCTATAGTATCCAGATGCCATGGAAACCCACCTCATGTAAGCCAGGATGTTTCTTTTATGATTTAAATACCATTTCTTCTGGTCCACATGAAGCATATGAATACCACTAAGGGAGAATCCATGTATAAACTACCAAATGCTTCTTAACAATTTCAAACCTTTTCCAAAGTGACAGTGAGACCATTTGTATGATCTCTGTGTATATTCTGAATCCTTTAGTTGCTTCAAGAAGCAGCAGAAAACTCTTTAATGTAAATCCTTACATAAAGCTCTGACATTTTAGGATGAATGCTCTTACATAAAACCAAACCGCACTGTACTCCCAGTGGATGGAGGAGAAGATGTAATGAAAAAATGGTTCCTTGCAGAGTGACTACAGAGAAGGCCCTAAAAGTTCTTAAGATGCTTCTTAATGGTTTAAACAACCTTCAGTTTTCCCTTTTTGTATCATGGTTCTCCATCTCAGAAGGTTTCCTCTTGTGAGAAGGGGAAATAGATCATTCACGTGCTGAGGACGGTTAAGATAGGTGTGCTGCTGGAGATCTAAATTTTGGAGAAAAGTTTAATCTACATTTTGTAAGAATGAAAGAGACTGCTTGGCAAACTGCAAACAGTCTGTAATATCAGCAGCAGCTGAGGACTTGATCGGCTTTCTTATGTATTTTCAGAGACAAAATCACAAGAACTATCTCCGCTCTCCCATGGAGCTTCTGACTTTGCAGAACACTGATCTCAATCACCCACCATCCTCCAGGTATGTCCTTCAGCCCTTCACACATCTGAAATGAATCTTACTGCACAGAAGCTTTAAAAACTCCTGTCCCTAAAAGTGTTTCCTGTTAGTAGACAACAAATCCTTGCTATCTTTGCCTTCCTGTGCTGCCTGTAACTTCAACCTGTACTACTTGTGGTCATTGTGATTCTCTGATTTTGGTATCTGCAATAGCTGCAATGATGGCAGTAATTTGTGTGTGTATAAATGCATGAAATAGAGATAGTGCCACACTCAGTGCTCTGGAGTGCTTCAATAAATGACAACTGTGTATTTATTTTCTTTGAGGTAGGTCAATAGCTATTGGCAAGATGCAGGGGTGGACTACCTCTGTCAGCAAGGTTGGAGTTGTAACCTTCAGCTCTGTTTATTCATTAACAAGTTCTAAGCAGAGTTTATTCATTGTTATTAAAATATTTTCTCTAAAACATTTTCTTAAAGTTCTGAGTTGAACACTCTTCATCATTACCTGCAATACAAGCTATGCCTCCAAAGGCTATGTTGGTAAAGCCACCCTTCCTTCCTGTTCTACTTACTCCCTCCCCTGTTGCTCAGAGGCTCTGGCAGAGGAGCCCTGCAGCAGGTGCTGGGCTGGCTCTGGATGCGACCTCCCCAAGGCACCTTCGTGAAGCTACTGCCCTGAGGACGGCCAGCAGAGCAGAACATGTGCTCACACCATGCTGTTCCAGCTCACACTTGAGCTGCTGATGGCAGCGGATTTGCGTTAAGATGCCAAAGAACAAACTATATGGCTTTCTGCCTGGCTTCTCTTGTGACAGTGGCGGTGACCACCAGCAGAAGAAAAAGCAGCTACAGGACAGGGGAGACCTGTAACATCTTCAGCTGCTGCAGCTGTCGACCAGATGTGTTTGACCGTGCTTTGAAGTATCTGCCGTATAGCTGAAACAGTACAGAGTGCAGTGTAGGGTGTTTCCAGCTATTTATTCAACTTCTCAGGTGGTTTGCGTAACCCAGACTAGGAGTTGTGCTGCCATAGCTACGCGGTAACAGCACTGCTGCTAGTTTAAAGTTAGCTTGGGTTCGTGTGCATGAGCAGCAGCCATGGCTCCACACAAACAGAGCAGCTCTGCCCATATTTGTTTGTGCAGTGGGCTTCAGTTCCCCACTGGGACCTTCAGGCACTGCTGCAATAGAAATAGCAATGAATCATTAATAACTTCTGCTGAATCATTTGAAAACTATTCACTGTGCAGTAGATGTTTATTTATTAGTACAGAATAGGTGATGCAACAGAAGACGGCAAACAAAATGAGCTGCGGGCTGTTTTGCTCCAATTCATTGTACATTTTCTTCTGGGGATAATTACTTCTCAAAATGAAAGCAAATTATGTATGTTTGTGGTTGGAAAGGTTCCCCTTTGCCCCTGACTATCTTCTCAAAATGGCTTTGTTTAGTAGCCCCGGTAATGCTTTGCTATGTATCGAATGTATTACTGATAAAGTGTCTGGGGAGGGGTTGTTTTTTTTTCCCCCAAATAGTTATGAAATATCAGAATGGGGTCTGTTCTGTCCTGTTAGAATGTCTGTTCTTTTGGTATACATTCATGCCAGCCTCCACCTTTGGATCCAGAACAGCTAGATGGAGCTATTTCCTCTCTAATTAACAGGAAAAGTGTAAAAAAAAAAACCACCTAATTTAAAATCTTTGACCCAATCCTGACAATGAAAATATTCTCATCTTTTAAATAAGATAGCTCTGAGTAAGAGCTATGTAAGAAAGTTTTGCAAAATTAAACCCAAAGGCTTGAGCTGGAAAGGTAGTAACAATTTATATGTGGACAGAGCTGCTTCTGTAGTGTATGGATTTTGGACCAAAAAAAACCAGCATGAAAGAGAACAAGATATAAGTTGAAGATGTCCTGTCAAGCAGTATCTTTGTAATTCATATACATACGTGCAAAAGATTGGATTAGATGGTATACAGTAGCCTCTCTTTGGCTCTGAGTCAGTGAATCTAAACAGATGCCAAGTGCAATGGTCAGTAAAGGCAGCTGAGATGCTGTGTGTAAATAGCTGTGTTGAAACAAGTCAGGTAGTGGTCCCATAATATTAAATAAGAAGGTGAAGGCAAGACTAAACGTCCTGAAAATGTACAAAACAAGACTGCAGTCCCAGATACTTTGATACCCTAGAAGTTTAGGATAACTGTTATTTCCTGTCCTGCCTGATATGCATAAATGCAATTCTGTCAGCCCTCAGGAAATGAAGTTAAATGAAAATGGAAAACAATTTGTCTTAAAAATATGCACAGTTAAGATATGCATCACTTATATAAATTTAATTAGATATTACATTTTGCAAGAGTAAAGATAACTGTAATAATGATCTAAGGATGTTTACTCTTCGCTTTTCTTTGTAACACATATACTTAGGCTGAGATTACACTGGAACCTCAGTATCTGTGGAAGTCTTTCCCACTGATTTGGGGCCATAGAACTAGAAATAAACTATACCACATAATTTATTTCACAAACAACTCCCCATACTTCATTCTTGAAAACTGTTCTGTCAATCAGTGAGAGTTTCTGCACGCATAGGTAGACAAAACTGAACTGTTTGCTTCTGCTTTGATCTCCTCTTTATAGTCTACCAACAGCATAAACCAGCAGTGGAGACTTTGTGGCACCTAAGTATCAGTCCAACTTCAGAGCACAAACACTTTCCAGAAGTTGCAAGAACTTGCTAGTTCTCCTGTCTGAGGCCTGGAGTCTGTTTTCCTGAGCAGATGAAGTGTTGTGGGTATATTTGCTTTTTTAAGTACCTCCAATTCTGCGGCCCAGGATGGAAGACTCCAAAGTGGAGCCTGTGATTTTATCAGCTCTAGGCCTGAAGGCCAAGATGATCTGACGCTTTCAGTCCTGGTTTTCTCTGTCTGCTGTGACTTCTTTGTTCAGGCTTGACTGGTGTTGAGTTGAGACGACTGGGACTGCACTACTATTGACATCACCAGTGGTAGGTATGAAGATCCCCACTGCAGAGAGACACCATCAGGAATCTCTCCTGTGAGCTGCTGTCATGACCTCACCATTCCTACACAAAAATTTTAAAGCTGGTATCTGTATTCAAAATAGCAGATGCAGCCTTGTGGAGCCTTACAGACTTCAAAGTCTGGTCTGTGGCTAACCAGAGTGGGATGGGCAAGTCTACTGTAGGCAAATGCAGTGAAGCACTCCCAGATCATTCTCCACACCTGCCTCCTTCATATAGTGCAAATAAGTGACATCAGCAAAATTGTTCAGACTTTTGCCTCCAAGGGGCTGCAGAAATATTTATGGGGTGGAGGAGTAGGGTAGTGACCTTCTTTCACATTCGCTTCCCAGGGCACTGCAGCTACGACCACCTAATCTGCTGTATGGGCACAAGGCAGGTCAAAGTGCCTTGGCAGGGTTCACTGAAAAGATTCAGGATACTCATGCTTTCTGCAGCCCTGGTCATGAACTCTGTGGGGTGCTGGCACCCTCTTTTGAAGATGAACAAGGATCATTCAGGGCACTCAGGCCCTCCAGTGGCATTGCAGACTAATGAATCTGACTACACCACTATGGATGGGAATGTTCCCTTACTGCAGGGATTTCCTGATTGCATCTGCAAGTTAGGTGCATTTGGCTACCTTGATGCAAGGTGGAGGGCCAGACGGAGAAACCTTGATGCCAATGCCCTCCACATTATGGGCGCCTTCCTTCCTCCAGGGTTGTGGGAGAAAGCATTTTGGACAGAAATTATGAGGAACAATTTCTTCAGAAAATTCATGTTGCATTTTCTGCATACAAAACATTTGGGATGGCACTTATGCTTGGGATGCTATCTGCTCCTTTGTTAGGGAGATCACCTAGAATTTAGACAGGGTATTTAAAAGTCCCTGTCTTTTCCAGAAATGGAATTTCATAATGGAAATGTGAAAGTTTGAAAAAAAAACCAAACAGACACCTCCATATGTCTTCTAGATCTGCTTACATCTATCTACCTAGAATCATTTTTTTCTCCCAAACTTTGTTATTTGGTGCCATAAGGGACCGCAATGAAAAGACATAAATTACTGCAGGAAGTCCTTGAAGGAGGTGGGTATCCACAGCAGTGGGGAACTGTGAAGATTCTTTGCCAGTGTAAGAATGTAGAAGACGCAGAGGCATGGTAGCTAGCTGCTACCCCAAAAGCAGCCTTGTGTTGTAAATACATGGAAACACTTTAGCTTGTCTCATGGCTGAGGGCAGGAATGGGAGCAATAGTGCATGGTGTCATTTCTACATCTTCAAATGATAATCCAGTGCATGTGGGGAAGGGATTGTGTGAATGTGTCTATCTGTCTAAGGAACACGAAGAGGAATGAATCATCGTGGTGTGCTGCATTTCCAGCTTGCCTGGATGCCTGGTCTGAAGTAGGTGATCATACTGGGTGAGACTGGATGAATGGTTTTGGATGTGGACAGCTGCTACATGGAGGAATTCTCTGACAGCTTATAGTTCTTGGACAATAGTTTGAAGAAGTGGAAACCAGCAGTGTACTAAACCACAGCTCTAAATATACAGCTACAATTCTGCTAGAGCTTCAGTCCTTGTCCTTCCAGTGCAGAAACATGATTAGAAAACTGTATCTGAGGGTGAGTGTTGCAGGTCATGTTAGGAGCAGACAAATCAGAAACCCTCCAAAATGCAACCATACATCTGTACTGGTGAACACATGGCCGATGAAAGGAGAGGTTCAAATGAACACACAGCTTCATGGTGGACTCCCAAGCATAGATCTTTCCAAGTTGTCTGTACAGGACTCAGGTCTGCTGCTGTCCCCACAGTGAGATTATTGTCTTCAGAAATATTCTCATCTATTCTTGAATATCATGCAACATTTATAGCAAACTGCTAATATGGTCACTGTGTTATGCAACAGCCCAAGAAGTTTTTAGCCTATTCACCTCACAGTTTTATGGATGGTGTAATTTCCTCAGCTTCTCTGAGAATCTGTTAAGAGAACAGGCAGCTTGATGGTACTCTGTCAGACAAGACAAGAGCTGGAAGTGGGAACAGTGACAAGGTTGGAGAGGAAGCTGAGTGAAATGGTTACAAATTCAGAGAAGACTGCAGAAGATGAAAGGGCACTTGCAAAAGCAACAGAGGCATAGCAGCTGCTGATAAATAGAAAAGCATAGATGGCACTTATTCCCTTGCAAGGCAAGGCACAATTTCGGGTGTTGCAGAGTGTGTGGAAGAGTCAAGAGATTCCCTGTTGTACAGATATTTTACATATCACCTAGTGGTGGACCGCATGGTGACTCAAAATCCAGTCTCCACGGAGAGCTGGAGCACTTCTGGAGTAGATATTTAAGTTTCCTCCAAGGAACATCTAAGTTGTGCACACCAAAATCACTCTGCCACCATGACACCAGAACAGAGGCAAACAGGGGAATCTTTTCAAAACAACATGGCTGCTTCATGCCACAGTGTCAATGTGGGCATTACTTCACACCCATCTTGGTCATCACAGAGTGAGATGAAACAAGACAAGATGTTCACATTGGTGTCCTGTCTTCATAACTGAGGTGTGGCATTCTAGATTTGTGCAATAACTACAGGTCTCAGTGCTCACTTTCTCTTAGGATGTAGGGATGCTTTTATGCATCTGACCAACCCCAATATAAGTTTGGTATCGACCTCAGAACTTGGAAGCATCTTTGGATCAATAATAAAGACATGACTTAAAGGCTGCCTCTCCTTTACCCACTATGCTGCATGGTGGTTGTACGCCTCCTACAGTGTTGAAAAAGTGAACCTACCTCCTTAGTAATGGATTATTGGGAAAGTAAATACCCTGCTGGATCTATGTGACTTTTTTTTTTCTCTCCTTAAATGATAATTTTGGAATCAAACGAAGTGGAAAAAAACGCTGTTCCATCGAAGTGTAACAAAGGACTGTACTCTAAGCTAAATTTGTTTACTTCTGTAGGAGATAATATGTAAAATCTTTTCACATTGTAATCTATATTTTAGAAACAAATATTTTGCATAGAATTATAATTATAAAAAATGAAACTAAATCTTCCCAATAGAGTGTCTGGTATTTTCCCTTCACTACTTTGTACGTTTCAGCTGGATAAGCATCAGTGAATCATCACAAGGAGTTTGGCTGAGGTTTAACTATGTGATCACATCTAAATCTGTTCCTCACAACCTGAGGGATTATCAGGAGCATAAATTAAGGATTTCATCTACTTGAGCCACTAAGCACAAATATTCAAGTTTCATGTATCTTTTCACACTTATTGTGTGATGTTAATCAATATGGGATTTCAGTCTTGTTTTGCTGTTTTGATGTATTAGTTTGGAAACAAGATACTCTAATATTTAAAGGTAAGCAGTTGTTCAGATTTTTCAGGCTACCAGGTACCAAAAGTCTCCTGAAATACCTGACAAAAAGCATTTGCAATCAGACTTGCTTATTCCAAAGTCAGTTATCAAGCTCCATTTCTATGCAGGCTGGAAGAATCTTTGGGCTAACAAGAAGGTGACAGAAAGCCACATAGCCAGATATTTGAATAAGGTAGGAAGGGATTAACCAGAGCTGAGCAATGTTTTGCCAAACATGGACGAGTAAATGCCAGTTTAGAGTTCAAAAGGGCAGATGAGAAATAACACTGCAGACTGCCCTTTGTCTTATTAACAGCAAGATCTGGGGAGGAGAGTCCCTCTACAGCTGTGGGCCTTGCAGGAATCATAGAATCATAGAATTACCAAGGTTGAAAAAGACCTCCAAGATCATCTAGTCCAACTGTCAGGAAAGCTGCCAGCAGAGTCCAGCATTTGATCAGCACAAGGATCAACGTGTTCCCAGTGTAGCTCATGGAACCGCCTGCTGTCCACTCCTCTATGAACCCCTTTCCTAGGACCTTCTACCATGAATCTGCAGAAAGTCATGAGCTTAGAATGGCAGTGGGAGTTCCTCCTATCAATTAGTCAATATTAGAAACTAAGCTTCATATGAGTTGATTCCTACAGTATGTATAGAAAGGAGTCATGCTCTCAGAAGTATTATTCTTCTCTTTCTCCTATTGTCTGCAACACTCACTTTTGTTATTTCCTATGCTAAAACATAGGATGTTATCAGATGTCTGTGGAATGAAGTGAGTGCATCTATAAAGGGATACTCTACATAACTAGATGCTTCACTGAGGTGTGGGAGTATAATGACATAGCCATTTGCACATCTGAACATCCTCTGATTCCTCCAATTCCTTTCAGGCCCCCTATCGTATCCACATTCCTGTACTTCTGGGTCCTAGATTACTTTTGAGGTCTGTAGCTGAATTTTAGCTTCTTCCTATTGTGTCAGATAACCTGGCCGGGGTTAGGGTAAGGAAAACAAATGGCGAAGAAACTACACCATCAAGAAAACATAAATATTAAAAATATTATCAGACTAAAATGGATCACTCTTCTCCAGGCAGCAGCCAATGTCAAATGCTTCAGGGAAGGTCACATCTGATATCCACAGAGTTGGTTTCTAGTGCTGTTTGTGTAGCATTCTTTCCTGATACACTAGTGATCTCAAAAATGTCCTGTCTTTACATATATCCGTTAAATGAGTCGCAGAATGGATCAGGATGTTCTAAATAGAAATTTAGGAAGATATTATTCTAAATGTTAAACTTTGAGACGATGTTGATAAAAACAAAGCTGTGAAAAGTCACTATCAACAATACCTGTAAATTAGCACATTTTTATTCAGATAAACAAGGCACTGTTCTTTCATTTTCCTATCTTACATCCCCATCCACCACCCCAACCAAGCTCAACAAGGTACTTAATGTTAGGGGTAGAGAGGGCAGGGATGAAGAGGAAGAGGAGATGGGTGAGGGAACAGTATGGCTAGCAGGCTAGCCAGGGGATGGATGATACTGAGAGATGTTTGCACACTGTGCCTTCTTAATTGCTCTCCATGAAGTAGTGAACCAAAGAAGGAATGGCTGTTTTGATTTTAATCTGAATTGTTCTCATCACCCACTTTAATTTTATTAGACTCTTCTTCTCATCAGCTTGAGCTCCGTATCAGTCTGTTAGCGAATATTCTCATATTTTGTGCTTTTTACATAACTTATACATTTTATTATTCAGCTTTCTGAATATTGACTGCAAAGCAGGCGGATGGATTCAAAAAGGGAGCAAAATGTGAACTCTCTGTCCTTGAATTACATACCACCTGCTGGAGAGCAGAACCAAACTCTGTCCATGTTATAAAGCATGAACAAGCATGAAGAGTAAATTATTACGGAACATACCCCCTCCCAAATCCCATACACTCAGTTCAAGTCTCAGAGATCCTATATAAACAGCTGATGAATGCTCTCTGTCTTTGATATCATTTTATTCCTCTGCACTTGAGGCTTTAGGACTAAGCGTGGTGACTGTCAGCAAGCTCCCTGCTCAAGGCATCTTTGTGGGCTGGAGGTGAGGATAATTAAAGTACAGTTTCTGAGCAATCTGGCAGAGGTAGCATATGCCTGCTCTTTCCAGCTGGGACCTGTGTGTTCATTTGCACAGGTGAAGGGTTCTTTTCCTATTTTAGATTGTGCAACTTAAAGTGCATACTCAGTAAAATGACTTGGACGGTTGCAGCACAATCCCAATTTGTTAATTAAACCAGAGTAGTGTTTAATTCATTTTGACAGCACACTACTTCTCCCTGTTATATTTGTAGCAGCAGGAACCTTACTTGCTGGCTAATAGTTCCAGAGAAATGTGCAATTACAGAAATTGCCTATCAGTCTTCATGTCTCTTGCTGTGGCCAACACAGTGAAAGCACTGACACTTATCTGACCAGATGTGAACTAAGCGTCTGCCATGGAGGCTTTCCTGTCCCTCCAGGCAGTCACAGGCAGCACAGATTTGTGTGGTAGAAAGCATATCTACAGATGTTCTTATGGCTGTCAGATTGCTCAGTCATGCTTAGAAATAAGCACTATTCTCTCTGGTCCCTTGGGCTAACCTTTGGAGTACACTTAACTGGTTGCACAACAGAAAAAGTGAAAAAGAGAGTAGGTGTATGGTGTGAACCCATGGTGATGCACAGACTCGTTGTTATGTCAAGAAAAAATCATGTTTTCTTCCATATATCAGCTGACTGGTGAGGCATTGGAACAGGCTGCCCAGGAAGGTGATGGAGTCACTGTCCCTGGAGGTTTTAGAGAAAAGAGTAGCTTCTGCACTGAGTGACATGGTCTAGAGTGGTCACAGGCACAGGTTGACGGTTGGGCTAGATAATCACATTGGTCTTTCCAACTTTAATGATTCTATGATTCCAGATGTGGGAATGGTAACCGGAAAGAGTAAGGTAGGTGAAACCGGACCCTACAGCAGTGTATCCACTGTGTCCAATTAAAAAGAAGAAAAAAAAAAAGATTTAAGCAATTTGTAAAAGAGAATAAAAAAAAAAGCTTTGCTTTTGGCAGAAGGAAAACCAAAGGCTTTCTTCCATCCACATCTATGTTTTCTGTGTCTGTTTACATTCATCGCCGTAGCCCTAGGACACTCTTTGAACAGTGCTCCATCAGAATATCGTCAATTCTAAAAAAAAACGTTTGAAAGTGCTACCTTTGTCCAATATGCCCAGCATTTTAACCCGCAGCTGAAAATATAATACAAGCATTCATTAAATGCCGCTGCACCCCTGGGAGACAGGAAGGGCTTGCCTGCTCTTTTTCACAAAGAGACTATAAACAACAGCAATTATTAATGTGCACACATAAACCTACAGCATCAGTAACACAAAGTAAAACACACATCCTCTGTGTGATCATCTTCTTCCTTTTCTCTGTCTCCTCCTCTGAACACAGGTGGCCACTTAACAGAAAGAGTTTGAAGAAGACGCCTGTGTGAGAACAACGTTAAATGCCTGAGGCTGCACAGGAGCTGAGGGAGATCCTGCACTGGGAAGAGGTGTAGACTCCAGCATCGGCCTTCCATGTCCCATTCCCATCCCACAGTGACCCTTGTTGGGAATGCCTCCTTCCTCCTAGGGTGAGCCCTCGTGTTCCTCCTCTCCTCAGGCCTCCTGATTTAGATGGCATGTACTTTATGGCTCTTGCTCGTGCAAATATGTGATACAGCTCCGTTTGGCAGGAAGATTACCATGAAGTCATTTAAGAAGGTATGCTAAAATTAGCAGGGAATCTCCCTTCAGGGTGAGATTTGGTGGTTTTAAGGTCTTTTTTAGACTACTGATTTTAAATAAAGCGTATCTTTGAAAGAATTTGATTCCCTGACAGTACAAGACCTAAGCACCCAGATATCTTAAATGCGTGGCTCCTGCTCTGTGCTGAACATGCATTTCCACCTTAGGTGAAACAAGACACTTGGAGGTTTAATGTTTGATCTGGGCCTTCAGCTGACGTTTATCAGAGCTTCTCAGGTGCCCCTTCATTTACTATTTTCCCAACAAAAACATTTCTGTGTTAAAAAAAAAAAATACCAAAAGATTTTGATTATTTTATCTCATGAAAGAACAGGACTGACACATATTCCACTATTCCTTCACCTTCTGCTCCTCCTTCTTCGCTATGTGTGTGTGTGTGTGCTGGGACGCTGCAGCCGACGTAATAGCGCACCCTTTGTTATGTCGGCATACAGTGACTTGCTCAGCACCCTGGAAATCTATTTCCATGACAGCCTCCTTGAACGGCGTGTTTGCCATGTGCAGTTTGCTCGGCGCATGTTTGCGTATGCCCGTGCGTGTGCGTGTACTGCAGAACAATTCCCATTGAGGAGAAGGGTGAAAGACGTAGCAGGAAGCAGCGCAGGTAGCTGCCGGAGCAACTTAATTATTAATGTTTCTGGTTTAGAAGTTTTTAGGAGCCCAGCTGTTCAGGGCGTGTGCGTGTATATGCGTGTGTAAATATAAAGGTTAATGACTCACACTCTGTTTAGTCAATGAATGAGTAAAAGCACCCAGGCTTCAAGCTACAAACAGCAGATGTGCCTGAGAATGTCCACTCTCGCAGTCATCACCCAGAACCTGCAAAAAGTGCAGCTCCACTTGCCTGGGGACGTTCTGGCAGCCCTGCTATTATCGGCTCCTTTATGAAGTGATGGAGAGGTGCATTGCTTTTTGCACAACAGTGTCCTGCACGTTTGTGGGTGAATGATCACACTTCAGGCAGCAGACAGCTTTATTCCGGGACAAGCCATGGAGGTGGTTTGAAATGCTAGGAGCTCAGTGTTCCCAGAAATGACCTGTGTTTAAGGAAACTGTTGCACCACTAGCCAAAATCCAGCTTGGCATGAGAGCTCATTTTGTCTTCATTTCAGAATACCCTATGGAAAAATTTCATACGGAAAAAAGCTCCTTCCAATCCCAAACAAGTAGAGAGAGACAAACAATTAAAAATTATATAAAAAAACAAAGCCTGTATTATGGCTTCATAGTTGAGCACAAAAAGAGAAATCTGGTGGGTTTTTTTTATGAATAATTTACTTGAAAAGAATACAAAGAAATAATCTTTGTTCCATTTTCACCCCTTAGAATCATAGACTCCTTAGAGTTGTAAGGGTTCTTTAAAGACCATCTAGTCCAACTCCCTTGCAGTGAACAGGGACACCACAGCTAGATCAGGTTGCCCAGCCTGACCTTAAAAGTCTCCAGGGACAGGGCATCCACCACATCTCTGGGCAACCTGTTCCAGTGCCTCACCACCCTCACTGTAAAAGACTTTTTCCTTATATC
>JANHGO010000046.1:1229903-1299466 GCA_024606505.1 Aquila spilogaster | reverse complement strand
ATCCCTTCCCTCCAGCGTGTCGACCGCACCACACAGCTTGGTGTCGTCGGCAAACTTGCTGAGGGTGCACTCAATCCCGCTGTCCATGTCACTGACAAAGATGTTGAAGAGTGCTGGCCCCTGAGGAACGCCACTCGTCACTGGTCTCCACTTGGCCATCAAGCCATTGACCACAAGTCTTTGAGCCACCATGCAGCCAATTCCTTAGCCACTGAGTGGTCCATCCGTCAAATTTATGTCTTTCTGATTTAGAGACAAGGATGTCGTGCAAGGCAGAGGTCAGCAACATATTCGTTCCCCCCTTCCCCGCATTGTGATTTACTTCAGACAGCTTAGCTCAGACAAATTTAGTGTTTACTATGCTTTTGGATGGCATGATTTTGTCATGAAAGCCACACTTTTATATCAACAGCAGAACATCTGTCCAGAGGCCAGACTTCACCACATTTTCTGCATCTGCGGGCATCGACCCCAACCTAGTTAAAGAGGATGAGGTCATGCCCTGATGCCATTTCACGCCTATGCAGGCCCTGTTTTATTCTTGAAGGTCCTATCTGGAGCTGCAGTTTGAACAAAGCACAGGACAGGAAGTGGGAGGACAAAGGTTTCCTGAGATATGACTAAAGGGAAGGATAAGTAAAACTCATTTAAACAGCAGCATGTTGTGGTCAAGGTAGGAAACGTACAGAGACTACAGGGAAAGCGATTAGAGCCACAGGCATTTGGTCAATATGATCTTAGCATTCAAGATCAAACTGAGGGATGGAACGAATCTCACCCTAAACTGATAGGTGGGGTTCAGCCTGAGTCTAAGATGCCTAAATTGTGGTTGTGGTATGTAGGTGTCACATACGGGCCACTTGTCTAAGCTCCCACTACTGTCAACAGAGGTTTAGTCAATGAGATCCAGAGAGAAATTCAGCAGACAAGTTGCTTGGGGCATGATTCAGCTGTCTAAACATAGACATCTAATGCTAGTTGAGATGCCCTAGGCTGTGCCATCTGGTCTACAGCTGCCTCTCCTGAAAAAAGTAGGACAAACAGGTCTGTATTGTATCTGCCAGCCCACACAGATGTCTCAGATACCTGCATGTATCTGAAGTGGATGCTGGGCACTTATGTCCAGGGGTACATCTGAACCAACTGAATCAAGTCCTAGATGCCTATTTTAGAATGACCCTCTAGGATGCTCTCCAGGGTCTCCTAAATTTAGGTGTTTTAAACCTGGTATGATTCCCATACAGAAGCTAATTCCAAGTTAGTCATTATCACTACCATCACAGGTGTAAATATAAACAAACAGGCTCCTACTGAAAGTGAGCCATGTAATCTGAACATGGTACTCAAGATCATACTAGGGGATATCTGGTGGTACTCTCTGACATACTTTTTTTTTTTTTAATTAACTATGAAGTGATGTAAGACTGAATAAATTGCACTTTGATATCTGACTTCCAAACATCTAAAACCAGGTGAAGTGAAACCCAGTCTGGGGAACTAGTTCCAGAAGAAGAACTGACAAGATTCAGGTCTGGTCTACACAAGAAAAAAATATTTTCCACGTAAGTAGTGGTGCAACTTTCAGCTTTATCTGAATGATTTCATACCGGTATGAACAGTTTTATTCTGGTACCATTTTCCAGTTTCACTTGTATTGCTTGTGAGGACGCTGGGGTAAAGCAGTTCCAGGATAAGTGTGCCTGTGTGGGATAACTCATTACATTTCACTCTGGAGACAAAGGCTTGGGGATAGAAGAAGGGAAAGGAGAGAAGGGCTGGTAAAACCAATGTCACAGGGGAGGTTAGTCAAACCATGGACAAGGGTAGTAAAAGGAAGCACTTGTTTAAGTTACTTCTGATTGTCTAATAGTGATGATAAAACATTGGCTCCATTTGCTTTGTTTTTAAATGGTTTGTGTTTTTATACTTACTGGCTGTTCCTTTCATTGTGAGCCTTTTGTTTGATACAAATTGTTTCAATATGACTTTGAACTGCCTGTTTGAACACATGGCTTAATTCACTTCCATTTTCAAGAACAAAATATCTCAAGCACTCAAAAATGTTTAGAAAAACTCCACACTCATAAAACATTAAAATCTTTGCAAGTGCCTGGAGTAGGAAATGCTGCTGGTTTGCAAGATGTGCAGTCTATTTGAAAACCAATTGTGTATTTCATTTAAAATGAAAGCATGTAAAAAATAGTTTGTTGGTTTAAAGCAATTTTAATTTAAGCTGTCCCTTAAAATTACTTCCATCCTCAAAGCTTCTCATTTTTGCTGCCATTATCAGCAGTTTCCAATCCTGCAAGCACTTGTGCATGACAGGACATTTGCCATAATCTAATTTACTTTAGTGGGACACCACCTAACTGTTACACCTAACCTAACCGTTACACCTGAGAGTTTTTGCAGAAGCAGGGTCACTACACAGTATTCCTGCTTCCCAACCAAGGGACCTAACTTCAGTTCCTTGCATGGTATGTGTAGGAACCATATCAGAAGGTTTCATATATAGGAAATGAGGTAAACCAATCTTAGCAACAGAGCTGACAGTAAATGTTCCGAACAGACTTTTAATCTTTCATCCTTTTAAAATGTCTGTCAAACTTAGTAGCTAGTTACTGCTCACAGTGATGTAACCTTTCTTTTGAAGCTGGCATGGATTGTGGTCAGATGACAACTAATATCATCCTAGGGTTACAAATATGCTTCAAGATGTGTATCTGTAATGATGCTCAAAACAAGGAATAGTTTGTGTTATCAAGGACCTATGGCATGGTTACATAAAAGGCTTTTGTAAAAGGTATTGTAAAGGAAGCAGAGAAGACATTCTTTCAACATCTAGTTTGCTGTGCCTTGCTTCATGAGCCATTCAACTTTGCAACTTTAAATTAAAGTTGTCTTTGTATAGGGGGTTTTTTTTGTTGTTGTTGTTGTTGTTTTTTTTAAAACATTTCATTTTGCTGACGCAAAGCCAATCCAATTATTCCCTCCTAGGAAATGTCTGAATCACAGTCTTCAATGTGGAAACACGGGAAGCCTAAGTCACCTTTACCAAAGAATCCCTTCTGTGGAAAGTCTGGAAACTTTACAGTGTTATTTGCTATACTGGCTGAGGTATTTTTGTTCCATTAAAAACAGATGCTATTCCTTAGTATTAAGACAGATTAATTTCACAGATACAATGGGATCCTATTATAGCAATCTGGTTTTGTTTTTAAACAGAACAAATTCATCGTATGCATGACGCCTGGCTATAATATAACTGTTTTGATGTACAAATGGAAATCTGGGAATCTGAGTTTCTTACAGTATATGTAAAAGGTGGCTATATTTGTAGACTCTAAAAGTGGATTCAACTGTACAAGTGTTTGAATACATACCATCTGTGTTAAACATATGTTCTTTTTAGGCCTGAATTTGCCACTGCCATTATTTCTTTGAAATGACTATAATGCACTTCAAACTGACTGGGCATCTCCGAATTCAAGATTAATTGACAGCCATCTTGTAAAAGCTTGATACACATTAATAGTAACTTGCTCTGCAATTAAAAAAAAAAAAAAGGATTGGATTAGTTGTGAGATGAGCCACTTCCCAACACTGTGAGGAGAGCTTAGTGTGGCCCAGGGTAGAGCCAGCCATGCACAGATTTGAGCTTTAAAAGTGGTGAGAGAGGACCTTGGGAGCACGAGCACAAAAGGCGAGCGGAGAACGGCGAGCAGCCTACGGTATTGTTGTCACATCTGGTCCCAGAGACGGGAGTGAATGGAGGGCTGCTTATAAACAGCTGAGCTATGGCACAGCTCTCCTGCAGCCTTTCCAAGCGAGGTATGTTTTCAGTGAGTAGAGGCTTAGTTATGGAATTTAGTTCTCTTTCAAGAACATCTGTGGCTTGCTTTTCTAATTAGAAGGGCAGTCCGCAAACAAACTACTTTTTATGCTGGGAGAAGAAACGACAGCTCTGAAAGAAGCTCAGGGCTTTAGAAAGACGCAACGACTCACAAGGGGGAAAAATAATCAAGCAGCCGTGCTTTTCAGAACAGCCACATCACTTTTTGATAGTGTCGTGTCACTGAGCCCTGACAATTACATGTGTGATATAAAAAGAAATGTCACTGGGTCTTCCATTTATTATACTCCATCATAATTGATAGCCTGAGTCTTTCCAGCACTAGCTTTGATCTTGCTGTTTGATTTATGTGAGCTGACTCTAGTGCCTTGGAAAACTTCAGCTGAATCAGTGGGGTTGTGGAAGGGTGTATATTTTTGCCCTGCAGCTCAGGCTGCAGGATAGGAAAATAATTCTGTAAGATTGAAAATTGCTTTTTGGGTTTGCTACTATGAAATGCCAGGTTAATGTACTCAAAATTTTCATTTTCAAAAATGCGCCGGTTGGTACATGACTGGAGAATGTGAATTTCTGGAACGCTGGGTTGGATCACTGCACACTTCCCAGCCAGCACTCCCCTGACTCTCAGGGCATTGAGACTAATGAGTGGATAAAGAGCTCTGAATCTAGCCCATGAAAATAAATGAAGGAGAGGAAAGCTGATTGTAACAACAGCAACAACAACAACAAAATCTTCTTTTTTTTCATATCAAATGGTTGAAAAAGTTCTCACTATTTTCCCAGTGCAGGGAAACTCAGGTCTTACCTCTCACAGCCTACTCATCTTCTCGGACTTCTTCCCTGAGGCTTCTTTAATGTTTGTGGCAGCCCATCTCTTGGTGACTCCTTGCTCAGCAGAATACTATATTACCAACTTATAGACAGGGAGGCTGCTTGCAGGCCCCCCCCCCCCCGAGATATTCTAATATTATTTATTTTATATATATCGGCTGAAGTAGATAATTTTAATAAAAAATGAACACCTATATAGCTTTGAGGATCTAGCCAATATTTATTATAAATAAATGTTGTATATTTGTGTATTTGTTTATATATAATAATAATAAATAATATTAGAATATCTCTGTCCCCTGAGACCAGTGGGAAATTCTGGAGCATGGAAGACCCTTGGTGAAGGAGAGCATTTAAACAAACCAGACATACTGAAGTCCATGGAGACTGACAGATTGCATCCACAAGTGTTGAGGGAGCTGGTTGATGTCACTGTAAGGCCACTCTTGATTATCTTTGCAAGGTCATGGTGCCTGAGAAATGTTTCTGAGGACTGGAAGAAAGCAAATGTCACTCCTATGTTCAAGAGGGGCAAGAAGGAGGATCTGTAGATCTACAAGTTGGTCAGCCTCATCTCAATCGTTGGGAAGGTGATGGAGCAGCTAATCTGGAAAAACCATTTCCAGACATGTGAAGGACAAAAAGATGATCAGGATTTACAAATGGGGAATCATATTTAACCAACCTGATAGTCTTCTCCAATGAGGGGACTAGCTTCGTGGATGAGGGGAGAGTGGTGAATGTTGTTTAACTTGACTTTAGCAAGGCTTTTGACACTGTGTCCCACAACATCCTCATAGACAAGGTACAGATTAGATAAGTACGCAGGGAGGTGGATTGAAAACTGGCTGAATGACCAGACCCAGAGGACTGAATCAGTGGCACAAAGCCCAGTTTGAGGCAAATCACTTGGAGTGTACTGCAGAGGTCAATACAGAGATCAAGAAAGTTCCACATCTTCATTAATGACCTGAACAGTGGGGCAGAGTGCACCCACAGTGAGTTTGCTAGCAAGATCAAACTGGCAAGAGTGGTGGATACACCAGATGGTGTGCTGCCATTCAGAGGGACCTGGATAGGCTGGAGAACTGGGCAAAGAGGAACCTCATGAAGTTCAACAAAGGAAATGCCAAGTCCTGCATCTGCAGAGGAATAACCCCGTACACCAGTACATGCTGGGGGCCACCCAGCTGGAAAATAGCTTTGCAGAAAAGTACGTGAGGGTCAACAAGCTGAATATGAGCCAGAAATGCGCCCTTGTGGTGAAGGCCAGTAGGACAGCATTAGGAAAAGCATTGCCAGCAGCTAGACGGAAATGATCCTTCCTCTCGGCCCTGGTGAGGCCACATCTAAAGCGCTGCATCCAGTGCTGGGCTCCCCAATATAAGAGACATGGACATACTGGAAAGTGTTCAGCGAACGGCCACAAAGATGATTAAGAGACTGGAGCATCTCTCCTATGAGGAAAGGCTGAGAGAGCTGGGACTGTTCAGCCTGGAAAAGAGAAGGCTGAGGGGGACTTCATCAATGTGTATAAATACCCATGAATAAGAGGGAGCCAGGATCTTTTCAGCAGTGCCTAGTGACAGGACAAGAGGCAATGAGCACAAATTAAAACAAACAAACAAAAAAAGAAATTCAGTCTGAACACACAGAAAAATCCGTTTTATGGTGAGAGTGGTCAAACACAGGAATGGGTTGCCCATTCCTGGGCATGGAGACTGTGGAGTCTTCATCCTTGGAAATACTTAAAATCTTACCAGAGTCCTGGGCAACCAGCTCTATCTGACCCTGCTTGAGAAGTGGGGCTGGACTAGATGATCTCAAGATGTCTCTTCCAGCCTCAACCATTCTGTGATTCTGTGATATTCCACAGTAGAGTTGCTGCCATGTTTAATTGCATTTGCTCCTCAGATATAAAAATGTCTGTGTGGAATTACCTAATTAGAGTAGCTGCACATAAGAATCATCATTCAAAGCAAAAGCTCTTTTACTACTAATTACCTCAAGACCTACAGGAACTTCCTAGGCTGCAAAGGGTGAATTGACTCCCTCATAGCGACTACTCCCCAGATTCCTCCTGTTCTAGTTCTGCAGCTCTCCAATACAATGCAGAGGGCACTTGCCAATAAAATAAAGTTGTAGCTATTTGGTTAGCTACTTGAAATGATCTCAAGTAATACCTCTGGAGGCAGGTTATAAAAACTGGGCTAAGACTAGACTGAAAGCAGAGATGAATACAGCTATCACATAGGATTTCTGTTTTTCTTACTAGTATGTAGCTATGTTGGGAATTCTGTCATCAGGGTGACATGTTATGTCAATTCTATGGAGTATTTTCCTTTTATGGTTATGCTTTGTTGCTCATCTAGATGCTTATATTAACATTACCCTGGCTGCTTGGCAATGCGCTGTAATTAATACTATACTAAGTACCACTGCCTTTAAACCAGGGGTTTTTAAATGCAGTTATTTGTAGTAGCAATAGGGTTTGACATGCCAGATAAAAAATTGAAGTACTGGAATGAGGCTTTCTTAATACTATATTCTATGCTGTTTAGTGGCACAAATGTATTTTATTAAGATAAGAAAATTAGTCTTCAACAGCAAAACCCATTTGAGTATATCAGACACTTCATGTGAAGACAATTATTTCGGTGTTGCCACATAAACTCTCCTCTCTCAATAATGCTGAAGTAGGCACTGTTTGTCCTTTGTTCTTTCTTAAGGCACATTTGTCCGTTATTTCATAGTCACTGCACAGAAACAGCAACCGCTGCCATATAACTGAGAAACCCGAAGATGTACATGTTTCTGGAAAGAATCAGATTTTCTGTGCAAGTTCTGTCCAGTCAGTCACTTCCCAGCAGTCCTGGACTGTGTGACATATGCACATACTTTTGTGTTTAGGAAATCCCAGAAAGAAATGCAACACACTGTATGGGTATGTGCCCTCTGAGTGCCCAAACCAGACCTCCCTACCCCTGTTTCAAGCCTCTCTCACCTTCTGTGCTCTCACCCCCCCACCTTTTTGCCAGAGCAACCCTCTCCCCTCATCCTCCTGTTCTCTGGGCACCCTTCCCAGGCATGGCCCAACCTACGCACACCATTCCCTGCCACAGAATCCCAGTCCTCCTTCTCTCTTCAAACCACTGGCTAACTCCTGTACTCATCTTGCATGCTCACCCCCTGATCTGTGACACAGAACCGAAGCAGCAGCTGCTGCTTTGGACACTCACTGCAAACGCCAGAGTCGAGCAGTGCAGAAGGGATGGCGTATGCTGCTCTGAGTCCAGCAGTAATAGTCCCAATTCTCCCTTCTCAGCCCCCGAGACCTGTATAACACATTTAATGGCTCCTTGGTCGATTGGATGGCTGCGAGGTTCTCTTATAACTGGATCTGCCGCTCGTTTAATACAGTATAGGTGGGAGTCTATAAAGAAATGCAATGTACAGAGTGCTTAGGGCTGAATCAGCCATGAGCTGTGTGGGCATGCACGCTCGCAGCGGGTCCACTGCTCCCCTCTGCTGTCTTTCTAATGCTAGCAAAGACAGCGCTAGGTAAGGGCAAGGGGGAAAGAACCTCAGCGCCAGCAGTTTGGAGCTCTGCAGGAAACACAAGTGATGCGAGAAAAATCTTTGAGGCAAGGAGAAGAGAAAGGTAAGACCCAAAACTTGCATATGATTTGAAGCATGGTTTTGAATGCCATACTGGAGAATGGTTGTCTATCCTACTGATGCAGGGGTGTTCCTCTTAAATTTAGTGATGTCAATAGGTACTTGGAACAGTTTGGTAGCCAAATGTAGTAATTCAGTTGCTGCTTTGTTACTTGCTAGAAAACACACTGACAGTCTGATGGGAAAGGATAGCCCATGGCCTCTTCATCTGGCCATTCTTATCCTCCAGGCTGCCCATCTTTTATTTCTTTTCCTGACCCTTCTTGTTTCCTGCTCCTTCTCAGAAGCCAGTCTCCAAACTGCCCGTTTCCACCTCCCTTCCCCTTGCTCCAGCCTTCGGCCAGGTCCAAATCTCCCTTCGCAGGCTTGTTCTTCCCGCGCTGCCTCCCGAGGTCCTTCCTTCTGCTCCTCTTCCCGCTGCCCGCAGCCCCTTCCCACCCTCCCCCGGAGTTCTTTCCCTGGCCTGGCCGCTCCAGCTCCTTTCCGTTTCTGCTTTGCCCAGGTAAAACTGAAGTCTTGCTCTGCCCTCTGCAGCTTCCACCTGGAACGTGTGCAGGAAGGGTGCGATTTCCAGACAATTAGCTATAGATTTCTAAAGATCAGGTGAAATCACTGCTTTTCAAAGGCTTACAACTGGACCATATCGGATGGAAAAAAGCAGAAGGTTTTTTACATACAAGCCGCTCATCCTCCCTTAGATTTCAAGTGCCTTCTGTGAACCTCTAGATGCAAGAACAGGTTTTAAAAGTTTGAAAAAAATGTGCAAAACACTATCCTTTCCCCACACTTACTCTTGCGGGTGGTTGGATCTTGCCATGTCAAATTTTCCACAAAAATTCAGCATCCAGTGTCCGCCTCAATCTGAAGTCTTTCGTACATGTAGTTAGAGGTTGACAAATCCTATAACGGGAAGTCTTGTTAAGACTATTATCACAGAAAGTGCCAGGCTAGCTTCCTAGCAGGAGTTGCTACGAATCCCACCTAGTATATAAATGGAAAAAAAATAATATTGATTTAAAACACCAACTACTGGACATTCTAGTAAATATGTTACACCGACACTGTGTTTTGGTGTCACCTGACCCAAGACTTAATTAAGACAGCTCAAAAAGCATACTGACTTCAGTTAGCTTTGTATCAAGTTCCGACTGAACAAACAACTGCTCTTAAGAGATAAGAGAGATGATAAACATGGCCAGCTTTTTTTTTTTCTTTTTTTTTAACAAGAATTTGGAGGAGGGAGGGAGTAATGGGCTGAGAAATGTTTCCTTTCTTCTTGTCAGGGTGAAAGAAAGGAAAAATACACCCGAGATGTCTCTTTAAAAGATCCATTTAAATGGGACCACTGTCAAAGGAGGTAATTATTTTTTTATCATAAAAGCTTGACAGCCTCCTTTTAGGGCTGAAATGCAGAAACAAAATGAAATCTTTTGTGTGATGGATTGAGTTAATGCACAGCAGCTTTCTGAGTGGGAAAACCAGAGAAGCGATTAGGTTATTTTTATTACTTTAGCTAGAGAGACTGGATACTGCTGCTACGACTAGTCACTGGGGTATAATTAATAGACCATTTGCTAATAGAATATAGAGCTTTAAAGGCAGATGCCGTTTGGGATTTCAGCTTTCTCGCTGCATCCCGGCGGCTGTAAAGAGCGCGGAGCTGTGTGGCGCGGCCGGCGTCGCCGTCCCGGCCCCTGCGCGGTTAGCCTGGGTTTCTCGGGAAGACCTTTGCTGTGCGAGGTCTAGACGGACGACGGGGCCTGCCTGGCTGCTGCGGCCGGGCTGCGAGCCGTTTGGCAGCCTGCGCGCCAGGGTGTGTGTGCTCGGCCGCCGGCTGTGCCAGGTGCCAAAAAAAGTCCCAAACTCGGCTCGGCAGCCCGGAGAGGTGGGGCTGTTTTGCAAGAGGAAACGAGGAGCCGTTTTTACCACCCCGGTCAGATGGCGAGGGCTGGCTGGAGGAGCGAAGAGCTACCGGCAGCCTTCGAGTGAGCTCTGACCTGCTGGTGCGCGGTGAAATCTCGGAGTGCCACAGGCAGTTTCTCTTCATGTCACCCCGTCGGAGGTACCCCTTCTTCCTCGTCCAGTTGCAGCCTGTTAAGGCTAACCCAAGGTTAGCTGACAGAAGAGTAACTTTCCAGCACCTCTGGGTGTTGCAGGTCTTTACAAAAAGAGGGGTGAGGGAGGAGTCTGGTCTCACTCCAGTTGCTTTGCATGTAAGTGCTGGTCCAAGGGAAAAAAGAAGCAAAGTCAACCAGGAGCTTGAAAATAGAGTGTGTGAGCGACTCCCCGGCCTAGCCCTAGTCCTAATGTGCTCTAACACACATTATCCTGGCTTTAGGATACGTCTCAGCCCTGGAGAGTCATATTCAGGTTACTGTGAACTTCAAGCTGTCCCGGTTTGTGCTGGAGATGGGGTCGGTCTCCCAGTAGGGTCAGAGTACAAGGACCAGAACCGTGTCTCACTGGTGCTGCCTCCTCTATTTCTTACTTTGCACGTAGATAGGAACATGGGCCTAAGTGCTTATTTACACCTTCCTGATTAAAATGTTGTTTACCACTGGGGGAAAGAGCATTTAAGATAATGTGTGTGGGAGATATTAAGAAAATAAGTGTAATGAAAGCTCTGAAGGCTTGTGTTTCCCAGAAAGGATGCTAAGAGGGAGAAAGAGTAATTTGTTGTGCATGCAGTGTAATCTTTGAAGACACCCAGTCTAGTTCTCTGCCGCTCTGACACATTCTGCAGGATCTCAGAAATACAGGATTCAATAGTCTCCAGACCTTTTTTCCGTTTATTCCGAACTGTTTGCAGCACTCTAGATGTCCCTGTACTGCTTCTATACCTGTTTACAACTGTTCTCCCTGAATCCCCGAGCCTGCAGTTAGCCAAGGGAAGGACGGACCCGTGCCTGCCTTCTCCCCTCCCAGGCTGCTTCTCTGCTGTCCATGTAGCTGTGGTAGCTGCCTTTGTACATTCTTAGTCTGCAGCAAATGCAAGATAATTCAGCTTATCTTAACTCTTTATTACTGCAGGCTCAATTAAATCCAGTTACCTCACCTTTGCTACCAGATTACACACACACAGGATTACTGCCGCTCAGCTGATTGTGGAGAATCTGATAACGGCTGAGCCCAGCCTAAATATTTCTTACTACTCTTAAGGATAATTTATACCTCTGTTTGCATCTCTTCTGAGTTTGTTCCCCTAGAGCTTTATTTCCGAGAGAAGGTGGTATGCTTCTAAGTGCCAGCTCCTGTTAGTAAAGGAATTTACATTAGGCTAAACCGGTGACAGTGGAGAGAAAGGACCAGGCTCAGCAACAAATGGAAAGTCTTAGCCTCAGGCTTACACAATACTCCAAGCATTGGAAGATTAGGAAATTCCCTTACAGGAATCCCAGGCCCTGCACAGCTAGCCAGAATTTATCAGAGACGTTTCTAGGGATGAAGTCATGCAATATTTTTCTGTTACTATTTGGTGTGTTTCAGCAGGAGAGAAATTAAAGCTCAGATCTCTCCAGTATATTTACAGTTAAGTTTTGGAGAAGTTTACTGCTAGGCAGGTACACAGGATGAAAAACTTAACCAGAAGAGATGGAAGAATTCAAGGAATACATGAAAAAGGATCAGTCCAGCAGAAAGTGTCAGTGGGGGGAGAACGGCAACATAGGCAACCTCTGAGGAGACAAGGAACTTTCTATGAAAATTAGGCCACAAATAGAAGGACCATTTTAATATGGCATATATTCTGAGGCCCTGATGAGTAAGATATTTATAGAAAAAAATTGCACACATGTGATGCTCTGCCATCTGAGGCTTAGTGACTCCCAGAAATCTGCTTCTTAGGCAATCCATCATCCACATGATAGAAGCACATGATAATGGTTACAAAATAAGGTGCACGCTTTTTTTTACTTTTTTTTTTTTTTTAATTATTTATAAAACACAGCAGCATGCACAGTCTGGAGGGCAAGGTGAGCACAGATTAGCTTTGCATGTAATATTAGTAGCTGGCTTTTCAGGTAAGGTAGTAATGGATTGTAATGATGTAACTAAAAAAGGAGATCTTCATTTATTTCCCTCAAGCAGATTTTATGGGTTTTGAAGAGCTAATTTTGTACCAGAATGATCTTGAGTGCCATACTGCTAACACTCCAGAAAAGTATTCCAGCACCTGCTCTCACACAGAATTAGCTCTACTTATATTCCTAAAAAGAAGACGAAATGAATTATACTATCTGCTATTAATAATTTCACATGTATCTCCCAAGAGCCATGATATTTTAAATATTCAGCAGTTTCTATTCATACAGTAATAGGAAGAGGTAATACACTACATTATGGATAACTTCAATTTCAAAATAAGTGGAGGACCAAATGTTTGATCTATATATAACACAAAAATGCTTTTAAATTGTACACCCCTACAGTTTTGGTTATTGTTCAATGATAAAAACTAAAAACTAGACAAGAACAAACTATATCCATGTCAATTTGTTTGTAAAGCACTCTTTTTGAACACTCTGATGGATTGTGAGTCAAGTGGCCTGCTCTTTATGTTCAGTGCATACAACAGGGACTTCAATAAGGTCAAAACCAGTAAGGTAAACCTTGAAAGCATTTGCTATTTATAAATCACTGAACTTCGAACAAGTACACATCGTACACTGGAATCTGACCTTAGCAGAAATAAAATCTAAAGGGGATTGAAACTCACACAGTCGTTATACCACTTCTCACACAATATCATATTTAAAGCACGTTCTCCTAGGAGCTTCTCCAGTGAATACGGTTCATAGGTCAAAACGTTCAGCTTCGTTTATCATAGCCTTAAATATACAACTTCCCTAAGTGTGAGTGGCTTTAGAGAAAAACAGATAATGAAGAAAGAAATTTGGATATCACATTTATATATTTTTCAAGGTAAGCTCAAAACCAGCCTGAGAAGTATAATTCTGGGGTCCAGTTCCCTCCTGCCAAGTGGCAACACTGAGACAGACAATCATCTAGATGATTTTACAGTTTAAATTCAATTCTACCAAGACTGAAATAAACACAGTAGTGATTTTTACTGTTCATATTTACTTGTAAAGCTTCTTTAATGTAGAATTTTCCAGCTGAACTCTGGGAAGCGCCAGACTTTCTGTACCTGCTTTCTGTGGTTTTACATCAGATATGCACTGAATCTGAGCGACTTCATTAACTGCAGATATGATATAGAAGTCACAAGGCGCACAGGTGATTTCAGCTACCTAGAACTGCAAAAGTCAGGGCAAAGACATTGAAAAGCCTGTACTATATGCAAACCTTCAAATTCCTAAACCAGACCTGGATAGGGAGGTACGAGAAGACACCCCTAAAGCTGTCTGTGCTGTGGTAACAAAACAGCTGGGAGGGAAGGGGAGCTGATATTATCTTCAGCTGACCTAGATGGAGTTGGAAGAGGACATATGTCTACAGCTTCAGCCAGGGGTTATAAATATGGGATTAAGTTCCCATTCCTTTATGCTACACTTCCATCTAGGAAAGCTGAGTTACCTCAGTATTTCCACAGTTGTGAACTACTGATCTTTGCCATAATGGCTAAGTAGCCACATTTTCGTTCCAGAGTTGTCTGTCTACCATTTATAGGTCACCCATTAAAGTGACCCCTTTAGTGAGCTTTTCAGATAGCAATTATATTTGGGGATCAAATCTTTTTGGTGGCAAGATATCATTCCTATGATTGGCACTCAGTAAATGAAAGATATGTTTCAGATTTTGGAGACAGATGAAAGACTCTATGATCCTCTTAACAATCTATCCAAAATGTGGATAATACATTTAGATAAAGAGAAATGCTACAGCCGTGAGAAAGATCTATTAAGCTGTCTGAAAGGAGAAGAAATTACGGAAATGAAAGAAAAGGAACAGAAAATTATATTCTTCACGGGACTGTCTTCGAATCATTTGCAATGTCCTCAGCTCTCTTCATGCACAGTATGAAGCCCAGCTGTTGATCAGCCACACAAGCAGTGTGGATATGACTCTTACACCATGTTTTAACCATGCCAAAGTGACTGTCAGCAGGCACACTCCATATGTAGTCCTGTAGAAAGGAAAGAAGGACAAAATAAAAATAACACTCTCATCTGAAGAGGAGGACTTTGCGCTCATGTTGGAGATGGAAAACTGGTCACATCAGACACCATAGTGAATAATCAGACCTTGTGCGTTCATCTAGGGGCGACTCCTTCATCCGGCGGCTGGAGCATTCTCCTGATTAAGGAGTAGCTGCTGAGTGACAGAAATCATGGGTTAAGATGCCAGAGTGAAGGGGTCATTTTACAAACTTGGCCTGTTAAAATGTGAGATCTCCCTGTAGCATATTTAAAAATCTTCATAGTCTTAATCTGTTCAGTCTTGCTGGTCAAGTTTATGTCTCCTATCTACAGGTATTAGCTAGAAAGATAAGTGCTTTGACGGAGAGTTCAGTCAGGAGCAAACCTGTCGGGGTTTGCTGCTTTACTGTTATGACACAGGAGGCAGGCTTCTGGAGACTAAAAACAGCAGAAGAAACACTGGCTTGTAAAGTATCAAAATGTACCTTTGCTTCACAGCTGGCCATTCGGTCAAATACTGGTAGAGAAACTGCAGTTGTTTGTTTTTCTCAGCCTAGAAGGACAGAACAACCTTCTGGTACTAGGCTGTTTGTGTTAAGTTTGATAAACACCTGGGGCTAAAAAGAATGACTGTCCATGCTGAAATCTGGAACCAAAAGTCAGACAGGCATTTTATTAATGATATCCCAGGGTAGAAGAGTCCTCAGATAATCTTTTTTTACATTACATTATACTGTGAGCAATTGTGCTGAGATTCAGGGAAAGATGAAGTGATGACTTTAACAGATAGAGAGTGGATTGTGATTTGGAGGTAAAATAAGTCCTCTTTCCATTAATAATTTACAGGGATAAAATTTACACTGACTTCACTAGGAATTTGCCCCATGTAGCACCATTTAAAGCACTCTGAGGCTTGAGCCCTGGACATTTGGAAGCAATGAGTTCATAGGGAAAAATTCGGCTGTTCACTTTGCTTTCCTGAATTTTCCTTTATTTCTGGATTAAAAGAGTACCTGCCACCTCTGTCCCTCTTTAAGGATTCAGTTTTCCAAGATGATGATGTCTTTCAGACTGTGTGTAGGGGTTACTTACCACCTGAAACACACAGATATTATTTTTATGCTGGCAGGAGCAGCCTGTGATCTTCAATATCTCTAGCTGTGAAATGACCTATAGTAACCCACTGACGTGAATATATTTACTTCTCAGTCAGCTTTGAGTGTCAAATGCTAAATGCAGCATATAAAGACATTAGGTGAATCTGTAACATTTTCTGGAAGAACCTGGATCCATAGCCTTTTAGTAGCCTTTTGTGGATTTCACAAGCACAGCAGTAAAAGAACCGATTCATTTAAGATCTATGAAGTTAAATTACCTGGCATAAATAAGCCCAAAGTGGCAAAGTTGACGAGAGTCTATAAATGCCCAAATGGGGGTATATCCTGGAACAAGCAGTTCCTGTGATCAAACCAGATCTGGCTGCAGTGACCCAGGATAGATAAATTCAGGTTGTCCAGCACCAGGCTCTGAACAAACCCTAATTCAGAGCTGACCCAAACTGCATCACGCTAGACCCTGTGCTGGGATGGAGCTGAATAGGGAATTCATTCAACTGCCGTCCTGATATGATTGGTAGTGTCTTATGCTAGTATTACCCATGGCTTTTTGCTCATTTTAGGAATCTGCAGAAGTTGTTGGTTCTGACATGTGCACTGCATGCACTCTTAATTCAAGGAAATTTGTTCTTTTCATTCATGTGAAGCTCATGATGAGCACGGACTTGTTCCTGCCCATTCTATGGCATGAAGTGGGCACAAGTTTCCTAAGTGTTTCAGAGCTCTGGCTTCAAGGAAAAAAAACCTGACCTGATGTTTATAGGAGCAGCTTTCAGCCCAGCAGTGACCATTAAACAGGTAGCCACAGGGAAGAGGGTCTGGCTGAGTCTCTGCTGCAAAAGAAAGGAGGTTCAGTAACCAATCCTCAGCCCAAGGCAAAGTGTCATACACTGGATTATGTCCATCCAATCCAGGGCTAGCACTGCCAGATGTTATTTGCCCTAGTGAGGGCAAATGAGAATCGTTTGAAACAACAGCCAAGCAGTGGGAATGATCAGGTCTCCAGGAGCTGAACTCATTTGCTTGTCCTCTTGCTGGGCAGCACGGACTGTGTTTGTGGCTCCCGAGAGATGCGCTGCCTTAGAAGGGGTGAGAGGAAGAACAGCTCTGTCCCTAGCTGCCTGCAAACCAACCTTCAGAAAAGAGTACCAAAAATGTAAGTGTTGCTTTTGGAGGTGCCAGCCTTCCAGGAACTCCCGGAGTAGTATTTCTTCACACTGCTCTTTTCCAGGGAAGACTTTATCCCACATGATCCGCCCAGAGGGAAATAAATATGTAACTACCTACTTGCCTTATCACACCAGGAGCTCAGAAGCACTCCTGGTGCTTGCATATGTCTCTCACCTCTCCCTTTGCAGCAGCAGAGCCTTACCTTCAAACCGAAAATGTCTGTGTGGGGATACTGAGCACCATCTTTGGCCTCTTCCTTTGGACCCCCCCCCAGTTTGGAATTGTGCTCTGTGCTGCAGAGAAGACCAATTTGCTAGCACTCTTGGGTGTTTTTCTACTTTTGGACTGCAACAGAAAGTATTTTGTTTGGGAATTGTTTTCCTCCACCACGACAGAACTGTGATGTTGTTCTTTTGTTGTTGATCTTCTGTATCAGTTGAAGGAATTAAGCAAACGTTTTATTTGTCAATCTGGCAAATGGAAAGAAAGAGAAAAGAACAAATCCAACATCACAGGATGCTAAGAAAATTACTTCTATTTTTAGCCTGGTACATTTTCAGACATGTAAACACCTCTGTTAATCGCAGACCCTGCAGCAGTGCTCTAGGGATTATTGAATTGCTTGGAAAGCTGGCAGCCCTATATGGCATACCAGTGAAGGACTTGACAAGGCTAATTGTGTTCCAAGTTGTTTTCAGCACCAGTGGGAAATGAGGTCTGTGTGCTGGATGTACTGTACAAACTAAGTAGTAATGACGGAGGAAAGGGAGGTGGGAAGAGCAGGGTGCTGAATAAAGGTAACAGGATCTATAAGCATATGACATTTCACTAATATATTTGGCCTCTGGAATTTGAGAAGCAGTTGCGTGCTTAAAGGGAGTGAGACGTACTATTGAGAGTGCCTGTGTTTCCCTTGGAAATTTTAAATGGCTGTTATGTCTTGAGTGCATCTTTCTTCCTCTCTTCCCTGTAATAGTAAGAATGTGAACTTCATTACTAATGAAGTGTCCCCTCTAGACACAGTTTTCTTCAAATCCAGAGAAGTTATTTTTTCCCTCCATACACTTATGAAGCCTAAAATTTATGTCAACAAAGTTTCAAGCCCTAGTAATAACATTTCAGGATTGTCCTCTATTGGAAATTCCCAGTAGTAGCAAATGATTTGCAAACACCTTTTTGCTTGTCTTCCTGTCTTCAGATATGGGTTTCCACCTAATCTATTGCTTGAGTGACTTATCTGCTGTCCTATGAAGTGTTCCTTAAAGAGTACTTAATTCAAAACTTGTGTAAGCAGGTGAAAATTGTACGGTGTTTGCACCTGTTTATCTCACATTTAAAATTGGTTCTGTTCATCAAATTCAATATATTTAACCAAACTACTTTCACAGCATTTGGAATGCATTCATCAACCATTTATGTGACTCTTTTTGGGTTCTGGTGGGAGGAGGCAGGTAACCTTTTATGGCTTAGAGCTCCAGGAAAACTAGCTTGCTTTCTGTGCTGCAGGAACAAACATGCCATAAAAACACCTCACTGAAACAGATTTAACATTTCCTCTTTTTATGGGCACAGCAGTAGATTTGTGCTAGGACTGGCTTTGGTGCCTCCTTGTTTTTCTCTGTCATATGCTGTTAAGCATACAAACTCCTGCAGAAAGTGAGCTGTTTCTTCTTTCCTAGGGCATATCTTCCAGTCTTACAGTGGCAATGCAATCTAAGATTGTGATCGTACTCAAGTGTGCTAGCTCTTAAAAGTTGGTGTTACGAGCCCTCTGACTGAGGGTGTAATAACAGGAAATTTTGGGGGATGCAATCTCAAAGGGAAATTGTTGGCATTGTGGGGCTCAGGAATAATCTGTCTACCAGAATAATAAAAGGGAAGCCAGATAAAAGGATGAAAGGATGTGAGAGGAGGTATGGAGGAATGGAGGCTTGGGGAAAATAGCCAGGAAATGAGAGAAGGTCTGGAAGAATATCAGGGGTGTGATGGGAAGAGATTGGGAGGAGAAGTGTTTCCAGAAGGGAGAAGCCTGGCAGAGAAGTACAAAGTGGTATTAAAGGGAGTGATGCATGCTCTGGCTTGGGGGCAGGAGCAGACTGAGGCTTGCAATGCGAGCACTCTCCTTCTAGGGCTCTGGGCCAGAAAACAAAAGGATTTTTATGTTTGGGAGCAAGCTAACAGGCAGACTATAAGCCCATTTCCTAAAGGTATTATGCAGCTCTTTGTTGGTACACTTAGAACAAACTGGTGAGGATGCTACTTCTCATCAAATTTGTTTAGTTAGATCTGGAGTGGGCAGGTCCTGAAGGATACATGTATCCCACTAAAAAAAAAGAGAGTAGAGTGTGTTCTCTAGCCCACCAAGTGAGTGGCAGTGAAATGATAGGGTTAAAATCTTGCTTCTCTCAACCAAATAAGCTGGTCTTATCCATTGTCTCTACTGCAAGCAGGCCTTTGTCTATGTTCTCCCCTGAATCATGCTTGAATATTGGCTGGGAGGAGCTAAACCATGCCAGGGAGCCTACCAACAGTGTGGCTGGTCCATGGCTCTGTTCAGTTTCCCAGCAAAGTCATAACCCGTGAAAGTGCACTGGGATTCAGAAACAAATGGCAGAAGGATGTCTCGCTGCAGAGAAATTCTTGAGTCATTCTTTAGCTCTGAAAATGAAGGTGAAGTCTTCAAGGGATGTTTCCAGTCAGTGCAGGTTTTCCTGCTTTCCACTATGCCTGGCATGAATGAGATGATAAGCATCTAAAACCTGCACAAGGGTGAGCACAGAGCTGGTCTCTCCCAGTTTCCCCTATCAGAGTGATGATGACCAATTGACAGGGGTGCCAAGTCACCAACAGAGCCTTGGGATGGTGCCAGCACTGTTATGATTTGTAAAATAAGTTTGAAATACATCAAAAAACATTGATATAGGGATAATGGGTTCAGTACATGGACCGTTCCCTTCTGTGGGGACCCTAAATGTTTAGAGATGAGTTAATTGATGATGGAGAGGGATTAGAAAGATTGGTCCCAAAATGCTAAAGTAAGCATTCATTATTATTTTGCTATACTATCAAGAAATTAATAGGTAATCTGCATTGGTGTGTGTCATAGTGTAACCTGCAGCATGGTTTCCTGATGATCTAATCTGGTGTCATAGTTGGAGAGTGTATCTATCCCATATGCCCTGTCCTTTACGTGGTCTTGAGATAAAAGGGCAAGGAAAGTAAATTGTTCATCTCTTTGCAAAATAGAGCTAGGATGTAGCCAAAGTACCTGTGCAGATCCATAAATTGAAGAGTACTCAAATCTTCCCATCACATCCTACGCAGTTGTAGTGTATTTATTTTTTGTTATCATGAAGCTGAACTTTTTAAGAAAGTAATAATTAATAAGTTCATAAGAATCTATTCTGAGAGAAGCTGTAACTATCAAGACCAAGAGCTGCTATGATTACTCCACTGACATCAGCACAAAAATGGCAATATATTCTGCCAACAAACAATGTGCTGTTCCATTGCTGTAGGACTATCAGCCCCAAATTGCCATCTGTGTCTCCTGCAGTGTTCAGTGTCCCATGTGGCTAATTAGCTGGCATATGCCATCATGTGAAAGAAGGAATTGTTCTGTCTTGTTGGAGGGGTTTTCGTTCAGAATTTAAGATATCTACACTTGTTCATCTAAAAGGTAAAGTGTTTATTATGGGGAACCGTAAATGTTTTGAGTACTACACAGAACAAACAGGACACACAATCTTGACTGTAAAGAACTTATCTAATTTAGACAGAAAGCTTAGAGGGGCAGGTAGATGACTAGTCATACATTTTCAAGATTGCTTCAGATGGAAAACTGGGTTTTCAAGAAGAAATATTCACAAGAAATTCTTGCTTTGAACTCACTTGTTTTTAGGTAGGAACTGGCCACAAGTTTCAGTTCAGATATTCTGCTGCAGAGTCGTCCAAACGTTGCAGTTAGGCTGTTTGGGATTTTCTTTCTTCTTTTTGTGTAATTCCCCTTTATGAACTGAACTGCAGTCCCGCAGATGCAATCTCATCTCTTGCTAATAGGAGACCATGTGGTGTCTCACAGAAGATGTAGGCTAAACAATAAACCTTATTTACAGAGAAGAATGTATAGCAAATAGTCTGTAACTCCCAGGGGAATAGAAATATTTTACCAAAAAGAGATTCACAACAAATTTTCACAAGGCAATTTAATTTCATTGGTTTTGTCTGTCTTTCCCTTGTAGAAGGGCACTGTCTCCATGCCAAACAGACATCAAGGAGCCAGAAGAGTGGGGGATTTGTAGTTGAAAAGATGAAGCGAGGAGGCTGGTTTCTGAAATACTTGGAGCTGACAATACTAAGAATCTGTGGCTGTTTTTTAGAGAATTATAACCTGGCAGACTCATTCAACTTCTGCTGACTCTAAAAGGTTATTGAGATAAATATATGGTTGCTTACTTTAGCTGTATAAGTTTGCATTGTATAATTTTTCAAAACTTGGGGAAAGAGAAATGTGGCCTGAGACAGCTATTTTGAACTCAAGAAGCAATGAAAACCTGTCTAGATATATTATCCAGTATTATTATTCATAATTAATACGTATTCATGATTATTATGACTAAACTTACATCTAGCTATGGCTAAAATGCTTCTGCTGTGAGTACTCTGGGACACAAACCACCTTTTTCCATCCAGAACCTAAGGGCAGTACTGAGCGATTCCTGTTTCATGCAGAGAGGCATGTTGAAAATAAAATTCCAAATGAAGCCCTAAAGGCAGCGAGGAAGGTGGGATGCAGCAGCAGGACTCCTTCTTTAGCAGGAATTTTCTTGTTGATTCATGGAGTTAAGAAGCTGGTCTGGCAGGGTTCTGTATCTTTCCAGCCGAATCCCATATATGAAATAATTTCCTACTGCTTGTGGTTTAGAAAGTAATTATTAGGCCATGCCCAGAGAAAATTCAGAGTAGATCTGAAAACTCTTTAACAATTTAGCTGTGATCAGAGCCAGCTAGATCTCTGTGGAGACCCCCTTATCTAAGTCCCACTGATGTTCTCCTGGGCTTTCAGATGCTGTTTGCAACTTCAGAACTACAATAAATCTGTAATAATTAACCTCAGCAGTCTCTCTCAGGGGCTTTTATCCCAAGTAGTTTGCCAGCTTTCTTAAACATGCTTTACTGTATGTTCACACTTCAGCTTTTTGGGTATTTCTGTTTCTTTGCCCATATGAACCACTCCTTAAAATGGCCTGTTTCCCTGGCACCGGGAATGAAACTGGAACAGCTTGTCCTGGCAACTGTTGCTAGTCTACAGTAATTGGATGTATTAAAAATAAAAACAACAACAAAACAATTGTTTTTCCTCATTCCTTCCCAGTAGAAATCAATTAGTCACAGCCTTTATTTAGCACATGTGACATTTACCTAAGCAAAGGCAACTGGTGAGCCGGTTATGTGCAACAGTCCCGGGAGCACAGATCTTACTCATGCTCCAGGCTTTGCTCTGTTGTCCTGCTTGTCACCAAGGGTTAGTCATCGTTCAGGGCAGTGCAGGATGTTTCTGGTAACAGGACAAACTGCTACGAGATCCTTAGTGCCATGAATTTGAAATGAATTGGACGGGTCCTTAGTGCCATGAATTTGAAATGAATTGGAAGGGGGAACCGGTTTCTTTACTTGCTGTTGGGAGACCCTCCAGCAGCACGCCATGCAGAGAGCTTTCCCTGCTGGGCTTCATGCCAGGGCCACATCCTCAGCATAAACTGTCACCTTCGGTGCTTGCTGGCTGCTCTCCATCAGACCTCTGTGTGCTCCTGCTCACGCGAGGGCTCGTGCAATAAATCACACGCTTGTTCCCTCATCAGACCGTACCTACCCCGCTCCCTCCCCATCCCCATCCTGCCAGCACTTATCTCCAGGCTCCAGGGAGAAGTGGGGGAATCATTTTATTTTCTTGACAGACACTTGGCTCTTGACCTGTAGGTGCAGTTGTCTTGGGAATGCTGCTCAAGTCAGGTCAAAATTCAGCAGGGGAAAAAAAGGATAGTCAGGAAAGGCTTGGTTTAGTTTGTGTGGTTTCATTTCGGTTGAGGCAAACCTCGTGGAAGTGGAGGCCCTAGGGACTTGCTGCAGATTTGGATTAATATCCCTTCTCGGACGGAGGTCATCTGGAGCTACGTCACCCCTGTGTGACAGAAACGCCTTAGCCACCTGGCACGAGGCAGATGACCTCTTGATATAATCTCTGAAAAAAACATACGGTTTTTACTCTCTAACTTGCTTGTACTGGTATGCCTTTGGGCATTAGTACGGCTGGGGTCTAGGTACCTGTCCTCCCACAAGGTACATGCCCTAATAACTGGTGATTTTCCTTTCCTGCAGCCTCCTGCCAGTGTTGTGACTCCAACTCATCATTTTCTTTGCATTTACTACCAGCATCTAAGAGAGAATTGAGTCAAATGAAATGTTTAATGCAACATGTGAAGAATTTTCTCAAGGTTTCCCTTTGCTTCAGCAAGAAATACCAGGAATACTTTTTGTTTTGTGCCAAATTGAATTGTTCTTTTGATTTTACCCCCATTACTGTCACATCAGACATTATCACTGTCTCAGTTCTGACCAACCTTGTGTGTTGCCTGTGTTTTGTGTGTTGCCTGTGTTTTGAGGGGTGGTTTCTCTCTGTCAACCGTCTTACTCAGAAAAAGGCTCTTTATTTTCTCTGACAGTATCTTGAATGAAAAATAATGCTCTCACCTCTCATCTAGGCATCACCCTGCTTCTGCAAAGCAAGCTATTTTGGTGCATACATTCACATGAGGAGGTTCTTTAACTCTATCAGCTGATGATTAATCATTGCTTAGATTCAGAATATATAAAAATTTTATTTTTAAAAGATAGAGTGCTGTACATAAAAGCCTCCAAGGGTGACTTTGAAGATAATTATTTGGCAAGAAATGTGGGGTCTGCTGACATGGTTGGTTAAAGAACATATTGTGCTAATTTGCAGTTATACTAACAGAGATAAGAAGCCTGAAGTACAGAATTGAGTACAATCGGGGGCATGTAAATGAGACCTATGTTATGTCTGCCGGATCTCCTGAGGTTCTGGCTCTAGTTTAGAGCATTTCTTTATGTAAAACCCCACTGTCAGAAAGAGAGATATGTTGGATGTTCCAGAGGAATGTGAAAGCTTGAAGACTCTTCAGAAAATGAGATTTCCCTTTAACGCTTGATATGCGATTCATCTATTGTTACCCGCTTTTCCTCTCCTGGCTAATTACAGAAGGTATGAATTTTATTCCCCATTTAATACATCTATCAGTGTTAAAGACTTTATTGGATGAATTGATAGGTTCTGAACTTCCCAAAGACTCTGCAGGCGAGTGTGTAGGGCAGCAAATAACTGTAAGGACATTGGTGTTCTAGTTTGGCCTTACTGAGAGTACCTCAAGATGAACTTTGGTTATTCGTGTAGGAGTGATTTAAAATACCTGCTCCATTTTTCTGCCAGACATTATTACTCCAGCAGCAGAGGCAGCAGAAAGGGTGATATACCCTTCTCTCAGTTACAGAGGTCATAGCCTGGTGTATTCACTGAAACTGCAGTAAGTCTTGGCTTTTGGGCAGTAACTCCTGGCTGTGTGGGCAGGCAGCTGAGAATAATAACCTCTTAAATTATTCCAGTGTACATTGCAGAAACTCATTTAGAGTCACTCTGCATAATCTTGGGCCCGTATTTTCTAGGGTGTATTTTCTTTCATGAAGCTTTGTGTACAGGCTGTATGTTTGCACCCACATACATGTGGTCATTATGCTTCTCATCAGTGCATGAAACTGTCAAAATGTACACATGAAATTGTCTTGTGTGCAGTGTGGGTGGGTAGCCATAGTGCTACTGATCACAGTAAGTGCCTTTAGAAATCCTCTCTGTCTGCCTTTGTGAAGTGCCTGATAACGACACCGTGCTCCAGCACCTGGCTGGGAACCCTGAGATAGCCAGGCTTTGGATGTATCACATAAATCCCTTGAGGTTTCCCTGCGGTTCTCACAGAAAGCAAGATGCTGCTTTTTCTCTCCCAGGAGCTGGGAGCTGCTGCCTCTTGCTGATGTTTGTCAGGAAGCCGTGTCCACAAGCCCCCAGCCCTGCCCTGCCCCACACCACTCAGGAGCTTACCTGTACGCCAGGTTTGGCATCTGCGCTGCTAATTCCAGCTCACGGGTGGAGCTGTACTGTTCAGAAATCAGTTCGATTACCAGTATCTTCGGAAAATATCTCATGGCATGAAAGCTTTGCGGATTAGGAGGCAATGGCTATACAACTGTGATGTTTGTGGGTTTCGGGTTTTTTTTTTATTAGAGGGTTAATGATGTGCTATAATCCCACATAATTACTATATTCTTAATGGACCCCAATAAAAAGATTAATAAAGCTATTCTGGAATAATTACTTTGGTGTTCTTTACATAGAGAAAGCAACAGCAATGAGCGCAGTCTGAGGGGGCAAGCTAGAGCTATGGCAATCCACATCCCTCCTCACCAGCAGCTCCTCTGCTGGTCTAGTCCTTCATCAAAAGCTTTTAAATAGGCTTTTGAAGTCGCATTGACCTCAGTTGCCTTTGGACTCCCAGAATTCTCTGAATGGATATTACTTGCCCCCTTAATTCTTGGGATTTCCTTAGGAACTTCTGATTGGATTGAGGCCTACATCTTTTTCAAGTCTAAGTCAAACTACTATTTCTCTAGCCTTCATATGTTTTTGAAAAGTATTAAATAGTAAACAGCTGTACTTGACATTTCCTTTGGGATGGAGGAGAAGCTGGCTAGTGGTAGATAGATCTCTTCAGGAAATACTTGCTGGAAGCAGGACTTCAAGGTTTGTCTTGGCATATCCAAACTGGCACTTGGAACAACTAACTTCATTCATGGCTTTAGTTTTTGTTGTTGCTAAGAGTTTTGTGCTTACTAAAGTATAGTATGCATACATGTATGCCAGGACAAAGATGCAATATCAATGGAGTTGCGTATGAGGTTTTGCAAATAGGTATCAGAATGAATAGTTAACAGGCATGTCAATCGTGACACATGTGAGCCTCCACTCATGTTCATACGGCTTGCAGCTGAAGTCACGTAGGAGCTATGGTTAATACGAGCCAATCTCAGTCAAACCTTAGTGATCATGCATGTTATCAAATCAATAAAAACGCTGACCTGATTTACCCCGGCTTGAGCACCCGTTATCCTTTGGTTGGCATCTGGAACTGGAGTCCCCTTACAACATCTGACAACTGCAAGGCCGGTAACGCCAGAAGCTTACTTTAACTCATAAATGACACCTCCTTTTTCTTCTGGGAGGATGATTTTTGTCAAGTCTGTTTTCTGGTTTTGATTCTTTTCCTCAGAAAATGAGGACTACTAACACAGTCCAAGTACATACTAAATTTTGAAAGGGTTGATGTTTCCTTTTTTCTAGACAATCTTTGGCTGCCTCTGCCTTGAAATGTTTCTGTTCACCTCCCTCTGCCCTGAAGAATTCCGATAATGGGTTTGGGTAAGTCATCAAAAAACAAAAGTAGTGAAATGCATGAAAAATCAGAAGGGTGTGTACTTTTTCTTGGATTGCTTCCTTTGAATAAGGTCTGAAGCAATTTAAGCAAAACATGATCTTTTCTTCTTCTTCCATTAGTGAAGGTCAGTTATCAGTGTGTTATACATGTGTAGAGAAGTTACCATAAATACAATTTCCACTCTTATTTCTTAAATTTATCTTGTTGATAGCCATGCTACATTGTATAATCTGTGTAATCATAACAAAACTTTAAAATTATCTGTAAGCACAAGCTGTAGTTCTGATTAGATACCTTTATTACTTGAAGTTTTCAGCCCAGTTTACATTTGTTTCCCTTCTTCTCTTTCCTCACCAGCAGACTGTAAATATTCCAGTAAATGAAGACTCAAGATCTGCATTTCTTCTTAAGAACGATCTTATGAACGTTGTTGACTTTCTTTGAAGAATCCATTGCAAGAGATCTGGTACTGAAGGCACTTTCCTTCATACCCCTTCCCCCAAACTTCATTCATCTGGGTTCCACCCTGAACCTGTTTGTAGTGACTTTCATACTATTGCTTCAGATCGGGGGGTGTGTGTATTTTCGATGCAGCTATGGATGTAGAGGTAGGTATCTGGTGCCCGAGAGTATTTCAGACATGCTGTCTCAAGGATTGCTGTAGACCACCTGCACTGATTTTCAGGCTAGACCTGCAAGAGAATGTCTACGCTGCACAGTAGTCCAGTGTTCAGAACGTAAACTTGCTTTCTAATTTTCTAGCTTGCTAGCAAACTGGCTCTTGAGAATCAGTTAATGATAGATCATATATCTAAAGTTGGCACTGCATTGTGGAGTGCAGCCATAGCCTTAAGAGCCTTTAAAGGATGAGTGGCTATTACTGATCTATAAAACATTATTGTGTAGCAATTTATTCCACAAAAACAAAATGATACAACGAGAAACTGTATTCATTACATAAACAGCACACTTCGACAAACAAGATTGACATTCTATAAGCAGCACACACGCAGGAATGAGAAATTTATAAAACAAATTGTGAAAGGAACAAACTGTTACAGTCTGATGTAATTTCAGTAATTTTGTAATTGAGAATTTCCACCCACTACACGTGAAAGGAAAAGCACACATAGTCCTGCACACCCATTATGTATTTATTTCTTCAATAGTGGCAAGCAGGTAGCTGTTGAAATGATGACTTTGCGTCCTTTCCATTATTCCTTGACCACTCACAGAGATGTCATTGCTTCCTATAGTTAGGAAGGGGAAAATTTGTATTTTGATAATTAATATCATTCCAAATTGGAAGAAACAAAAATCTTAAGCAGAACAGAACCAGCTATTTAATTGGGGCTTTTTTCTCCAGCAAGACAAAATAAGCATATTGGGAAACTGTATGATAGCTCACAGTTGATCTCTTTCAGACAGCAGTAATGGAAACTGTCCTTTTGAATATAATTACATATGTGAACAATCAGTGAGATCTGCCAAAGTTTTCACTGCTGTGAAGTTAATCTTTCATCTTTTCAAACATTTATTTATAGATCCAGATTGGTTACAGGAAGAACAACAGCAGCTATGGCCTCAATTATAAATGTTTGTACTAATTGGTAGAAAAGTGTACATGTATATATATACAAACACACATATCAGTATTTCAGACATACACCAGAAACTTCTGTACTGCTAAAAGTAAAATCAAACTCATATTTTCCATTTCAATTTTTGAACCTACTTTTGTGTTATGCTGCATATTTTACTGACTTACTAGGTTCAGACACTGCTTATCATTCAAACTTAGGTTATTCATACAGACCAAGCCTGAACATCAGTTATTGGAAGGTCAGGTTTTGGCACTGCACTTCTGGAAAGATGTCAACCAGTTGGAAAGAATCTGGAGGAAAGCAACAGGAATGAGTAGAGGTCTAGAAAACATGACCCATGAGAAAAGATTGAAGGTACCAAGGTTGTTTAGTCTAGAGAGGAGCAGACAGAGGGGAAAAATTTTAATAGTTTTCAAATATCTAAAATGCAGCTATACTTATCTATTTTCCAAGCTGGTGGCTGATAAAGCAAGAAGAAACGATCTTAAAGTGTGGTAAGGGAGAGACAGATGAGACACTAGGAAATACACTGTAATGGTATGGCCAGAAAAGCCCTGGAAGAGTGCTGGAATCTTGATCATCTGGAGATTTTAGAGTAGGTTAGAAAAACATCAGCCAAGAGTAGACTTTGGTGGGGGGACAGGGGAAGGAATGAAGGGGTTGAACTAGGCAATCTTTTGAGGATCTTTTGAAAACTCCTTGCTTCTGGTTTACATGATTTCACATCCTGGGCTGTTATAGTAGGGTATCACACTCCCTTCAGCATCCTTTCAGACGTTCATGATAGCCTGGGGACAGACCTCCTTTTCCGGACCAGGATGCCCCAGTGGAAAAGGTTACCACCCCACATCGTTGCATGCAGAAGCAGCATACCATTTCTTTGTTCTGTCTTTACAGTCAGCTATAAGAGTGGCTTATGTGGATGCTCCAAAACCATTTCAGTCAAAATAACGAAATCAGTAAAGATCTCTTTGAAATGTGTATGCTAATCTGGCTATCTCATTTGATTGAGCAGCTTCTGCCAGTAGGTCTCCAGCAAGATCAATGTAAGGAGGAGGTGAGGCTGGGCTGTAAGGCTGGGCTATTTGGCCGAGCACATTTTTTTTCTCCCCTCTTAGGACTTTGCAGACATTGCTCTGACCATAATTGTCCCTGCTAATCTTGCTGCTTTCCCACCTGCCATCCTTTCTTCAAGGAACAAATCTCTTTACTATTTCCTCATATCCAATTCATTTTTAAATAGTTTTTTCTCTGTTGAACAAAACTCATGCATCATGGGTTGTACCTCTGACATTTTTTACCGGACATAAAGTTAATATGTGTTAGGATAAGTTACAGTCAGTGCAAGACAGACTGGGGTCGGAGGCTGCCGTTGTCCTCAGAAAGAAATGGGCAAGGTAGATAATGTTTTACCGTTGTTTTAAATATCATGTTCATTTTGATATATTGCCTTTCTGGCAAACCAGGTCCATTCTTCAGGAACTGCCAGCATGAAGCTGATAATGCATTACACACTGCAAAATCAGTCCAAGAAGTTACAGTGGTAACTGGCAAGGCCTCCTCTTCTTAACAGCCTGTTAATATTTAGAGGGTAACTTGGACATTTCAGTTCTTTGCTAGCTGAAACTCAGGATATAACTTTAGATTCTGGGGAAGAAAAGCGAAACTACTAAGAGACCGATCAAATGGTACTTCTCAGACTCTTACTCTGAGACCCCAGAAGGGCTCAGAGGTTGTGCACTTCACTTTTCGATGCCCGGATTTGAGTTGGGCTGGCAGATCCGAGTCAGGTGCCTGGCCCATCTCTTCAGTGCGTGGGGAGAGGAAAGCATCTCAGAGCAGAGGGGGCTGCAAACGCCTATCAGCTGGGCAGAAAGCCACCCCAGCTGGCTGCTGGAAAACACAATGGGTGGAGATGCCCTGAAAAGCCCTGTTTTCTCCTGGGGCACTGGGTTATATTTGGGACGCTGTGAGGCTCATGCAGATCTTTTCTTGAAAAGAGGTCCGTGAGTGACGTGCCAGAGAAAGGAGATGGAAGTGAGTGGGCAGACTGGGGAAGGATGCTCACCTCAGTGAGTGAGGCCACCTGGGAGCTAATCTGAGCCTTGGAGCTGTGATATGTCCCAGCAGGCAGCTGAGTGCTCTTACTACAGGTGAAAATGTGAGTTATTCCCCTTCCTACCCGATTCCTCTGAGTGAATCTGTAGTTACCATACCTCTGCAGACTGATTTTGGTCAGAGATGGAGAATGCCTTCAGCCTTGTGTCTCCCATACCCCAGAGCTATCTCCTACCTGTGGTGTCTCTGGACAGGGAGAGGAGACTGCTGCCATCACCCTCTCTTCCTCTAGCTACGTCTAACACGGGAAGAGTCCTCACCTGCTCTGGTTTTGAAACAAAGGTAAGGAAAATACTCGGGACTGTGAGTCTTGAGGGAGACAACTGAACAAGGTGTATGCATCTCAGAATATAAAACAAAAACCTTCTGCAAATAACCTCTGGTTGTCTTAGCTGTGGCCATACTCTATGCTAGCTGTCGTAGGTCATTGTGATGTGCTCATTTGCAGCATCTCCTGCGCTGGCCTCTTTGGAGGAAGCAATATTTTGCAGGACTAGAGGGAAAATGCTAATGAAAGATTTTGAAGGCTTCATATCTTAGTTAACTGATGTGTCTTTTTTGAGACTACGTAAAAAAGGGTGGAGGGGGGAGCTGTGTTCTTGACAGGGATAATCTTTGTGTTACACAGATATTTTGTTAGGGACCTCGTAAAAGTAGACATGTTTTTCAATACATTGCAGGCTGATAAGCTTGAGTCCATAACTGCTAAAAGGTTAAAATAACCCCCAAAATTTCTTCCAGTTTTTTTGAGACTTTGCATCCATCTGCCACATCTCTTGTCCTACCTTGCATTTCTGGACCTTCTAAAAATCCCAGGTGTGTATAAGCATGACTCACACAACCTCCATCTGCTCTGTGATCCACGCTGGGCATAAGAACCTTATATTGCTGCCATGAAGCCAAAGAGCTCCCTTCAAACTAAACATGCTTTTTGGGTGGGTATAATGCCATCTTAAAGGGATACTCCCATCTGAAGATTTTATTGCACTTACACGTAACTGTTTGGATGATGCAGAGGGCTATAAAGGTTTGTATCCTTATAAAAAAATCAGTAACGCAATGGAAGATGAAAATGGATTCCAAAGAGCCAAACTTTTTACAAGAGTTCTTCAAGATTTAGGACTGTCATAGAATTTAGCACAACCCTGATCATCCTTGAATTACAGATTTAAAGTTGCTCTTGTTCTTCATGATCTTTGTAATTGCTCATTTTATAAAGATACTTTGCTAATTTTGCAGGAGACACTGTACCTAGGGTCTATCTTTCTGTGCTGGCTATCTGCTTTCAAAGGCAAATACATGTAAAGATGCATTTCATTCAGACTAGAAGCTGAAATCCCTGCCAGATACAGCATAACATTAATGAAGATCAATACAATTTCTTTGGAGTATTAGAAATAGCTATAAAAATGGAAGCTAGCTCCACTCTGTAAGTCCTCAGTTTACAGGTTTACTTATGGTTTACAGATTTACTCACATTAATCTAATGAAATTTAACAAAATAGTTAAAAGTATGTCCACAGGTTCTTTTAAATAGTTCCTTCCATCTGTAAAGCAGCTCTGGAAACACTGGGTGACAAGATAGAACTTCTTAGAAATAAATGGCAAAAGGTGTGTGGCAGGGGAAATTAGTAACACTGTTATTAAGAAGGACATTATTTTGCATGTATACTGGTCAGAATAGAAAGACATTTACCAGAGCAAACCACATTATCTAGAAATACAGCATCGCCTAAAACATTTCAGCAACACAGCCAAGGAGTGAGTGACTTCAGGAAATGAGAAGTAACTGGTTTAGCTCAGGAAAGCCAGCTCCTTTTCTTGAAACAATTTCATAGCCCTTCACTTGCATATAAATTGCAAGTAGCAAGAGACTTGTAAGAGTTGTACAGGCATGTTTTGTTCGATGAGCAGCCTCCTCCCAGCTGCAGTTTTTGGAGTGGGGGGGAGCAGTAGCAGCATTCTTCATAGGGTTGCTTTCACACTTTAAATGGGACATATATGGGAACTAGAATAACACTGGTGCTGTTCTGAATATATATTAGAAAGCACCAAAGTGGATATAATTTATCCCTATGGCATCCAGATGCCATGGAAACCCACCTCATATAAGCCAGGATGTTTCTTTTATGATTTAAATTCCATTTCTTCTGGCCCACATTAAGCATATGAATACCACCAAGGGAGAATTCACATATAAACTACCAAATGCTCCTTCGCAATTTCAGAACTTTTCCAAAGTGGCAGTGTCCTGGTTTCGGCTGGGATAGAGTTAATTTTCTTCCTAGTAGCTGGTACAGTGCTGTATTTTGGATTTAGTATGAGAACAATGTTGATAACACACTGATGTTTTTAGTTGTTGCTAAGTAGTTACAGACAGCAAGATCATTTGTATGATCCCTGTGCACATTTTCAATCCTTTAGTTGCTTCAGGAAGAAGGAGAAAACTCTTTAATGTAAAACTTTATGTAAAGCTCTGTCTATGATATTTTAGTATGAACACTCTTACACAAAACCAGATTGCATTGTACTTCCACTGGATGGAGAAGTGGCCAGGACAGAGAGTCTAATGAAGATACTATTTCCTTACAGAGTGATTAAATAGAAGGCCCTAAAAGTTCTTAACATCTTCCTTAATGGTTTAAGCAACTTTTTATTATCTCTTTTTGTAGCATGGTTCTCAATCTTGGAAGGTTCCCACTCATTGTGAGAAAGGAAAATAGATGATTCATATGCTAAAGAGGAGTATAAGATAGTCGTGTTAGGAGCAAAGTTTAATCTAAATTCTTTAGGAAAGGGGGAGGCTGCATGGAAAACTGAATTTTCTGTAATACCCTTAAAGTTCACTGAGGACCAGCTGAAGACTTGATCAGCTTTCTTGTATTTTTTCAGAGGCAAATAAGCAAAGTCACTAGAACTGTCTGAGTCCTCCCATGAAGTTTCTGTAGCTGAGTTCTGTAGGTTTGCTTTGTATCGTAGAAGAGAGGCGTCATCTCTCAATCACTCACCATCTTCCAGCTATATCATTCAGCTCCTTCACGAATCTGAAATGAATCTTACTGTGTTGAAGCTTAGAAAACTCTTTTCTCTAAAAGTGTTTCTTGTTAGCAGATGACTAATCCTTGCCGTCTCTGCCTTCTTGTGCTATTAGGAACTTCCCCTTGTACTGCCTGTGTTTTCCTATGTCTCAGTGCTGCAACACTTGCATTCACAGGTATTCTGTTTTTTCACTATCTACGACAGCTGCATTGATGACAACAATTTGTGTGTGTATAAACACCTGGGGAAAAAAAAGAGTGAATGCTATGCTTAATACTCTGGAACACTTTGATAATGACAACTGTATATTTATTTTCTTTGAGATTGGTCAATAGCTATCGACAAGGTGCAGGGAAGGACCGCTTCTGTCAGACCAATTGGACCTATATTCTTCAGTAGAGTTTATTCATTAATAAACTCAAAGTAGACTTTATTCAGCAGTATTGTTAAAATATTTGCACAAATGTTTTCTTACAAGTTCTGAGACCAACACACTCTGTTGCCTGCAATACAGGCTTTGCCTCCAAAGGCTGTTCTGGTAAAAGCCATTCTTCTTTCCTGCTTTCCTGCTTCGTTCCCCTGTTATTGAAGGTCTCTGGCAGAAGGGTGCAGGAGTAGGCTACTGGGCTAACTTTGGATGCCACCACCACTAACCACCTGCACAAACTTATTACCCCAAGAGGGTGAACAGAGCAGAATGTGTGCCCACACCTTGGCTGTTTCAGTTTACGCTTAAGCTGCTGATGGCAGTGGAGTCACGTTCAGATGCCAAAGTGCAAAGCACATGGCTTTCTGCCTGGTTTCTTCTGTGACAGTGGTGGTGACCACCAGCAGAAGAAAAAGCAGCTACAGAATAAAGACGACCCATAACATCTTCAGTTGCTCCAGCTGTTGACCAGTGAATTAATATGATCATCTGTCTGAGTAACTGCAGCCAGAGATATCACTGCCAGTTGTACAGATGTATCTGAACGTGCTTTGAAGTAGCTACCTTGGATATGGCCCGACAAATAGCTGAGGCAGCACAGAGTCCAGTGCAGGCTGTTTCCAGTTATTTATTCAGCTTCTCAGGTGGTTCGCATAACCCAGGCTGAGAGTTGTGCTGCCATAGCTACATAGCACCAGCACTCCTGCTAGTTGAAAGTTAGACTGGGCTTGGGTGCATGAGCTCCACTCACGGCTCCATACAAACAGACCAGCTCTGCCCTTATTTGTTTGTACAGTGGGGTTTCAATTCCCCACTGGGACCTTCAGGCACTACTGCAATAGAAATAATAATGAATCATTAATAACTTCTGCTGAATCATTTGAAAACTATTCACTGTGCAGTTGATGTTTATTTATTAGTGCAGAATAGGTGATGCAACAAAAGATGGCAAACAAAATGAGCTGTGGACTGTTTTGCTCCAATTCATTGTACATTTTCTTCTGGGGATAATTATGTCTTAAAAAGAAAGCAAATTATGTGTATTTGTGGTTGGAAAGATTCCCCTTGCCTCCAAATATCTTCTTAAAATGGCTTTGTTTATTAGTCCTGGTAATGCTTTACTATTAATGCAGTACTGATAAAGTGTCTGGGGAGAGGTGGTTTCTTTCCAAAATAGAGTTATGAGATGTCAGAACCGGGTATGTTCTGTCCTTCTGTTAATATTTCTATGTTCTTTTGGCACAAATTCATGCCAGCCTCCACCTTTGGACCCAAAACAGCTAGATGGAGCTCTTTCCTCTCTAATTAACAGGAAACTGTCTTAAAGAACTAATTTAAAATCTTTGGACCAATCCTGCCAATGAAAATATTCTCATTTTTAAAATAAGATAGCTCTCAGTAAGAACTATGTAGGAAGGTTTTGCAAGATTAGACCCAAAGGCTTAAACTGGAAAGGATGCTAATAACGTGCATGTGAACAGAGCTAGTTCTGCAGTGCATGGACTATTGACAAAAAAGATAAAATGAAAGAGAATGAAGTATAACTTGAAGGTTTCCTGTCAAGCAGTATCTCTGCAATTTGTATACACATATATACAAAAGATTGGATTGGATTAGATGATATAGTAGTCTTTCTTTGTCTTTGACTCAGTGAATCTAGACAGATGTCAAGTGCATTCATTAGTGAAGATAGCTAAGATGCTGCTTGTAAGAAGCTGTGTTGAAACAAGCCAGGTAGAGGTCCTATGATCTTAAATAGCATGGCCAAGAGAAGACTAAACATTGTCTTGAAAATGTACAAAGCAGGGCAGCAGCCTCAGACATTCGTGCTAGTTACTCTTGCTAAGTTATGAAAATCTACCCTAGTATGGATATAATTCCTTCTGTCAACCCTCAGGAAATGAAGACAAATGAAAATGGAGAACTATTTGCCTTAAAAATGTGCACAGTAAAGATATGCATCATTTATATAAATTTAATCAGATATTACATTTTTTAAAAGTAAAGGTAACTAATAGACAAAGATCTGAGGATGTTTACTCTTTGTTTTCCTTCATAATGCACACAGTTATGCTGGGATTGCACTAAAACCTCTTAGAATCAATGGAAGATTTTCCCACTGATGTGGGGGAACTAAAAATAAACTATATCACATAATTGCTTTCACAAACAACTCGTCAAACTCCACTCTTGAAACTGCGCTTCTGTCAACTACTGAGAGATTCTGATTATAGACAGAGACACAACTGAGCTGTCTGCTTCTGCTTTGTTCTCCCCTTCATAGTCTATCAACACCATGAGCTAGCAGAGGGAACAGAGTCGCAGTGACACTTTGTGGCACCCACGCATCACCTCAACTTCAGAGCACACAAGCGTTTTCCAGAGGCTGCCACAACCTCCTGCTAGTTCTGCTGTCTGAGACCTGGAGCCTGTCTTCCAGGGCAGCCAAAGGGTGGTGGGTCTGCTTGCTTCCCTTAAGTACCCCCATTTCCATGGCCCAGGATGGAGGACTCCAAAGTGGACCCTGGGATTTTCCCAGCTGCACGTGGCACTGTGGACCTGAAGGAGTCTGCCTGAGCTGCGTAATTCAGTCTCATGCTGTTAGTCAGTCACAACTTCTATCTATCCCTCTTTGCCTGTTTAGCTCCGACTAACAATAGTTACAGTTTGTTGCCACAGCTCCTACTGGAAAGCTGTTCCAGGATCTCACTGCACTGAAGATTAGAAACCTTCTGAACTCCAGATATAACTTACGAATAGCCAGTTTATACCTACCTGTTCTCATACAAGTATACCTAAAAGCTTAAACAGACCTTCTCCCTCCATAGTGCTAATGGAATAGAGCCAGGCTGTGGCTATGTTAGCAAATTAATTTCAGTAATAAGACTGGATTGGTAGACAGAACCAGTCAGTGCTGAGACTCTTGTGTTACATCCTTTGCAGGCAGTTTGCCGTTTACTTGGGGTATGATTTATTCTGGTTTAATGTGTCCGCTGCACATGTGGTTCAAAGCTTTCTAAAGGAAATCCGTGCTTCAGACCTTTTCTTCCTGAATCCCAGGTTCCTCTAGGAAGTGCCACACTGTCCATCTGCCTCGTGCAGAGTCATGCCACTGCTCACAGCAGTTTCCTCACTGCTATTATCTGTGTAAGGTCAAACATAGGAAAGTATCAGTTCTGTTCCTGTTCATGCTGTCTCTGCACGACACCACCTGCAGCTCCATCCACCTCCCTCATAGCCTGCACAGTGTCTGCTGCACTGTGCTGCAGGCAAGGAGGGAATCCTGTGGCTTCAGTCGGTACCCCAGCAGGACAGCCAGAGTGAGCTAACACTTGCGCTCCCAGATTTCTTTGTCTGCTCTGACTACTTTGCCCAGGCTTGATCGGTGTTGAGTTGAGACTGCATCACCATTGGGATGACCGGTAATGGGTACGAAACTTCCCACTGAAGTGGAGCACCTTACCATCCTGACATGAAATTTTGCAAGCTGATATCTGCATTCAGAATAGCAGCTGTAGCCCTATGGAGCCTTAGAATCTTCAAAGCCTGGGCTGTGGCTAACCAGTGTGGGATGGGCAAATCCACCACAGGCAGGGTGCAATGAAGCTCTCCAAGACCATGCTCCACACCTGCTTCCTACATATAGTGCAAAGAGGTGACATGAGCAAAATTGTTGAGACCTTTGCAATCCAGGCGTGGCAGAACTGTGTGTGTCACGGGGGAGAGGGGCAGAGCCCTTCTTTTTCATTCACTTCTCAGTGCATGGCGGTTACGATCACCTAAACTGCAAGGGCTACCACCACTTGTTGTTCAGGCCTAAGGCAGGCCAAGATGCCTTGACAGAGTTCACCAAAAAGACTCAGGATACTCACGCCTTCTACAGCTCTGGCCGTGAAGTCAGTGGGGTGCTGGCACCATCTTTTCAATCTGAACGAGCATCATTCAGGGCTCTCGGGCCCTGTAGAGGTGCTGCATATCCCTGCATCACTGGATCATGAGTCTGTGATGAGGACTACACTGCCAAGGATGGGAATGCTCCCTCGCTGCAGGGACCTTCCTACTGCATGTGCAAGTCACATGCGTTGGCCAACACACTGCAAGGTGGAAGGCCACGCAAAGCAGCCTTGATGCCAGTCCCCTCCAAATTATGGGTGCCTGCTGTGTCCTGCATGGTTGTGGGAGAGTGCATTTTGGACTGGAACCGTGAGGAACAGTTTCTTCAGAAAAACTGTGCACAACCTGTTGCACCCTGCACACAAAGCACCCAGGATGCCATGCATGCTCAGGATGCTATCTGTTCCTTCATTGACGGAGAGCATCTGAGGCAAGATGTTTAAATGTCCCCATCTTTTCCAGAAATGAAACTTCATAATGGAAATCAGAAAGTTTAAAAAAAAAAAAATAATCCTGAAATGTCTTTTAGGTCTACTTAGTCTTCCTTTTCCTCCGGGAGAGGCTACAGGAGATTTCTATAGCCCTAGGGGGGCTTCAGCTGCTCACTGGTCGTGCTCAATACACTATCGCTTTTCAGCAAACATGGTTACTCTAGCTAAGTCTTTCCTAGCTCTTTCTGCCTCCTATGACTTTTTCTGCATATCAGTATGTGATTTGACTCAGTAACTCTCAGGAAACCACCCCCACCCTCCGATGAGGTGAGTCTCCTGCCCTCACAGGTCTTTCCTGGAGTAGCTGCTCTTGGGAATGTAGCAGCCAGAATATACACGCAGCTCAGGTGAAAGGGGCTGTGGGTGGGTGTGTTTTTTGCTGCTCAGCAAAGATCTGACAGGAGAAGGGGGATTTGAGGGTGGTTTGCTTGCATGTGGCACTGCAGGGAGCTGGCAGCAGGCACAGTGGTAGGAGGGAAGCTTGTTGAAGGCTCTGTTAGCTGAAGCTGCTTGGGGGATGGCACAATCGATAAGCGTTGGACTAGTAGAGCTAGCTGGCCCTGAACGGTGGGAAGGGACCCCTCAGCACGAAGATTGTCCTCCCATGTCAGACAAAACTCCCTCTTACTCCCCCTTCCTTCTTTTCAAATTTTAGGAAAAAAAAACCTCCCATCTCTTCTGTGCCTAGGCTTTTGCCTCAAATGCTTGATTCACAGAGAGACTGAGCCCTTCCAGCCTCACAAGTTGCCCATGTTCCTTGGCTGAGGGACTTAAAGCTGGAGTCCCAGAACCATGGTTCTGCTGCAGAACCAAGCAACTTCTTTTTTGGTGTGAGAATGTGGAAGAAAGATGGAGAGGAGTGGTAGCCAGCTGCTAATCCAGTAGCATCCTTGTGTTGTAAATACAGGGACACCTTTCAGCATCTATTTTTCAGTCTCATGACTGAGGGGGGGAATGGGAGCAATAGCATTACTGTGCGTGGTGCCATCGCTACATCTTCAGGTGATAATCCAGTGCATACAGGAAGGGGAAGGGACCATGCAAGAGCATCAGCCTGCAGAAGGCTAAGAGGGATGAACTACCATGGTGTGCTGCATTTCCAGCTTGCCTGGACTGAGCTAGATGGTCCTGCTGGGTGGGATTGGATGAATGGTTTCAGATGTAGACAGTTCCTGCATGGAAAAATTCTCTGGCAGCTTATAACCCTTAGAGAATAGTTTGCAAAAGTGGTCAGACCAGCAATATGCTAAACCACAGCTCTAAATACACAGCTGTAATACAGCTACTAGAGGTTCATTCCTCCTCCCAGCCTAGAGACATGAGTATGAAACTGTACCCTTACCCGTGCTCGAATTAACCTGGACAGAGGATAAGTGTTGCAGGTCATGGTGGGAGTAGCCAAAGAAGGAGCCTCTCAGAATGCCCTCACATGCCTTCTGCAGGGTTTAGGGGTAGGGTCTCTCAGTCAATACTGGCCTGGTGGCACCGTGACCCCAGGCTATAGAGGTTCAAACAAACAGCCACCTTTGTGGTGGACTCCCAACCACAGAACTTTTAAAGCTGTCTGTAATGGAGACAGATCTTCTCCTGTCCCCACAGTGTGATTAGTTTCCTCAGAAATACTGCCTTTCTCTTCTTCATGCAACATTGCTAGCAACCTGCTGATACTGCCACTGTGTTATTCAACTGCCCAAGTAGTTTTCAGCTTGTTCATCTCACAGTTTTACATTTCCTCAAGTCTCTGTGAATCTTCTAGGAGAATGGGCAGGTGTCTGATAATTTGACAAACAAGACAAAGATTGCAAGTTGGAAAAGGAAACAGTGACAAGGTTGGGCTGGTAACCAAGGGGAAAGGTAACAAACCCGGAGAGGCCTCTGTAGAAGATGAAGGGTCATTTGCAAAACCAGCTGAGGCATAGCAGTTGATAAATAGAAAGGCAGAGATGGCACTTGTTCCTTTGCATTTCAGGAGAGATGCTTTATGGTGTTGTAGGATCTGTGGAAGAGTCAAGAGACTCCTCACAGCATAGATACTTTACGCAACACCTTCTGGCAATGTGGCCCATGTCGTGGCTCAAAACCCCTTGTCTCCATGGAGCATTGGAGCATTTCTGAAGTGGCGATTTCATTTTAGTTTCCTCCAAGGGAGGAAACTTGTGCACACCAAAATCACTCTGCCACCTGAACCACGATGCTGGAACAGAGGCAAATGGGGAGGTCTCTTCAAAACTGTATGAATGTTTCAAGCCACAGTGTCCATGTAGATGTAGACATTAGCTCACACTGTCTTCTCAGCCTTCAGAGGGTGGGGGGAAACAAACTAAGATTTTCACATTGGTGCCCTTGCCTTGTAGCTGAGATGTGACACTGTAGATTGGTGCAATACCTACAGGATCCCTGCTCTAGTTTCCATGCCCACTTTCTCTTCTGAGGAATTTGGGTATAGGGATGCTTTTTTGCATCTGACCCACCCCAATATAAAGGTTGGTATCTGGACCTGGCAACTTGAAAGCATCTATGGGTCAGTAATATGGACATGACTTGTGGGCTGCCTCCCCTGAACCCACTATGTTGCCCTGCAGCTGGATGCCTCCTACTGTGTCCAAAAAGGCCAAGGTTGATGGCAAACCTACCTCTTCGTTATATGTAGAGGGCCTTTTTTTTTTTAATTTGGCAGTACACCATCCAAGAAGATGCCTCCCAGAAGTCCTAGAAGTTGAAAAGATTGAACAGAAGTAATCCAAGTAATTTGGGACAGTAAACTTATCCCATTGGATCTATGTGCTTTTTAAATTTCTCTTCTTAAATGATACTTTTGGAATTGAACAAAGTGGAAAAAAATGGAGTGGATTTTTTTTATTTGAAAGTGTAACAAAGGGCTGTGTTTTAAATCAATTCTGTTTCCTCTCTTTAGGAGATAATGTACAAAACTTTTGCACATAATAACACATATTTTAAAAGCAAAGCTTTAACATAGAATTATAATTATTAAAAAAATGAAATGAAAGCTTTCTAATTTGGTGTCTAGCATTTCCTCAACTTTGTATCTTCCAGTTGGATAAGTATCAATGAATCATCACAAGGCATTTGCCTGAGGTTCAGCTGTGTGATCACATCTAACTTTGTTCCTCACAACCAGAGGGATTAGCAGGAGCATAAATTAAGAGTTTTATCTACTTTAACCGTTAAGCACAACTATTCAAGTTTTATATGTCTTTTTACACTTATTGTGTGATTATAATCAATATGAGATTTTTGTTTTGTTTTGCTCTTTTGATGCATTTCTTTGGAAACAAGATACTCCAACATTTCAAGATGAATCATTGCTGAGATTTTGCAGACTATCAGGCACCAAAAACCTCCTGAAACACCTGACAAAAGGTATTTACAATCAGACCTGCTTAATCCTAAATCAATCATCAAGTCCCATTTCTATACAGGCTAGAAGAATCTTCGGGCTAACAAAAGGGTGACAGGAAACCAGATAGCCAGATATTTGGATAAAGTAAGAAGGCATTAACCTGGCCTGAGTGATGTTCTGCAAAACAAGGAAGAGTAAATGCCAGTTCAGAGTTCAGAAGGGCAGATGAGAAATAATACTGCATACTGCCTCCTCTTTGCCCTATTAATAGTAGGACGTGGGGTGAAGAGTCCCTTGATAGCCGTGGGCCTTGCAGGAAGCTGCCAGCGGAGTTCAGCCACAACTGCACTGCGGCAAACGAGTCTCAGGGACTCCACCTGGAACACAGGGAAGTAATTTCTGGCATGCAGGCAGTCCTGGTTGATTGGCAGAGCCATAGGAGAGAGAAATCAGAGCAAATCCAATTTTAAAAACTGTGTTGTCAGTGCCCTGCTGTGCTGGTAAGGGTCATCTTTGGTGTCCTTGGTTTTCTTCTCCCATTTTGAACAGCGTAAGGAACACATTCCCAGTATAGCTCATGAAGCTACCTGCTCCTCCCTGAGCCCTTTTCTTAGGACCTTCTACCACAACCCTGCAGGAAGCCACTGTCTTATAATGGCAGTGGGGATTCCTGTTATTAATTAGTCAATAAGAAATTAAGCTTCACTTGTTTTGGATTCCTACAGTTTATCTACATTAAGTCATGTGCTTAGAAATGTTATGCTTGTCATCCTTCTATTTCTCCTATTGTTTGTAACACTCACTTGTTTTATTTCCTATGCTAAAATGTAGGATGTTATCAGATGTCTGTGGAATGGAGGTGAGCATGTCTATAAAGGGATATTCTACATAACTAGATGCTTCTCTGAGGTGTGGGAGTATAGTGATATAACCATTTGTGCATCTGAGCCTCCTCTGATCCCTTTCAGACCCCTTACCATACCCAGCATGTTTCAGGTGCGAGAGTATTTTTGAATTTGTAGTTGAAGATTAACCATTTCCTACTTATTGTCTCAGATAACCTGGTTGGGGGTAAGGTGAAGAAAACAAATGGTAAAGATACTATGCCACAGGGAAATCAGAAAGATTTAAAAAGCTGTCAGACTAAAATGAATCATTCTTTTCCAGGCAGCAGCCAATATCAGATACTTCAGGAAAAGTCGCATCCAGTACCCACAGAGTTGGTTTCTAATGCTGCTGATGGTATTCTTTCCCGATCCATTAGTGATCTAAAAAATTTCCTGTCCTTGTGTATATCTGAAAAATGAGTCCTCAAATGGATCAGGATGTTCTAAAATAGAAAATCAGGAAGACATTGCTTCAAATGGAAACATTAGGGTTAACCTAATCATCACCATGGGATGATGGTGATAAAAAATGACAGCTGTGAAAAGTCATCATCAACCATACCTGTAAATTAACACATCTGCACTCTGCTAAGGAAACTATTCCTTCATTTTCTTCTCTTATTAAATTTTTTCTGCCTTCCTTCCTTTCACCCTTTCCACTCCCCTAAACAAGGGATCTAATTAGGGCAGAGAGGGCAGGTAGGAAGAGAAAGAGGAAACAGCTAGTGGAAAGGTATGGCTGGGGAGGTTGGCAGGCAGATTAGCCAGGTGATGGATGATAGTCAGGAATGTTTGCACACTGTGCCTCCTTAATTGCTCTCCATGAAGTAGTGAACTAAAGAAGGAAGGGCTGATTTTATTTTAATCTGAATTGCTCACATGACCAAAGTTTCATTTAATCAGACCCTTTTCCTTGTCAGCTGGAGCTCCCTATCATCCCATCAACGAATATTCTCATTTTTTCTGCCTTTATATATCTTGCACATTTTACTATTCAGCTTTTTGAATAATGATAGCAATGCAGGCTGATGGATGCAAAAGGGGAGAAAAATGCATGCTTACTATCCTTGAATTACGTACTGCCTGCTAGAGTGCAGTACAAAACACTGTCCATGTTATAAAATCAAAGCATATCAGAATAAGTTATTAGAAGAGAACTTATCCCCTGCCACAACTCCCATACAGTCAATTCAAGTCTTAGGGAAGATCCTATATAAACATTTGATGTATGCACTCTGATACTACTTTATTCCGAATGAAGAACAAAATCCAAAGCTTTGGTTAGACACAAGGTAAAGTAAGAAACAGAAGGCAGTGATGGGCAGAGTCTTTCTTCCAAGGAACAGCTGTGGCAGGCTGTAGGCAAATGTAGGTCTGCACAGGTACATACATAACCAGTTTTTCCATGCCAGGACTAGACTTCTTCCCAACAGCCACTAGTGCCTGTGCCCCCCTGAGGGGCTCACTACCAAAGGGACTCTCTAGAGAGGCTCTGTGCTCCCGCGGTCAAGGTGTTAGGACTAAGCATGGCCAATGGCAGTAAGCTCCCCGCTCAAGGCATCATTGCTGCTCTTCTTGTGGGCTGGAGGTGAGGACAAGTAAAATACAGTCTCTGAGCCGTCTGGCAGAGATAGCGTGCTTCTGCTCTTTTCAGCCTGGACCTGTATGTTCATTTGCACAAGTGAAGGGGCCTTTTCCTATTTTAGATAGTGCAACTTAAAGTGCATATTCAGTAAAAAGACTTGGATAGTTCCAGTGCAGTCCCACTTTGCTAATTAAACCCGAGTTGTGTTTAATTCATTTTGACAGCACACTTCTTCCCCCGTTATATTTGTAACAGCAGGAACCCTACTCGCTGGCTAATAGTTCCACAGAAACATGCAATTACAGAAATTGCCTATCAGTCTTCATGTCTCTTGCCGTGGCCAACACAGTGAAAGCAGTGAAACTTATCCGACCAGATGTGAACTGGGTGTGTGCCATGGAGGCTTTCCTGTCCCTCCAGGCAATCACAGGCAGCACAAATTTGTGTGTTAGGAAGGGGACAGAAGCACAGCTACAGATGTTCTTAAAGGCTGTCAAATTCCTCAATCCTATTTAGAAATAAGCACTGTTCCCTCTGATCCCTTGAGCTAATGCTTAGAGTAGACTTAACTAGTTACCTAACATAAAAAGTGAAAAAGAGAGTGGGTGTATGGTGTGAATCCATGGTGATGCACAGACTAGATGTTAGACAGGGTAAGAAGAAACTGTATTTCCTTCCATCTATCAGCTAACTGTGAGAATGGTAACTAGAGAAAATACAGCTTGGGAGGAGAAACTGGAATCTACAACAGTGTTTCCATCCATTGTGTCCCATTAAAGAAGGATACATGCAATAACCTCTGGATGTGTAAAAGAGAAGAAGAAAAGAAGCATTGCTTTTAGAAGAAGAAAAGTTGACCGTTTCCTTCCATCTACATCTACGCCTTCTGCGTCTGTTCATTCACCACAGCAGCCCTAGGGTGCTCTTTGAACAATGGTCCATAAGAACATTCACAATTCCAGAAAAATGTTTGTCCATTATACACAGCATTTTAACCTGCAGCTGAAAATGCAACACAGGAATTCATTAGGTGCCACTGCGCTCCTGTGAGACAGGAAAGGGTTGTCTTCTCTATTTTGCAAAGAAACAGTAAACAACAGCAATTATTAATGCTCAAGTATAAACCTACATCATCAGTTACAAAGGCTAAAACACAGTGCAGCTTTCCTCTCTGCAACTGTGGTCTTCTTCCTTTTAAAACATTTACCAGTTGAAAAAGAATGAGGAATTCAAGCTAATAAAATAGAGGGAATTATTCATGTAGGCTAACCACAGCCTCGTAAGGCCGGTCTCTCTGGACACTAAATGGAGGCAGTTAGGATGAGCTGCCTGCTTGAGGAGACTTACTTTCCCTCTCTTTCGGCTCCCTGCTTCTCTCACCTTCTGAACACAGGTGGCCAACTGCACATGGCTCATAAGCATTTTGGAGAAGATACCCATGTCGGGACAACGCTAAATGCTTGAGGTTCCGCAGGAGCTGAGGTCGGAGGGCAATCCAGCCCTTGGAGTGCGGAGGGAGCTGCAGACGCCAGCACTGGCCTTTCCCGTCCCTTTCGCATCCCAGCATGAAGCGATGAGACCCTTGGTCAAAACAAGCTCCTTCTTCCTGGGACCAGCCCTTGCGTTCCTCTTCTCCTTGGATCTCTTGTGTACATGGTGTGTACTTTATGACTCTTGATCATGCAGATAGGCTATATGGCTCTTATTGGCAGGAAGACCAATTACCCTGGAGTCATTTAAGAAATTATGCTAAAATTAGCAGGGACACACTCTTCGGGGTGAGATACGGCATTTTTAAGTTATTTTTTAGACTTTTAATTTCAATTGAAAACAGTTTTAAAAGTATATGAGTCCCTGACAACATGAGAGTTAAGCACCCAAATACCTTTAAATCTGTGGTTCCTAATCTGTGCTGAATATGCATTACCACCTTAGGCGAAACAAGACACTTGAAGGTTTAATGTTTGATCTAAGCCCTCAGCTGACATTTATCAGAGCTGGTCAGGTGCCTGTTCATTTTTTTTTTTCCCCCAAGACAAGTATTTCCACTTTTTAAAAGAATTATTTTAATTATTTTCTCCAATGAAAGAGTTGAATTGACAAATATTTCACAAGTTATTTCACTTTCTTCTCTGACTTACTCACTTTTTGTGTGTGTGTGTTTGAGTGAGGAAAGAGAGCTGGGACATCGCAGCTGACGTAGAAGTGCAACCCTTTGTTTTTTTAGTATACAATGACTTGCTTGGTGCCCTGGAAATTTATTTCCATGACAGCCTTCTTGAATGGCATATTTGCCGTTTTCAGTTTACTCTGCGTGCATTTGCGTATGTGTGTGTGAGCGTGCGTGTGTGCTGGCGGGTGGGTGTGCCTGCAGAACAATTCCCATTGATGAGAAAGGCGAGGAGGAGGTATTTAGGAGATGTTATGAAAGACTTAGAAGGAAATAGCGTGGGTAGCTTCCAGAGAGAATTAATTATTAATGTTTATAGTTTAAAAGTTTTTAGAAGCCCAGCTGGTTGCAGTATGTGCGTGTGTGTACGTACGTGTGTGTGTACGTATGTGTGTGTGTATGTGTGTAAATATAAAGGTTAATGACTCACGCTGTGTTTAGTCAATGAATGAGTAAAAGTGCCCAGGCTTCAAGCAACAACTAGCAGACATGCCTGAGAATATCCACCCTGGTAATCATCACCCAGAACCCATAAACAGTGACATTTCACTTGCTTGGGACTTTCTGGCAGTGCTGATATTATCATTGCTGTTTATAGGGTCCTTTATGAAGTGACAAAGATACGTATTGCTTTTCTTTTACAAAAGTATCATGCATGTTTACATGTGAATGATAATACTTACGACAGAAGACTTTGCTTTATTCCACGAGAAACCATATAGCTGGTTTGAAATGGTAGAAGTCTGGTGTTCCCAGAAATGACCTGTATTTAAGGAAACAGTTGCACAACTAGCCAACATCCAGCTTGGCATGAAAGCTCGTTTTTGTCTTCATTTCTGAATAACTTATGGAAAAATTTCGTATGGAAAAAACCTCCCTAATCCAAACAAGTAGAGAGAGACAGTTAAAATAAAAAAAAAAGGGGGTGGGGGCATTAGGACACTATAGCTGAGCACAGAAAGAGAGTTCTGATTTTTGTAATGAATTATTTATTTGCAAAAAGGAAAAGAAATTACATTTGTTTATTTTTCACGTCTCTCCAGGAGTAAAAGCTTTTGCTAACAACTCAGAAGGCCTAGGTCTTGCTCTTTTCTCCACAAGCAGTGTGTTTGAATGCTCTGAAACAAGTTATGTGTTCTCGATCTCTCTAGCTGAAGCTTTCCTATCTGTATGGGATCCTGAAACATGCACTGAAATTGGTATTTGAAACCATGCATAAACTCCTTCTAAAACACCCAGGGGTTATTCTCTCTATAACAATGGGTATTTAAGCATTTTCTCTCTAGTGAGAGGAAAGGGTTCAAATATTTTCAGATGGAGGAGGAAATTGAACCTCAGATTCCCACACTTTGGATGTCTGAAAAAATAATGATAGATTTTTTTCCCGTGCCATTTTTGTAATCAATGGCCACATCTGTCCTTTCTTTTCCATTACCTCATTGGTTTTTTTAATTACCTTACCTGGAAATAAGCAAGAAGTTTCATTTCTTCTAAGGTTTTGGCTTTTTTTTTCACTTGATTGTTTCAACAAGACAAATGGGATGCTTTTATTTGGTCATGTCACAGCATTCCCCAGCTTTTGCTCTCAAAAACTTGGTTGCACCTGTTATATTTTCCTTGCTTAAAACTGTAGCAAACTAGTTCTCGTTGCTGGCCAGAGCATGTGGTCCCTGACTGTGCACAGAAAATACCTGAGCAAATAGAATAATATCACACCTTCCAGAAGCGGCTGCAGAGAGTGGACAGAAAGGACTTATCCTCAAGCTCTGAGGTCCTGACTTTGAGAAAGAGCAAAAGCCAGACTAAGAGAATTTCAGTAATTCTTTGGTGCTTTATATCAAAAGAATTTTTAGAATTTTAAGATTTTGTGTGTGTATATATATATATATATATATGAAAATTTTTAGTAGTCAGCAAATTCCAGTTAAGTTTAGATTTCTTTCTTCTCTGTCACTTTGCCAGGTTTAATCAGGGATTAAAGCTGAGATTTGTACAGCCCTGGAACGAAAGGTCCGTGCATAAGGAATTGGGACAAGGAGAACAGCAGATTCTGCTCTGGCAAACTCAGCCACATCCATTCCTAAGCCTGGAAAACCAAGGAAAGCACAGACAGAAGGTCTGCTTCTGCGAAGGCCCACTAGCCCTGCAGATGTAGAAACGGAGTACACCCAGCTGGTGTAGAAGTGGTTAGCATCTGGAATTTGAGTTCACTGGCAACATACCGGTTGCTGTTCACAGGGGGATTCGGTATGGTTGCACCTGAAAAGGTTAGAAGCTTGAGGACGGTGTGTTTCTATCAAATTACATTATGGGTTGCAGCTCCAAAACTTGGCTGATTAGGCTTCTGAAGTCCAGGTAGCCAGGTTTTGTGCTGCTTACACATATAATACGCACAACATCCAGAAACACATCTTCCACTGCCTTCATTTTCGTACTCCCACCTTCAAGGGTAAGGTCAGCAAGCTGAGCAGCAGTGAAGATGAAGTCGTCATTAGCTCCCTTCTAGAAAGACAAAATTCAGCTTTAGCTTGTGCGTCTGTGTGTGTGTGTTTGTAGAGATGAGAGAACAGCCACCACTATTGTGACAACAAAGACACGCTTTGCCAAAATCTGAGGTGGTGGAGGACAGAGGTTTATTGAGAGCTAGAGAACCGTGCTGTGGGGCAAAAGCCCGACATGATGTGGAGGGGACATAGCATTCCCCACCTAAACAGTTTTCCTCAAAGCCTCTTTCCACACAGAACTGTCCTGACACATCAGAGCTGAACAGTAGCAATGTACCAGATATCATTACACAAGTGTTAAAATCCCGAACGATGCAATGCCAAACTTGTACCAAGTGCAGGTGAAGCCTGCTGAGCCCAGGCTCATGGGGGCCTCACGGCGAAAGACAGTGGTCTTACACCTTGTAGGGTCATAAACACCAGCCTCTGTCCTCATGCTTTATCAGGTAAAGCTTCAACAAATGTTGGGGAAATTTCTTCAGCATTCCTAAGAGTGTAACCCGGGGGTGGTCCGGGGCTTTGGGAGTCTACCCAGTCCTTACACTAGATATATTTGTAAAGTATTGCCTGGGTGTCTGAAAAGGCGTGGGGCACCTCAGGTTTTCACAGCAGTAAAACTCCCTCGTCAAGCTGCTTTGTGTTACGATTACACATACTGTTTACATGGCTGTTGGCAAAAGCAAATTAAAGTTAGAATAGACCCACCTTCATCAACACCTGACCACCTCCAGACAACCAGTGGCGTGAGCCATACCTGCTCGTTGATCTGTAATTCCTTGACTCTCAGCAGCTGCTTGCCCTCGTCCCACCCTTTTCTCTCAGGGCACTTCCTACCTGAAAAGCACCATATGTCCGCGCCAGACTTTTGCCCTCCCTGCTGCCGAGCCCTGTCTTGGCACCAGAGACTCGCTGAATCATGTCAGCCCTGCTGCCAGCTCTACAGCACCCTCTTTCTCCATGTAGACCCGTCTAACTGTATGGCTAAGAACTCACACACCTTGCCAGTCTTCCCTTAGTTCTGATTAAGCCAGCTAAAAAGCAAAACTGATCAAAAAATCGTTTGTCACTTTGGTCCCTGAAGCATGTAAAAATTAAAATGTCCACCAAAATGTGTCTCTAATAGAAATGCAAGAAGGTAGCTCGGAGAAGTTTGTCTGCTTTTTACAAATAATAGTTAACATTCATAAAGTTTAACACAATTCTGTGACTAGATTTGGGGTGGCAGTTCTGAGGTATATGAGAAAAGAAGGGTAGAAACATGAAGGAACGTACTAAAATCAGTTTCTGTACCGAAGAGCACGATGGCAGTAAATGCTGCATCTGTCTTTCAAAAATATCATAAGGGATGTGCATGAGATCAAAACCAGAGAAACCAGTTCTTCAGTAACTAGTAAATTAATTGGAGCAGTAACCAAAATTAGTTATAAAATGCTGTGATGAATGTAACATAACAGGGGTAAATAAGCACTGCCTTTGCAAATAAAATGTCTGTCTGTGAAAGTCTCAGCACAATAGCAGATTCCAAGGGATGGGACTGACAAAAACCAAGAATTGCATTTTGTATGAATAATTGACGTTTGAGCAGTTTGGATCCTTTCAACTTGAAATGCTGGGAGCTCCTGGTAGACAGGAGATCCAAGCACACACCAGTGGACTTCAGCTCTCAGAGTCGAGTCTTGAACCTCGGCACCCTCCACCCTGGGGAAGAGCCCTGAGTCCGCAGCACTGGCAATCTTCCTCCCTCCCTCCCTCGTTCTCTCTCTCTCTCTCACACACACACTCTTATTTTTGTCACATTTTTGTGTGATCTTAACACACATAGAAAGGTTGCCACTGAATGTTTCTCCAGAAAGGCAGAACATTTGAAATAAAACTTGAATTCCAAAATAAAAGTTTTGTTGAAAAATTCCAAACCATCCTTAAAAGAAAAGCATGCCATCCTGAGATCCAAAGTGCTTTTATTAAAGCCTGTCACAAAATTTTTATAATTGTAGATACGTATGACAAATAATGTTATCAATTTTGGATTAAACAAAGCTTCTAGGGATTTCTGTCAGCATGCAGGAAAAACTTTTTTTCACCATCTGAACTGTAGTGAAAATATCTGCTTGTAATCAAACAATGCTAAAATAGACAAGAAGATGGAGAAGAATATAGTTATGTAAACTGAGAGTATGCCAAATTATGGTAGTCACATCTAAGAACAACAAAGCAAAACAAAACAAAGCCTGAATTGAAGTTTTGTGGCAATGGGCTAAAGTCACGAGGATTATGCAGAAACCTCTGCATCATGAGAGCGTGAGATAGTTCATGCTAGGAAGGAGACAAGTAAGAGGGACTAAGAGACAGAGATAAAACACTGGCAATTCAAATAGAGAGAGAATGTAAATTGGGAGATTCCTTTTATGACTCTCATAATACGAGAGAAAGGGGATGGTCTGTGAAATTGGGAAACAACACGTTTAAACATGGTTTAAAGGAAATGCTCTTTATGCAACGTGTAATTATCTATTAGGACTGACTGCTAGAAGATAATTGAGGCAAAGGGCTTAGCAGGATTTAAAAAAAGATTAGACTTTTATACAGATAATAAGAACACTCACAGTTAATTAGGATAAGAAATGTACAGGATATACCTGTGGTGTGTTACAGCGTAAGAGAACTACCAGTTAGTGAAGGTTAGGTAGATATTCCCCCCTTGGCTAGATCATTCTGCACCTGTTCAGTCTGGGTTTTCTTTCACCTTTCTCTGAAACACTCGCTGTCAGACTCAGGGTGACAAACCAGTCTGTGGATCAGTGCTGTGTTGTTAAATGGTAATTCCCATGCCACAAAGACAGTAAGGTTAGAGAATTGTACCTGGTTGATTCTAAGACCTGGAACTGGGAGACATGAAAAGCTGTACAAAACCAGTATTTTGCTCCGCCCAGAACTTCAGACAATGCACAGAGTTATTAAGACTCGCATGATCTTGGCAGCTTTTTGCCCTCTACTGAGCTTGGACAAAACTGGCTGATGCCTTCCCCAAAAGTCTGGTAGGATCAGCATGGGCTGCTTTGTCTAAGAAGGGTATTTCAAAGAGAACGATGACCTGAGACTGAGATTTGAATACCAGCCCTGTGCATTAAGATACAGAGATTTTTTTTTAATGATTAAATTACAAATGCTGTGGTTGAGTAATGTCAAATCCCCTCATTTTTAGTTAGAAGTAACTGAAATGGGGCCAAATTTAGAGAGACACCTGTCATCAGAGGTGGTGCTTTCTGATGAAACAGCAGCTCAAATACATCTGTACAGGAACTCATTAAATTATATATATCTCTACAACCACAATTTGAGGTTGAGCTGCTTTTGAGGAGCAGCTTTTTACACACTGGTATTAAATTACTTCCTATGAGAAGCTATTTTTTTTGTGTGCTTTTTGAAAAAATGCTAGCAATGTTACTGGTCAGTTTTAATGCTGAAGAAACCTGCTAATAATTCCAGGTTAGTCCACGATATTGTCAGTGAGAGAAAAAGGGAATATACTCATGTTTATTAAACAGCCAGTTGAGGGAACATGAAGAAATCCTCTGACCTGGTTCTGATCTCAATTAGACTGCATGAAACCAGACTAATTCTGGAACTTCAAGGAAGTTCCACATCGACATTGCAGCCTTTGGAGTAAAAACTGCCCAAGAGTTGTCCTGTCACTCAGCTGTAATCTTTCAAGTAGTTCTTCTGAGGTTAAATAAATTATATTGAATCTCCTTGAAAATGCTTTTGAAATTAAAGGAATAAAGTTTATATTGTCATCACCACTCTTAATAAGACTGAAGCATTTGCTTGTTCCTATTGCTCGAGTTACAATAAGCTTATAGAAATCTCATAATCTGTGAGGAGTCTGACTAGTCTCACTGAATAAGATACTGCTCACCATCAAGCGGGGAATGAGAGTTTTTATCAAAAGGTTTTGATTTTTTTTTTTTTTTTAGCTATTTAAAATGCTATTTTAACCTTTATCTTTTTAACATACTTTTTCAATTTCTTTTAACATCTCCTTTGTTTATATACTCCATTCTCATGACTTCTCTTTAGTGTTCATTACCCAAATGTAGGCTGATGGTCTTCCACTGAGCCGGGGGAATCTAAAAGGAGAGGAAAAGGTCCGGAGGACAAGGGAGAGGGTGGCAGCAGCTCCGCAGAGTGCAGCTGCATGTTAACACTGGGCAAATTAGTCTGTGTTTGAAGGGTTTCTGAACCAAAAGTGTAGGGATAGATGATAATTTCCCAAGTTCTTTTCATGTCTCTTCATAAGGGTCTGGCCACATCGGTATTGATTATACAAGACTGTATTTCTGTGTATAAAGTTCTCTGCTTTCACAAGCATGGTGCTTTCAAGCCATTCCTTCATCCTCTCGTTGGTTAAAATAGCACGTGCTTTTCAAAGCTGGGCACCTTACCTACAGAAACAAATGCCGAGGAGTCTCTTGGTCCCCACGAGTCCACCCAAGTGCCTTTCCTCAGGAGAGCCAGTCCTTCCTCAGAAGCAAAGGTTAATCGCCTGATCAGGTAAAGTACAACCAGCCGCCTTGCTGCGGACTAATCCTTAGTGATGCCGTTAGATGAGCACAGCTGGCGCCAGCACCGCCGTGCAGCCCCAGATGTGGGGCTCTGCCTTGTCCTCGGGCCCTGCAGCCCTGCGGGCAGCTGCGGTCCTGGAAAGGAAGGAGGTAAAGTTCACGTGGAAACTTCCAAGTTCTTCCTCCAGCGATGCCTGCATTGCCATCCATGCGCACATGCCGTGTTATTTTTTGATTTGACAGAAAACGCATCTGTTCTCAGGGTGCTATACAGTTTGCAACGCCCGATGCCTTCATTTTTTTTCAACAACAGTTTTACGTGGCTCAGCTCTGCTGGTAATTCTGATAAAGGTGCTGGTGACAAACATGAGGGTGTTCATGAAAGCACAGTGAGAGGTAATTCAGGAAACACTGTTTTCTAGTAGGTTGAAGGGAGGTAGCTCTCTCTCCTTATATGACTCCTTTTTATTACTGTACATATTGTGTAAACATAAACTCTTTCATGTCTGGGTACTTTGTTCATCATGTGGCTGTTCACATACTTACACAATTTCTAAATTAAAAATTGCAAAATCTTCACAGTTTCATCTCCCTGGTCCTGTCTCAAATTTAACCTGATGACAGAAAATGCTGCCATACCAGCTGTGTGCTGTACAAGGACTTGAATAACCGAGGTGCCTCTGTTGCACACTCCCTGCAAACTTGCTAAAGCAAACCAGGTTGAAGAAATGCATCCTCATTTGCCTGTGAAATTCTTCCATTTGCCATGGAAACTCTGTTTTGCTTGTTGGTTCAAGCACCCAATACTGATACTTGGAACTCACAGAACAGTTTTATCTTAGACAAAGTAGCTAAATGTAGATCAAGAATTTCTTCGGTACAGTCTTTAAATATTTAACACTAAAAAAAATACCTAAAAAAATTGCAAAGTTCTGTTCTCCTGAACATTGTAATACTAAGGAGGAGGCAGTTTCCAGTTTCAGGAATTCAGACATGCCCTTTTGGTTAGTACTTTCCCCCAAAAAACATTATTTACCCAAAAAAGCACTGCCTGAAGGCAACACACACTCCTGCATTTCTCTTTTCCTCCTGGCATTGTACTCACTTTCTGACTGTCTCACACCCAGCTGCAAAATAAATCAGTACTACCAGATCCTGTTTCTGCAAGCAAGCCCCTGGGAAACCTATCAGTTCACATAGCTTTGGTTTTGCTCTTGCTTTGTTGGGCATTATCTTAGCACTGCAGCTGCCACTGACCAAAGGAATGTTTAATTGCTGCTTCAGTATATATTGAATGAAGCACGCTTAGTGTACACATTACCTTTAAGCACACTTATACCTGATGGTAGCTTTTACCATCTTCCAGCTGGACTTAAGTCTGTTCTGTCGCAGTGCACAAGGTGCTGTATGTTAGTCCATGGGACAGGAGCTCCCCTGCACATTGGACCACCAGATCTGGAGGATCTCTCATATGCACGTGTTGTGGGAATGGAAGGGCTGTGATGTGAGGTTGTAGCCTGGGAGAATCTGACTTTTTCAGTGTATATATGAGATCTTTTCTGTGTCTAGTACAATTGTCCAGCTGATCATAGAAGAGGCTGACCAGTTAGTTTGGATAGAAGGTAAACAGTACATAGATTCATGGGATAGGGCCTTTGTGGTAGGGAAGGTGGGAATCAAATGCTGGAATCAAATCAGACTTCGTCAGCCTGTACGATAGATGCCTGTGTTACGCTTCAATCAGTCACCAGCCATACTAAATAAGTTAACACTTGCTTTATGCCATAGGGTTAGTATTATTTCATTTTTGCTCTGAACTGCAAAGAAAAGTCACCCTCAGAGATGCCAGGTAAGTAATGAAGTTTAAATGCACACACAAAGGGAACTGCACTTGTCTTCTTGGCAGAAACATTCACAGAGGAGATGAGGTACACCCCTCGGCACCCCACCTCTCCTCCTGCACTCTGCTGGGGGGATTCTTTCTGTAAACTGATGAACAGTGCATCGACTGATCGATGGATCTGTTGATCTTTCATGCTCACCTATGGCAGAAACAATTTCCCATGCCTATCCAATCCTGACATAACATTTACTGAAGACAATAAAAAAGGTTTGATTTCAGGCCTGAAGAAGGCATGCCTATCCAAAAGGCTGTCTGTTTTTTACTGGCTGGTTAAATAAAAGATACTACATTTCTTACAAGGTTTGCCTAATGTATCTTCTGGCTGTTCCTTCTGTAGCAATATAGCTAAAACTGTGCTTGGCTTATAGAGACACAGGATTAAGGACCCATGCCCCCTTACAAGTGCTCCTCTTCGACTTGAGCATCTGAATGTTCCTAAGCACAGCTAGGCTCTGAATGCGATATTAAGTGTGAGACAAATGGTGTGTAAATAAACAAACAAAAAATCCTAGAGAAGCTCCTCAGCTGTTTCAACTGCAGAATGAGTTCCTCAAAAGATTGTTCTAGATATCTAGTTCTTGTTTTAAGTACTATGAAATGCAGAATTACGTTCTCAGTGCATTTATATTTTAGCTGGAGATCTGTCCCTAGTTTACCACACTAAAATTAGGCTGAGAAGTATCATTTCTGTTTTCATCAACTCCGTTAACTATTAGCACCCATACTTTCATGGCTGGGCTTTCCCCAAAATATACATTTACGTTCTGTGCAACTACTGTCTTGTGAAAACATCACCAAGAGGAACTAATTGTGTGCATCCCTCTCTCACAGCCCCGGGGTGCCAGGTTGTTAAGTACCACCTCAGGGCAGGGTCAGTAATAGAAACCTTCCCTCTAAAGGCTGTCAGCTCCCCGCAGGTTTCAGCTCCGAGAGACTCACCGCACGTTCTCTGCTGAGGGCAGCAATGCCACGGTGGGAACGCTTGGCAATCCCCACCACCGTCCCCTCTGCAGAGTCGCCTGTGCTAGCACTTTTTACCCTCTTTCAGCTTTAACCTGGCTCGTTCTGACAGCTGTGGGTCAGGGACTGACTCTCCGAGTAGCTCAGGACAGGAATCTCTAGTAGCCTGGCAGTGACAGCCCTTGGAGGCTTGCTCTTCACCTCTTGACCCTGCAGCTAACAGAGAGGGAATGGTGACCTAATCATTGAAGGTTTTGGTTGTCTTTTCCTCTTTTTTTGACATTTTTGCCTCTGAATCCTCTTTAGCACAAGAACAACAACTGGTAGTCTAGTGGCAACATGTGCTGGGGAACAGACATATGAATTTGTATAGGACGGAATATAAAGGGAAATATTCAATCTTAGAATATGGAGCTTTTATTTTTCCAGGCATTAGTGAGATTATTGAACTACGGAGGAGGACTGTTTTCATGCTTCTCCTGAAATTCTTTTCTGTAGCTCATTGAACTTCTGATTCATTCATTCTGTGCAAAACAGAGTGATTACAGACTTTAAAAGCCTGTATCTTTATCACTGTGGGTGTACTCCTCCCCTTCTTTTTTGTTGCTAAGCCAAATGGGTGAAAAGAATCTATCTTTTAGTCCAGAGCTCATTATGGACAAATATTAACCACTATTTCATAACTTTTAACAGACAAAGCTTTATCTTCTGGGGTGTGAAAATGTGTGTCTTAACAAAAATGTCTTTCCTTTCTTTCTGTAGGCACTGCCACTGACATCCTGCTGCCTGGAGGTCGGAGGGACCCGGATTCCTTCCTGCTTGACTAGTGCAAGGGCAGACTTGGGAGAAGCTGCCAGCTCAGGCACAGCGGGAAGAGCAAAACGCCTGCTTACCACCTCTGTGCTCCATCAGGAGGGAAAAAAAGGGGGAAAATAAGTGGTTCCTCGAGGCAGCATTTCCCAGGCCCTGCTGCAGTGCTGTGGAGAGAAGGAGGCAAGTGGGCAGGTGGTAGCGTGTGATGGTCCCATTGGCCTTCTGTACTGGGGATTGACTGGTAGGTCAGCAGGGGATGTCAGGGAAGGCTGTCTACCGGCGGCACTGGTGAACAGATGCAGAATACATTCTCTCTGCAGGTTTTCTGCATCTGAACAGAGGTCACAGCCAGGGGAAAGGGAGGTGCAGTGCCAACTGCTTTGCAGCAATCTGATGCCAGCCACTTGAGCTAGAGCTGCGTGCCCCGCACTTCAACTACGGGTCGCACCAGAGGAGAACGCAGCAGAACAGAGCCTCACTTCACCCATTCTCCTTTCTGCTTCCCTTCTCTGACCATTGCTCCTTTCCTCCTCTGCTCCCCACCTCTGTATAGCATTCCTGCTTCTCCTTATGCTGGGTAGCTGTTAAGACATCACCTAGCCTATCTTGGCACTGTCCTTGTCACTGGGCTTGCCTAGGAATCCTGACATCTTTCATTATTTAGTGAAAAGTTTCAACTTCTTATATTAATTTTGAATTGTGTAATAATACTAAATACTTCACACTAGCTTAGTACCTTCACCAGTGATTCTCCAAACATCTTCACGGAGGATGGCAGGATTTCTATAATTTCTACTCTTCCTAATACACAGCTGGGTAAACTGGGGCATAAACATGCAATTTGTCCATTCCATGAAGCAATTTTTCCAAGACCACACTGGGGTTCAGGACCTGTATCACCTGTCAAATCGAAGCTGCAATATGAAAATAGTCCTGCAAAATGGCATTATCTTCTCTCTTCATTCAAAACAGTCTAATGAGAAGTATGCAAATGTTTGACCATCAATTGCATGGTCCTTTGGTAGCCAGGCTAGGAGACAAGTCACCCTTCTGAAGTGGAACGAGTCTGCTCACACTCACATCCACCAGCACAAACTTGTCTTACCTCTTCAGCACCATTGAAGCATGATGCCACCGAAGCTTTGTGCCAATAAATATCCCCAGGATAAGGCTGCTTACAAGTCTCTGCCATTCATGAAATTCTCTAAATTTTTGCTGTCACGTGCAATATTTCAAAGGCATAACAGTAAGAAAATGTGTGCTATTTTACAAGGGTGAGGTAAGTGCGTTTCTCTTGCCCTGTGCTTGGGATGAAAAGAAACCAGGCAATTAAATAAGGAAGTCTGGGGCCCATTTTATGGCATCGTATGTGACCGCAAAAGGGAGAGTGGTAATTGCCATTGGTGTGTGATATCCTTTAGCAACCTGACTCAGAGAATATCTCTGCATCCCAGAACGTCGGCATTTTATAAAGCCTGCAGGCACATCAGTCTTCAATAAGAGAGCTCACCCCATTAAAGCATTTAAAATTAATTTTAATCCAGGGAATTCAACTTCTGTCTTTAAACCTTTACAAACAAGTTTAAAGCTGCCATGTACCATAAATTCGTGGTGGTCTACAGAGGTTTTTTTATAAGCTGAACAAAGCGTAACAATTACATGGAGGATTCAGCAAGGCCCAGTTGGAGTGTACAGATAATACACTTAGAGAAGAGTTCTTTCTACCTTTTATAATAGCTACAGTGTGTATAAAGTCTACAGAAAAATGTCACTGTGATAACAACTATCCCTTAAGTCAGGCGTGTTATAATGGAAAGACAGTGCTGCAGGTAGGTATCCCGCCCCATAGCCAGCACATTGTAATATAGGCGCAGTTTGCCACACACCAGGATGCTGAAATTTGCCCTGTTCTGCTGGAAAGTACTGGGAATTCTGCTGCTGCTTGACTTCGTGTGTTTTCTTACTGAAGTGTGCAAACAAATATTGCACGTTCATGGCTTTGAGATGAAATAACATGGAATTTCAGCTCTTGTCCATTTAACTTCACAATTGCTAGACATTGTACCAACAATGGCTAATATGCAGCCAATACCTAACTGACCAGGCTTCATTTTCCAGGCTGTTCCAGTTTTCCTCCTATTTGGCCCCTACTCATGTAGTAAGGCAATGTTGACGCCCACCTCCTCTTTGTCAAAGGCTCGGACCTGCACTACCTGTCATGCTTCAGGAAAGTACTCTGTGCCTTTACTGCTGCTATTTCACTCTGCAAACACACCGTTATTGGTGCTGAGACTCTTCCCCGGAGCCAGCACACTGACACTGCTGCTTGTCGAGCTGATCCCTGTGACCTTGCCGCGTTGCTGTGCTCTTCGGCAGCGGTGACCCATTGCAATCCCAAAGGCAGCAATTCCACCGCACCAGCAGGTCTCAGGCTGAAGCACCGACTGCTCATGGGACGCTGCTTGCCATCCCATCAGGTTTGCTGATCCAGCTCCCCACAAGCTTACACTCCAGCCCTGAAAAGTGAAATGATCCCAGCTAACAGCCCCTGCAACCTGGCACTAAAAATAGCGGTGGTGTTTTTTAAATGGGATCACTTCTTCGATCCTAGAAAGAAGTAGCTGAGATGAAAGAAGATGGACATCTCTTAAACCTGCTTCCCTGGAGAAATCTTAAGTGAACCCTTATGCTCATTTATTTTCTGTTGGTATTTACACACTGACTCCAGCCATAATTAAACTGCAAGCTCCTTAGGGCAGAGACTAGCCTTTTGTTCCATGTTAATTAGCAGTTTATGCAACAAGGCCTCTGTGACTTGACTTCTGAGTGATACAAAAATCAATGTGTTATATTTTTCAGGTTTGGGGGAGGTTCTGGCAGTCTTCACACAGAGAAGATTGACAGCTGGTTTAGAATCACAATGCATGCACATTAGTTGAATGCTGCTGCTAAAATGATAAACAGTTGTGATTCGGTTGATGCTAAGACTTGAATGATCATATTAAGGATTTTCAGTTAGTAGTCTACTGTAGTGTACTGCCTCCCATCTCTCCAGGCCTTATTTCAGGCTGTCTGCACAGTCAGTAAAGAAACAATGCATTGATTTACTCCCAGTTCATATTTTGAGTGTTTTCTGGAGTGGTTAGGGTTGGAAACATATTTATTTTCCTAAGTTAAAGCTTGGATTCCTGGGGGATTCCAATGGGCTGCTAACTTTGTAATGGCTGCCAGGAGCAGCTACTGACCAAGTGCCTTTGCTCTTCTGGCTCAAGTCTCTGGGTCAGCTAGAAAACAGTAAGTATTTTCCACAGAATTTTACAAAAGAGCTACAAAAACTTCTCTGGGGGGGGGAAAAATCAGGTATATTTCACATTTTCTGTGCAATACTAAAATTGTTTAATTCTGAACACTGGAAGTGTTTCAGTTGGTTAACTGGTTGGTAAGAAAAAGTGAAAGAAGGAAATACGTTGTGTGAAAATTTTCTTTTCAGTCAGTTTTTCATTAAAAGTTTTAAATCATCTGTATTTGTGACAAATAGAAACCACATGGGGATTTAAGTTATTGTTTGTATAATGTGTCAAAGACAGAAATTTAGAGCTTTTTCCAAGCATCAGAGAACCGTTAGGAGTTCACAAACTGTCACCAGTCTCATTAATCACCCTGGATTTTTAAGTATGTAATTCTAACCATGCTAAACAATTAAATCAAAGTTAAGGCCAAAGCTTGCCTCTGAATACGCATACGCAGTACCCATTTAAGTCAATGTGAGGACAAAATTTAGCTATTAAGCCTTTTAACTGATAAAGTCCTAAAATAGCTTTACAGGCAAGAATTTCCTGGCAAGACCAGAGTTTTGTAAATCTAAAAGCATGCAATCATATTTCAATATAAAATAGCATATAAATATCAAGCTACATCTTGAATTGTAGCCAAATGCAACACTATATCAAGCACGGCTCAGAAGTGCTATATACAAAATTAATGCTTTGTCAAGTTTCTGTATCGGTACATAACAAACACAGAAATGTGCACATACATATGTATCATTGTACGGAATTGGAAGCTGCCATTGTCCTTTTTGTCTCAGTTATAAGCTGTTTTGCTAAAAGGAATATAACATTTAGCTTTTAAAGTCAGAGCTGGAGGTAAGTGGAGAGTATTTCAAGGAGAGTTTTATATCTAAGGCCAGGTTCTGATAAGCTTACTGCCACTGCATAGTGCTGTGTCCCTCCAACAGCCACATGCAGCTCCGTCAGTGGCTTCCTCTAAGAGTCAAGTAAAGTACTTCTGAATTTAAGTAGCACAAAAGTTTTGATAAAAGGCTTTTAAACCACCTACTCATCTGGGTAAATCTCAAAATCCACTGAGAAAATTTAACATGTCAGAAAGTAGTAATACAATTAAACTTTTTCAGAACCTTTTCGGTTCCTATTTGGCTATTACACTCAGCCTATGTAGATCCATCCTTATTTAACACTGTATATACTATAACTTTTCATTTCCTCTCCTAAACCTGATGTTTAGTGTTATGCATTGCTGGAGCTCCATCCCGGGGGAAACTGCAGTTCAGCAGTGGAGCACGTGATTTCCCTATAGATGGGATTTGAAGACAAGTGCTTAGTGACGGATGCAACAACGGAGAAAGCATAAGCTGTGTTGGGATGCAGCACTGAGGATGACGTTGTCATAGTGATAAATCAAAGCCATCTCTACAGCAACATTGTGAACAGATGTTAGTGGCTCTTGTCGAGGCCCAAGAAGAGGACTTTGAGGCAGTCAGGGTAATAAGAGCCCAGACTACTGCTTTAGCTGTATGAATGGAAAACAACAGAAGGCACAAGACCAAATAGGAATGAGCTCTGAGGCTACAGAGAGTGACGACGGTAGAGTACCTACCGATCAGTAAGCTTTCTTTCCTTGGCACAGGTTAGCTGGATATATGTTCACATTGTGGGTCTGTATGTAAGATCACCGAAAATAAATTTTTCTTTCTACATCAGTAATAGCCATAATGTCCACAGTTCAGCAGTTAAGAGTCCTGGAGAGAGAAGGAGACAAAGACAAGCAACATCAGTGGGACCTTTCCAAGCTGTAAGTGACTAGGTAGAGGGAGGCTTAACCGAGGACACCTGAAGAGATTACTTCAGCTCTGATGCCCAGTCAGGTCCTTCAAGTCGAGCCCACCCATCAGTCGGGTGCTGAACTGCCTCAACTGCTCAGGTAAATCAAAGCTAGTGACAGCTACCTGGCACCACTCAGCAGTGCTGCCGGGGTGGTTTCACAAATGGATCTGCTCTCTGTACAGAGTCAGAGGATAGAGGACAGGACAGATCACTGGAGGTCGTCTCTCCCAGCTCACCTGCTCAAAGCAAGATCAGGGCTTTGCTTAGTCGGGCTTTGCTTAGTCGGGCTTTGGATATCTCCATGGATGGGTTGTCCACAGCCTCCCTGGGCTCCTGTTCCAGTGTCTGACCACCCTCACGGTGAAAATATTTTTCTTGTATCAAGTCGGGAATTGCCAGTGCTACAGCTTGTGCCCATCACCTCTCCTCCTTCCACCTTGCCTCCCTGGGAAGACTCTGGCTCCATCTCCTTTGTGCCCTTCCATGAAGCAGCTGCAGACAGCAGGAAGGAACCCCCTTCGCCTTCTCATATGGAGGAGCAGACCCAGTTCTTGGAAGCAGCAGGGCAGAGGGCTGAGTCTGATCACATCAGCCACCCTCAGCTGCGCCATCCCCGCTACTAAACCCGAGCCCTTCATGCTGCCAGTGGGGAAATAGCATCTTGTTGCTTCCACTCTGTTCACTGAAACAGGACTTCTTGTGAGCCATCTTTGTAAACTAATAGTTTCTTATAACAGAATAAAAAGGCCCTTGTATCTCTGATCAAGTTCTTATTGAAGAGACAACAGTTCTCAAGACAAATATTACAGAAAACCTGGTAGCCTTTCCATCAAATGGTGGAAAAAGAAAATATTCATTCCCATAATTCCTGCTGTTTGATTTCTAAAAGCAGTAGAATGGAAAAACTGTCTTTCAGTGAAAAGCAAGTTAAAGAAGAATTGATTTTGTGAATGTCTTAACTTTTTCTCCCAGTACCTTTTAAGTTTTCAGAGGAGAGGGTTTTTTTGCCTTCCTGCTTTAGTAAAACAATATGCAGCCACACACCAAAAGTCCTAAAATACATAAAACCATACCGGATTTTTTCCTGGTTTTCTCCCAGATAAATTAACTCTTCTTGAAGAAGCAATATCTTCTTGAAAAAGCTTCCATTAAACACACTGGTCACTGTTGCATTCCATCTTCCACATACATGCACCTCTTCTAGCATTCAATATTCAGAACACCACAACTTTCTTAAGCAAATTGAATTCATTTTATGGAACAAACGAGAGTTCTTCTCTATTGATTAGTAAGTCAGTTACATTGGAAATTTGTCTGCCAACTGACCTCATTTTAAATACCAAGGCATGGAGGCTTTGCTTCATCTTTCACCAGTGCTTATTTAAGAATGGCTTAATTCTGTCAGTTCCACTGAGGCTTTCTTGTCTTACTCCAGTGAAAGTGAGAAAAAACCCCACACCTTTACTGAGGCTGAATGCTTGTGCAAACAATGCAGACACAGATGAGGATTTATACCATTTGTTAGAATATACACAGAAATATACAGAATATACACAGAAAGCTTTTAAAAAGGGCTAGGGTAAAATTGCATTTCAGTAGAGCCCAGGTTAAAAAAACTTAATAAAATGTGTTTTGATAACATTCAGCTTTACTATTTTTATTATTACACATCTTTTAAAAAGACTTTTCAGAAGGTCTAATAATTAAAGAAGCTATAGAGCCCCTGCATGCTGGGCCCAGGCCAGCTCGTGCATCTCTCCCACTTACGACCTGGGACATTTATAGGCTTGTCTCTGTTATGCAGACATGTTATCATACAGCTACTGATTTTCTTTGCTGTTTAAAAACCATGCAAATGTTTCTGAGAAGGACACTTTCTGGTGGCTTGCTCAGTTATGTCCCTGTTCTCACTAGTCGCTCAGAATCCAGCCTGGTCAGTGTGTTGTCTCTGATTGCAAAGCTGGTTTTAAGAGCTCTTACCTTCCCCACCTTCAGCTGCTCATTCCTGCCACGGAGCAGCAGGTCACTGCCCCTCAGCAGCGCTGAAGCAACAGTTACATCACTGAAATAACCCAAGGGTTTTATTTAAATCAACTTGCAAAAAGTATTGGTGGTTTTTTGTTTGGTTGTTGTTTGGGGGTCTTTTAAACCCAGTATGGTGGCTGGCACAGCTGCACAGAATTAAACCAGCACAACTGAGGACGTGATCAGTTATAGCTATGGGGCAGGAACAAGCAGCAAATGCAGGAACCTCTTAAATCAGCTTCCACCTGGAAAAAAGTTCCTATAACTACATCATTGTGTGATGTGCTGGAGGAGTAGAAGAGTATTTTTATGAATATAACTGCAGTGATTCATGTGTTTGGTGTTCTGGAATGTGTTGAGCATATGGTATTTCAGGCTTTATGTAAGTGACCTTGCAAGTTTGTATTTTTAAATCTATTATGGAACAACTAATGAATAGGTTCTGATTTCTCCTTCCTACTGGGGTAAATCCTGAGTTTCTGGTAAGTACACTGTTTGGGGCAGACCCTGCAACCATGCTGGTAGGACAAGAGTTTATTCCATCCCAATGGAACGAGGAGTTCTCCACAACAAGATCGCTCGGGAGATTTTTGCTCCTGGCATATGCTACCTTGGTTTTTTTCTGTGGGAAGAAATGATGTAAGCCATGATAGCAAAGCAGAGATATACTGTATACAAAGTCTTATCATTTTCCAGGAGCACAAATAAGCTAGGAATCACCCTACTGCTCTTGTTCCTTGACAGGGATATAAGGCTGTGGCTATACTAGTGAGTGACACGCTGCCAGGCAGCGTTACTGGTCCCAGAAACTTCCTCCTCGCTGGTGCTGGGCTGGTGGGCATTCCCACCATGGGGTTTTGGCCTGGCAGCCTGTGGGTGCTGTGCTGAAGAAAAGAACTTGGTCTGGACTTCTCAGTTAGCTTCCTGACCACCTCAGTAAAAACCTGGTACCTGCACACCAGGGCCAGCTGAATCTCTCTTCCAAGTGTTATAGTTCAGCAGTGAATACCCAGTGTGCCATGGCACAAAGCATTTTTCATGGGGACCATCAAGGCCGTAACGGCATCTTGTAGACAAATACATTTCCTCTCTATTGCACTGAAATTCCTACACTAGGCATTTAGTGATTGCATACTGTGTTTAGCTGGCTTATAAATAGTGCCCTAAAAGTGTGATAACTGTATTTTTTCACTATAAATAGTTAATACTATACATTAGATCAAATAGTGTTGAAGCCTTTTAAGTCAAAGGCCTCAATTACTACTTTGTGGAGTTCTGGACTGCCTTTAGTGACACATATGGTCTGCAGGGCCTCAGATGCAGGAATCGATCAGAATAGCTCTTCCAAAATAATTATTCCTCTGAGCCATTCTGCAGGCACTAATCCAAAATGTAAATAAGCATGTTCCAGAATAATTACTCTACTTACAAAGCAGGGTAAATATCCTAAAATGAAATAATTTCTATTCCAAATTAGACTCTCTTTATAGAGGAGTCATTTTAGAATATAGGAATAGCAGGAAAATACGTAGACTGTGGTAAGATTTTGATTACTCATATAATCTTGATGTCAGTAATTTTACTAAAAATTCCTATATTTCTACATTCCTAAAGTCATTTAGAGCATGTGTGGTTGTTTCAAGCACATCTACAAAGCTAGATCATAGAATCACAGAATGGTTTGGGTTGGAAGGGACCTTAAAGACCACCTAGTTCCAACCCCCCCTGCCATGGGCAGGGACACCTTCCACTAGACCAGGTTGCTCCAAGCCCCATCCAACCTGGCCTTGAACACTTCCAGGGATGGGGCATCCACAGCCTCTCTGGGCAACCTGTGCCAGTGCCTCACCACCCTCACAGTAAAAAAAATTCTTCCCTATGTCCAATCTAAACCTACCCTCTTTCAGTTTAAAAGCACTGCCCTTTGTCCTGTCACTACAGGCCCTGGTAAGAAGTCCCTTCCCATCTTTCCTGTAGGCCCCCTTTAGGTACGGGAAGGCTGCTATAAGGTGTCCCGGGAGCCTTCTCTTCTCCAGGCTGAACAACCCCAACTCTCTCAGCCTGTCCTCATAGGAGAGGTGCTCCAGCCCTCTGATCATTTTCATGGCCTCCTCTGGACCCGCTCGAGCAGGTCCATGTCCTTCTTATGTTGGGGACCCCAGAACTGAACGCAGTACGGCAGGTGGGGTCTCACAAGGGCAGAGTAGGGGGGGAGAATCACCGCCCTCGACCTGCTGGCCGTGCTGCTTTTGAGGCAGCCCAGGGTACGGTTGGATGATTATGTCAGATGTATTTGTAGCAAGTAAAATATAAATCAAGTTTGAGTTCCCAGGTTTGCATATTTACTATGGAGATAAGGATTTTTTTTATAGTTCGAGTACAGCACATCCAATGTAATGAGCTAGTTTACTTGCTTGAATGATAAATTGACTAAGGCCCCATTTAGATGAACATTTATTTTTGTGGCAGAGCGAGTTCACATGTCATATCTCCCCATCCGTATGCTCTCCCGTTGTACAGCTGCACAGTGAACCAGGCTGAGAAACTGATAACCCAGAAAAACACCCAGAAAAAGTATATCTTTTTAATCTGTATTAATTCCTCGCTCCATTTTGGGGCCTTTTATTTGGCACCACACACAGTTGTACCGCACGTGGCATACAAAGGGAAATGAATGGCAGGCTGGCAATAACAACCCCTTTTCCTTTTATTTCCTTGGAACCTTCCATTGCTTTATCTAAATGCAGAAAAGTTTCTGCTGTTAAAAGTGGTAATGAATGATTTCCAAAGCAAAAATGAGTGTGTGTGTATCCAGTTGCTGTCAATCCGTCCAAAGGCACAGTGTTGTGAAAGAGGGTCATATTCCTTCATCAGCTCTCAGTATCTGTATTAATTAGTGTTGTGTTTAAAACTAAGTTAGCTTTTATTTTTTCTTATGAGATACTATGCTGACTTGTCAGTATTTTAGCTTCTTTTCTTTTCCCAACGGCCTCTAAGAGTTTGGTTCAGGTCTCTACAAGTAGCATGGCCTGCTTGAAATTATATTATAACACCACTGTTCTAATTATTTGCATGCAAAATTAAAATGCAAGAGAATAATTATGCCAAAAATGTTCTCTTGTCTAGACAAAACCTTTTAAGGATGGCAGGATGGGAGAAGGCTTCTGTACTTGTCTCCAAGAAATTCTGCACACCTACCGTGCAGAGCAAGCACCCCAAGGACAATGCCTCTGGGACATGTCAGACCTGCTGATTATCTATACACATGCACCAAGACTATTAGCTTCTGATAGTGTCAAACTGACTACTCACAAGCTACTGACTGCATACCACATGGAGTAAAGCCAACATGTCCTGGGTGTGCTGGCTTTACTTCAAACCTGACTTTTGCATCAAAAATGACCGCTGGTTAATAGAATGTTCTTCAACTGGGACAAAAATTCTGAGTGGTAAAAAAGACAACTGGTCTAGAAATCCACAGAGATATCAGGTCAGGCCCCACAGTAAGTCTAATCTTAGAAGAAGCCTTTCAGATAGAACAGAACCCTGAAAATGTCTTCTTGAAAGCATCCTGCTAATTAAGGAGCTGAAATTCAAGCAACTACAACCTTAGGAAATGTTTCGTGAATGTCGGTGCACATCTTTGTGCATGTGCCAGATTTTTGAATGTATAGTTTTTCCATTGCCAGGGATACGAATGTGAAAATGTCTAATAAGTAAGACTTGAGCCAAGCAGAAATGAGACAGCCAAAAAAATCTGGCTAACCCAAGCCACTTTTTGATATTTCTCTCCAGAAGACATCTATAAAGCACTAAATTTTAGGACCAAGGCTTTTTACTCTTCCTAAAGTGTTAGCAGGAAGAGCGCAGTAAAAAGCTGGGTCCAATAAATCGTTATGAAAAATCATTACTGAGCAGACACAGAAGCTAAATTAAAAATAGGACTATCATCACTTTATTAAGTTATATTTTTAAAAATGCCTGCAGGACAGTGCTTCTCTTACTTTCGCCCTAAGACCAAATCCTGGTTCTGCACACAGTTATCCCCAGACAAGCACACACAAACACTTACAGACAGCTTTATTTTAATATGTACACATACACTGAACAGCAGAAATTGTACATGCTATATCTTGTGAAATGCATTCTGTCCACAAGCTTCAGCAGTCTTCACAGGAATGTGAGTACAGGCTGTGCAGTTACTTCCATGACTGAATACGAGATACCATGAACTGGGTCAAATGATGGGTGGCAGCAGTCCAGGGCGCGGGAGTCATGTGTCTGATGTGCGTGCGTGTGGCTATGTGATGGGGGCATCTCAGGGCACCGCAGATCACATGCTGGGAGGGCGAGAGAGAAGGGAAGGCTCTACTGCTGGTCTGCGAGATCCCCCGTGGAGACGCGATGGTAACTGGGTAACTAAATAACTGGCTCCTTTCCAGCTGACGAATGCCAAACACCAGCTGTAGCCTGCAGTAGGAGAGTAACATGGCACTGCTCTGTGTGTGCATCACGTTGGCTTGTCCATGCAAGAGAGCATCCATGTAGAGACACAGGGCTGACAGTTCCTGACCTTTAAATCATACCAGAAAACTCTGTTCCTGCTCTGTCCTTATGTAGGGAGTTTTTGAAGGGAAAAATATGTGACCCTCCGGCCACAATGGCACTGTGAGAGCATGGACTTTGTAACAGCTGCCTGAATGTGATCCACAGTGAGGAGGACATTGGATTATCTAACAGAGAGGACTCAGTTCTGAAGGGGGTAAGAAGTAGAATTTGACGTTCCCTTCCTCCTATGAGGATGTCAGTAAGTGATAGTAGAGAAAAAGGCTGAGATTGTATTTGGGAACCAAGGATTTCCTGGACAGATGCTAGGGCTGGATGAGAGGGGTATTGGTCTTGTTTATTGGATGGCCATCTGACCTGTTTCTTACAGTAAGAACTGCGCCTTACTGCTGTGTCATCCACTGTCACACTTTCACAAAACTCTGGCCAAGAGTAAGCATGGTAAAAACTTCCTGTTCTTATGATAGGAGTCACAAGAAGGCACTATTACAAGTCGGGCTAAGATATAAGACAGGACTTAGGGATCAGAACCCCCCAAAAGTCAAATGTATAGGTCCAAACCTGCAATTTTAGATTCCCATTTAGGTACTGCCTTTACTTGCAAGCTCATTGGAGCTCTGTGTATCTGCCACTCACCCTCTGTGAACACTTCAGTTCTCACAAGTGTGATTGAAATCTAGCTGCCCAGCTTCACTGTGCACAATTACCCAGGGGATCCTAATCTATTAAGCATTATCAGAGCACACCTACAACACACCCACAGGACTGGGCTCCTCAAGCGATGTTGTTATTTCCACTTCTTAAAAAACTGGATGAAGTAGTGTTCTTTCATAATTTAGTGGTCAGAGCATCTACTTGGGAAATGGAAAACCCAATTCAGTTCCCTCAGATCAACATCTCCTATCTGAGCATGTCATTCTCTACTAGCTTCTCTCCTCCACCAATTAAACCTATGCAACTGTACAGAAGAGATTTCAGCCTTACTGGGGAATGAGATGGAGAGACATACATATGACACTGCATCTCAGTGGGCATAGCACTGAGCTGAGAGCATGGAGTTCTTTGTTCCTGTTTCCAGGACAATTTCTATATGTCGTCTGTTGTGGAACATTTTTAGCTAATGATCACAAGAGCATTCCAGACGCCTTCAGAAGGCCTTGAACAGAATAAACAGAAGACAAAAATAAGAAAGATACCAATTAGAAAAACACAGGTGCGCATTCCAC
>JANHGO010000046.1:1153825-1229803 GCA_024606505.1 Aquila spilogaster | reverse complement strand
TTCTCCTTCTTGACGTTTTAACCCTAGAAATGTCAGGTTTAATTATTTCAGGTGCCACCTAGCAAATCTAAGGGTTAAAAACAACCTATTCCCCAAAAAGGTGTGACATTCATGCTACTTCAGGGGTTACATGTGTGAGGAGAATTTCCAGCTTTCTGTAGTCTTTTAACTGCTTGCCTCTGTGAGCGACAGGGGAAAGAGATTGTGTGGGCACTTTTATTTCCAGAGCTTAGCTTTTCACCACTGCTTCTGACATTGTGATAGCATTCAGAGAGCTGAACTAATATCAAACCATGGAAAAAAATCATTCCTGGAAATTTTCCAGGTAAGCAAAGTAAAGGGAAAATGTGCAGAATTTACATTTTATACTAGGAAACATGTGTCCAGAGCGTCTGGGTAATAGGTGTCAAGTATTTGTCACAAAGTACCAGTTGTAGGCACTGAGGTGAGCTGCAAGTGTAGGAATGAAGTGAACATGGACGAGAAAAGAAAAGCATAACTGTTCTTTTTTTTTCCTCTAATTTTTCTTCTTTATTAATGATCATTTCAATACAAAAAAAAATGAAAGGTGCATAATTTAGAGTGGTTTTCTTTCATTATCCTAAATTGAAAGGGTACCTACAGTTTCCAGTAGGACATAATGGATTTCAAGGCCAGGTTGTGACATAATGGAATTTAAGAGCATGGGCTGGATACAAGCATCGTGTATGCTGTGCAATTAATTGTTAACTAGTGAAGAGATTTTGATTATTAAATTATATATTCTATAATTTTTAAATTGTCTCTGTCGGTGCTTTGGAATCTCTGCCTCTTAAGTGAGGGAACTTGTGACCTCATTTATCACATCCCTCTCCCTATTAGCACGTATTATCAGAAGTACAAAAAAGGGGAACCTAAAAGGCAAAATTGGAGCATGAACCGTTGTATAGTGGAACAAGATATTTAGAGTAATCAGATATATTTTAAAAGAATGATGTTAAATGAGGAATTACAAAAATAACAATAGGTCCAAAGTCAGGAAGAATGTGATCATTTCAATGAAGTCTTCACCAGTCATGAAACTGCTTTAACTGCAGCCTCTTTGAATCTTTCAGGATGAAAGTATCCCTCTCTCCCTGTCCTTTCATGCACCTTCCATTGCTTCAGAGGCCTTCTACACAGTCCTAAAGGTAGTCAGTTTCACATGCTTGTCATTCTCTCTCTGAAAGATGAAAAAAAAAAAAAAAAAAGAAAAACACAAATTAAGTTTATCCAGTCCAAAACATTATTGCTCAGATGGTAATAATCCTAACAAATCAATGCCAGTACTGTAGGCCATACAGAGAATTTGAATAACAAACACTCCTATAGGTTTTCAAAAGAAAGAGCTTTAACTGCAGAAATGTTTCATCCTTCTAACTGCGTTCATCTTGCTGATTAGTAGTGATAATGGAAAACCTAGCAATAGTTGAGTGCAAAATATAGGAAGAACCTCCAGGCAGGCAGCAGCAAAACAAAGCCGCCTTCATATACCATAGGTAAATCTATGTATGAGCTGCGGGGTGGCAAAGGGACATGGGAAAAAAAATTGAAGCTTAATAGCACTAAAATAAGTCTCTTAATGCTAGGGATAAAGCAGCATGCCATCTTTAAACTGGGCTGCTAGATGAGTTTGTTTATTCTTTTTTTCCAGTAATTTGCACAGTATTAGGAGTTCTTTGAATACCTTCAGTAATTTTTTAATCTGTCAAAGACAGTGAGTCTTTATGAGTGAGTGTACTTTGATTTCTCTTTTTATTTCACATATCTGTCCAGATTATGTGTGTATTTAAAAGTGAGGGAGCAGATGAACAGGTTGCAAGTTAGAGATTAGTAAGTTTTGCATTTACTCTTCAGCATGTCTTTTCTATTGGAATCCATTGTAGTAAGGAGACCAGCAATCCAAGTGTGAAATTCCCCTCTCTGCAGCAAACCAACACAAAGTCTACCCATTCATAAAGTGCAAAACCTTTTTTGTTGTCATATTTTTAATCAATTCTGATTTTTTTTATGCTTTTGCCATTGGTACTTCTGTGTGTCTTGGTTCTTGTCTGTTTTTGTTTGGTTGGTTGGTTTGTTTTTTTTCCTTATCATGGACAGCAAAGGTATTGCTATACTGGATCAGACTTGTGCTCCAGATAATCTGGCATCTTGCCTACTAAATAGGCAGCAGTAGGTAATTTGCGGGAACTGCAGAAAACATCGGATTAGGTAGATTTGAGTTAACCTGTTCTGTGTTAATTTTTTCCCTAAATCTTTATATTCAAATGTTAGTTTAAATTCTAGAACAAAAGGTTAACATTGCAAAAATTGTCTGACCTGCTATACCTGGGTGCATTCAGTCTTTCTTATTCACTGTGTGTGAATCTATAGCTCCAAATAAAGAAGTTGTGTGAGGGCAGAACTGGGTGTGTAGCTCTTCTGAATATTCCTCTTCTGACACTTTACCAGAAGAAAAGAAAATGTTGGTAATGGCAATGGATTGTTATTTAAGGCACTTTCACAAATTTCCCTGTAAAATTATGCCTGTGTCTGATGAGCAAAATGTTACCTAGACAGTAAAAAAAATTCTTTTAGATTATGTTATATATGTTACAGTTGACCCTTACTCTGTGCAGTGTTCTGCTTTTCAGTGATCCTATGGCAAGCAATGTAAAGACAGGGCTGTAGTGTGCCAGAGGGCTAACTCTGAAAGGCTTAGCAAGCTCCTATTGGCTGTCTACAGCTCTGAAGATTAACTAGATAAGGTGAGAATTTGATTTTTATCACCCCCCTTTCTACAGAAATTTTCAATTCAATGATTCTTGTTCAGTGCATAAAATAGTGCAGGTTGTTTTCTCATATATTGCCCAGTGTCTTAAAGAAATAACACAGATAGTCGTCATAATTCCTGCTTAGCTGAATGTCCAGCACTGTTCCTTTGTTTCTAGCAGTATTTAGCAGCAGTTTCCTTTAGGATTAAGTTAACATGGTCATAATTTTGCCTACTTTCCATTATCTACATTTGATCCCTAAAAGTGAAAAACTGATTTTAGCTTGGCCCTGCTGCATTTAAATCCCTTAATAGTATAGACTTGGGCTGTGTATGATATCTCCTTGATCCTCATCCTTTTTGGTATTCAGGCTATTACACCATTTTCTGTCATTGCTTACATACTTCTTTGGCAGATGAACTGTTCTTTTGCTCTTCATTTCCAAAAGTAGGGAACTTTCTCCCTTTTGACTCTGCAATCATGATACAAAGAAATGTTTTCTTCTGTCAAATGAACCTAAACTGGTTTATCTGTAGTATTTTCCACCTTTAAGTCAGGAATATCTGACTTATTTTATGAAGATGGCTAACATTTTAACTAGAATTCATGTCAAGGCCTCTCTAAGTATTGTTTTTGATATTCAGTGTGTAGTAGAATTTCCTCAGATGCAAAAAAAAAAAGAGTAACCCAAAGTTCTGTTAGTGAACAAGAACTACAAATGCCTAAAGCATTAGCTACATATTCACATGCTGTAATGGGTCTGATTTCTGTGGTTGCTGAACATCATCTTTTTTTTGGATAGAATAAATGAATGCTGACCATGTATTGCATCTCTAGAGCATCACCCAGGTCCTTAAGAAGACAGATTTAAATCTCACTGTAGTAAGCACTAATAGCAGCACTAATCTGGTAGAACTTCATTTTTTCTGGTGTTGTTCAATGTCAGGTAGCTGAAATAAAAACATGGGTGTATATTTACTCTTAAGGCCTTTAAGTTCTTTCTACCATCATTTTTGAACTCTGGGCATCTAATAGTTTTGCAGCTACAAATCTCAGCCTGCCCTTCAGTCCTATGTACCTTGCTTCATACTTCCTTACTTTGGATATCCAATTATACCTGCAAAATTAGGATCCTTATCTAGTAAAGTTAATTGTTGTATTCAACATCGATCAGTGAAAATAATGATGTGGACACTGCTAGGGACTACATCTTCTTTCTCATTCTACAACCTCACAAGGTTATTTTGTAAATAAATTAATGTTTATGAAGCACTCAGATACGGCTGTGACGAGCATCATAGAGAAGCCCAGAAGAAAGCTTATAATTCTGTGTTCAGTGCATGGTTTGCATAGAATGCAGTAAATAAAGCCTAGGGCCACACATTTACCACTGAAGAGGAAACAAAATATCAAATAGCTGTTCATTAAAGCAACATTATCTATCACGTGCAATGAATGAGGCAGGAATTACGCTAGATTTCTTTATGCTTTGCAGCACTCAACCTTGCAGTCTTAGTCATCCAATAGAATCAGAGAATCCTTAAAGTTGGCAGAGACCTTTAAAGGTCATCTACTCCAACCCCCCCGCAATGAACAGGAACACCACAGATAGATCAGGTTGCTCAGAGCCTGGTCCAGCCTTGGCCTTGGAAGTGTCCAGGGACTGGGCATCCACCACATCTCTGGGCAACCTGTTCCAGTGCCTCACCACCCTCACTGTAAAAGACTTTTTCCTTATATCTAGCCTAAATCAACTGTCTCTAAGCTTGAAACCATTTCCCCTTGTTCTAACACCACAGACCCTGCTAAAGAGTCTGTCCCCTTCAGTCTGTTCTTCAGGACGAAGAGCTTTATTAACAACACAGAAAGCTCAGGACCTGCTCCTTCCCTGCTGAAGTGGGTTTGCACCTGGGCCTCCAGCCCCACAAGCTGTCTGAACACTGCAATCATCTGTGTGTGACTGGAGCTTTCCTAAGCTGTGTGGGATCCTGAAATATGCACTGACCCTGGTGTTTGAAACCATGCATAAAGACATCTAAAATACCCAGGAGCTTATTCTCTCTGTGTCAGTATAAGAGTGCAATATTGAGAGGAAGGCGTTCACGTCTTTTCAGATGGAGGAGGAAACTGAACCTCAGATTCCCACATCTTGGGTGGCTTAAACTGTAATGTTAGATTTTTTTTTCCATGCTATTTTTGCGATCAGTGCTTACGCCTATCCTTTCTTTCCATTACCTCATTGTTGTTTTTAATTGCCTTACTTGGAAACAAGGGAAAAGTTTAATTTGATCTAAGGTTTTGGCTTTTTCTTTTTTCTTCACTTGATCATTTCAACAAGTCAAACAGGATGCTTTTAATTGTTCATCTCCTAGCATTCCCCAGCTTTTGCTCTCAAAAACTTGGCTACACCTGTTAAATTTGCTTTGATTAAATCTGTAGCAAAATAGTGCTGGTTGCTGCCCAGAGCATGTGGTCCCTGACTGTGTTCAGGGGATAACTGGACCATACAGCAATATCACACCTTCCAGAAGTGACTGCAGAGAGAGGATAGAAAGGACTCATCCTCAGAGCTCTGAGGTCCCGACTTGGAGAAAGAGCAAAACCACAGCTAGAATTTCAGTAATTCTTCCGTGCTTTATATGAAAAGAGTTTGTAGAGTTTGGGGATTTTAGATTTTCAGTAGTAGTCAGCATATTCCACAGTTTAGGTTTCTTTCTTCTCTGTCACTTTGCCAAGTTTAATCAGCGGCTGAAGCGGAGACCTGCACACTTCCAGCATGAAAGGATAGAGGCAGGGGGAGTTGTAGCTTCTGCTGTAGCTTCTACTCAGCCACGTGCACTCCTGAGCCTGGACAACCAAGGAACGTACATTAACTAGCACTACAGATGTAGAAACCAAGTACATCCAGCTTGTGTAGAAGTGAATAGCATCTCAAATCTGCAGCATAATGGTTAGTGTTCGGAAGAGGATAAGGTAAGGCTACACCTGAAAAGTTAGAGGTATCTTATGTTCCTACTCAATTACATTACAGGCTGTAACTCCAAAACCTGGCTACTTAGCCTTCTGAAGTCCAGGGAGGTGCTTTTAGTGCTGTGTTTGCATATGGTATACATGACATCCAGAAGTTCATCTACTCTCTTTGCTTTAGGAAACTCTCCTTCAAGGGTAAGGTCAGCAGGTCAAGCTGTTCAGCCTTAGCTTGTGTGTCTCTGTGTGTTTGTGGAAAAGGGAGAACAGTCACCACCACTGTGATGATGAAGACCCACTTTGACAAAATCTGGGGTGATTGAGAGGTGAGGTTTGTTGAGAGCAAGAGAATGCTACCATGGGGCAAAATCATGTGGAGGGGACACAGTGTTCCTTATCCACATGGTTTTTGTCAAAGCCACTTGCTGTGCAGAACTACCTTGATATGTCCCACATGGGCAGTAATGATGTACAGATCCCATTACACAAGTGTTATAAACCTGAGCGATGCAATGCCATGCATCCATCATGCATAGGAGAAACCTGCTGAGCTCACACTCACGGGGGTTTCGTAGTGGAGTGCAGTAGTGTCAGTGCCCTTGGAAAAGGGAGGTGCTTCACATCCCATGTGACTGTTAATACCAGCTTCCATCCTCACACTTTATCAAGTAAAACTTCAAACACCCTTGAGGAAACAACTTCAGTATTCTTGAGTGTGCAGACTGTGGGTGTTCAGGGCCTTGGAACACATCTCCACCTATACATGACTCTAGGTACCTGGGGGGGGCATGGTTTTCAGTTTTCACAGCAGTACAAGTTGCTTTGTATTACTATTACACATACTGTTCACATGGCTGTTAGCAGAAACAAATCACGTTTGTAATAGACCCACCTTCACCAGCACCTGACCACCTCCAGACACGTGGTGGTGAGAGCCATGTGTGCTTGTTGATCTGGAATTCCTTCCCTCCCAACAGCTCCTTTCTCTCCTCCCACCTGTTCCTCTCAGGGCACTTTCTACTTGAAAAGCACCGTATGTCTGGGGCAGAATTTTGCCATCCATGCTTCTGAGCCCTGCCTTGGCAACAGACAGTCATTAAGCCATGTCAGCCCTGCTGCCAGCTGCACAGTGGCCTGTTCTTCCATATATTCCCCTCCAACCATATGGACAAGATCTCACACACCTTGCCAGTTTTCCCTGAATTCTTATTTAGCCAGCTACAAAGCAAAAATAATTAAAACATCCTTTTTCACCTTGCTCACCAAAGCGTGTCAGAATTAAAATGTCCAATGGTATGTGGCTCTGACAGAAAATCAAGCAGGTAGCTGGGAGACTGCCTTATACAGAGAATATTTAACACTCACAAATGAAGTTTTAAAAAATGCTAGGACTAAGTTTGGGGTAGTAATTCCGAGGCATATGAGAAAGAAAGGTTAAAAATACAAAACGGTGTATTATAATCAGCTTCTGTACCAAAAATAAATGCTGAATCTTCCTTTTAATAATATCATAAGGGGTGTTCCTGAGACCAAAACCAGAGAAACCAGTTCTTCAGTAACCGGTAAATTAACTGAAGCAATTGGCAAAATTAGAATCATAAAATGCTGTGACAAATGTGACAGAACAGAGGAAAATAAGTACAACCTCTACAAAAACAAAATGTCTACTTGTGGGTCTCAGCACAAAAGCAGATTACAAGGGATGAGAATGACAAAAAGCACCCTGCATTTTGTATGAAAAACTGATATTTGACTTGCTTGGATCCTTTCAACTCTTTGTTGAAATGCCAGGAGCATCACTGAATGTGTGGTCTTGAACTTTGACACTCTCCATCCTGGGGAAGAGCCCTGACTCCACAGCGCAGACAAGGTGGAGGTGCACCTCCCTCCCGAGCCCCTCCATTTTTTTTGGTCACAATTTCATGTGATCTTGAAACGCTCACAAAATGGGCAGCTGAATGTTTTTAAAGAGAGACAAAACATTTCAATAAAACGTTGCATTTCAGAGTAAAAATATTTGGTTGAAAAATTCCCGACCACCCTTCATACAAAAGCACGTAGTCTTGAGATTCAAACTGCCTTTATTAAAGCCTGTCATGGAAGTTTTTAAAGCATGACAGCAGATGACAAATACAATAATATCTATGCCAAATTGTGGTAGTCACATTGAAGAATAACAAAGTAAAATAAAACAAGCCCCAAATTTTCATGGCAATGGGCTAAGATCCTGAGGATTATGCAGAAACTCCACATCTCGAGAGCAAGAGATAATTCATGCTAAGAGGGAGACAAGTACGGGGGACCACGAGAGAGGGAAAAATATTGGAAATTTAAACAGGGAGAGAATGTAAATTGTGTGCTTCCTTTTATGGGTCTCATAATAGGAGAGGAAGGAGATGGTGAGATGAGGAAACAACATGTTTAAACTTGGTTTAAAAGAAATGCTCTGTCGGCAACTTGTAATTATCTATTAGGAGTGATTGCTAGAAGATACGAAGGCAAAGGGCTTAGCAGGGTTTGAAAAATGGTTTGACTTTTATACAGATAATGAGAACATTCATAGTTAATTAGATGGGATAAGAAATGTACGGAATATAACCATGATGTGTTACGGGGTTAGAGAACTATCAGATAGTGGAGGTTATGTAGATGTTTCCCCCCCGGCTACATAATTCTCTGCTTGCTCACTCTGGATTTTCTTCCACCTTTTCCTGAAGCATTTGCAGTCAGACAGAAGGTAACAAACCAGCCTGAGGAGCAATGTTGCTTTCTCTAATGGTAATTCATGGGCTGCCAAGACAGTAAGATTAAGAGAATTGTATTCAGTTGATTCTAATACCCAAAACTGTACCTGGGAGACATGAAAACCTGTATAAAAATATTTTGCTCTGTTCTTCCTTTCACTTTGTGGAGCAGTCACACAACCTCACGCGGCTCTGCAGACACACCCATAGACAGTTCCTTCAGCCAATGCACAGAGCTGTCTGGACCCTCACGGTCTTGGAAGCTTTTTCTCCTACTGAGTTTGGATGAAACTGGCCGATGCTTTTCCAAAACACGTCTGGGAGGATCAGCAAGGGATGATTTTTCCAATTATGCTTTGCAAAGGCGGCAAAGACCTGAGACTGAGCCAGATGATCTCTGGGATGAGGCACTGAGGCTGATGGATGTGCTGTCCTCTGGGACGTCAGTGTGCATCAGCTGTACCAGTCCAGCCCACAGTGATCTGTGAGTTTCTCTACTTCCATAGCAAAAGTTTATTCTACTTTTAAAGGAAACACAGCTGTGTAGAAGGCAGAGAAGACTTTATCGTTCACTGACCTCAGCTATACAAAATTCACAGCAATTTTGCCATCCAAAGTATGTTGCCACTATCACAGTACTGACCTACTCTACAACAGCCCATGTGGGTTGGGAATAAGGGTGGGATGCTGATCTGTTCAGAATGACAGAAGAATTCAAGAATTTCCTCCTGACATATAACTCTTCCCTCTTCTAGTATAAAGCCATTCCCCCTTATCCTGAAACTGTCTGCCTGAGTAAAAAGTCACAGTCCAGCTTTTATATAAGCTTCCTTCAAGTAGTGAAAGGCTGCAATGAGGTCTCCCTGCAGCTTCCTCTTCTTCAGGCTGAACAAGCACAGCTCCCTCAGCCTTTCTTCATAGAAGTGCTTGAGCCCATCAGTTTTACCACCAGTTTGGCCTCCCCAGATTTTAAGATCATTCTTAGAAGACCATGTAGGATGTGAAAAATTCACTGCGTAGTTTCTGAGAAACTCTGCTTACTCAGCGTTTCGTATTTCTTCTGTGCTCAGGCCTAGAGGCAGAGAGCACTACATTCTAAACATCTTTGAAAAAAATATTTTGAAGTCAACTAAAATGTTTAATAAATGCCTCATATTAAATATTACTCTGTAAAAGTAACGTTGACAGCATATGCTTGACTTTAGAGTTATCGGAATGCTCACAATAACTTAAAAAAAATTGTATTTTCATGCCTTGTATCTCACAAACTATCTCTAGTAAATTTTTAATAAACAAATGAACTACGTCGACCCCAAATGTTGATGTGGGATCACTTTTAGTTGTTACAATGATTGGGTACAATATTATTAATAACATTGAAATACGTGGATATGCAGGAAAAAAAAAAAAGTGTTTTTAAACCAAACTTACATAAAATGACTCAGTAAAATCAGTTTTCCGTACTCTGAAATCTCACTGATACCTACATAGACTATGAAAATCCACATACATGGAATATAAATGTTTCCGTATAGATTAAGGTTTACAGTCTACAAAGGAGAAAAGAAAATCTTTCAAAGGACTGAGAAGTAACTGTGATGTTTCTCTACATATTTCCACAATAATAGAAAATAGCATAGAACTTGATTTTTCTCTACCAGGTTCAGCTAGTAGACAGATTTGCTCTTCTGCTACTTTCTTAAAGGAACAATTGAAAATGTGGGACATGTGTGTATGAAAATTCATGGCTATTTTTACAAATCTGTGCTTTCAGCTGAAATCCAATATACTCTAGTATGAAATTCATGTCAGAGATTTAATTTTCTTGTTTATATGTTTTCAATGACTTCTATTGTGTGTATGTACAATTTATATGTTTCTGGTAAACAACATGTTTTGTAACAGGCAGAGATTTGAATACCAGCCCTGCATAACAGGATGCAGAGATTTTTTTATGATTAAATTACAAATGATGTAGTTGAGTAATCTCAAATCCCCTCATCTTTTGTTGGAAGTAACTAAAATAGGGCCAGATGTAAAGAGGTACCACCTGTGAGCAGAAGCTGTGCTTTCTGACAGAAGACCAATAAAAATACATCCAAGCAGGAACTCATTCGATGATATACATATCTACACCACAAGACCTTTCGAGGAGCAGCTTTTTAGGCATGGATGTTAAGTGACTTCCTATGAGAAGGTGTACACATACGAATTTACATGCTTTTTGAAGAAACACTATCTTGCCAGTCTAAAGACTGAAGAAACCTGTTAATAGGTCCAGAGCAGCCCGTGAGCTGCTCCATTGGAGAAAAAGGGGATATCAGTGACTTGATGTGAAGAAATTCTCTGATCTCAATTACACCGTGTGAAACTAGACTTTGGTATTATACCCAAGTAATGTAAGGAGCTTCAAAACTGGTGTTGTAGCCTTTGGAATAAAAACTGCCCAGGAGTTGTTCTATCACTCACCTGTAATCTTTCAAGATGTTCTTCTGAGGTTACATAAATTCTTTAAAATCTTCTTGAAAGTGCTTTTGAAATTAGAGGAACAACGTTAATACAGTTATCACTTTTGATAAGACTCAAGAGTCATTTTCTTATTACTATTATTGCTTGAGCTCAGCAAGCTTAAGGAAATTTTATCTGTGTGGAATCTGACTGCTCTCACTGAGTAAAGTACTGCTCAGCATCAGGAAGGGAATCAGAGTTTTCATCAAAAAAATTTAGTTATTTTCTAAAATATACATGTTTTTCTTTTAGCTATTTTAAATGCTATTTTAACCTTTACCTTTAAAGCATAGTTATCCAACTTCTTTTAACATCTCCTATCTGTATTTACTCCATCTCACCATTTTATTATTTATTACTCACATGTAGGCCAATTGCCTTCCACTGAGCTAGGGGAACGTCAGTGGAGAGGAAAAGAGCTGTAGGACAGGAGAGAGGTCAGCAGCAGATCAGCAGATGATAGCTATGTGTTACCATTAGACAAATCTGGCTGTGCTTGAACTGTTTTTGAGCCAAAGGTTTAGAGATAGATAATTTCTCACATTCCCTTGAAACTCTTCATAAAGGCCTGGCCATGTCAATGTTAATTATACAAGACTATTTTTTCTGCATAAGATTGTCTGTTTCCATAAACATGAATGTTTCAAGCTGCTTGCTCACACTTCCATTGGTTAAAACCCAACATACTTTTCAAACACAGACAACTTACTTTGCCTTACAAGGAGCCCACAGGAGCCTTTCCTGATGAAAACTACCCCTTCCCCTAAAGGAAGCTCAATGGGCTAGTTAGGTAAGATACAACTTGCTGCAGGTGTTTGAGGTTATCTTTAATGATGGAGTTAATCAGGGCAGCTGGTCTCACCATGCAGAGCCATCTGCGTGCCTCTGCCTTGCCCTCTTGCCTTTGAGAACAAGGAGGCAAAGTTCACCTGGAAACTTCCAAGTTATCCCCTAGTGATGTCCATGTTTCCATCCCATTTGGTACCTCTGTGCGTATGGCATGATATTTTTTAATTTGGCAGAAAATATGCCCATTCTCAGGGTGCTATACAGTTTGCAGTGCCAGATGACTTCATTTTTCTTCAACAGTAGTTTTGTGTGGCTCCATTCTGTTGGTGCTTCAGATAAAGATGATGGTGATAAACATGAGGGTGTTTGTGAAAGCACGGTGAGAGGTAATTCAGGGTACTCTGCTTTCTAGGAGGTTGAAGGGAGGTAGCTATCTCCTTATACTACTCTTTTTTATTATGTATGTATTGTGTAAACACAAACACTTTTATGTCTGGTTACTTTGTTCATCGTCTGCCTGCCTTGTTCATATACTTACATAACTTATTAATTAGAAATTGCAAAATCTTTACAGCTTCTGCTCCCTGGTCCTGTCTTAAAATTGACCTGACGAAAGAAAATCCTGCTGTACCATTTGTGTGCTTTGCAAGGATCTGAATAACCAAGGTGGCCCTGCTGCACACTCCTCACAAACTTGCTAAAGCAAAACAGCTTGAAAAAATGCGTCTTCATTTGCCTTTGAAATTTTTCCATTTGCCATGGAAACTCCATTTGCTAGCTGGTTCAAGCAGCCAGTGCTGACATTTGGAACCCACAGGACAGCTTTATCTTACAATAAGTAGCTAATTACGGATCATTAATTTCTTTGATACAGTCTTCACGTATTTAGCACCAAATTAAAAAATAAATAACATCAAAGTTGTGTTCTCCTAAGTGCTGTGAAACTAAGGAGGAGGCAGTTTCCATTTTCAAGAATTCAGACACGATCTTTTTAAAATACTTAGCCCCAAGAAACTTCACTCACTCAAAAAAGCAGTGCCTGAAGTTGACGCACACTACTACATTTCTTTACCTCTTGGCATTGTAGTCACTTTCTGACTGCCTCGAACCCAGCTGCAAAATAAATCAGTACTACCAGATCCTGTTTCTGCAAGCAAGTCCCTGGGAAACTACCAGCTCACCCATCTCAGGTTTTGCTCTTGCCTTGTTGGGCATTATCTCAGTATTGCAGCTGCCACTGACCAAAGGAATGTTTAATTGCTGCTCCAGTATACACTGACCAAAGGTGTTTTAGTGTACACATTACCTGCAAGCACAGCTGCCAGTTCTGTCTGTGTTTGCAGTGACCATCCAGCTGACCATACAAGAGATAGACTTCTTTTTGGATACAAGATAAACTGTGCATCAATTCTTGGGATAAGGCACTTGTGCTGGGGAAGGTGGGAATCAAATGTTGAAATCAGAGCAAATTGTAAGCCTGCACGGTAGATCTCTGTGCTTCATTTCTGCAGGTCACCAGATACACTAAATAAGTTAATATTTACTTTATGCCATCCCACTTAGCAATATTTCAATTTACATTTGAACTGCAGAGAAAAGTCAGCCTTAAAGATGCCAGATAGATAAAGAAGTCTAAATACACATACAAAGAGGCACACTTATCTTCGGAGATACATTTCAGAAGAGATGCAGTTCACGTGTAGATACCTCACTGCTACTCTCACACCCCTCTGTAGGGATTCTTGCAGAGTACGGATGGGTGGCTGATCAGCTTCCCTTCTCACCTGTAGCAGAAAATTCCCCACACCCACCTAGTTCCAGTGTAGAAGACAAAGCAAAGGATAAAAGGATTTGATTTCAGGCCTGAAGTAGATACTTTTGGTTTTTACTGGCTCGTTTACTAAAATATCTTACATATGCCAACAAAGTTTGCCTAATATATCTATTGACCATCCCTTCTACAGCTCTGCAACAAAAGCTGTCCTTAGCTTATAGATGTGTAGGATTAACCTCCTGCAAGTACTCCTCTTGAGCCTGAGCATCTGAATGTCCCTGCACAGTTAGACTCTGAATGTGGTATTAAGTGCACTGCAAAGGAATATAAATTAAAAAAAAATAAAAGACTCCAAGAAGATCTTTGGCTCTTTGGACGGTAATCTCTATTTTTCCAGCAGCAACAGACCTTAAAGGTGAGCTTTTCGCTCCTTTCCCCTGGAGCTAACGGAGAGGGAGGACAGTCACCTAATCCTTGAAGGTTTTGTTTTTTCTTTTTTATTCTTATTTTTTTTTATTTTTAACCTTTCTTGCTTCTGAATTCTCTTTAGCACAATAAATCAATCCAGTAGTCTAGTGGCAACGTGAGCTAGGAAACTGATGTAAGAATTTGTATAGGAAAGAATATGAGAGGAAATATTCAATCTTTGAATATAGAGGGTTTATTTTTCCAGGCTTTTGTGAGATTATCCAACTATGGAGCAAGACTGTTTTCATGCTCCCCTGTAATTCTTTTCTCATTGAGTTTCTGATTCATTCATTTTGTGCAAACTAGAGTGATTACAGACTTTAAAAGCCTGTATCTTTATTACTGTGGGCGTACTCATCCCTTTTCTTTTTGTTGCTGGGTAAAAGGAATGATTTCTTTAATTTATCTCTCAGTTCAGAACTCATTATGCACACATATTAACCACTATTTCATAACTTTTAACAGACAAAGCTTTATCTTCTGAGGCATGCAAATGTCTTAATAAAAGTGTCTTTCTTTCTGTAGGAGCTGTCACTGACATCCTGCTGCTGGGGGATCAGTGACAGAGGGACCCACATTTCTTCTCTCTAGACTATTACAAGGGTAGACTTATGGAGGGACCAACAGAAGATTCCCTGAGAGAAGCTCAGACATAGTGGGAAGAACAAAATACCTGCTTACCACCTCTGTCAGTAGGGAAAAAAAAGGAAAAAGACTGTGTTTCCCCAAAGCAACATCTCCCAGGTCCTTTTGGGAGGAGAGAAGGAGGTGAACATGCAGGTAGTAGCACATGATAGTACCACTGGCCTTCTACACTGGGGATTAACTCCTATGTCAGTACAGGATGTCAGAGAAGGCAGCTTGCTGACTGCACTGGTTGTATGTACAAGCAGATGTACAAGAAGTTTTTTCTATCCAAGTAGCTCAGCAAGTGAGTCCATAGGACAGTAATCTCTAGTTGTCTGGCAGTGACAGACCTTAATTGTAAGCTTGTCACTCCTTTTTCCCCGGAGCTTGCATAGGAACCCTTACACCTTTCAGAGGTTCTCCAAACTTTCTCAGCAAAGATGTTAGGATTTCTATCATTTCTAATATTCCTGATATATAGCTGGGGGAAACTGAGGCATGAATGTACAATTTGTCAATTTCATAAAGCAATTTGTGTTCAGTTTTGGGCCCCTCGCTACAAGAAAAGCATTGAGGCCCTGGAGCTTGTCCAGAGAAAGACAATGCAGCTGTGAGGGGTCTGGAATATAAGTCTTATGGGGAGCAGCTGAGGGAACTGGGGTTGTTCAGTCTGCAGAAGAGGAGGCTCAGAGGAGACCTCACTGCTCTCTATAGTTACTGAAATGAAGTTGTGATGAGGTGGGGATCAGCCTCTTTTCCTGTGTAACTAGTGACAGAACTAGAGGGAATGGCCTCAAGTTGTGCCACAGAGATTCAGCTTGGATGTTAGGAAAAATTTCTTGTCTGAAAGAGTGGTAATGTTCTGGAATGGGCTGCCCAGGGAGGTAGTGGAGTCTCCATGCCTGGAGGTGTTCAAGGGACATTTAGATGTTGTACTAAGGGACATGGTTTAGTGGAGAAATATTGGTGGTAAGTGAACGTTTGGACTGGATGATCTTAGAGGCCTTTTTCCAACCTTAGTGATTCTGTGATTCTGTGATTGGTCTGAGATCACACCGCAGTCCAGGACAAGTGTTGCCTGTCAAGTTAAAGTTTCAATATTAAAATATTTCTGCAAAATGGCATTATAACCTCTCCATTCAAAATATTCTAATTAAAAGTGAGTACATGTTAGACTTGCACACCAGGTGCATGGACCTTAGGCAGCCATACTAGGCCACAAGTCACCCTTCTAAAATGGGAAAAAGTCTGCTCACATCCCACATCCACAACCACAAACTTATCTTACCTTTTCAACACCACTGAAGCATGATGCCACTGAAGCTTTCTTGCCAGTAAATATCCCCAGGATAAGGCTGCTTACAAGTCTCTGCCATTCGTGAAATTCTCTAAATATTCCCTGTCATGTGCAATATTTCAAACGTACAAAGAAAAGAAAATATGTGCTATTTTACAAGGGTGAGATAAATTCATTTCTGTTGCCCTGTGCTTGAGATGAAAAGAAAACAGGCAATTAAATACGGAAGTCTGGGGCCCATTTTATGGCATTACATGTGACTGCAAAAGGGAGAGTGGTAATTGCCATTGGTGTGTGATATCCTTTAGTAATCTGATCCAGACACTATCTCTGCATCCTAGAACGCTGGCATTTTATAAAGCTTGTAGGACTATCAGCCTACAGTAAGAGAACCCACCCATTAAAGCATTTAAAATTAACTTCACTCTAGGGAATTCAGTTCTTGCCTTTAAACCTTTATGAACAAGTTTAAAGTTGCCATGTACCATAAATTCATGGTAATCTACAGTGTTTTGTTTAAAAGCTGAACAAAGCATAATAATCACATGGGGGACTCAGCAAGGCCCAGTTGGAGTGTACAGATAATACACTTACAGAAGAGCTTTTTCTGTCTTTTACCATGGCTATTGTACGCATAATATCTACAGAAAAAAATGTCATTGTGATACCAGTTGTATTTTAAATCAGGTGTGAGGCACCAGCCACCAGCTCATGGGGGGTTGCTCAGTGCTCCATCAAGTGTGCTGATCTGGATTCCTGCAAGCTCTCATGCCTGCCCCAAAGAGTGGAATGATCCAAGCTAACTGCTCTCCAACCCTGCGCTAAAAATACAGGCAGTGGTTTTTAAATAGGATCTCTTCTTCGATCCTGGAAAGAGGTATGAGATGAAAGAAGAAGACATCTCTTGAACCTGTTTCCCAGGAGAAATCTTAACTGAATCCTCATTTATTTTCTGTTCTATGATTCTGTTGGTATTATACATTGACTCCAGTCATAATTAAATTGCAAGTTCCTTAGGGCAGAGACTAGCCTTTTGTTCTGTGTTAATTAACAGTTTATGCAACAAGACCTCCCTGACTGGACTTCTCAGTGATACAAAAATCAATGCCTTCCATTTTCCAGGTTCAGGAGAGGTTCTGGCAGCTGTCACACTGAACAGATTGTCAGCCACTTTAGAATCATAATGCATTCACATGAGTTCAATGCTGCTGCTAAAATGATAAACAGTTACAAATCAGTTGACGTTAAAACTTAAATTATCATATTAAGGATTTTGAGTTGGTAGTCTACTGTGATAAACACTCCAATCTCTCCAGGCTTTATTTCAGGCTGTCTTCATAGTCAGTGAAGGAACAATGCGTTGATTTACTCCCAGTTCATATTCACACTGTTTTCTGAAGTGGTTAGGGTTGGAAACATATTTATTTTCCTAAGTTAAAGCTTGGATTTCTGGGGGATTCCAGTGGGCTGCTAACTTGGTGACGGCTGCCAGGAGCAGCTACTGACCAAGTGCCTGCGCTCTTCTGGCTCGCATCTCTAGGTCAGTCAGGAAACAGTAAATATTTCCTAAAAGTTTACAAAACAACTACAAGAACATCCCTAAAGGAAAAAAAAACAAAAACACAAAGATTTCGTATTTTCTGTATGGAACTAAAACTGATTGATTCTGAACACTGGAAATGTTTCAATTCTTCAACTGATCAGTCAGGGGAAAAAAAGTGAAAGAAGGAAATACACAGAGTGAAAATTTTCTGTTCAAAGTCAGTATTTCACTATAACTTTTAGATCATCTACATTTATGACAAATAGAAACCATATGGGGATTTAAGTTATTGTTTGTATAAAGTGCCAGAGAAAGAAATTTAGAGCTTTTTCCAAGCATCAGAGAAACGTTAGGAGTTCACAAACTGTCACCAGTCTCATTAATCACCCTAGACTTTTAAGTATGTAATTCTAACCATGCTAAACAATTAAATCAAAGTTAAGGCCAAAGCTTGCCTCTGAATATGCATACACAATATCCATTTAAGTCAATGTGAGGACAAAATTTAGCTCTTAAACCTTTTAACTGATAAAGTCCTAAAATAGCTTTACAGGCAAGAATTTCCTGGCAAGAACAGAGTTTTGTAAATCTAAAAGCATGCAATCATATTTCAACGTAAAATAGCATATAAATATCAAACTAGATCTTGAATTGTAGCCAAATGCAACACTGTATCAAGCATGGCCCCAGAGTGCTATGTAGAAAATTAATGCTTTGTCAAGTTTCTGTCTCAGGACATAACAAACACAGAAATTTGCACATGCATATGTATCATAACACAGGATTGGAAGCTTCCATTGTTCTTTTTACCTCTGTTGCAAAGTCTTTTACTAAAAACAATGTAACGTTCAGTTTATAAAGTAAGAGCAGGATGTAAGTATTGAGTATTAAGGCCAGGTTCAGATAAAGTCATCGTGCTGCATCTTTCCAGCAGCCAGGCTCAGCTCAGTTGATCGCTTTCTTTAAGAGTGAAGCAAAGTACTTCTGAGTGCAGCAGCACAGAAAGTTTGATAGAAGCCTTTTAAGCTACTTGTTTGGGTAAATCTCAAAAGCCAGTGAGAAATTTTGACGTGTCAGAAAGTAATATACAATTAATCTCTTTCAGAACAGGAGTTCTCACTTGGCTGTTACACTCTGCCTATGTAGATACATCCTTATTTAATATTGTATACACTACAAATTTTCATTTCCTCTCCTAAACCTGATGTTTAGTGTTATCCATTACTGGAGTCCCATCCCAGAGAAAGCTGCAGCTCAGCAGTGGAGCAAGTGATTTCTGTGTAAATGAGATCTGAAGACAAGTGCTTTGTGACTGATGCAACAGAGAGAGCAGAGATCGTGTTGGGATACAGCACTGAGGATGATGTTGTCATAGTGATAAATCAAAACTATCTCTGCAGAAATATGAACAGATGTTAGTGGCTCTTGCTGAGACCAGAGAAGAGGACTTTGAAGCAGTCAGAGTAATAAGAGCCCAGATTACTGCTGTAGCTGTATGAATGGAAAACAGCAGAAGGCAAAAGACCAAAGAGGAATGAGCTCTGAGGCTAAAGAGACTGGCAACTGTAGAGTAGCTACAGACAGGTAAGCTTTCTTTCCTTGATACAGGTTGTCTGGGAATACATTCACATTTTGTGTCTGTCCATAACATCACTGAAAATTGATTTTTCTTTCTACTTCAGTGATACCCACAATGCCCACAGCTCTACAGTTAATCTTCTTGGGGAGAGAAGGAGAGGAAAACAAGAAATTAGGCACTGGTGTAACCTGACTAGAAAAGGGAGGCTTCACTGTGGAGACCAGAACATATGACTTCGACTCTGTCTCCTGACTTGTCCCTTCAATACAACCACTTGAGCCCACCCATCAGTTGGGTGCTGAACTGCCTAAATTTCTGGGGTAAATCAAACCTAGTGTAAGCTATCTAGCATCACTCAGTAGTGTTTCTAAAGTAGTTTCACTGTTGCAGGTAGTCTCTCCCAACACCCTACTCAAAGCAGGACCTGAGCTTTATTCAGTCAAGATCTGATTATCTCCATGGGTGGATTGTCCCCATCCTCCCTGGCCTCCTGTTCCACTGTTTGGCAACACTCATGGTGAAAATACTTATTTTGTTTTCAGTGGGAATTGCCAGTATTACAGCTTGTGCCCACCACATCTTCCTCCACCACACCTTACTGTGAAGAGTATAGCCCCGTCTTCTTCACTCTCCCATGAAGGAGCTGCAGTCAGCAGTAAGATCTCCACTTTCTCATAGCTCTCTACAACTACCTGAAGGAGGTTGTGGCAAGGTGGAGATCAACATCTTCTCCCATGTAATGACCTGAAGTTGCACCAGAGGAGGTTCATGTTGGATATTAGGAAAAATTTCTTCTCTAAAAGAGTGATCAGGTGCTGGAATGGGCTCCCCAGGGAGTTGGTGGAGTCATTGTCTCCGGAGGAGTTCAAGAAATGTTTAGATGTTGTACTAAGGGACATGGTTTAGTGGGGAATATTGGTGGTAGGTGGATGGTTAGACTAGATGATCTTGGAGGTCTTTTCCAACCTTGGTGATCCTGTGATTCTATGATCCTCTTATGAAAGGATGTGCAAAACAAGTTCTTGAAAGTGGTGGGGATGAGTCTAATCACTTCAGCCACCACCAGCTATGCCATCCCCACTTCTAAATCAGTGCCCATAAAGTTGTCAGTGGGGAAATAGCATCTTGTTGCTTCTGCTCTTTTCACTGAAACAGGACTTCTTGTGATCTCTCCTTGTAAACTAACAGTTTATTGTAACAGGGAGAAAAAAATCAATCAGCCTTGTATCTATGATCAAGTTCTTACTCTAGAGACAACAGCTGTCAAATGTCAAGACATATTATAGAAAAACTGCTAGTCTTTCTATGAAATGGAAGTCAAATCTTCTTGAACAAACCTCCATCAAACACAATAGTAACACTTGGCATTGTTTTCTCCACACACATGCTTGTTGTAGCATTCAATATGCAGAACCACGACTTTCTTAAGCCGTGTAAATTTTATGGAACAAATGAAAGTTATTCCATATTGATTAGTAGGCCAGTTACATTGGAAATTTGTCTCCCAACTGACCTCATTTTAAATAGCAATGTAAAGAGGCTTTGCTTCGTCTTTTATCAGTACTTATTAAGAATGGCTTAATTCTGTCAGCTCCACTGAGGCCTTCTTGTCTTATCCCAGTGAGAGTAAGAAAAAAACCCAAAACAATACAAAAAAGCAGGTTTATTGAGTCTGAGTGCTTGTGCAAACAATGCAAACAGATGAGGTCATACTTTTTTTAGTATGTATACATATATATATACAGAATATACATAGAAATGTTGATTTCAAAAGAGCTGAGGTAAAACTGAATTTCAGTAGAACCCAGATTTAAAAAAAAAACACACCCTTTTTTTCTAATGTCTCATTTTATTATTATTATGCATCCTTTAGAAAGACATTTCAGAAGATCTAACAATTAAAGATGCATTGAATTCCCTGGAAGCTTTTCCCAGACAACTCACACATCCCTCCTACTTACTGTTCAGGACATTCATAGGTTTTTCATTTTTATGCAGATACATTATTGCACAGCTACTGATCTTCTATATTATTTTAAAAAACATGTGTAAGTTTTTGAGATGGATGCTTTCTGGTGGCATGCTATGTTGTATCCCCACCACAGCTGTTCTCTCAGAATCCAGTTTGATTGATCAGCTGTTTCTGATTGCAAGTGTTTAAGAGCACTTCCCCACAAAGAATTGAGGAATCATAGAATGAATGGTTTGGGTTGGAAAGGACCTTTGAAATCATCTATTTCCAATCCCTCTGTTCTAGGCAGGGACAACTCCCACTAGACCAGGTTGCTCAAAGCCCCATCCAGCCTGGCTTTGAATGCTTCCAGGGATGGGGCATCCACAACCTTGCTGGGCAACCTGTTCCATTGTCTCACCATCCTCACAGTAAATAATTTCTTCCTAATATCTAGTCTACATCTACCCTCTTCCAGTTTAAAACCATTTCCCCTTGCCTGTCACTACATGCCCTTATATAAAATCATTAAGGTTGGAAAGACCACTAAAATCATGTAGAGCAGCTGTCAACCCATCACCACCATGCCCACTAAACCACTTCCACATCCATGTTTCTTGAACACCTCCAGGGATGGTGACTCTACCATCTCTCTGGGCAGCCTGTACCAATGCCTCACTGCTCTCTGAGAAGAAATGTTTCCTAATATCCAACCTGAACCTCCCTGGTGCAACTTAAAGCCATTACCTCTCCCCCTATCACTGCTACCTGGGAGAAGAGGCTGGCCCCCACTTTGCTACAACCTCCTTTCAGGTACAACCTCCTTTCAGGTGGTTGTAGAGATTGATAAGGTCTCCCCTGAGCCTTCTCTTCTCCAGACTGAACAATCCCAGTTCGCTCAGCTGCTCCCCTTAAGACTTGTGCTCCAGACCCTTCACCAGCCATGCTGCCCACCATTAGCTGCTCATTCCTGTCACCAGGCAACAGGTTCACTACTCCCTCTGTAGTGCTGAAGCAACAGTTTGTCTTTCCATGGTACATCAAAGGTAAAAGGTGTTTTTTTTTTGAAAAAACACAATAATGATGGTTTTGCTTTCTGTCGTTTTTTTTTCTTGTTTGTTTTTTTTTAACCCCGTATGCGTGTTGACACATCTCCACAAAAAGTTAAGCCAGCACAACTGAGGAAGTGATCAATTATAGCTATAGGGCAAGAGTAACCAGCAATTGCAGGAACCTCCTAAATCAGCTACCAGCTGAAAAAAGTTCCTGTAACTCCATCATTGTGTGATGTGCTGGGGGAGTAGGAGAGTATTTTTATGAATATAACTGCAGTGATTCATGTGTTTGCTGTTCTGGAATGTGTTGAGCATATGGCATTGCAGGCTTTATGTAAGTGACCTTGCAAGTTTGTATTTTTAAATCTATTATGGAACGACTAATGAATAGGTTCTGATATCTCCTTCCTCCTGGTGAAAATCTTGAGTTTCTGATAAATACATCTCTTGGGACAGACCCCACAGCTTGCTCTCGAGGACATTCCCGATGGAATGAGGAGTTCTCCTCAACAAGGTCTCCTGGGAGATTTTTGCTCCTGGCACACACTACCTTTGGATTTTCCGTGGGAAGAAATGATGTGAGCCATGATAGCAATGCAGAGATACACTGTGTACAAAGTCTTATCATTTTTCAGGAGCACAAATAATCTGGAAATCATCTCACTGTGCTTGTTCCTTGACAGAAATATAAAGCTGTGACTGTACTAGTGAGCAAGGTGCTGCCAGGGAACATTCCTGGACCCAAACGCTCCTTCCTTTCTGGGGCTGTGCTGGTGGATATTTCCATTGTCCAGCATCCTGTAGTTAATGTGTGGAAGGAAAGAACTTGGTTTGGACTTTTTTTGGCAGCTTTTTTATCACCCAATCCATTGATCAGCTACTACCTACGTATTAGGGCCAGCTGAATCTTTCTTCCAAGTTTTACACCTGCAAATACCAAGTGTGTCATGGCAAAAATTACATTTCTTACAAGGCCGTCAGTGCCCTGGAAGCATATTGTAGGCAAATGCATTTCCTCTGTACTGTGCTGAAATTTCTGTGCTGGGCAGTTAACGATTACATCCTGCGTTTAGCTGGCTTATAAATAGTGATCTAAATGTGTGATAACTGTATTGTTTTTCACTGTAAATAGTTAATTCTAAATACTGAATCAAATAGTGTTGAAGTCTTTTAAGTGAAAGGACTCAATTAGTACTTTGTGGAGCTCTGGACTGCCTTTCGTGACACATATGGTCTGTCGGGCCTCAGATGCAGAAATTGATCAGAATAGCTTGTCCAAATAATTATTCCTCTGAGCTATTCTGCAGGCACTAGTCCAAAATGTAAATGAGCATGTTCCAGAATAATTACTCTACTTATGAAGCAGGGTAAATGTCCTAAAACTAAAACATTTCTATTTCAAATAACACTCTATATGGAAGAGACATTCTAGAATACAGGAATAGTAAAAAAGATGCATAGACTGTGTTAAGATTTTGATTACTCATCTAATCCTGATGTCAGTAGTTTTCCTAAAAAATGTTATATTCCTACATTCCAAAAGGTATTCAGAACGTGTGCAGTTGTTTCAAGGACATCTACAAAGCTAGATGATTATATCAGATGTTTCTGTACCAAGTAAAGAAATCAAGAGTGAGTATCTAGGTTTGCAAACTTCTTGTGGAGATAAGGAATTTTGAATAGTTTAAGTGCTGCACATCCAATGTAGTGAACTAGTTTACTTACTTGAAGATAAATCAACAGAGGCCCCATTTAGATGAACATTTATTTTTTGCGGCAGAAATAGTTCACATTGTGAGTCCCCATCCTCATGCACTCCCATTGTACAGCTGCAGAATGAGCTGGGCTGAGAAACTGATAACCTAGAAAAACACCCAGAAAAAGTATATATTTTAATCTCATTCTAATGCCTCATTCCACATTGAGTACCTCACTTGGCACCACACACAGCTGTGCTGCGTGTGGCAAACGAAGAGAAATGAATGGCAGGCTGACAATAAGCATCTCTTTTCCTTTTATTTCCTATGAATCTTCCATTGCATTATCTAAATGTAGAAAACTTTCTGCTATTAAAAGCAGTAATAATTTCAAGAGCAAAAATTGGTGTGTATTGAGCACCAAGACAGAGTAATTCAGTCCAAAGGCGCAGTGTTGTGTAAGACCATGTTCCTTCATCAACTTTCATTATCTATATTAATTAGCACCATGTCTAGAATTATACTAGTGGTTTTTTTTTATTAGATGCTGACTTGTCAGCATTTTAGATTCTTCTCTTTTCCCACTGGCCTCTAAGAGTTTGTTTCTGGCCTCTACAAGCACCACAGTCTGCTCAAAATCATTCTGTAACACCTCAATTCTTAGTATTTGCATGCAGAATTAAAATGCAAGAGAATAATTATGCCAGAAATCTTCTCTTGTCTAGACAAAGCCTTTCAAGGAAGGGAAGACTGGGAAGGCTCCTGTGTTTCTCTCCAGGAAATCATGTGCACCTAACCATGCAGAACAAGCACCCTGAGGACAGTGTCTCTGGGACACGTCAGACCTGCTGACTATCAGTATGCATGCACCAAGACTGTTAGGTATTGATAGCTACTGACTACATACTACATGGAGTAAGGCAAACATATCCTGACTGTGCCGGCTTTACTTCATACTAGAGTTTTTACATTGAAAATGACCACTAGGTAATAGAATCTTAATTAACTGGGACAAAAACTCAAAGTGGTAAAAGGCAACTTGTCTAGAAATCTATGGATGTATTGGGCCAGGATCCACAGTAAATTTAATCCTAGAAGTAACCTTTTAAATAGAATAATCAAATGTAAGAAAAAGCATGAAAATGTCTTCTTGCAGGCATCCTGCTAATTAAGGAGCTGAAATTCATGCAACTACAACCTCAGGAAATGTTTGTGAATGCTGGTGCACATCTTTGTGCAAGTGCCAGATTTCTGAATGTATAGCTTTTCCATTGCCAAGGTTACGAACGTGAAAATGTTTAATAAGTAAGCCTTGAGCCAAGCAGAAAGGAGACAGCCAAAAAAACCTGGCTAACCCAAACCACTTTTTGATATTTTTCTCAAGAAGGCATCTATAAAGCACTAAATTTTAGGACCGAGGCTTTTACCATTCCTAAAGTGTTAGCAGGAAGAGCACAGTAAAAAAGCTGGGGCTAATAAATCCAGATGAAAAATTGTTACTGAGCAGACACAGAAGCCAAATTAAAAATAGGGCTATCACCACTTTATTAAGACTCATATCTTTTTAAAGTGCCTGCAGGGCTGTGCTTCTCCTATTTTTGCCCCAAGACCAAATCCTGGTTCTGCATGCAGTTATCCCCAGATGAGCGTACACAAACACAGCCAACTTTATTTTAATATGTACACATACCCTGAACAGCAGAAATTGTACATGCCATATCTTGTGAAATACATTCTGTCCGCAAGCTTAAGCAGTCTTCAGAGGAATGCAAGTACAGGCTGTGCAGTTACTTCCATGATGCATATGAGATGCCATGAACTGGGTCAAATGATGGGTGGCAGGGGTCCAGGGCGCTGGAGTCATGTGTCTGCTGTGCATGCATGTGGCAATGTGACGGGGGCATCTCAGGGCACTGTGCATCATGTGCTAGGAGGATGAGAGCGGAGGGAAGGCTGTGCTGCTGGTCTGCAAGATCCCCTGTGGAGGCACGATGATAGCTGGGGAACTAAATCACTGGCTCCTTACCAGGTGATGGATGCCAAACACCAGCTGTAGCCTGAAGTAGGAGAGTAACCATGGCACTGCTCTGTATATGCATCATGTCGGCTTGTCCAGACAAGAGAACACTGATGTGCAAACACAGTGCTGGCAGTTTCTGACCTTTAAATCATGTCTGAATCCTTTATTCCTGCCCTGTGCTTAAGCAAGGTGGTTTTGAAGGGAAAAGATAGCCTCCTGGCCACATGGCTCCTTGAGAGACTTTGTAACAGCTACCTGAAAATGACCCAAAGTAAGGAAGGCATGGGAATTGTCTAACAGAGAAAACTTTTTCTTAAGGGAATAGGATCCAGGCTTTCAAATTCCCTTCCTCATATGAGGATGTCAGTAAGTGGTAGTAGCAGAGAGAAGGCTGTGGCGGTATTTTGGGAACCAAGGATTTCCTGGGCAGATACTAGGGCAAGATACCAGGGATACTTCAGCGGTTTTGTTTATTTGATGGCACTCTGACCCATTTCTTACAGTAAGAAGTGTGTCTTAATGTTGTTTCATATTTGCTGTGTCTTTAAACATCAGACTTTTACAAAACAGGCTAATGGTGAGAATAGTAGAAACTTCCGATGTTGTGAGAGAAGTCAAAAGAAGGCATTATTACAAGTTGCCAGATAAAAGGTTGGATTGAAGAATCAGAACACCCAAAGTGGAATGTATAGGACAAAAACTGCAATTTTAGATGCCTACTTTAGTACTGTCTTGGTTTGCAAGCACCCTGATGGGAACTCCAGGCATTTTGCAGTCACTGACTGTGAACACTTTGGTTCTCACAGGTGTGATTGAAATCTAGATGCTCAGCTTCACTGCACATAATTACCCTGGGGAACCTAATCTGTAATCAGAGCACACTTACAACATACCCACAGTACTGGGCTCCTCAAGTAATGCTATTGTTTCCACTTCTTAAAAAAAAAATTGATGAGGTAGTGCTCCTCTTTCATAATTTAGTGGTCAAAGCATTGACTTAGAAAACAGCAAACCCATTTCAGTGCCCTCAGACCAACATTTCCTATTTGACCATGTCATTCTCTATCAGCTTCTCTCCCTTAGTAGCATAGTTAAACCTATGTCACTGTACAGCAAAGATTTCAGCCATAATGAGGAATGAGATGAAGATGCACATTTATGATATTGCGTCTTAGTGGGCATAGCACCTAAATGAGAGCATGGAATCCTTTAATCCTTTGTTTCTGTTTTCAGCACAATTTCTGTATGTCATCTGAGCTTCAAGACACAAAACAAAACTTGGGAGAGGGAATGGAATCCATATATAATTCATTGTGCCATCAATGATAAGCCAAGGAGTAGTTCTTTTGTCTGTATTACATGCTGGTTTTTTTTTGCCCCTGCCAGATCTGTGAAAGCCCCCTCACCATTCACTGCAAGGTGAAGGACAAGCAGGTGGCAGCCTTCGTGGAGAACAACAGCAACAATCTCTGAAAAAAAGTAAAATAATCTGGGAGCTTCACAGTTTGGCTTAGAGAGCTGCAAAAGGGTAGAGCGCATTCTCCCTCTGGCTCTCACACACTCTCAGTAGGTTTTCTAGCTTGAACCACAAGTGACTAGTGGAAAAGTATAGAGAAGGAGCTGGGCTGGAAAAATGATTCCTGCTGGCTTGCCTAGACAGATAGGGAAAAATGACATGGGAGAGACGTCCTGTGCTGATATAAAGGCTGTAGAGAAATCCAGAAATACCAGTATGATAGCAGAATTTTCCCAGCATTAGTAGTCACAGAACATGTTTGCCAGAGGAGAAATCAGGTGAAAGCTACAATCCCAAAGCAGAAAAGTGCCATTGTATCATAACCTCAGAAGAAATGCTCAAGCAAGTATCCTCCCTACCCGTATTTGGATTAAAAAGCTAAAGGGCAGAAATTACCTTGAGACTGTGATAGAGAAAGAGATATCATGATTCTACCAACTTTCTGTTTGCATTATGCCTTCACTGCTATTGTACTGAAGAAGGTGAGGAACACACATCCTTAGTCCTTGAGAAAGGAAGACACCACAGGTTTTTGCACTGGGTGCACGGGGAAATCTATGGTGAGGTGGACTGATGGAGAAAACCCTATGACTTCTGGGGGCTGTATGAGCAGTATCACATCACTGCCATCTGGCACGTGCATCAGGGCAATGAGTTCAGGCTCTTTGTCCATGTCACTTACCACCAAAATTCTCCTCATGTCATGTGGGATGAAGAGCCCTCTGGGTCTGCAGGGAAGACCTGAAGGAGCAGCCTGGAGATGATATCAAATTGCGTCACTTCTGCTTTCTCCCACAGCTGTCGTGGCCTCTTAGCTTGTTCCTCTGTTTGCATCCAAGCCAACAGCAGTGTCACCTGTTGTCAGTATTCAGGCTCTCAAGCTCTTTAAGCTCTTTGCTGAAAGATGCTCCCCAGGTGTCAGCTCCAATCATCCCTGTGCCACACCAGTGAAGGTGCAACCCCAGTAATAGTATGCAGAAATTACATGGAAGTGATAAATACTTGAATGATTTAACCATTAGTCATACAGCTATCTTTGATAATCTAAGCAAGAATAGCACTGTCTTCTTGATCCAGCCTCTGAAAGGAATTAAAGAAGCTGCTGCAGCATTTAAAGGCAAGCAGCTACACTATGGCCTCCTTTCCTTGGATTTCAGGAGGCCTCCAGACTGCTTGCTGAAACCACGGCAATTTAGTTTGCCTTCTGTATTGGTGACACTTAAGATTAGCCACTTCCTGACCTATTCGGAAGGTAGACCGTAGGGCTGGTCATTTCTAGACTGCAAGGTAACCTGTTGTCCCTGAAACCTGCGGGCCAACTTCTACTACTTTCAGCAGTAATATGGAAATTGTGCTCCCCAACAGTCTTCCAAACGATGTTAGTGAACTATTTTTTTCTGTTGTGCTCCCCACAAAGCCCATAGAGACAGGATAAACATAGTGACTATGCTAATGACTGGTTAACGTAAGTGAGAACCAAGTTATAATGGCATTAGCTTTTAAGAAATGGACAGCAGCAAGTACAGTTTGCTGCTTTCTTATATTTTAGTGAGTAAGTCCTGCTGACTACTGAGATGAGCAGAGAACTGAATTATCTGGGCAGCTGGGCTATGTGGTCACCTCTTTCCTCACTAGTTCCAGTAACTGTGAATCTCTCAAATTCTCTAAAAACAAGAGAACATCCTTGAGGACCAGGTAGTGAGTGCTCCCTCAGAGTGGTTAAAATGCTGTGATGTACGCAGGGAGGTAAATACAAATGTCTGTGTGTATGCAGAACTGTCTGTAGAAGAGGCAGTTATGTCAGCACTGTAACAGGAAGGTAGACGGCCTTTCTTGTTTGAGTACAAGTAGTCCTTTAAGTAATAGCATGGTTGCATAATAGCACGGAAATTTAAAGCTGATCTCTGTTTGCTCTAACAAATGTAAGGCTGGCACCTCGTCAGTTATGACTCAAGTAACACATAACACTTCAACCATATTGAACTGTGCGTCACCAAAAGAGTTGTTTCGTACTATGTTTTCTTACTTATGGAGGAAGAGCAAGTAACAGAATGGATTTATTTTTTTTGTGAGCTGTGGGTTTCCATTCACTTTGACCTGGATGCAGTGTAATATATGAGCGCAAGACTGGCTTTCTTACAAAAACACCTTACCCGAGCAACAGTGTTATTTCTAAAGAGGAAATATGTCTTATACACTACTCATTCTTGTAAGCACTGGTGAGGTAACGAGGTCGTAAAAATCATCAAAAGAAAAAGATTTAAGGGTTTTAATGCCACTGTTCTCCAGTGTTAGGAAAATAACTCCCTCTTCTTTTGCTCTCTGCTTTTCTACAGAGAGGTCTGCAGTCCATATTACTAAAGACCACTCACCAAGAATGGAACTGGAGCAACCGTGATTTCATCCTCACTCAGCTTCTGCGTAGAATTACTTCCCCATGATCTGTAAAGATCTCTGATAGCCCCAACTATGTAACACTTCCAGTTTCATTTACTGGGGTGTTTTGTTGTGTTTTGTTTGGTTTTTGTTTTATCTTGTTTATCAGACGCTATTTTGATCTGAAGCGGCTCCTTGTTTTAACTATTTTCTTTTTTTCTGAACAACAAATCTTTTTTATACATTTACTTACTGTCACCTTTTAAAAATCACTTTTCTTCTTTAATATTTCAGGATACAATACTCACGCATGTCATAAATGGCTGCTTATTGTGGTGTTCACTCAATTTGTTCACTCAATTGTCACCACTCAATGTGGTGTTCACTCAAAACTCAACACAGTTAAACTGTTTTTCCAGGAGTAGCTGAATAGGTATCATTCATTCTTCTCCTTTCATCCTGACAAGAACTCTTTTTCTCTTCCCCTCTCCTTTACTTTGTAATCTTACAAAAAGAAAAGAGGAGACACACCAAAATACAGAGGCTTTCATGGGCGTTAAGAAACAGGCAGTTTCATCCCAGACTACTTGTAAATAAATGTTTTTCTTGTTTTGTTTTCACGCTCATTAGGCCTGATTGCCTAGATTCATACAGAAATCTAACTGTCTGTGGGTCCCCCACCCCATTAGTCACGGAACCGGGTCGAATCGGCCCATAAACCGGTGACACTAATTCTCTGAAGTATCCTAAGGTTTTGAAATCTTGAACCTTGTTAAATTAGACCTAGAAGCCAAAGCAGCCAGTATCACTTCTGATAGTGGGATTACTGGGTCATTATGTATTTTGGACATTTTTGTATAACTTTCAGCTACAAAGGAGTCTGTTTAGAGAACAGGTTGTCAAGAATACAGAAGAAACACAGGTTCAAGGTAATGAACATAGTTTTCACTGCTTTGGAAGGTACTGCACAGTTGCAGGATAACATGATATCTTTAAATATTGGTCTGATGCAGTCCTTTGCAGTCCCAAGTAAATGATGCTACAGTAAATGATGCTAGCAATAACAGGCAATTGAATTACACATGGGAAAGTTTGATACAGAATGAATGTGGATTCCTCAGTCCTTGAGGAACTGCATTTCAGAGGATGTATTATAAACTGGCCCCAAATCACTCATAAGTGGTTGTTGGGATTGCTGGAAATACGCAACAGAGTCTCACCATCACAAAACAACTCGAATCTCATAAAGATCTGAGTATTATTGATTTCAGCTACAGACTGTTTAAATCTGGACTTTGATTTGAGTTCAGAAGATTTACCTGGGAAGTGGCCAATGTCTCAGCTGCCCGCCCTTCCCAAAGCATCAGTCACAATATTGAAGTGGTTTAAATGGGATTGACAGCCAGTTCTCCTCTGCAGTAATTTCCAGCATGTATATATATTATCATATTATTAACCTTAACATTAAACCACTATCAATTTCTGTTTGTGACTGTAGGACAAACTGTAAAAAGAAGTGATTTATATATCTGTCATGTTCAGCCACTTCTGATGACAACTGCCAGGAGATGGATGGGATAGCTGTGGGTGAAAGCTGCCTCAGCTATCTCAGCTGAGTTGGCCAGTGAATACATGCGTAAGCCTTTTTGTTGTAAATTTATTCCACCAGAGCTGGAGGTGTTCACGTGTCTTTCTAGAAGCTCTAGTCAAAGAGATCAGGAGTTCCCAGATAAGAAAGTAAACAAGACCCAGTAAGGCTGACAGTATATTTCAGAGGCCTTGTTGTCACAATCCTTGCGTAAAAGCTGCAAATGTCAAAAAAAAAAAAAAAAAAAAAGAAAGAAAAAAAGAAAAAAAAAAAAGGCAGTGAAATCTTTGACAACAGCTGATCTTGCAAGTGACTCAGGCATTTCTCCTAGTCCTCTTTCTCTTTTGCTGTGGAGTCCTGTTAAGGCTGTAAGATAGCAGCTTTGGGCTATGCCCTTTCAAATCACACCTACCACTCATTCCTTCCTTACTTATTCATTGCCTCATCATTCATCTGCTCCCATCTATCTGCTTGCTAATGTCATTCACTACCTACTCCAAAATTACCTCCCATCCACTTACTGAATGAGGGATTCAGATAGCTAAAGGAGTTTGGGTTTTTTGTTTCTTATTTCTCTAATGCTCCAAAGTGATTCCTCTTCGAGGTGGAGCTGCAGAACTTGCTGCAAGCACAGTCCTCCCTCCCTAGAAATGCCTTGGGGTACAGAGCTGTTGACCTTCTCTGTTTCCTCCTTGTGGCCATCAGACATGAGAAACTCCACAGGAGTAGGATGAGCTTCTCTGCTCCCATGAGATTTTTCACTCACCGCTTAACAAAGTGTGTGCTTGGCTCTGAAATGCTCCAAACTGAAATACTAAGGTTAGTTGCAAAAAGAAATTGCTTTTTGAATAGTCATCATGTTTAAGCTAGAACATTTTTCTGCAGTGTGCTACCCTTTAAAATTATTTTATAAAGACCCCAAACCTTCAGAAATATACCTTTTGATCTTTAAATGCCAGCATCAGCATTTTTGGTAGTGAAGGGCTGAAATCCTCTTATCACAAAGTATTTCCAAGCAGTGAACTTAGTCCACAATTGAAAAATTTTAGATAACATTTCAGTTTACAGAACATCCTAAGGCTGTACTTTTACTTAAGCACTGTTTCCTTTAGCTATAGAAGATTCTCAGTTTTCTTTATGGAAGTTTTCTAGCCATCATTGTTAATAAAGACTTTAAAAGTTTTAAAAGTGACATAAATACAATGAACTCCAAATCTATCACATGTAAAATCTGGTGTTTAAGCCAATTTCATTCATTTATGCTTATGATTCTTGAATGACTCGTGATTCTTGAAAGCTGTTACTGGTCGCACTAAATAAAAACTCCTTAAATCATCACCTTTTACTTTTTTTTTTTATTAGTTCAAGCAGCAAAAATCATTTTAAGGTTACGAAAAGCCCACTCCTCTCCATCTCATTTCTTAATTGGTTTTAAAATGACTTTTTACTTCCTACTTCCAAAGGACTTACCTGAATGAAATGAGTAAGACAGTGAAAACATCATCTGGCAGAACGTTTGAACTTTAAAGAAATTACCCTGGACACTGAGGAATAGGAAAGCAAAAAATCAAATTTGAATGAAACAAATGAGAGAGTGCTAATTATGGACTTGCCACCAATTCATCTTCTACTTGCAAAATGCAAATATAGTTCCCACTGAGTTGTTTTAAAGATCACAAATCTGAATTACAAAACAGCACGTGCCATAGCCTTCTGAATAATCATGTTTGCTTAGGATCAACGTACTGAGTGACTGAAGGAGGTATGTCCGTCACTGTGAATGTTATAATACACTGTACGTCTGTTGACAAAAAGCATTTGCACTTACAGAGCTGAACCCTGGTTGCTTTGTAATTTCAGATATATCTATATTTGCAATTGCTTCAGTTCATAAATATGCTAATGATTCACGTTCTGTGACCATGGGTAACATTTACGTTGGCTTACTGGTAGATACAAACACAGTTTTCTCAAAATGTCCTGAGAAAGGAAAAGGTAAATTTGGTGCATACCTTTGTGCTAGTGTGCTCTCTGGGCTGTGTGGCTGCAATTGGGCTCTGGCTATCAGGCCCTTGCTAGTGTGGAGGTTTTTGAGATGGTACTACCTTAACAGGCATCATATAGCTGCCTTGGGTGGCTTAAGAGCAGAGAAGAAGCCAGCCCTTACCAGCCTCATTTCCCATGCTCCATGGAAGGCCTCTTCTCCTCCATTTATTTTCCCTTATTTCTTGCTGGTCTTACAGCAACTATGGTACCACACTACGCACTCCTCTCAGTTGTCTTCCCACACATGGATGAGTACAACCAAGCTTGTATCCAGCAGCTCTGAAGAAGCTGAAGAAATCAAGAGTGAGCAGAATGACTGGGGCAATCACTCCCCACATGGGCTCAGCTGGGGGCATTTTCCTTCACCTCCCTACCTCTGCTATGGCTATGTGAGAAAGCAAGGGGTGATTTTGCACTAGGACCGCAGCTGTTTTTCTCCACAATAAACAAAAATCAGAGGCTGAAATGTGAAGTTTTGTTTGAAATCTACTTGTCTTTATCCAAGGCTCTCTGGCTCGCCACACAGGTGGGAGCAGACAGAGGAAGCACTCGGAGGGACGTGCTGGGAGCAGCGTCCAACTCAGCCAACCTAGGTCCGGCCCCCAGCCAGGTCCAACCAGCAGGTAGGGAGGCCATTTTTAGCTTGCTGAACGGGATCTGCTGCTGCTGGCAGCTGGGGAGAGCCTGAGCGGGAGCCTTGGCCATGCTCCCTGGCCAGCCTCACACACAACAAGCCCATAGGGGCCCTGCCAGCTCCCTGCTGCTGGCTGGCTGCTGGCTGGCAGATGTAAGCAGCTCCTTAGCTGGAGGGTGAACACAGTGCTCAAAGCCAACACACACACACACACAATGAATATTTTTATTCCCTCGTATAAATTGTTAGACATTTGTTGGCAATTATTTGCTAGAAGTTAAGGTTTGAAAGCCTTCTGCTGTACTTTTCTAGCTCTTTTCCTTTTTCTTCCCCCAAAATACAGCATTGATCTTGTTTTGGCTCTGAGCATTTTGCATTTTATTGTTTTTGTTTGAGGTGATATCTGGCTTCTGCTGCTTTGTTTATATGACAGGAAGAAAGTTCTTGTTTTCCCAGGCAAATGTTTTACCCCTTGCACACCAGTTGTCCTGTTAGCAAGAAAGACCCTGACCCCAAAGTGCTGAGGTGCTCAGATCTGATGCTGTGTGGGCCTCCCAGTGAGAGCGGTTGACATTTTGGCACAACCAGGAGCCTTGACTGAGTCAAGGACTGCAGGAAGAGGCAAATGTTTGAGAAAAGTGCAGAGCGCAATACTGTCCTTTGGCACCTCTCTCAAGACCTAAGGGCGCGAAGTGTTATATGAAAAGTAATGTTTTGTTTAGTGTTCTTTTGCTTGTAAAATCAGCCATTAGTGTGGATAGACATTTGACTCTCTGTTTTCACTTCTTGAAGAAAACAGGGAAAAAGAGAATAAACCTTTGATTTAAGGAGCTATTTCTCATTATTGCAGGCATCATGACTTCTTTTGTTTGCTAAAATAATCTCTTTTACTCAGTACTCCAAGTACCTTTCCCTTTCTCTCTAAAACCTAAGTTATGGTGCTTTGACAGAGTTTTTACGTGTTTCAGAAATTCATTGTTCCTATTCTTCTTGACTGTCTTGTATGATGAGAATTACAGAGGCCTTTTAATTTTATTTTCCTCACTAACATTGCTGTTGACATACAGGATGAGGATAGCAACTTTATGAAGTATACTCAGCTAGCATTTTGACTTATTAAAGATACATACTTTATGAAGTTAAGGAGAATGTATTTTTAAATCCCCAAGTAACTTGTAATTTCATATAAGTAGTACCTTCAGAATCTATAAGATTTATTTCAGCTCATATTTATTCCTTAATTTTATTTTATTTTTTGCTGAGATGGAAGGCCTTCTCAATTTAAGATACTACTATCACTGTGAGTTTATTACCAGCCAAGTACTTAAAATTAAAGCAATACACAAAACATGTACACAAAGCTCCCTGCAGGGAAAGTATTTGATTTCAAGTCTATGTGGACAAGGAGAAGAAAAAGGACTGAAATTGCCAAGTAACTCAGTGTTGTGGAATAAAGCTGTAGACAAGCATGCTCCCTAAATGCAGGCTTCCTTGAAGATGAGTTCTGTTGTCAGCAGTCCAAGGGTATGTTTTCTCAAAGCCATATCATACTTGGTTTGCATTAATTACTTTGGACAAATTCGTTTAATCTTCATCGCCTCATGGTGGCATTATACATAAAACTTACTGCCAAAATTATCTTCCTTCTGCTACAGCATATACCCATACCTGTACCTCTCAGCTATTCCTTATTTCTAGGCAATGTCTCTTCTTTTAAACCTGAAGAAGCACATAGTACACAAACTTAGTGTCTGCTCAGTTTTGCTGCTGAAAGCTGTTTACTGCAGAAATGAAGAACACCATGTGGAAGGGACGGACGGGATTTGGTTTGTTAATAAGAGGAATTAATCTCCTTATTAGTTTAAGCTTCTGTATCAGTGTGCTGTGCCTTTTATACTGCTTGGGTTCTTGTTGCCAACCACATCTCCATTTTAAGCTTTGAAACATCAAAAGGGATGTCCATAACTTCAGTAGCTACTCTTAGTTACTGCTGGTATGTGAGGAATGCTGGCCCAGCACTAGGAACCACATCTCTCCTTGTTAACCCCTAGTGATAAAGCAGTGCATGAAAGTCACAGATCCATCTCCTACTTAAACACATTTGGTTTGTCTGAACTGGAAACTATCACAGTTCAGTGACCTTTTAATAGTTTACCAACAAAAGCATGAACAGCAGCATTTGTGAACAGATGCATGTCAGAAATAGAACATCCTGCTGCAAAATGCATCCTAGAAACTTGTCTATGCATTCTTTTGTGCATCTAAAGGAAATAAGTGAATTAACTTCTGTTTGTTCTTTTCACCAGCTGGCTTTCAAAGCACCTCCATGTTCGAATGTGAACTCTAGATCGTTAACTAAAATGTAAAATTCTTGGCTACAACAGCAAGAAATAAAAAGAAATACACTACAGATTGGTGATAAATGCTATGTAAATTCATACACATTCTATATATACTGCTTTACTGTTTGGTTGCCACTGATTACTTACAGTGATTCAGACATACAACTCAGCTTCCAATGATTTCATTTAGAGTGGGACTTTTCTTACTTAGGAAGATATTGACCATGTATCAGGCCATTGATCAGGTACTGACAAGATCTGCTCATGTCACGCATCTAATACCTGCCCTTTTTTTCTGTGTACATATACACATGAGGTAATGGAATAAATATTATATTGGAATAAATTTGGAGAGACCCTACTTAAATATGGCAAGGCTACAGTTTGTGATGAGTAAGTGTGTCAGAAATGTGCATGTCATGTTTTAGAAGAAATTCATATTTGTTATTATTTGTAGAGTTCTTTTTAATATTTGATTTGCATCCCTATCAGCAGCTGGTGCAATGCAGAGGGAAAGTACTGAGTTTCAACTTGCTAAGATCTATTCCAATTTTAGCACCATACTTCTGAGTTGCACCTTTATCAGCAATGAGGTTCATGTCAATGGCAGGACATTGGCACACACGATGTGTGCATGCATGGCAGGTGACTGCTGGAGGACTTGAGCAGGTTGCAGGTGATGTGCCCTGGGTGGCATTCCTCTGTGTTACTTCAATCTTGGTTCCCTCAGGAGTAAAACTGCTCTGAACACCAGTATTGTGCTTGGTTGTATATCACATCTCTAAGCATAAAAGGAAGTCAAATGCTTAACAAACCCAACCTTGTCCAGCACATTAAGTCACAGACTTAATGCACAGACTTACTTTTTGTGTTCCTCAGTCGTAACATTATCAGCCTTACAAATGTGTCTATATATGCGATATAGGCCAGTACTTTTTCAGGGTATATCTATGATGACATTGTAGTATAAGACTTACAAAGAAATAATATCACACAAAAACAACATATGCACACTATCAGTGCATAATAAAGTGCTTGGTGTGACCAGATCCGCTACACTTATTACTGAGAAGTCATGCTTCTAAAGTCATGTGACTGCTAGGTGCTAAGTACCATTGAGGAGCAGTCCATTGACTTATTTCTATTCATGACAGGAAAATAAGATTATTGTCATTATTGTCATTATTATTATTATTCAGATTATAGGATTTATTGCTCTTCAGAGATTATCCAAAATCAGGTTGTAGAATATGCTATAATAATTAAAGATTGATAAGATCTTTGATTTTAAAAGATAAAATGGCCCTGTTTGTGGGCACTTAAGAAACCAGTTGCGTGATTTAAATGGCAATACTCAATAATTTATGATTTTGTGCAGTGATTGTGTTTCAGACTTCAGACTCTCTTATCATATGCCAAGAGTCTTTCAAGATCAAGTTATGTTCAGAAGTCTCTGAAATATCTGGAGATTTCTGGGGGGCACATGTGTCAATTTCTAGAATAAATAATTTCTTTTCTTTATTGTTATTGTGCCACAGTTTAATGCAAACCGAGGCAGCTAAGACTCAATATATTTGCATGTATTAGGTTTAATATAAGCATTATACAAGAACATTTTGCAATTTTAACACAGGTAAGAAAAAAATCTATAGGCAAGGGACAAGCTGTAATGTACTAAGTAATTGACTTCCTATCAAATGATTCATGTCTCAGCTGTATGTGAAGTACAGATAGTAGATATTCCAGAGCACAGCACACACTGTTCCCTGGACTGTAAAATAGCAAAAGTTCTTCAGCCAGAAAGAGCTTATGAGATATCTACAAATGCTTTAAATGCTGTTATGAACGGGGAAGGACAACCATTCCATATTTAAGCTTGCTGTAACTGTAGCCCCATGCTCCATGGAAACTGATGCTTCTCATGTGACAAAGGGTAACCTTGAAGACACTAGCATGCAACTAGGTGCAGAATGTAAAGTGTCCCCTGAAAGCTTTTCTGTGTGGTGTGATGCTGGTACCTTTCAACTGAATTTCAGTCACTTAAGTTGTTTTGTTGTCTCTAAAATCCATGCATTTTTCCCTTCTAAGACCCGCTTCACAGTAACTAAACTAAGGATACACAAATAGTTTTTCCTACCAAATGTGGAGTGAAATATTAATATCACAATGTGTAAATGCTCAGCAGAATTCTCTCTTTCTTAACCATTTTTGTCATTTTTTTTTAGCAGTGAAGAAAAAGGAGAGATAAAGCTTTCCCTGATGGACTCAAATGACAGATACTTAAAATATATTTAAAAGAATAAATGAGTGAAGCGCTATTTTAAATTATTAAGGATGTAAGTAACAATGTTAAAATAGCTCCACGGCTCCAAAAATGGCGAATAAAATTCCTTACGTGTCACCTACAAACTTCTTAGTAGTTGGGAGAAACGAGGTTAGAAAGGCAATAGACTTCCTTGTAGAGATAGACCTGATCACGTAAACCATTATTCTAGTCTTTCACCTTAAGCCTTCACTGCAGTTCTATTTCAAGACAATTAAAAGTAGTCCAATAAGATCTCTTTAAAACAAAGCATTTAGAAAATAACCAACAGTACATGAAAATTTTGCTGTTACTAGGCTAAGTAATGAATGGTTGAGGTAAATTGTTCATATCTGGTCCTTGGAAACATTTAAACCAGTCACCATGAACCTTAACAGTGAGAAGGCATGGGGCAGTCTGCAAATAAAATTAAAGGTTTAAGAGTTGGCATTTCTGATCCTATAAGTTTGGGGCAAATATTCTTGGTTTCTTTTCCTTGCTAACTTCTTTATTTCCCCAGGCATGAGCTTGAGAGCACAAAATGAGAGCACTTGACTGCATATTTAAGGTCAGTTCAGGTATCACTCTCAGCTGAAGCTGCTGACTACCAACTACTCCTGAGGCCCTTCTGAGGTGCTCCTCTCCTGTATGATTGCTGGAAACATTTGTACTTTCAAATACATTAATTTCTTGACAGTTCATCCTATCCTCATTACTCTGTATCACTTGCTATTTCAGATATGAAACTGGTCTTGTTTTTACAATCTGCCATTCTCGCACAGGATGTACTGGGGAGGGATTTCTTGTTGGCGACATACATGGGCACCATCTCCTTTCAGATATATTTGTAAAAGCATGGAAAAACTGTTTGCGGAAGTGCTTGCCACAGTGTTTATCCATGATAACAGCTTTGTCAGATGACAATTCATCATCCATGGGGAAGAAAGCATGGTTGTTTTGTTTCCGAGAGCTTCTACGTGCTCCACAGTAAGGACATTCTTACTGTCAGGGGATCCTAGCCAAAGTGCTGCCTTTCAGAAAGAAGCTGCCAAGTTCCTACTTGAAGACTGGAAAAAATATTCTCAATAGTTAACTCCTCAAGTGAAACAAAACATGGGAACTAAAATTCCTTTCCCAAAGTTCCAGGTCGCTGATTTGAGGTAATTTATGTGCTTGTTTTTTCCTACTCCTACTCACATTGGGTTGGTTCAGAATGTGCAGGTTGTTTTGAGTGAAAAGGGATGGGATGAACAGGAGCCTGTATGTAGACCCCCAGGGGGCAAATAAATTCACTTAACTGTTTTTGTCCACATCTGTGTACTTACAGACTTCATTCTGTCTGCAGGTTCAGGTTAATACACACTTTTTGAAATCTGGGATCTACTGTTTTTTACACCAGTCAAGAATCCTGTCCTCGAGCATCTCACTGTCTTTGTTCTCCAGGATCCTTCTTAGTACCTGGTAATATACAAGGGCTGCTCTGAAAGTAGTGTTTCCTGTTTTATTTTGTTGGCCCACATCAGAGGTGGATGTTGGCGGTATGGCAGTAGAGACTGAACCTTCCTGCCAGTTTTCCATTACACATTGTTGCCATGCAACAGATGGCAGCAGAGGGACAGTCTGACACAATGGCATCGGACATGGAAGCGCACATGAGGCAAAGGTGTGTCACTGAATTCCTCCATGAAGAAAAAATGGCACCCATTGACATTCATCGATGCTTTCTGAACATTTATGGAGACCAAAAGGTGTATGTGAGCTCAGAGAGGTGGTAGGTGGTGCATTTCAGTAGTGGTGACGGTGATGTGAAAGACAAGCCATGTTCCAGATGGCCATGCAGATTATCACAAGCGCGGCATGCAGGCTCTTGTTCATTGCTGGCAAAATCACATTGCTAATGGTGGTGAATATGTTGAAAAATTGTTTTGTAGCTGAAAATTTTCTCTATCAAACAGTGTTATTGTGCTCTTTGTATCCAATGTATTTTCCATGGAAATTAACTGGAGGCATTACTTTTGGAGCGACCTACATACTTCTAATACATTTTGGTAATTAATAGTAGTAATCTATTTATAAGATATATCACCATAACTTTAGAACGAGCCCTAATTTTTGAGTGACAGACAAGCCTTAATATTTAATGAAGATGTTGAGAACAAACAGCATAGCATTTCATAAGAATGGTCCTAAGTTTTAGTAACTAAAATGACCCATTTTTTGCCATTCCATATTTACTGAAGACTGTTACATAATTGCCTAATCAGCATTATGACTCAGCACTGGGAAAAGTGACAATACTATTCCCAAACATTATTAGAACAGTGTAGAGATTTTCACTGATACATGAACAGGAGTTATGGCAATCTGCATTCAGTATGCTGGAGTTTTAAAATGAAACTATTAATCTGAATCTCAATGAATAGTATTTGCAGCTAAATTTTGAAGCAAAATATAGGTATTCAGAGAGCCTTGCTGATTTTTTTTTTTTCTAGTGATACATTTAGGAAAGCATAGGACATTTATAAATCATTAGTGGCTGGAAAACTAGCTTAGATCCACAGCTTCTAGGTATTTTAGAAATAGTTCTCATTCTGCTTTTCCATCTCTAAGGGAACATAGTTTCTGTCAGCTACCTCTACAAAACAATTCCTTTATTTCACAGTAACTTCAGTAGCTGTCTGCAATGACTTTAAAAATGGTCTGCTCAAGCTTGCCAGTAGTGTTTTGCAGATTTTAATTAATTTTTCTTTTGTTCTATTTATGAAACACAACACTTTCTTATAGAGGTAACTGATCTCTGCACATCAGAAAAGTTAATTAAAACAAAATTTCTTGCCTGAGATAGACCAAAATCCATCAAAAATAATCTTTATCCTCCTACCTTACCTCAAGGAGCTGCATAAACAACTCCTAGACCTAAATATACTCTATTTTTCTTCAAGTGACTAACGGATTTTGATGTGTCAGTCTTTGGCATTTTATTCTGATCTGTTATTAAAAAGTCCTTGTTTTTTTTTTGCAAGAACTTGTGATTTCTGGTCTTTTGATTTGCCTAATGTGTTTGAAAATTAAGATGCTCAAGATGTTGTTTCACGATCTAAAGATCTCAGTGTGAACACTGGCTTTGGACTTTCTTCTCCTGTTCTCCTCCTGCTGCCCTGCACTGTGGCTGAGGGCAAACGCTCAGATCTGCTGAGAAGTTATTTGTGGCATCAGACCTCGAAGATGAACACGGCATTGTAAATCTTGCGGAGACTCTTTGTAGTATGAAACCATGGATCAGAAATCACCTGTCACTCTTCATGCTGCAGGTCTTCATGTTCCAGAATTTGAAAAATCAGCATGCTCTTTTTTTTTCTAACAGTCAGCTAAATCTGAATCCTCAAATTCTGGTGTCTCTTCATTCAGTGCATTGATAGAGCTATCAGACACTGGAGCTTCTTTTTCATTACAATTGCATTGTTTACTTATTACAAAAATGTGGAGGCATCTGCAGGTAGGCAAACATCGTCATTCCCTTTTGCAACTCTTCTTTGCAGCAGAGGATGTAGATTCATTTCTCCAAAATGATACAGGTTGCATCCATTTAGAATCTTGCAATTACCTTAAAAAAAAATAAATCATAGCCTGAGTTTTGTATTACAGATTCTGTTTTTGTTGTTTATATGACTGGTGCCCATGGTCGAAATTGGAATAATATGAGAAAAGCAAAAGGCTTTTCTTGTCAGAAGGACAGTGATCAGAAGGAGCCAAACAGTCACATTTCTCTGTCTGTGACACAGGAGATGAAATCTTACGCATTGTGGCATCCCATTCTTCCATGGTATATTCAGGCCTGATTTATTATTTCTGAGGGGTCATTCACTGTCAAATATTCCATATGGGAGCCACGGCACACGATGGATTTCATAGCATGTTTGGCTGAAGATAACACAAGGCACTAATTGGTCTATGACAGTGACAGTCATAACCTTGTCAAAAAATAACCTTAGCTTAAGCAGAATTGAATAAGAACACTTGAATGTCTCTGTCCACATCACTACCCACTGCCCTACCAACAGTTTTCACAGATTTGGCACTCAAAAAAATCAAAAGAATTGACTTCTCAGTCAAACATGACCTGGATATGTTAACTTAGATACTGCACTTGATTGCATCCAAGCATTGTATGCTAGCTCAGAACAGGATACATTAAGAATCACAACTATTTGTGTGGCTGAGCCTATAAAAGAATATTTATGAGAAAATTAGGAAGCACTAATTTGTTGATGCTGATTTTCTTCCCAAGAGGATGTAAGATTGTATCTTTTTCTATTAACCTGATTCTCTTTGCTTCTAGCCATAATCCCGAGGGTGTTTCAATAACTAATGTCTAACTACGTTCTCAATGCTACATGTTAGCAAATTACCTAGGCTTTTTATTTATGTGGATTGATAGGACATCTGGGAAATAATTGCTCATTAGGAGAAAGCTGACATAAACGTATGAAACAATATTTTAAGATATGACAAAACATTATCCAAGCTGATGACATATTAACAATGATTTTAGAAGCTAATTGATTAATCTATGGCAAATGAGCTAGTGTATTTAATTACAATTTTATGTGCTGTTGATACTTGTGCTATAAATAAGGGAATTACATACGGGTCACTCTGGTGTTTGGTTGTGGAATTGTTTACTTGACATACTGATGTCATTAAATGATAATTCCAGATCACTGGGTAATCACGGTGACTTTCTACAGGATGGAATCAACTTTTATTGAGTCAGTTTCTAATTCAGTCTCTGAATTCCTTTAGTTCCAGATCTATTTTAAGCAAAATATACAGAGGGGGTACAAGTGTATTTGTGTCGCTTGCAACTCTTTGCATGAAATTCAAGTATGAACAATTTGTTTTGGCATTGCAGTTTCTGGATTCTGACCTGAAGTCTGCTGAAAGCCAAAGAAGAGCAGTGAGGTCTCTCTCTATGGCTTAACAACAGTGGGTTAGGAATGAGTACTTGGCTTGAAGTCAACATGTAACTGATGAACTGCACCCACAGTTTCAAATATGTCCTTTTTATATAAGAATTACCTGAAGAGAGCAAGATGTGACACTCCAGTGCAGAGACTGGGAGTGAAGCAACAAATCTGCTGAGGGAACAGTTAAAACCAGAACTAGAGCCTACTCCATGGCTCTTGGTTGTTTAGCAAAGTGTACCTTTACTTATCTCTGTGAGGTCTGGGTTAGACATTTACAGCAGTGTTGTTTGCTACTGACTCACCCGGTATAATATGAGCACTACATGGATCGGATGTAGTTTGAGTGACAGTTCGTAAGCTCTTCATGGAATTTGTCCACTTTGTTTACACTAAATGTAAGAGAATGAGAGTTTGAAGTGCTTAATTTGATTAATACTCTGTGAAAAGCATGACTGTACTGGCTGAAAGGTGAGCAAATTCAATCTTACAATAGCTCCACTTCAGTGGTAAGACTAGTTTAATGATCTCCTGTGCTTTCTCCTCCCCCTGTTTCAGTCAGCCCTTTTCTGCCCCTCATTGCTCATTCCCACGCCCTGGCCCCTCCAAAGCAAATGTTATTTTTAATCCAAATCAGTTCAGTGATCCAGTTTAGATTGCAGTTCCACAGGCAGTCGTGTTGACACAACTGTGGAGGTGGTACAATATGGGGAGGTAGGAATGAGTGGTTAGGGACAGCATATTGTGAAATGACAGCTTGGAAGTGACACCTGAAAAATGAAAGGCTTTTCGTATTAGGTCTGTGGAACTTTTAACGTAATTATACATTAACAAATTAGAACATAAGTCTCAGTGGAGAAAGTTCAACAAAATAAATCACATTATCTTCATAGAAACTCTAAAGTTGTGGAATTCTGGTAATCTGCCTCTTCTTGACTTCAGTTCTGTCAGACTGAAGCAATAGCTGAAACGCTCAAGAATGACCTGAATTATAAAATGGGTTGCATGTGTTGTTGTTTTTCTCCCCTCCTCTCCACTCCCAAATGAGTTTATTTTTCATTTTGAATGCTTATGTCGAACTCTCTGTCATTCTTCCCATCTCATTCCTCATTCAGTTTTATAGTGAAACAATAATTAGAAACAATCACTGGGGAAAAAGCATATTTTAGTTATTTGACATAATCTTATCTCATATAAAATATAAACTCTCCAAAAGTAGCAGTAAGAGAATTATAGAGGACCCGTCATTACCTCAGATTCAAAATAAAATGCTGAACCCTGTAGCTTGAGACAAGTGCTTCTTCTCATAACCTGCAAACAAAGCACAGTCAGGCTTAAAATGGAAAAAAAGAAAACCACATTTTCTTTTCTTAAAGAATGTTAGTGAAAGAAACTCTACAGAAAGCACAGTAAAACAGGCAGCTGTATAATAAGTATGACAGATCCTTTCTAGATCTCAGTGTTTCTACGGAACAAGCCCTCCAGTTTAGATGTTTGTAGATGGACATATTTGTCAGGGACACGTTGCTGTAAGAGTGCGAATAGGTTTATCTGGTTCCTCAGTCTTCACCTCGCAACCACCAAAAAGTGTGTGGTATGAGTGGCGAATGGGCGGTGGCGAAAGGAGGACAAGCATGCCACCACCTTCATGAAGTCCATCGTCAGTATCTATGATGCGAGTGATGGAAATTCCATCCTTCAGAAAATCTTCCAGGAAAAGGAGATCTTATTTTTTCAAGGTAGAGCAAAACCAAACTGATCACCTTCATACTTATTTATTTACCTTTTTTTTCTTTTTACATTTCTATGGGTTTTTTTTTTAGACAAAACCCAAACCCAAACAGCTTTGCCTATTCATTAAATACAGTAGAAGAGAGCAAACAATCTATTTGCCCCTAGGGTGCTAATTGCCCACAGAGACGCTCAAGATAACAGGGAAAGGCAAACAGTGAGAGCTGCTGTTCGTTTTTTAACCAGGAAGGTAGTGGGAGCAGGAAAGAGGCAGGATCTCTAGGCTTGAACAAAAACATATTTGCAAGACCTTTTGTCTCCAGAGTCTTTTCTGTGACCTTTATTAACAATAGCTCAGATTCCCCTCCTCTCACACGCGGGGTAAGACTAGGCCTTAAAAATTTACTCCGCATTTCTGTTTCCATTGTTGTATCTTTATTGGTCGCAGTAATTTCATGATTGCTTTTCACTGACTTAGAGGGGCAGAGTACGTTTTATTTTTATATCGATACCATAACAAATTGTGTTCAGCAAACTGTTAAATCTGTTAGTTTTTTTCCACGGTAGCTTTTCACCTAACCCATGGCAAATGAGTTCTGGCAGATTTATTTTACATTCTGCTCCCTCACTTCATTGCTCCTTGTGATTCTCAGCCTGTCCCGGCCCTGAGGGCACTGAGGCCCTCCCTGTCCCTGCCCAGCCCAGGGCTCCCCAGCCCTCCCAGGCGCAGGGCCCAACACCAACCCCGGGGCCATCAGCCCTTCCCCAGCGAGACTTCTGCAGTGCTGGGCTGCAGCTGCACACAGCCTTGCCCTGCCAGCCATGGGGCTGACAAGCTAGGTCCAACCACAGGCCCAAATCCCAAGCCAGCCCTGGGCTGTCCCTGCCCTTGGCCCTGCTTTGCCACCCTTACCACCTCTCATAGGGCCTGATCCTGAACCCCACTCGTGGGCTGACATCACGGCCTCGCATGTCCTTGGCCTTGCTTTCCACTTTATTTCTGCTCACATAACACGATACCTAAAACAGTCTCTGTTTTTCACTGTTCACCAGTTTACCTTCAGTTACCCAGGTACTTCCTTGCAAAGGGGTCACAGTGAAAGCTGTGCACATTTAAACGTGAGCGTAGAAGTGTTACCACTCCATCTAGGCAGGTATCCACTCCATGCCCAAAGACAGGTGTTTCCAGGATTTTCATTGCTTGCTGGGATCTCAGTCACTGACCAAACAATCTCTTTTTGGCTGTTCCCTTGCAGTGTGTACATAAATACCATTTCGCCATTGTTGTGGAGAGTATATTCAAGCTTTTGTCTGTTCTGTGTCAATTATCTCACACTCCCAGGCTGAAAAGAAGCTAAGCAACAAAAGGTTGTTCACAGTGCTGGACCAAAACCTTCTTCCGAAGCAGAAAAATATGTTTTCAAGTGGGAAGTGCAAAGTCAGCTCTTAAAGAGCTGCAAATTTGAGAGCCAGGGAAAAAAAAAAAAGCTGAATATGCAATAGAATTTGGAACCAAATAACAATTTTCTAGTCTGAATAAAAATGCCAAAGAATTCAATGGATTTTTAGAACGCTCTGAAATCTGCGGGTTTCATACTTACTACTAAATTTGTACTGAAGACTTCTTTGCACAACTAAGTTTCCACGTCATAGAAAACAGGAGCTCTGGTTATCCATAGGAATAACTAAGACATATGGCATCTAAGGGTGGATGTCTATGAACAAGCTTCCCTCTGACAAAGTTTTTCTCTCTAGCTGTTTGCTTCTATTTTTGTACTGATGTTCATCGCCTCACTTCTACCAACGCGGTCATTGACGAGATTTTACTCAATAGGATCAGCAAAATGTTCTAAGCTAAAAAATCCTCCAGAAAAAAAAAAAAAGTCTTTTCAATCTAGATTATTTCACTAATCTAATTTAGTGCATGGCACTGAACATGCATTGTCCTGGAATGCAGGCACTGCTCGGGAGGTGATAAATTGCAGTACAAAGGAGGGGATGAGCAACTGGGGTGAGAAAGGATGGAAATCTATTAAATTGGTTTTGCTACTGGAGAAAATGAAGTCTGGAACTACACTGTAGCCCTCCTCTGAGTAGGGCTGGATAACATGAAGATTAAAAAGCACCGATAGCTGCCAGGGGCTCATCTGTATGAGCATCCCACTGCTGGAGAAGCTGTGCAACAGCGGGGAATTTAAATAAAGAAACAAAGTGTCATGAAGACAAGGCTCCAAGGGTTAAGCATTTGATTATGAAATCAAGGTAAGTCTGTCCCACAACAGAAAATCATCTGTTTATTTTTCTAGTGAAAAGAACAGGTATTTTTAAAGAAGGAGACCCTCAAGTGTACGAGTCGTATTAGTGCATCTAGGCTGGATTTGCGGGAATTCTGTGAGAAAAGCACAAAGGGATAAGAATTGAGACTGACTGTGAGAGTTTGGAACTTTATGAGGAAGGTATTACCTAGGCTAGGGGAAGAAGAGTCTTGTTTGTTATGTGTAGGTGTGAGTTCTTAACGTATTAGCTGACTCCTGTAAGTCTATAGTATTTTCAGTGTAGGTGTTGATTAAGAGCTTAGACTTATGATTACTTTATCAACAGTCTTGGCAGTTTAAGATGTTTACACTTGACATGTGGTTTGATGGTGGAACCATCCTCCAACACAGGTGTTGTGAGGGATCTGGAGAGAGTTTCCAAGTCACAGGGCTGGTCAGGTTACTGTCTGTACGGGTGCCTGTGGCTAGGCAGGTGACATCTTCCTGGGCTATCCCCAGTGTCAACTGAGCTCAAAGGAGAAAGACTTTCTGCTGAGGATTAGTAATGAAGCATGGAGAGGCTAATTTTTGTCCCCAGGTAGATCCAGAAATGACCACCTCTGATGTCTTACAAACCAAATTAGCAGATAGATCTGTTGTGCTGACCCTGTTCTCTTCCTGCCTGGCTTGCGCACCAATGAAATGTGAAAGTGTCTGACTCTCACCAGTGCTTAGGAAACCTAAATCCTACTGAACGCTATGCTTGAACTCAAAAACTTCCAAATGAATCTGCAATAACATATAAACCAGAAAAAAATCTGTAAAATGCCAGTAATGTTATTATTGGCTTTGCCATTGGTAAAGTGCATCCATTTCTCATTGCTTACACCAAGAAACCACACCCTCTAATACACTAAAAAACTGTCAACAGCTACTTGAAAAGGAGCTTAAAATGCATGCTAATTTGCAGTGACTTATTACTGGTTATTCTATGAAAAAGCATGGAATCAGCTGAATACTTCTGTCATTAATAAAGTTACACCAAAATGGGATTCCATGGGATTCTGCTATCATTCAAATAATATTAAACACGCTCTTAATAACCTTGCACTGTTAATAACCTTTTACTGTTAATCTCTGTATAATGTGAAACTATGAATTAAGAAGTCTTTTCATGTTCAAGGGCAGAACTTAATTTAAAGACCCTGATGGTGCAAGAAGCAGACTGAAATAAATCCACATTGCAAACAGTCAGCTAATGGATGCAGAGATAAAGAAGGACTTATGAAGACAGAAGCAGTGCAATGTCAAATCTATTTTCTTCATAATTTCCTACACAAAATATTCCCATTAAAAGCAGGAACGTAGTAGCAAATGAGAGGTTCGCACAAGGTAGAAAACGTAAATGGCAAAAATGACCAACGAGACTGACAAAATAAAATTTCTTTATATTTGGTCAGACAGAGAATGAAGATTAATGGACTCTGATTAATCCCATATTTATTTTTAGAAATCCACTCACTTGGCAATATTGAATATCCTATTCATTTTTTTTTATTTTTATATCAGATTACTAGCCAAAACTTACACTGATTCCATAAACACTGTTTGTACTTATCTTAATTTACCATTTGTGCTTATCTTAATTTAACTTTGATTAAATTAAAATCAGGCCACAGTATTGATGACTTTCTTTCTAAATTTTCCTGTAGCTTTTTTTTTTTCTTTTATTCTTAAGTGCAGTGGTCTGTCTTATTTTAATAGGGTAATTGAAATTCACTGAAATAAAAAAGCTTATTCAGCTAACATATCCAGTTGGTGTACCCCTGCCACACAGCCTGGACAGATCACAGCACTGGCAAAAACATATTTCTGGCAGCAATCCTTTCAGAATAAAAGAAAGAAAAAAAGAGAAAGAAAGAAAGCTTTCTTTTGTTATTTTTTTTGGCGTGTGAGGTTGTTTAACACAGAAAAATGCCTCGTTTTGAAATATGAGTATGATTTACAGGGCGAAGTGATTTTAAAATTATTTGTAATTATTTCATGATTGGTAAAAAATAGAATTTTTTTCCTACAAACACACTTCTTAACTCATCCCAGCTACAACAGTGCTACTACTGTTTTCACAACAAAGTAGTGGAAGAGCATGTACCGTTCAATGTATTTGTTTCGCGCCTGACACTATGCAGGCAGAGCTGCAGAAAGGGGAAGGTCACACCCTTCAGACAAATATTGGAATGTCAGCTTATCCTGAATGGGGACCCGCTCTCTCCACACAGCGTGGAGGAGAGCTTTTGCCAAATAAGAGGGCCAGAGACCAATTCCTGCTGCAGAAACCATGTGGCATTCTTCCACAGAATGAGTTCCTGTGCAGCTAAGCATGTCACCATGGGATGGCTCTTGAGGCCATTAATACCATATTCAAACTGGAATTTCTTTTGGTTTATAATCTCTAAAATGGTGCAGGGGTTGTGTTGCTATCTACCAGAGTGAAGCAGGCTCCTCCTTTTTGCATTTTAAGAGCGTTGCCAGGTATGTTCCATCACCAAGACTTCATCCGAGCACCATATACACATAGATGGCTGGAGCCGGGCAGAGAAGGAAGAGCCAACAGTGCCAGTGATGAAGGGCCCAGTGCTCAATTTTGGCTTATGGACCTGCCTGTAGGTGAGCCCGTTCTGTCCCCAGAAGAGTATGCCCCTGCTACTCAGGGGTTTTACAGAGCTTGCTCATATTTGCAGGGGACCTGGGAAATGGATTGGATTGTAACTGTTAATGTCTGAGGATATATGAAGTTTCTAGGAGCAAGCAGCCCCAAAAGCCAAGGCTCTCCCAGGCAGGAAAAAGTTAGGAAGAGCATTCATATAGGGAATGAGTCAAAACTGAACAATGAAAATACCCAAGGCCTCTTCTCCTATGTAACAAGTGGTAGGACAAGAGGGAATGGCCTCAACTTGCACTAGGGGAGATTCAAGTTGGATATTTGGAAAAACTTCTTCTCAGAAAGAGTGATCAGGCATCAGAACAGGCTGCCCAGGGAGGTGGTGGAGTTACCATCCCTGGACATGTGTTAGTGGGCAATATTTATGGTAGGTGGATGGTTAGACTAGATGACCTCAGAGGTCTTTTCCAACCCTTATGATTCTGTGATTCAAATCTGTTTCACTATAAATATTAGAAAATGTGTCATCAATATGGCAAATAACTTCAAATAGAAGCCTTTAGATCCCTGTTTTTTTCTTCATTTTCGGGATATCCTTCTTAAAGCACCCTGCAGCCTACTCAGTTGAATGCTAGGCAACAATAATCACAACAGAAGTGGACAGGAACTGTATGTTAACCTTATGAAGGCCTAAAAATTGCAAAGTACTCTGAAAAAAAAAAAGCAGCTGGAAAGCATGTCATGTGAAGGAAACACAATTAGAGGACAGTTTTCACTTTTCAGTGTCTCAACTCACAACACAAAAGAGGAAGATAATAATCACTAGAGTGTTGGGAAGATAAACTCATTAATATCTGCAAGGAAATAGAGTACTACAGTGAGAGCACCATTGAGAAGCTCATGCGAAAATGAGTGATTTTCTATTCAGTGAATCACTCAGAAGGTGTGCAGTAAATAATGGATAGGGCACACATTAAAAGATGAGTTTAAAACGAAATACTGGAGAACTACCCACTCACTAATCTCTGTTCATCCTTTCCCCACCCTACTATTTGCACCTCCTATGAAGTATGTAAGAGGAAAATAAATGCTGCCTGAGTTTGAAGCAGTTGGGTAGCCTTATTCTGAACTAATTTTAGCCTATAAAATAAGATGTCTAGGCTGTGTTTCCTCTGCAGTCAGTGAAAAAAAGTAGGTACCTTAGGAAGCAATTCATCACACCTCCTCTGACACCCGTGTTAGGACAGGGTGATCACCATCTGGTGATGTCTATCTCTTTTCCTGGACACGCACTGAGGGAGTGCAGAGAAACAATTTGGCTTCAGCCTCTGGTGCTGAGATGACTTCAGTGTTTAGATTGATCCCGCCCTAAATTTCAATCTGAACGGTACAGTGTGCCATCCCAAAGTGAGTAGATCATTTTAACTGCCTTGTTTTTCCTCTGGTTTTCTGTGAATCATGATCTTTTTTGCACTGTTAAGCAAAGGTGCTGGAATTTGCATTAGACTGCCACTGACAAGATGCTTCAAAGATGCCATTTGTGTGGCAGCTGAAGAGTGATGGAGTGATGCCTGATGAGATGTAGAACAGCTTGCTTGTGGTGACTGATATTGATTGACTGGAGAAGAGTCCTTCCCTTTCTGTAGCTCACTGTGTGTACAAGGTTCCTTTTTTCACATAGTACTTGCAATGCTTTGAGAAAGGTATTTGACTTAGAAGGAGCTTATTTTACATCTGGATACAAGTATTCTGTTGTTTTTTTTTACCCCAAGCAAATGATTTTAATCATTCATATCACAAATCTGACCTTTGTATTGTGTCAGGATGAGAAATCAGGTGCATTGCACAAACCTGTCAGCAAATAAGGCAGAACGCATCAAGAAATTTTATTTTGTGATTAAATTTGTATTTAATTTTAAATCCAAAATGAAACAAGAGCTCATAAGAAGCATGGCTTGTTGCATTTAGTTAGAAAATGAAAAGATTCATTCACGGATTGGTTTGTTTTTAATTTTAAATTAAATATATTTTATTTTAATTTTCTTGTGTTTATTAAAAGAGATCTCTGGGAGTTTACCTTTATACTATGAGTACCAATCCCTTGTCAGCTTCTGAGGTCTTCTAGCTTTGAATGACAAGTAACTAGCCTGGATTAAATATTTTCCTGTTTGCATTGAACCATTTCTGAGCTCAAATCCAATTCTACTACACTTGCCATTCATTCTTTTCTTTCTCCCTTATTATTATTATCAAAGCATCTCTTGCAAATGAAGCTCATGTTCATATTTTTTGATAGTTAATCTGGAAAACTTGCTTTCAGAGGACATTTCAGATTCCGTAGGAAAATGTTGAATAAATAGGTTAATTAATGGAATGCTCAACAATCAATCATCTTCAATTAAAATTTAGCTATAGTTAATGCAGTCACAAGTCTGTCTCAGTCTTTGTGCTCTAGGGACAAGTCAAATGCATAATGCAAATCCACCCTACTTATCTTCATAGCATTAATATTCATTCTATAAAATTTTCATAGTAGGTGCAGTTCCGCATTTTATTTTCTAACAGCAACTTGAGGCAGCAGTTTTATGCTGTTAATTTCATTTGTTTTCTTCATTCACTGGACACTTCATTTTCCTGTGCCCCTGAACAGACAAATACTTTGCCACCTGCTTACCCTAAGCAGATCTGTTGCATCCCATAACAGTACTGGAAAGTAATCTACAAATGTAAAAGCTGACCAAGACATTATCAAAGATAAATCCTTAGTGCTCAGTGTCCACTTCAGCTTTAGAGGCCAGCATAATAAAAGGCAAAATGGGTTCCAGTTGTCACCTCTGGTGGCAGAGGTCCCGTGTCCAACCAGTATCTCTAAGAGTAGAGGTGGAACTGGCAAGAATGGATGTAAGTTCCATACTTTTAGCTATGGCTAAAACACTGCTGATTTTACACTTCTGCAGTGACCTGCAGGAGGTGATCTTTTGTAGACTGGGTAACCAGTATTATATCTCAATGTGCTCATTTTAAGCAGCTGCCACTCGGTGTTGTCAAAAAGCTTCAGTGGAGGTTGGTGTTCAGAGATGCTAGAACTGACTACACAAATACATCTCATCTGCTTCCGTAATAAACCAGCTTAAACTAGCTTAGAGGTCTTTATGTTGCATTGAGTGAAGAATACTTACACTGTTCTGTCACAGAAGTGAGATATCATTGAGAGGTGATGCTAAGCAGCTGGAAAGTGGAAAAAAAAAAGTTAAGTTCATGCGCTCTGCTGTCAACATCTGTCCATGTCCCATTTGGCACAACCACATGAGATGATGTGCTAAAGAAACACTTTATAAGTGCTAGAATTCATTTTATATCTTTCTGGAGGTCTCTGGGGAGATGTCCCACCTGCACAATATCCCAAAATATGTAACAGCACTCTATATTCCCTGTGCGATCTTAGGAAGAACCACCTTTCAGTAAAACAGCTGCTTCGACAACTCCCTGTGGCTGCAGAGCAGTTTAATGAAGAAAGATTGCAAAAAAAAATGAAAGCATTCTCATAAATGCTGGTACCTGACAATATTAATTTGGATTCAAGATGTTATCATATCTGATGGCATCCAGGAAGGTTAATGGTTAGTCACCTCACTTGCCATCATTAAGCAAATAATTTGGTTGCTACTTGCGAACATGAAGCAAAGCCTGGAGTTTTGTAATGTTGGATTGATGTTCTAGCCGGTTTTGTTTCTTAACTTGCCTTTCTTAAATGCATTTTTGGTCAGTTCATTTGTCATTTCAGCTTTTGAGAACGGAACAGTGAACTCACTCATAGACTTAAAAAGTAGATAAGAGTAGATTAATTTTAATACACTATAGTTACCCATCAGTACTAAATTAGTTAATACTCCCTTTCTGAAAGGTTGTTTTGAAAATCAGGTTTTTTCATTTACTGGCAAGGTCTGTGTTGAAAAGAAATGTTGTCTTATGCAGCAAACTGTAACTGAAATCCATGACGAAGCAGCTATAAATCAAAACTGAGTAAACAATTTTGTTTAGTATGTAGACTTTCTTCTCCATGCTTCAGGGCCTCAATACTGATTTCTTTTATGATGACCTTTGCACCTGTCAATTGACTCTCCTGTCACTATCTGACAGTTTTCCACAACTGTTCATGGCACATATGCTGTCCTTACTGTTGTATTTTCCAGCTATTCCATGAAGTGTCCTTTTTTCTCCTCAACCCTCCTCTTCTGAAAGCCTTGAGGAAGAACCTGAATAAAACTCCAAACTATGGATAAGTGAGCGGCACTTATTTTTTGTCTCCTGAAAAGACTTAGAGTTTTCATAGTGTTCATTCAACTCGCTTCCTCTTTTTCTTTCTCTCTTTTTCAATCTAGTCTAGGTTGATCTGCATTACTTTTTACTCAGTAAGCTGAAACCTTGAGGCAGATACGTTGAGGACTTTAGGAATTGTGTGTAGATTAATTATGTTTTTGAGTGATGATGAGGTGAAAGACAGCAGCCTTATTTAATCTGATACGGGTTTCTTCTGAAACAGTCAGAAAGTGTTCCTGTTTTTGTTGTGCTCCCAGACAGAATGCTGTGAAATACACTTTCTTTTCCTGTTTTGAACTGAAGTATGTTTTCAGTTGCCAAACAGAAGAATCAGTATACAACTAACGTTATTCCAGAGTAGATTTCTGAGTGACATTTTGCATTATGTATTCTCACTACTGTGTCTAACCCACTTCCAGTCTGTAATTGTAGGTCCCTTTTTGTGCATGTTAAGTAGTTTTTCATCTTGACTGAATTCTAATTTTATCTGAACCTTTGTAAGTATATACACGAATTGAAGAAAAAAATCATTTTGCATTCATTTTGAAACTAGAGCATGTTTTCAACAAAAAGTTTCCATTTCAGAAGCGTGGAATTGCAACTCCTCCCAGCTTTGTTGCTCAAAAAGATTTTAAAATGCTATACTTTCAAATATATTTGAGATACACATTACATTTACCATCTATTTTCTGTAGTTTATTGTTGTTTTTTTTTTAACAAGACAAGAATCACTTAAAACTTACATATGTATACATTTCCAATACAAGGTACAGAATAAAATACAAGACAAACTGAATACAAGTTTTTTTAAAAGGCAACACTCTGGAGTAGTTTTAAGGAATTATTGTACAAAAATAGTCAAGGAGTTTTTTTATTAATTTACTGAAGCTATCAAATGTAATTCCATTTTAATTTTATATATTTAAAATGATTCCACTCTACTTCTGATTACACACATAATAATAGGTATTATTTTAAAATGAAAGGAGCGGCAAAGAGGATAGCCTTCTAATTACTTCCTACCTAGTACTGAAAAGGAAGGACAATGAAATACAAATGATCACTTGAAGATTTAAGCGCTTAGTTTTTAAATGATTGAAGGTATAAAGGAAGTAGCTAATTTTGAAGTCAATTTGAAATGTAATTGCCCATTATGCCATCAATGATCAAGGCATACTATGATTTACCAATGAAAAATGCAGCCTTATATTAGGAAAGAGAAGACCTATGTCATTAGTTGCTACACTTTATTTGCATTGGCTTTCAACAGAAATAACCTGATGTGAGCTGGATGCAATATATTGTCTTGAACAATTCATGAGTTGTTTAGATTTGTTACAGAGCTTTAGCAGTAAAAAAAAAACACCTGTTGATGATGCATTATCTTCTAATTTAGGTAAACATAGGTCTTGCTGTTGCTACAACTCTTCCATAACTAAACCTCTCTTAACATTCTATGGTGACTAGAAATTACAGTGTTCATCACTATGAAAATAGAGATGATCCGATGTCTTTGCAGTGAAATGTGACAATGTGCTGCATTTCACTATTTTGTGAAATCAATCACTTTTCATAACAACCAGAAGAATAAGACTCTGGGACAATAATCTAATAGGGATAAGATGGGTTAATTAACATAAGCAATTTTAAGGAAGAATGGCAATGTAAAACAGGTGACGGTATTACCCAAGTACTGTGTTGAGGTTTCCATGATGGCAGAGGACCCGGACAAGAAGATACAGGCAGGTTCTCTGTTCTCATGCCTATACTGACAGTTTTTACAGTGGGGAAAATTAACTCAAATATATGTACGCAAGTAGACTGTATGTTATAAAAGATTCCAGGCCACAGAACAAACAGTATTGAGTATTGAGTGATTAACAAATGAGAATCGGAACTGTTTAGACAGTTAAATGTTAATTAAAACCTATTTAAACATTTTCCTTGTGAACTAATGTGTACCTTTGAGCAAATACAAATAAAATCTTATTGATTTAACATATCTTTGGCCAGCTTCATTTGAGACCAAAAGGACAAGCCTAGCTCCTTAATTGTCTACTCTTGCCATGAAATTCTAATATATCAGTGCTAAAGAAGTACTACTTTGGCACCAGACATGTGAGAAAGAATTGTTAATTCTATAAGCTAATCACAGACACTTAGCATGAAGACAGCATAAAAGTCAGCCTGAACTTCATTTTGTTTTTATTTTCTGAGTAGTTCAACTGTTATGATTCTGGGCCCGTAACTGATTCAAATAACATCTCTTTCACTGGGTGATATACTAAAGAGAAGTTACAGTATTTATGATTGTACAACAACCTCATAAATATTCCAAGATTTAGAGTATTTAGAATTCTAGAAACTTTGGAACATTTTAGAAGTTCAAGAATTGTTATACTAGGAAGCATAGGGCTTATAAAGAAGAATTTGAATACATACTGTCTTTTTAAAAACATTACTCAGAAGAACTTTTAGCCATAGGCAGATCATATTTCTTGAATGCAGTCACTGATCAATCATTCTGTTGGGGTGGAGACCCAGTACAGCACTGTTCACAGAAGAGCCCATTTTGTCCTGACAGTGCATAAAAATCTCCTCTGATCTAGCTGAAAAACAGCCTTTTATTTTTTGTAAGGCCAGTATTTACTGTGATTAGCAAACTGATCACCTGTGTGCCAATATGGGAGGGGTGGCAGGCACATGTGATCAAGGGCCCCCATCAGTGGCACTGAATTTTCAAATTGGTTTAAACTGACTATGATTCTATGGTGCTAAAAGCAGCACCTTTCTCTAATTGCAAGAGAAGTTTCAAACTGAGCTTCGATGCATCAATAAGCCCTTCTCCTGAAGGTAATAAGACCTCTGCCAGCAGGGCCTGTTATTGTCCTTCATGGAGTGCTAATCCTTTGGACTGAATTGAAGCAAATTAATTGATTGAAATCTATCCATTAGATTTACTAAGTTTTTGTTGGTTTGGTTGGTTGGTTGATTGGTTTTTTTATTTGATTTCTGTCTGCCTCCTTTTTTTCTCTCTGAAGCAAAACTTGGAAATAACCTCTAGCTAAAAAATTTCCCCCTCTGCTGAGAGTGAAGAAATATGTGCTGTACCTATCCAGAGAACTAAGGGGCATCTTCATAATAAGGAAGAGAGAAACCACTTAAAACACAGATGTTAAATGTTTCAGCTCAGAGCTTGCCTCTGTCTAGACAATAGAGCAACCATGGATTCCACAGAAATGTTTTTTCACAGCAATGGCCACTTCCCTAGTGTTTCCCAGTCAAAAGGTGTTGTGTAATGGCATGTGGTACTTAACAAAGTATCAACAGATTCCTTGGAAGGAAGGTATTAATATTAATTGTTAGTTAAGACATAGCCTGCTGTGTTTCAGACTGTACACTCCACATTGCTAAGGTTAAGATGCTGGTAGAGTACCTGACCTACCTACTGTCTTGGGTACGGCCACACAGCCTGCCATACTGGTAGCTCACAAAAGGTAAGCAGTATCCACTGACAGTCCAAAATGGCAGCAAATACAAGAATGCTTTAAAAAGAGCAGTTAGGACAACAATTGCTTCCCTTGGTGTCTTTGCCTCTCTGAAAGAAATTGTTGTCCTGTCTACAATTGGGCAATGCCTTCTTAAGTTGTTTCAACAAGAATCACCAAATTTATTGGTGGTACCCTACTTTAAGGCACACGCTTGCTGTTTCTTACAAGTGAAACAGTTTTTGCTTAACTTTCTTCCAAAGATTGTTAGTTCTAAAATGCCTGTGGCTTGTTCTGCAGCAATTCATGTGTCAAAAAAAACGGTGTGTGTGGTGACCTGGACAATCGAATTGCCTTCACATGGTAGGAGACCCATGCCTCCACACAGATCACATATATTTCTTCACCCATTCTGTCTTCCTTTTTCTGGGCCTAATCAGAACAATACCTCTAATAAATCCTCCTCCTGAGGAGGTCTGTATGTTCTCACAAGAAGAGCAGTAGTGTAAAAGGTCTATTTCTTAGTGAATTGCTGAAAAACAAGGGGCAGAAAAAAATTAAAAATAACATTTTCTAGAGGCTCTCATCTAGTCCATCTTCCCTGGCAATTTAATCCATCCTGTTTGTATATTACTGTTCCCACTAGGATGCTTTACTTGAATTGCCATTTTATTCATAATTCTAGACTGTCTGAATCCATTTTGGCTTGCCTGAAGTTACACTTAGAGCCAAATAATATACCTATTAAATTTAGCAAAATATTCTCTTTTTGTGTCAGTATCAACCCTTAGGCCGAGGTAATTCAAACTGGTTTATCTGCACTAACGCACATACACTCAGTATCCCTAAAGCAAAAGCAGAGGGTGGAGCTTGCACACTAATTGTTTAATGGGATTTAGGATTTTACACAGTCACGTGATGTCTATTTGGTCCTGTTCTCAACACTGAATACTTAGAGGGATGAATGATAGCATTTAAAGAGGTTACCACCTGCAGCTATTTGGTCCTCTGCCTTTCCTTTTTTCCTTGATCAAAGTTATAATCTGCTCAAGAGAATGTCAGCACAAAACATGTAAATGATCCTCAGATGCTTTGCAGCAGAGTCGAGTACCTTACTGTCAATTTTTGATAGAGGTGAGATTAAAATAATCTGTCAGGTTTTGGACTTGATGTGCCAACATGTGAACTTGCATTTGATCCACATAACTCTTGGCCAGGAGATGTTTTTTTGGCTGAGCAGTTGTAGCACAGGTCATCATACTGTTTATAATGGACCTTTTTTTGCAAATAATGTAATATTCTGATAATGTCTCAATCTCCTAGATCCTCAGAGTCCTTTCAGGGGAGGCACCTGTCTGCTTTCCCTCACTACCTCCTTTAGTCTTTCTTAAATAAAACTGGCTGGGTTGACATAACCTGCCAATACTTGGCTATGGACAATGGTAATTTCTGATACCACAAACAGACCTGGATGAAGATGGACTTCCACAGCTTCAACCGAGGAGCAAAGATGATTAACCTTGGGCAAGACGGAACATTTCCCAGCTACAGTTCTCTGTTCCCATCTCACTGTGAATGATGTTGCCAATGGCTATGAATTAAAGACACAGGTATCAGTGCTAGTTTATTCTGACAGGCCAAAAAACTTTGGTTTAATGGCTGCTTCTCATGAAATCTAACCCTTTGTTCAGTGTACTTGAAAGAGAGGAGACAGCTGGACCAAAATAGATGACTGTGAGCAGGAAACATTACAGTCATGCCAGCTAAAGTCGTTCTTTCTCCTGAGTCAGTCCTATGTGAGCATGAGTCAAATCCCCTAGTCGTGGCAGTGCTACCACATAAGATTTCTAGTTACAGCACCTTACTGGAGCTGCTAGGCAAAGGCTAAAATAAAGAAAGAAAAAAAGCTTTATTTAAGAATTTAGCAGAACTGAACTTTTACAAAGCAAAGCTAAATCAGTTTAACATCTTGAAATGTTCAGGTCTGCTTCAGTGAGAAAAACTCTGAACACACGTATTTAAAAACAGTCACCACCCCATATGTAACTTTTTTACTTTCCCGTGCTTCACGCTGCTGGAAGTTCTTTAAAAAAATGCATCAAAATGTTCCAGGCTATTGGCTTGTCACTCAGTTATTTCAGACATATGCACGCACAAGAGAATTGCATGTATAAAGCCTACTCAAGCTAGTGAGATGAGCAGAAAACTGAAAAAGAGGGTGTGAAAAAAGGGACAGAAGGAATGTAGTGACTTCAGTAAGCACGCACTCACCATCTATTTTCTATGAAGCACAAAAGGATAACGAGCCATTTTTTTGGTGACCGGGGGTCACCTAAACTTGAGTGAGTTTTCCATATTCACGTGATTCTGTTTTCCGTATGCAAAACTGAGAGATAGTGAAATATATTTAAATAAGTGTTATTTACAGAGACAGTCTGGACGTAGATGTAATGAATCCAAACAGATTTAGCCTTAGCTCAGTTCAGTGTTATTTTCCAAGCTCGACTCTTCACATGCAAGAATCATGCATTTAGAGCAGGCTGCCTGAGGTCATAGACAGGATTTAACAAGTGCAAGCCTGCTTAAGGAGGCCGATTTGAACTGAGTGGATACAGAGCCTTATTTATGACACAAACATAATCTGAATGAAATTGGTTTATGCCTTGTTCATGTTTAAGAGTACTGTGCTACGCTTATGCAATATTTGCATTGGAAAATAAGAGATTTGCATGGGAGTGAATCACTAAAATTATTCACAAGGCATTACAAGGCTTTACAGAGGGTCTTTCATAAGTGAATCAGGGATGGGACTGTCACACTGATTTCCAAATAAAATTTTGGTACTCTAAGTGAAATATTCCTTTTAGTAAAAAGACCATGGTGTTGAACTAAAAATATATACTCTCTTCTCTTTTGCGTAATAACTTTTGCTCTGGAAATCTTGCAACCTATCTGTCCACATCACAGCGTCAGATTGAACATGGGGAGATGATTTAAGCAGAATGAGAAAGCAGCATTCGGAGCACATAAGGTCATCTCCTGAATAGTAGGATTTTCTGCTAGCAGCTGGCACTGCTGAATCTGACCAGTGACTGGAAGGCACTGTGCCAGTAGCTAGGACTTAAAAAGATCTTCAGGCTGGGAAGCACAAAACTGAAACGGAGAAGAGATGATTGGCTTTTTTTCTAGTTTTAAAGATAGGTCAGAGAGGTAAGGTAATGCTTGATGGAGCTGGCATTTCTGTGTTTGTCTATGGGGGAAAGCTGCACGGGGGTAAATTTAATTAGCTTTGAAGCCAGTATAGTTACCATAGCGTCTGTCTGTATTATGTACCTTCCTGGTATAAGAGGGCATTTATCATTTATAACTTGTCAGTAATATGTTCGAGATCAATGAAAAAAAATCATTCTTATACTTTCGTAGATGTATGTACCAGAAAGTGTGCCCTGGTTAAAAATTAGAGCCAAGTCCATGTCAAGAAGGATTTGCCATCATAGTCTATCTGGTGAGTGGATGCCCTTATAAGACAGGGAGAGCCTGTATGAGTGAGAAAAATGCTTCACCTATGCAACCTACACTAGAACAAAAGTGTAAAACAGCCTGTACACATTTGTGCCATGATAAGTGGGTTTTCCCTTAGGCCAGTATGGAAAAGATACAAGAGGAAGCACCTCAGTGGCCATCTGTGTAACTGCCAGAGCTGCTTGTTATGCCAGCCTCTGTCTCTTCAAAGTCACACTTAACTCATACTGCTACTGTCAAGAGCAGTCCTACATACAGCCACCAGTAGCCACACCACTGCCATGTTGTGTCCATACTGTGGCTACTAATCGTACTGATCATATCCTAATGCATAGTTAGCACACAGAAGAACACAGGTAACATACGGTTTTGCAGAGATACCCTAGTGGAACAGGGTCTGTTGATTTGGACTTTCATTCATCACTAAAAAGATTAACTAATTTCCTTTTTTCTTAACATCAGAGAAACCAGTGTGCGTCAGCCCTCCTGTGGTAAAACCACAGTCCAGATAAGGTGCTTTAATTTTGTACTGAGGTCAATTTTCCAAGGTCAGTCCCAGGCCAGAGGACAGGGCTGACCTTGCTGAGCAAACCTGTGGTAAAATAAAAGTATCCAGTACTTGGCTGTGTTTCTAGTTTGGCATATCTGACATCTATTTGTGACTTTAATACAGAAATATCATATACTTTTTAGCAGCAGAGACTTAGCCTTTATCATCTGCTTTTACACTTCAGAAGCAATTCTGCAGTCCACTCACCACAGAATGCAGTTCACACGATTTATCAAAAGGACCTAAATTCTACATGAAGTTGAAATTCACCCTGGACATCTGTATCTATGGTAAGTTATCTGAAACATGGAGCAGCGTGTCCAGAGAGTTTCATTATCCTTGGTGATGCAATCTGTGTTTGGACTAATCATGTCTACACCAGGTTTTGGAATCACTGTGTCTCCACTGCTATTACTAAACTGCTGCTTTGCATCCTTGGTTGATTCTACCATTTATTCCTTTGCCTTTCTGTTATGTTGTTTTTGTGTGTTTTTTTTTTTTTTTTTCTATGCTGACTGTAAAAGATGCCACCAGAAGACAGTGGAGAATATCCCACAGTTTCTCTCATCTCATCACAGGGATAGAAGGGAACTAACTACGTTTGCAAAGGAATGATAGGTACCAGGCAGGAACCTCCACAAACCACTAGGCTGTTCCTGGTGCTATTTGTTTATCTTTAGGGATAGGGACATGTGCGTGGATGAAACTGAGCAGAGACATCTGACTAAACTAAAGCGTGAAATGGTAAGGCTCAATAGTGATGCAGAGCAGGGACAGCCAGCAGTTTCAACAGAGTTTGGGGATATTAACTTTCAGGAGCCTTAAATGGAGAAATTGCCTTACAACTGTAAGAGTGGAACATGTCATAAGAATTTCTCTTGGCACAGTGAAATATAATCATCCATTTTCATCTGAAGTCCCACCATTCTCATTTGGTAACCATTTTTGAAGTGAGAAATCCACAGAAAAAAAATGGTCAGGATTATTGTGAAGGAGCCATGTGCAACAACTGAGAAACTGCCTTATAAGCTGGCAATGCACAGGCATTTATTGATGATTTAAGTGTCTGGAGGTAGCTCATTATGTTTAGGTAATTAATGTGACCGATATGGCTGTTCTCACTTCAGATCATACCTAACAGAAGGCAGGATTCTTCTATAATGTAGTGAAGACAGATGATCACCACAGAAGACTTGCTAATATTAGAATGATGTGATGGATAGGTACAAGAAACCTACATTTTTAGAAACACTGGGCTACTTAATGCTTTTTTTTTTTTCTTCTTTTAAGGGGAAATACATAAATTGATAGTGCTGTGATTATTCTTGTCCATCTGAAAGATTTAGTACACCCATAGACCCATCTCTCCCCCATTAATGAAGCCTTTCACTGGATTCACTTTCAACTGAAGAAAGGATCAATTATTCCCCATCTAATATAGTCTGTGTATTAACAGTAGTGAAAAACTTGATCCTGGATTGGCACTGTTTACCTCATATGAGAATTATTTCCTCTGTGTTACGCAGATATTTTTTTTAGAGCAAAGTGAACAGGAGAACTCTGAAACATTTTGAGCAGTAGAAAAAGTAGCAATAGTACACTTCTCTGATCGGAAATGCAACAGCCAGAGATGCGCTATAACTGAAATATGAGATGAGAGCAGATTTTTGAACAAAATGGATTCCCTGTTAGGGCAGGAGTCAGGAAATTTGTATACAGAAAAGGTTTTAATAAATCACATAGGGAATTTATTGAATTCTGTAAACCTTTTTATATAGTAATGTTACAAGAATGATTTCAGAAATTAAAAGGTAGTTAGGGCAAGAAAGCAGGGAGAAATATTCTGTGGAACTATAGAAAAAATCTACCTCTGTGGATAAATGAATGAGCTTATGTTGTCTCACACAAAACGTATTTTATTTGTTGCTTCACAACATGGAATGAGAAAGGACAAACTTGTACCTTCAAACTGGTGTAAAAAAGCCACTACACAGATTTACAGGCTGCCTGGGCCCGTGGCCAGGCAGCTTCTGGAGATCCCCCAGGAGGAGACTCTACAGCCTTTGGGCAGCTTGTGCCAGTACTCAGTCACTTGACAGGGCAGAACTGCTTTCTGGCGTTCAGAGGGAGCCACTGTGTTCTCTTATCCTTTATCTCTTGTCCTGACACTGAGCATCACTGAGAAAAGCCTGGCTCCAACCTCTTTGCATACTCTATTCAAGTATATATAGACATTGATGAGATTCCCCCCACTGAGAAGTGCTCCAGTCTCAGACCATCTTGGTTGTCCTTCTTCAGACCCTTTCCAGTACATTTGTGTCTCTCTTGTACTGGGGACTCAGCTGGACACATTGCACCAGGTGCAGCCTTACTGGGGCTGTGTAAGCAGGGAAGGATCACCTCTCTTGACCTGTTAGCAATTCTTTGCCTAATGCAGCCCAGGATACCACTGGCCTTCTTAGCAGGAAGGGCACGCTGCTTACTCATATGTGGTGACACCACCTGATGCCCCATGTCCCTTTCTGCAGAGCTGCTTTCCAGCTGGGTGGCCCCAGCATGTCCTGGTGCCTGGGCTTATTTCTCCCCAGGTTCAGGACTCTGCACTTCCTCTTGTTGAACTTTGTAAGGTTCCTGTCAGCTCAGTGCAGTAGATGCATTGTTTTAGAAAGGCTGACAGACACAGAAAGCGGTGTTCTGCCTTTGGAAAAAGCGTGTATAGACTTACCTGCTCTCTGTCTCCTGCAATAGCTGTTTCTGAAAGTCACAGCCATTTTCCTCTACTCTCTTTTCTTAATCACGTTACATTTAACTTTCTTTCCATTTCTCCTTTTTATCACTCTCCTGAGTTGTGTACACAAAACATGTGAGCACAACATCCCTTGATTTCCTTTCCTTCTTGCGTAGATTGGGCAGGTGTTCATCCAGTGTAGGCACCTGCGGCCACATTTGCTGCAATATGGCATGGGTGGGAAAGATAAAAAGGAGCAGGTAGTCATTGCCCAAGAACTAGCCTCTGTGCCAAGAATGATAAAATATTCTTTCCTTAACTGCTCAATATCCATTCCAAAACAGAGCATTATCTTTGCGTGAAGATTTCTTTTCTAATACCCTTAGGTCAATTTAAAGTCAACTGTTAAATAAACACAAATCTGCAGTCACCAAAGGTAAAAAATGCTAAAAAAATCTCTGTAGTTATTTAAATGCTTGTGTATTCACGAGTTGGGTGATATGCCTTTTAAAGTTCAGTTCAAATCTGGAGCATAATGAAAATGAGCCTGGAAAATTATTCCATCATTTTTTTCCTATCCTGTACTTGTCGTTAAAATAAACTTGAGTTCTATTCATTATACCATGCAGGAGTTGCCACATTGGATAGGTATAAATCTGAAGTAAATGGTAGAATGGGAGACAGAGACAACAGTGATAAAGAGCAGTTTGGCAGATTTCATATGAGGATTGCTTTACATTTACAGGAAATGGAACTGTGGTATTGCACGTTGAGGTATTTAAGTTTTCATATCTGAAGTTACAGGTGCTAGTGATGTTAGACACTAGCCGTTCAAGGAAGATGACATTTGTGTGGAGGTGATTTGCATTACAGAATCAGAGATAGATGGGCATCTTGACATCTGTGAGGAGACATAAATACAAGAGCTGCTTTTAATTTGTGGTGAAGGCTATGCACAGTCAACTCAGAAATACATTACTTGGGTCAAAGAGCCAGAAGTGACCAGAAGTCACAATGCTTATGATAACCCCTCAGTTGTTCCTACAGAAGGTAGGAACACTAAAGCAAGTTAATCCTGGAAACCACATAGGTGTACAAATGTCTTTCTGAAGACTGTGTGTAAAATGGAGAGATATAGAATTATTTTCAAACCTTTGACAAAGAATCTATTGCAGTAGAAATGCTGTGTATTACATACGGGGGAACGTCTTTATAAGACATACTCTTGCACTAATTCTTAAACTAATTAGTTATTGCCATACTCAGCAAAAGAGGCAGTGTGGCCATAACCAAGTAAGGACGAGAAGTCTGCAGTTTAAGTACCTCCAATGCTAAGAGAACTGGGAGTCAGTTGCTAGCTATATAAATGGAAGAATTCTGTACTTTATAACTGCATCAACAAATCTAATTACTCTTGAGATCTACAGGGCTCAGACAGGTGGGGAGCCCTTACCGTAATGCGATGTGCTTCAGAAGTACTCAAGCATTGGGCACAGTTGCATAATTTGTAGCAAATGATACACATCTCATGGATTGTTGTTTCCTTCAAGTCCCTGGTTGTTGGAAACACACATGCAACAAGGACCTCTGATGTTGTGCATGATAAAGCCTTCAGGGGATTTGCTTAAAGGCCTGCATGACAGGTTTTCCTGTGGCTGGTCCACAGGTTTTGTTGTCATAGCTTATGTAAGCAGAGGGGAGATGGTCAACACTGCAAATACCTTCAATCTGCAGGGGAAACAAATAAATAACATCAACGATAGTAAAGGCATTTTCTAACATTGGATTTTTACTTACATAGAATTTATTTGCAATGTATTGTTATCTCTAGAGGTTTCCTACCTGATGATCCATTAACTTCGCTCAAACTAAACACTTAATAAGTATGTTGATGATTATTTAAATCATGTTGGTAAGCCCACGAGTGAATTTAAAAACCTGTGTTACAAAAGAAACAAAATCCAACAGTTTATTCCAAGGATTTCCTGCCTCTTCATCACTAGAGCAGAATTGTCAAATGCTAAAGAAATTCTTTACCCATTGGCCAAAGCCATTTGAAGTGATTTGTGCACCCATCTCACTATTTGTACACACTCAGCATGCTGAAATCTTTTGCCAAATTGATTGATAAGCTAAGACGAGATATTTGAAATCGGGTGCAACATACACCTTCAGATAGCTCTCCAACAAATTATACATGTCCTTATGGTTTACTTGTAAATGGAAAAAAATCCACCTTAAGCTTTAAATTTAAACATGTTTTAGAGTCTTGGAAACTTAAAAAAATTTTTTTTTCAAGTGTAGTAAAAGTAATGTTTGGGTAAAGCAAAGAAAAATAGAACAGATTAGTTTAATTAACAGTTATTGGAATTAGAGAATGCTCTATTGATTGGATTAGTATGATTTATCTGACATACAGTAACCTTAAAGTTGGTAATATCTAATTTTATAATTACTACTTATTGCAAAGCTGTTTAGTTAAGAACTTTAAGTTCTTTCATCGTGTAACTAAAAATAGTTAAGAACTCTTAGAATCATAGTCCAGTTTATTTTTATAAAGAAAAGCAATGGCTTTTTTTTTTTTTTTATCTTGAAGATTCACAGGCTCAGCTGCTTCTTTGCTTTTTCCTCATAATTATATAAGCATCATTTTTTTTTAGTAGTACGAATTGACCAGATGTAGATCGCTGCAGTGCAAAGAACTGGATCGGAACTAATCACTCTGGTCTCCCTTTATTTTCTATGGGAAAAAAAAAAAAACAAAAAAAAAGGCACCCTAAGGCACGATTCATTCCATTCTAATGTAAGTAAGTATCTAAAATAGGTCAGATTCAAGGAACTCTAAAATGTCTGTTTTTCACTATGGACAGAGGCATGGGCACCCTCTGGAATGTTGAGCTTAGATCTGGATATCTGTGTTATCAAGTAAGGTGAGATCATTTCCACTCCGTTCAATTTCTGTAATCAAGAACAAATATCTATAAAGAAAGAAATGCTGTCTCTAAAAAGTTTCTAATATGATAATACCTGCTAAGGCTCTTGTTCCATGTTACCTACAGTGCCCTAGATCCTCTAAAACTTACAGTCTGAAATTTCTGTCACAAAGAAAATCACGTAATATTGCATTATCCTCCATTCTGAATCATGAAAGCTATTGGTTACTAAGCTTAAAACTAGCACTTGTCAAGAAGTACATGACAGTGATCTGATTAAAGATGTATACACAAAATTCAGTGTTGATTAGTATGTGCATTACAATAAGTGTCCAGAAGATTATATTAGTATTATTGTATATAAGCATGTACATGTACTAGAATGATTAAAATGCAATTATGGATAACAATTGCCATTAACAAAGCAAATGAAATTCAATGGACACATAAATTAACAAATTTGATACATTAATAAACACTCTATAGTGGTATGTAAAGTACATCTATGCAGAAGTAGAGATAAAAAAATAAGAAGAATATTTCTTTGCTTTATTTTCCATTTGTGAAGGACTATCCAGAGCAAAAGTAATCCCAGTGATGACACAGCTCCATTGCTATCTGTGGGAAAAAAAGAAGCATATTTACGTTTTGCATTTAGAAATGAAAACAGAGTCTGTATTTCTGAAATATCATCTATTTTGATATTTTTTTAGGTGGATGGTAAAGAGCATCTACGAACTTCTTTAATTGGTAGGAGTGGATAACTTATTAAAAGCTTTTAAAAGGAACCTTGTACTGGTGCTTTCTGGCAAAAACCCTTGGCGTACTGTGGAAATCAAAGGGGCCTGGAAATATCCGATGCTGTGCTGATATTTCAAATGCATAAACAGTGTAATTGTAGATGAGCTAACTTGACCTTGGTTCTGTGCAAAAGAATGGAACAGCTGATACGGAACTCTGTCCATAAGGAAATAAGTCATGGTAACATAATTACTGTCAGTCAACAGGATTTTATGCAAAACAGGTTAAGTTAAACAAATTGCATAGTATTTTTATGAGATCAGAATTTCCATTATTTGGTCTATTTAATAAAGGTAAATATGTTGATAAAATAATGGCTTTCAGACATCTGTGAAATGCTGATACCACATTACATTCTGATTAAGTTATTAACATCAGAAGAAAATGAAGAAAATATTTATTAAACGAGATTAAACTGTATAACTTGGAAATTCAGTATGTAATTGTTAACTAAAACCTACCAAGTTTCATCAGTGCAGTGCTACAGAGAACGGTTCTTGTCCAAGACCATATTCAATGCTTTTACCTATGGCATGGATAAAAAAAATATATATTAATAAACAAAAAAAAAAAAAAATACAAACTAACTCTAGTAATATTTCTAAATGATGCAAGCAACAAGAAGAAATAGAGAAATTGTGAGGATAGATTACAAGCAGAAAGTGATCCAGATGACTTTCTGGCTAAGCAGAAACAGTATGGATGCTAATATTGCCAATTAAAGGCTATATATTTTCGGAGAAGGATATATAGGTGAAACTTGAAGGCCTGGGGAGTGTAATGGCTCTAAGAAAATGGGAGGACAATAGTTGACAGTCAATTTTTTGGTGAGAAATGACATGAAGTTGGCTGACGTAATCCATAGCACTATTCTAGATGGGGTCAGAGATGGCCTTCTCATGGGATGATGATCAAACCAAATTAAGGTCTCCATAGAGAAAGGCATAAACAATGAAAGCTACCACTCAGCAAACACATTTTACTCCACTTTATAATATACAGATGGAACAATTTATTTGGGATATATTGTGATATGAACACAGTGGATGAACAAATGGTTAGCAGGAGTTATGCATGCCTGTAGAAGTGAAACAGAAGCATAGAACAGCCTGGGTTGAAAATGGCCTCAAAGATCATCTAGTTTCAACCTCCCTTCCATGGGCAGGGTCACCATCCACTAGACCAGACTGCCTTGCCTTGAATGCCTCAAGGGATGGGGCATCCACAACCTCTCTAGGCAGCCTATTCCAGTGCTAAAGGAGGGAGTATTTATATGCTGTGTCTGGAGAAAGAAGACTTTGACTACATTATTTGTAAATAAGATTACACAACTTTGCTAGCTTTCGTGATGTTGTGTTTCTGTTTTCATCTATTTGCTTGCTTGTTGGCTTACTTGTCTGTTTTTTATTTCTGTAAGCATAAAGCAAGTCTTGGAGGGAATCAAGAAGCTCTAGACAGTGGTGAAATTCTGGAGATATTTCATGAGAGAATCATCAAGCACAGGAGGTGGAATGGACCCTTGGTCCTCTCCAGGGGAGTCATCATCATTAGGAGGGGACATGGTCATCTGTCTGCCCTCTCCAGGAGCATCAGAGAAACACCTGAATGCTTTAAAGTGGAAAGAGATTAAGAATTGCTGTAGGCCTCACCTCGTTTCTTGGTTTGGAAATGAGGAAGCACATAGAAAAGCAGTTTCATTATAGCTTGTGAAGCTGCCCCAGACAGAGTGCATGTAGCTGGTTCTAGGAGCCTCATCTCTTAATCTCAAAACCAGTTTCTTGTCCATCAAAGAATCCACCCATAAATCCATATCTTTCCAATTTGGAGAGAAGAATGTTATGGGAAGCTGTGACAAACGCCTTACTGAAGTCCAAATAGATGACATCAGTGGCTCTTCCCTTGTCCACTGACACAGTTATGCCATCATAAAAAGCAATGAAGCTGGTCAGGCAGGACCTCCCCTTGATGAAGCCATGCTGGTTACCCCATATCACCTCTTGCTCTTCCATGTGCCTTAGCATAGCTTCCAGGAGGATTTGTTCCATTACCTTCCCCAGCACAGAGGTGAAGCCTTTCTTATCCTTCTTTAATCCCCTTGCCAAGTCCAGTTCCAGTTGGGCCTTGGCCTTCCTGACCCCACCCCTACACAGCCTAGCAGCATCCCTATACTTCTCCCAGGTTACCTGTTCCTGCTTCTGTAGCCCATGCATTTTCTTCTTGCTTTCCAGCTTGACCAGCAGCTCCTGATTCAGCCATAATAGCGTATTGCCTTCCTTTCCTAACTTCCTGCATCTGGAGATGGAGAGCTCTTGTGCCCTAAGGAAAGATCTTCCTTAAAGATCTGCCAGCTCTGCTCCACTCCCTTGTATTTGTGGACAGATTCCCAGGGGGTTTTGTTTATAAACTCCCTGAATAGCTGGCAGTTGGCTTTCCTAAAAATAAGCTTCCTGATTTTACTGTTTGCCTGTCTGATATCCCTCAAGAGTCTGAACTTCACCATTGCATGATCACTACATCTCAGGCAGCCTCTAATCCTGCTGTCACCAGTCAGTTAATTCATGTTGATGAGCAACAGATCCAATACTGCATCCCCCCTTGGTGGGGCTGTCTATTACCTGGCTCAGGAATTTATCCTTGATATATTCCAGGAGCCTCCTGGATCACCTATAGCTCACTGTGATACTTTTCTAGCAGATGTCAGCGTGGTTGAAGTCCCTCAGCAGGATGAGAGCCTGTTTTCATGACGTCTCATATAGCTGGAGGAAGGCTTTTTCAACAGGTTCCACTTGATCAGGTGGCCTGTAGTAGACACCAACCAGAAAGTACCCTTTGTTGCCTTAGTCTCTCATCCACAGGCTTTTGACTTGCTTGCTCCTCAGGGACAGCTCTTCACACATTATTCCTTCCCTTGATGTTGAAGGTGACACCTCCTCTCCTCCTTCCTCGCCTGTCCCTCCTGAACAGCCTGTAGCCATCAATAGCCACATTTTAGTCATGGGAATCATCCCACCAGGTATCAGTGATGGCAACTACATCATGGTTTTCCAGTATCACAGTTGTTCCCAACTCCTGTTTGTTTCCCAAGCTGCTTGCATTGGTGTAAAGGCACTTAGCTGGGCAGCTGGTCTTGTCACCTTCTTGGGAGGTAACTCCTTAATTCCTTTGAAGTATTTACCATTAGATTCCCCGTTGCCTTCATCATCATAAGATGTAGCAGGTTGCAGGCCCCCACTAACACTTTGTTCCTCTGTCTTAGCTATTCTATCCTGCACTGTCATGGACATTCTCTCTATCACCTCTTTCGCCCTTCAAACCTAGCTTAAAGCTCTGTCAATAAGCCCAGATAGCTCCTGGGCCAGAATTGTTTTCCCCCTGTGACTGGTGGCACCAGCCTCCCAGACATGTATTTGTCAGATGAGTTTTCCTCGTCCTCTCAGTATCCCTCCCTGCCACTGAAGGGATAAAGGAAAACACCACCTGTACTCCCTTCCCGCTCCATCCACTAACTGCCCCAGTCCCGTGAAGCCCCTTATGATAGCCCTCAGGCTTCTCTCAGTGACTTCATTGCTGCCAGCTTGAACCATCAGTAAGGGGGCTTACCAAGTAATCTCTTTGTATTCCTCAATGCCAGTGGATAAGAGAGTAGTAATGTCTGCTAACATGATAGAGAATCAGACTGAGACATCAGGCCACGGTATGAGGCAACAATCCTCATGCTGCCCTGCAATGGGGGCACATACCCCTTATACCTGTGAGTGCAAGGTATCTAGTCAGTCACTGCATTAAAGTTCTGCAGCCTTTCCCCTGTGAACTGACAAGCAATGCTATCTCTATCTGACCAGTAAAATAAGGTTTTTTTTTTTTCAATCAGTTACATCTAGTACATCAGTTCATGGAGCAGAGGAGCCTACAGCAAGTATATGTGAGATGTGGGCCAAATGGAGAGAAGGGTTGAGTGGAGCAAATATACAAATCTCATGGTTAATGCATGAGACAGACTGGGAACTGGGAGACAAATGTGAGGCAGGACTGATACCAGTGCTGAGAGACAGCACGAGTCAAAATCACCTTAGCTGATAACCACTTACATTTGTATGGAATATGAAGATCCATATAGATGAAAACGGATAAAAAAAGACAGATTATCTCTGATTAAAGTGCCAATGCACAGGTAGCTGGAATATCATCACTTCCCCTCAGCATCTTCACCACCATACTGAGGATTCTTTGGGCTTCTTTTTTTAATCCCCCTTCCAAATGGTCTGTAATCCTGCCCTTTCTGAAAAAAAAAATGACCCAACAGCCGGTATCTTCCTTCTCTCTCTACCATCAACAACAGACAGTCTGTGAGGGAGGAGAGGAAAAAAATCAGATGTCTTCATTTGACTCCCCTCTGACTTCCCTTGCTGGCTAAACATCTGTCCTACAGCTGGTGCACAGCACTCCAAGAGCAACTTTAAAGTACAGATGTCTTCCAGTTTTCAGATTTTCAGTGAAATTATTAAGATTTGTCCCCACAATGTCTAGAACATTTCCTGAAGTTTTCAGTTTTGTTTCTGATAAATTCTAAAGTGCTCATATTGTATCCAGACAGGCAAGGAAATAAATGCAAATATTCATCTTAGCCATCTAAAAGATTTGGGACATTAGTTCTCTAGAGTTCCTTTACAGAAAGTAGGGAGAAACATTTAATTTCTGATAGAAATACTTCATACTTATTTTAGGCCATTGGTTTGTGATACCAGAGCTGCACACAAACACACAAAGAGCTACACACAAGCAATACTAAGCATATCATGAATGTTTATTTTAAAGTAAGTTGAATGTTTTTGTTAAGTGAGTAGAGCGCACAATGTTGAGTCCTGTTAGGCTATAGACCTACCAAACCACTATAGGGCTTCAGATCTAACTGAAGAATGGATAAATGACTCTCTTCATCACTTTTGGAGAAACTCTAGTGTATTAACCACGCAACTTTTATATAGCTGAGATGAACTCCACCTCACCAAACACACAGGGAGATTCAATCCAGCTTAGCTTATAACCTCTCTTCATGTATCCCATCACTAATGGATATAACCTAATGACATAAGAAGAATTAAATGTTGTGCTCTAGCTGATGACGAGTTTTTTTTGTGCTATGGAAGGCATCAGATCACTGAAGTCTCAACAGCTTTAAATTCCCTGCTGCTGTAACAAATACAGCTTCAATTATAATTGAACCAATCGTAACTGACTCATGAAACCTGAGAGAAAGTATAAAATATATCCAAGAAAACAAATAAAATAAAATGTGTCGGTTGAGAGAAAAGAGGTTTTGTGGACCATGCTTTTCTACAGCTCTAACATCACTTCTGGAAACACAGAGTACAACTGCAGCATTTATATCAAATACCCCTGGCCTATACAGCACTAAAAAGTGTATTCTCCTGGGCTTATTCATGATGAGAAGCAGATATTAATTTTCTGAAACTAATTAACTTGAGAGAAAATATTGTCATTTCAGTGGGCTTGTTTTCAAAAAGAGGGGAATCACAGAATCATTAAGGTTTGAAAAGACCACTAAGATCACCTAGTCCAACTGCCAGCCTATCCCCACCATGCCCAATAACCGTGTTCCTCAGTGCCACATGCACATGGTTATTCAACACCTCCAGGGATGATGACTCCACCTCCTCCCTGGGCAGACTGCGCCACTGCCTCACCACTCCTTCTGAGAAGAAATTTTTCCTAATACCCAGCCAGAACGTCCCCTGAACCAATTGTTGTGTATTCCTGGGTCTTACAGAAACAGTTCACAGGAAATGCTTTGTAATATTTTTTACATTATTGAAGTCAGACTGGAGACAATAAATTTGTTTAAAGTAATAGGTTAATTTGATATATGTGTACAGAACTGTTACAAAGTTGAACCTGCACATGCAAAGAGCAAATCAAAATTACACATAGACAGACTTCAGAAGTGTGAAAATTAAGACAGCCCTTTTACTCAATTGAAAGTTAAAAAGTAACTAAAATCAACAAGCTGTTAAATGGGGTTATTTCATTATCATCACTCTAAAGGATTAATAATGTAAGGATGTTTGAGTATGAATGTTTTGAGGAGTGTGACTTTCAGCTTCCTGGTATTTCTTTAAATACATCCAAGGCAGAATAGTGGCAGACAAATGTTGTTTTTAAACTCCATTATCCTGCAGCAATATCTAGATCACTTACCCATAGGCATTTTCAGCAAATGTTCAATTAACAACCTGACAGCCATCCACTGACTTTAAAGCTATCTGATCTTTTCACAATCAATACAGGACCTCTGTGTAATTTATACCACTGCGATACAGTTACATGTTTTGCACATTTACTGTTCTTACGTATTTCTAAACAAAGTAAAAAAAAAAAAGTCATATTGTTACAAAGGGGGACACCATCCCAGGGAACTGTTGCAGAGACTGTGGGGCAGATACACTGGCTGGGAAAGATAAAAGAAAGGCCGAGTGGCACAGTCATCCAAGGATCTTTCGTCAGATTCGAGTCAGCTGGGACAAAAGCAGTTTCTGTTAGCAAACAGCACCAGAACACTTTGTACCAGAAATGAAAGGCTCTTTCAGCCTGCTAGAAGGTGTAAGAAAAAGATACGTAGGGGACTGCACTTCCGAGGGTTCTGCCAGGTCTTTGCAGTGCTCCAGCTGCAGGAAGAGTTTCCTTTGATTTGCTACCAGAGACTTCGCTACCTGATCCACATCCATCACAGCTGCAGTTTCTGCAACATCTGTGTTCGGAGTCACTCACCTTTTAACAATCTACTTTCGTAGCCTCAAAAGGTTTTACAAGTCAGCAACTCTTTAGACAAAAGTGGCTGCAGTTCCCTTCATGCCACAGAAATAAGTGAATTTTTGAGCTCAGATGTGTCCTGAACTTCCAATATGCAGCCTATTTCTCCTTATGAGATGATCCAAATGGACTGAAGTGTGATCCAGTAGACATTTTCCATTCCCTGTGGGCTTTGAAGGGAAAAAAATCTCTGCGCATCAGTGAGACACCTGGGAGAAAATAACAAAGTGGGGAACAGACGAGAAAAAACAGAAGCAAGTGGGAATGGAGTACCTAGAAATATTCTCTTGTTGTATGATTAAACACAAGAGATGAAATTAAAAACATGTCCATTCACCATGATTACCTCGTGCTCTACTGTTATTAATGCTGTCTAACATTCCTTTGCAAAATCAGCAGTTTAACTGAAAGCACATTCTTCACTTCTATTTGATTTTGTGGTCTCCCACTTCAGTAATGAAAATGTAATGTTCACATGAATATTTTATTATCATTAAGTGACCATTTTGTTCTGTGTCCATGAGCACTCAGCAGACCATGCATGGCATCCTTCTTCCCTTCCCTTCCCTTCCCTTCCCTTCCCTTCCCTTCCCTTCCCTTCC